>OY979729.1:10704275-11904275 GCA_963855995.1 Muricea muricata | reverse complement strand
TGCCAAGTACATGGATGACGCTATCCTGCTCAGGAAACTATTTAGTAATTGTCTTACAAAATGATGACAGTGAAACACAAGTCAACGCCACGGCATTTAAATTTCTCGTGTAGGATTGTTTGATCCTGCACAGTAATAGCCAAGTGGCGCAATCGTCAGAGCAAACGCCTATCACATGTGAGGTCGTGGGTTCAATCCTTACTTCAGACTCGTGACACCCATGTGAGGAGTTAGTCAGTCGTGGGTTTATTCCGGGTACTCCGGTTTGCGAATGTTGACTGGATGGTTAAAATTGTAAAATATCAGTAATCACCGGAACACGGGTACTTAACTAAACTGCTGACGATGAGGCGGAACTCATAATTAATTAATGAAAATGTGTTTCACTGTAGTTATCATATAATGTAATTGCCAAGCTGAATGAATAATTCTCCAGTAACTACGTCATATGAATAACTTACAATTATGAGAGTAGTGGGGGGGGGGGGGGCAGCATAAAGATTGAAGTAGTGTCAAGGAAGGGGTACTACCCTGACGGGTACTAGGCGAAGAAGTAGAGTAAACAGGAGGAAGAAGATTAAATTGGAGTAAATAAGGGGGATTGGGGTAAAGAAGGGGAGAAGCAGGATAAAGAAACCAGTGGAAGGGGGTGCTATCCTGGAAGGAGCACCCGGGAAAGAAGAGGGTGAACAGGAGGAAAAGTAGATTGGAGAAAAGAAAGGGGAAATTAAACGGATCAGGAAATTCAGACTTGCAATTCAAATGAAAGGCAGCTCATTGGTCATGTAAACACTCGTTGAATCATGGTTCTCGCTTACCTTTAGCTTGGAATCATCTTTGAATTTGAACTGAAAGTCTGAATTTGCATGTTTCTTGTATAGAGTGCAGTGTATCAGAACAGAAGAGGTTTTGAAGAAAAAGAAAGAAAGAATAAAAGTAAGTTAAAATTTGTAAAGAATAATGAAGAAACTATTGGTACAGCACTTGATACATGATGATAATCATCATTATAAACTCTCTATTAATCCGGGGGGGGGGTATAATAGAGAATTTGCAATGATAGTAAGTATATTGTAATATTTGGGTTTTTACCACTAAATCCTCTTGAAAGTTCTTTTTGGCTGTGGCTTCTCTCATCACAGTTGTCTGTGCTTGTCTTGCAAAATCTCTGGAATATCTATAACGTGAAGGTCAATATTTAAGATTAGAAAAATAGAAACCGTAAAATAGAAAGAAATTTAAATCGTGGCGAATACTTTTTACGGTCTTGCTGGCATGACAAAAAGAGAGTATAGATTTATAAGATCATGTTGATTTATCCTTTATCTGAACTATATTTAACTTAGATTTTAAAATAGATTTCACCCTGGTAAGCAGACCGAATGGGTTTTCAAACAAGATAACATTTAATGACTAAAACGTGCACAGAATAGTTAGAGAATGCTTACATGTCGAATAAAAATCCAATACTTTTAATGTCCAACTACACAATAGCGATTTTCGTTGCATTTCTAGACTGGAGAAGAAGACGACGCCATTTTGATTTTGATTTCTCCCGACAACGGCAGATTTGTCTTCGCAATTTTTTTCCATTTCTTCGTCGTTTTAGCTCCAATTTGCTCGTTGTGTTTCTTTCGTACCTTCCTCGCCATTTCCGTACAATCAATGGACATTTATACTCAAGATTAAGACTGTATTGAGACTTTCAAAATGTTCGTCAGGAGACATAAAAATCGAAGCTTCTTCTTCGGGTTGCAGAAGCAAATGACGTCAGACGACCTTTGTCCGCCAGCAAATACCCGTATGTATAACATTCAATGATCTTTTTAGGAAGCTGAAAATCAGTTTTTATTGCGCGAACGAAATGTTTTTGCCATTATTTCTTACTCAGGTCTTTGTTCTACTACTTTACTTCCAGTTTAGTTAGGTAACTTGCCAAAAGAAACGCCTGTAAGGGACAATTTTGCATTTTTTTTTTATTTCGATGCTGATGAAGAAGAGAAGACTCGTTAGAGCTTTCATTGGCAAATATCTTTCCCTCCGTGGCCGAGAGGTAAAGACAACTGTCTTGACTTCGATTTTGGGTGGATCGAGGACCGGTCCAGTTCAACTGAGTTTGGTAAGAATTTAATTCTGATCGGTGCTCGATCCACCCAAAACTGAATTCAAAGCTGGGCGTGGAGTGCAGGAAAACACTAGGCAGTACCGCGAGGCCAAGGAGGCAAACGTTATTTTCCTAGTGTTGTTAACTAATATTTAAGCAAATTTCATTAACTTGACTGTTGGGGACAGACCTGTAGGGTTGGTGCATTGAAGACTTCTCGTCGTTATTTCCCTTCGTTCAAGAAGACAAGTTGTCTTCATCGAGAAATAACGACGAAAAGACTTCAAGACACCACTAAACCACTACACTTTAAAGCTACAGTGTAGTGGTTTAGCTAGCTAAACCACTACACTGTGCCAATAATATATGGCTGACTTCTTCCTAACGCTTACGGTACGACCATGGATGCGCAAAGATGCGCAAACACATTAAAGCCTTGAAAGCAAGTGTTTTCTTTTAGGAAAGAATCAAGGACGACAACGCTTACTAAATCAAAGCCGTCTAGTCATGTTTTAAGTACTTCAGCTATGTTTAACGATCTTTTACCAGATCTTTGCAAGAGGAAAAGTAAAATTTTGCATCATTATTATTAACTTTCCGTCAGTCGTTTCTTTCTTGATCGAGCATTATATGCCATTGTGTTCAGTGTCCTTGATATAGGAGCCATATACTTATGGCCTTGGGTTTAATTCCCAAACACTGAATGGCAGTGTTTTGCTCTTCCAATGAGATAACAAGATGGCACTGTAGAACGCGTGGTTTTATATAAGCTACGAGCGTCAAGATATCCTTGATAGGTAACTATTGATCCTACAATGGACACTTATGTTCACTGCCAATAGGAACGTTTCCAACTCACAGCTTGTACATAATGGATTTTATAGGTTGTGTCACAAGGAAACTGCAGTTCGGTCGTAAAATCAACTTGTTTTCAAGGTTGCCGGGTTTTAAACATTACTGACACTGTTAATGTTGTAGCTCGGAATTGTAAAACAACGGCGGCAATGCAGTTTTCTTGTGCCATAACCTGTAAAATGGGTGGTTTTATCATTTATATAAGCTACGACCGCCAAGCTTTATCCTTGATAGGAAACAATTGATCCCACCAACGACATTTGTATTCTCTACCGATAGGAACGTTTGAGACTTACAGCTTGTACATAACGCATTTTATCGGTGAGTCGTAAAACCAACCTGTTACTGCTCAGCAAACTACCAGTTCCCTCGATCAACGATAGTCGATGAAGCTTGGCGCTCGTAGGTTGTGTAAAACCAAGCATTTTACAGGTTATAGCCAGGTTAGCAGTATCTGCAATGTTTCAAAGCAACCACGAATAGAAACTGACAGCCAACGTTCTGAGTTAAGGTTTGTAGAATATACTACATGATTAGTTACAGCATGACCAGGCATATAGTAAATAACGCATTGCCATCTTGTTCCAAAGTTATCTTATTACTTGAAAGAGCTGAAGACTGCCATGCAGTGTTTGGGAATCAAACCCAAGGCCATAAATACATGACTCCTATATCAAGGACACTGAGCACAATGACATATAAAGCTCGATCAAGAAAGAAACGACCGACGGAAAGTCAATAGTATATGCAAACTTCGACTTTCCTTCTTGCAAAGGCCTGGTCATAAAAGATCGTTAAACATAACTGAGCAACTTAAAACATGCCTACACAGTTTTGATTTAATAAGCGTTATCGTCTTTGACTCTTTCCCGAAAGAAGACATATTCTTTACAGGCTGTACAGTGTTTGCGCATCTATGCTTCATGCCTTCTTGAAAAGACCTCGCCATAAAAGATCGTTTAACTTAGCTGAACAACTCGAGCGCCAAGCTTCATCGACTATCGTTGATCGAGGGAAATGGTAGTTTGCTGAGCAGTAACAGGTTGGTTTTACGACTCACCGATAAAATGCGTTATGTACAAGCTGTAAGTCTCAAACGTTCCTATCGGTAGAGAATACAAATGTCGTTGGTGGGATCAATTGTTTCCTATCAAGGATAAAGCTTGGCGGTCGTAGCTTATATAAATGATAAAACCACCCATTTTACAGGTTATGGCACAAGAAAACTGCATTGCCGCCGTTGTTTTACAATTCCGAGCTACAACATTAACAGTGTCAGTAATGTTTAAAACCCGGCAACCTTGAAAACAAGTTGATTTTACGACCGAACTGCAGTTTCCTTGTGACACAACCTATAAAATCCATTATGTACAAGCTGTGAGTTGGAAACGTTCCTATTGGCAGTGAACATAAGTGTCCATTGTAGGATCAATAGTTACCTATCAAGGATATCTTGACGCTCGTAGCTTATATAAAACCACGCGTTCTACAGTGCCATCTTGTTATCTCATTGGAAGAGCAAAACACTGCCATTCAGTGTTTGGGAATTAAACCCAAGGCCATAAGTATATGGCTCCTATATCAAGGACACTGAACACAATGGCATATAATGCTCGATCAAGAAAGAAACGACTGACGGAAAGTTAATAATAATGATGCAAAATTTTACTTTTCCTCTTGCAAAGATCTGGTAAAAGATCGTTAAACATAGCTGAAGTACTTAAAACATGACTAGACGGCTTTGATTTAGTAAGCGTTGTCGTCCTTGATTCTTTCCTAAAAGAAAACACTTGCTTTCAAGGCTTTAATGTGTTTGCGCATCTTTGCGCATCCATGGTCGTACCGTAAGCGTTAGGAAGAAGTCAGCCATATATTATTGGCACAGTGTAGTGGTTTAGCTAGCTAAACCACTACACTGTAGCTTTAAAGTGTAGTGGTTTAGTGGTGTCTTGAAGTCTTTTCGTCGTTATTTCTCGATGAAGACAACTTGTCTTCTTGAACGAAGGGAAATAACGACGAGAAGTCTTCAATGCACCAACCCTACAGGTCTGTCCCCAACAGTCAAGTTAATGAAATTTGCTTAAATATTAGTTAACAACACTAGGAAAATAACGTTTGCCTCCTTGGCCTCGCGGTACTGCCTAGTGTTTTCCTGCACTCCACGCCCAGCTTTGAATTCAGTTTTGGGTGGATCGAGCACCGATCAGAATTAAATTCTTACCAAACTCAGTTGAACTGGACCGGTCCTCGATCCACCCAAAATCGAAGTCAAGACAGTTGTCTTTACCTCTCGGCCACGGAGGGAAAGATATTTGCCAATGAAAGCTCTAACGAGTCTTCTCTTCTTCATCAGCATCGAAATAAAAAAAATATGCAAAATTGTCCCTTACAGGCGTTTCTTTTGGCAAGTTACCTAACTAAACTGGAAGTAAAGTAGTAGAACAAAGACCTGAGTAAGAAATAATGGCAAAAACATTTCGTTCGCGCAATAAAAACTGATTTTCAGCTTCCTAAAAAGATCATTGAATGTTATACATACGGGTATTTGCTGGCGGACAAAGGTCGTCTGACGTCATTTGCTTCTGCAACCCGAAGAAGAAGCTTCGATTTTTATGTCTCCTGACGAACATTTTGAAAGTCTCAATACAGTCTTAATCTTGAGTATAAATGTCCATTGATTGTACGGAAATGGCGAGGAAGGTACGAAAGAAACACAACGAGCAAATTGGAGCTAAAACGACGAAGAAATGGAAAAAAATTGCGAAGACAAATCTGCCGTTGTCGGGAGAAATCAAAATCAAAATGGCGTCGTCTTCTTCTCCAGTCTAGAAATGCAACGAAAATCGCTATTGTGTAGTTGGACATTAAAAGTATTGGATTTTTATTCGACATGTAAGCATTCTCTAACTATTCTGTGCACGTTTTAGTCATTAAATGTTATCTTGTTTGAAAACCCATTCGGTCTGCTTACCAGGGTGAAATCTATTTTAAAATCTAAGTTAAATATAGTTCAGATAAAGGATAAATCAACATGATCTTATAAATCTATACTCTCTTTTTGTCATGCCAGCAAGACCGTAAAAAGTATTCGCCACGATTTAAATTTCTTTCTATTTTACGGTTTCTATTTTTCTAATCTTAAATATTGACCTTCACGTTATAGATATTCCAGAGATTTTGCAAGACAAGCACAGACAACTGTGATGAGAGAAGCCACAGCCAAAAAGAACTTTCAAGAGGATTTAGTGGTAAAAACCCAAATATTACAATATACTTACTATCATTGCAAATTCTCTATTATACCCCCCCCCCGGATTAATAGAGAGTTTATAATGATGATTATCATCATGTATCAAGTGCTGTACCAATAGTTTCTTCATTATTCTTTACAAATTTTAACTTACTTTTATTCTTTCTTTCTTTTTCTTCAAAACCTCTTCTGTTCTGATACACTGCACTCTATACAAGAAACATGCAAATTCAGACTTTCAGTTCAAATTCAAAGATGATTCCAAGCTAAAGGTAAGCGAGAACCATGATTCAACGAGTGTTTACATGACCAATGAGCTGCCTTTCATTTGAATTGCAAGTCTGAATTTCCTGATCCGTTTAATTTCCCCTTTCTTTTCTCCAATCTACTTTTCCTCCTGTTCACCCTCTTCTTTCCCGGGTACTCCTTCCAGGATAGCACCCCCTTCCACTGGTTTCTTTATCCTGCTTCTCCCCTTCTTTACCCCAATCCCCCTTATTTACTCCAATTTAATCTTCTTCCTCCTGTTTACTCTACTTCTTCGCCTAGTACCCGTCAGGGTAGTACCCCTTCCTTGACACTACTTCAATCTTTATGCTGCCCCCCCCCCCCACTACTCTCATAATTGTAAGTTATTCATATGACGTAGTTACTGGAGAATTATTCATTCAGCTTGGCAATTACATTATATGATAACTACAGTGAAACACATTTTCATTAATTAATTATGAGTTCCGCCTCATCGTCAGCAGTTTAGTTAAGTACCCGTGTTCCGGTGATTACTGATATTTTACAATTTTAACCATCCAGTCAACATTCGCAAACCGGAGTACCCGGAATAAACCCACGACTGACTAACTCCTCACATGGGTGTCACGAGTCTGAAGTAAGGATTGAACCCACGACCTCACATGTGATAGGCGTTTGCTCTGACGATTGCGCCACTTGGCTATTACTGTGCAGGATCAAACAATCCTACACGAGAAATTTAAATGCCGTGGCGTTGACTTGTGTTTCACTGTCATCATTTTGTAAGACAATTACTAAATAGTTTCCTGAGCAGGATAGCGTCATCCATGTACTTGGCATGTTGCCTTAGGTTCAACTTCAACACGAGTTTTCCCAAATATCCCGAAATGCCGCGCGCATGTATGACACTATCTTGAAGAGGAAACCATTTGGTATTTTATTACTCTCTTATTTTTTATCAGTCATTTGCGCAATCAATAAATATAATCCAGATTGGAGAAATTGTGGGCATTCTTGGGCGCCCGTTCTAGTTTCCTAACGTGGGCAATACTTTTTTTAATTTGTTTATTCACAAAATCCATCTAGATTTACTTCAAAAAAATTTGAGAAAAATATATAAATATATTTGTCCGCGAAAGTTAGGGAACTGGAAATGACACCAGAAATGTCTTTAAATTCCGCCATTTTGTGTTGCGCTTTTCTTGGAGTTGCATACATACAGTTTAAGCTCACACGTACACGTTCTACACTTGCTGTATTTCTTGCTATCGGGGTATCATCATGCCGGGAATTTGTCCATGAGTTTCTTCGTCGACTAACCTCTGTGACCTGTCACGCCTATTATAATTACTTAGTCCTCTCTAATGCTTGTGAACGTAGTTTTCTTTGCTTATCTTGTAAACAGTTTTCTGAACATCGTAATTTTTTTTTCAAAGAATGCCAAGTAAAAAGTGAATACAACAACCATCAACTAATGATGCAACAAGATGGGAAAGAATTCATATCGACATAAGAAGTAAATCACAAGCCGTCTCCATCAGATGTTAAGATGCAAATACTATCACAATGTACGGTTTGTTAAAGTCAATTCAATTAAAGCTTAGTGTCCTATATTCTAAAATATTTTGTAACATTAATTTTCTCCTTATTTTATGTTGGTTGACTGGACACGAGTGAGCTAGTTACCTACTGGACCGCCTTGATGCTCCATGAAGAGAGTGCGCCAACCAGATGAAACCATAAACAGCATGATGAAACGAGAACAACCGAAGCCAAGAAGATCCAAAGATAGAGTGAAAGTAAGTTTTTTTATTTTATCTTGTCGTTTCCATTTTTTAAGCAGTTCAGCTTATGTTTCAATAAAAATTAACATCTCGCACTAACGTTGCTAGTGTCGGTAGTACTGTAAAAAGCACACAGGATCTTTCACTACCTGAAACAATAAAAAAAACAAAATTCGACTTTCGAGCGAATTAAAGCCTTTCGTTGGGGAGTTGGTCGTAAAGATAGAAATTTAATGCGCTGTCTGCCATCTTAGATTCATATTTGATCTCGTTGACACGTAAAATCTTGATTCCCAAACAGCTTGAAGTAAGCTAGTTTTGATATAAGTTACATTTCACGTGCACAGTAATTCTCAAAGAGATATCGGCAATAAATTTGAGAGAGCTTTTGAGAGAGATTAGTGCGAGATATTAATTTTTATTGTTCGAAAGAGCTTTAAGAATTTACACATTCCTTACGTGTTGTTTAATTCTCGAGATATTTTAATCTAAATTCATAAATTAGGGTAGCTGCAAGTTGTGTGCGTGTGAGAAATAAAGACTCCTTCACGGCTATGATTTTCTTTTGTGTTTTGCTCACGATTTATTAATGATTCTCGAGATTTTAATAAAAAAATTTCATATTAACAGCTTACACAATAATTTGGCCGGCCTAATTAATACTATTTTATAATATACTGAGTGTCAAAGTTCATTTATTCCTGTTTCTTATTGGTTAAGAACGTATCACGTGATAGTGGAGAAATTCTATTGTCTCCCTGGCAACGTAGCTAAGCGGTGGACATTACTTTTATTCACCGGTAGACAACAAATCCACAAAGCCTCACGTAGCCATGTCAGGTAAAAGGTAATCCTTTTTACACATGTTTGATTGATTTGTGGTACTTTTCTTCTCTTTTGGCACTCAGTATATAATAAAATACTTATTGACTGAGACCTCGGGAAAGCAGTATGTTTTGTGGACCCTCGACATCGACAGTCTCTGGTCCACAAAACATACTGTTTCCCTCGGTCTCAGTCAATAAGTGTTAATTACTATACATTGCAGTTGTTTTATGCGTTGTGATTGGTCAGTTGTATGCAGATAAATGCGACTATCACACAATCTGCAGATAACTCAGTCATACAATAAGAATACATAGAAGGGCCACTCAGCAGTGCAACATGTCACACTATGTTTATGCAGTTTACTGGCTGCCACCAGCCAGTTCAGCATTCCTATTGGCCAGAAAATGCAATTGACTGGCTGAGAAAATGCTAATAACGTGCGTAATGCGACATGCGCGGCTTCAAAAACTCCAAAGGCTCCGACGCGAGTGGCCCTTCTATGTATTCTTATTCTATGGCTCAGTTATCTGCTAGCAGATAACTGAGTTATCTGCATGTTGAGCCTACGGTGCAGATTATTACAGTATGCGGTATTCGTTGGCATCAATGGTTGGCATGGCAACAACATTTTTTCGATATTTTCTGTTTCATGTTATGGCATCTTGCTTTTTAAGCTCTTCCGAAGGCGAAATTCGTCAATTGCTCGAGGAAAAAGACTTACAATGTATAATAAAGCAATTATCGGATTCGGTTTTTGTGATATGCAAAATTATCAATGTCTTGGTAAGAGTTATCTGACTCGCCTTCGGCTCGGCTGATAACTCTTACCTCGACATTGATCATTTCGCATATCACAAAAACCTCATCCAATAAGTGCTTAATATGTTATAGTTTACTTATTAAGCTTTGTGGAAACACCACGTAAATTTATTATTGCAATAATAAATTTACGTGGTGTTTCCACAAAGCTTAATAAGTATATTGTATTCACCATGCAAACGTACAAGAAACTTATCATGTTATAGTTTATAAATTATTCGTAACTATCATCTCATGACTTAATTCTTTCTACTATTGCAAAGGGTGATGGGATGTGAAAAAAACGCACAAGAAGAGAAAAGAATGAACGATCCTGGACGGCAAGACCCACAAAACAACAATCCACAAGAATAAGAAGACACGACATTGTAATAGAAAGTAGTGGTAATGTGCAAGTTAGTAGAAAACAAGATACTTATTATTGAGGGATCAAAGAGGATTTAATAGATATTTCTCGTTAATGAAAAAGAAAAGACAGCAAATTAAGTGAAAAAAATTGGATTGAAATAACATTGATATCAAATACATTCAACAAAATAATTAAATAGAATATCTAGGAGTTTGGCAGTCAATTTTCGAGTCAAAAAACAGGAAAAATATGGTAAATGTCGACAATATTTTTTAAAGAAACAATACCTTAACGCCTGGAAATTTCGTCTCTAACATTTGGATTTGGATATTTCTAAAAACAAAACAAAATAACATGTAGGATTGAACGTTTTACAAAAATAAGTTTCGTAATAATGCCACTAAATTGTAGTTGATGCATTTTGTCACTATTCTTGGTTTGCACATGACGTCATTTCGTGTGATTGGGCGCCATCTTGGTTGACTCTGCAGATTACTTCAGCTGTTTACAGCGAAGTACTTGTGTCAATTTACTATTTCATCGTTAGTTTTAGCGTATTATGAATGATACTTTAAAGATGTATGGCTCGATAGGATCAGATATAATGAATAGATACTTTGTGGTTGCCATGTGTTTCAAACGTCAACAAAGATGGCGTCGATTGCAAACGATCAATTCCGTCGTTCTACCTTTAAAGAATGTGTTCTCTGGTTAAAAAGCGAGAAAATGTGACTTGTATTCCAATTCACCGTAGCAAAACAGATGGTGGCATGTCGATTTTACCAGAATTTAATGCGGGTATCAATCAAGAATACCAGTGAAATGATATTTAAGATAAGCTAATGGACGGAATTTTAACACAAGTGACAAAATAACCTATCTGTCTGTTCCTCAAACGAGGTTAATTTACCTTAAGTTTTTAAACGATTTCAGACCGCAAGGCATTCTGGTAAAATCAACACCCGCCATCTTTTTGCTACATTAAATTCCCAAGGGAATATATCATTTCTTTGTTTCTTAGCTAATTTGGTTCATACATGCATGCAAATCAGTAGGATCATTATATTTTTTTGTGCATTTTAAATTCCCATGGGAATACGGCATGCTTTGTTTCAATGGTGATGCGTCTGTTTATGGTAATTACTGCATAATGCGAATCCTCTTTGATTATTAATATGATAAGTATCTTGGTGCTTTCAGATTTGTTTTGGTAAGCAGGAACAATGAAGTCATTGTTTGTGTACACTAAAGCAAATTACGAAGGTGGTTTGAGAGCAGCTGCGAGGTACCATGCAAATGAAGGCGTTTCGGTTAAATAAGTGTGAGAATTACGGCATTAAAAATTGCATGTCATCTACACTTAAGGATATAAGTTGCCAAAAAAAAAACAACTTTAGTGAATCTGTTGAGTTTCAATTGCTTTTTATTTTTGCCTAATTCTCATGCTTATTTGACCCAGCCTTGGACTTTGGTAAGTATCAGGGGCCGGTTGTATCAAAGGCGTTTAGCTTAAACGGTGGATAAGTCAAAAATATGAAACACGTTTCCATGTTGTATAAACAAACCAGCTGAAGTTATTTGACCTGAGAAGAACAATTATATATAAAACTAAATATTTATTCTATTTCAACTCATAATTTCGGTTCCGTACTAGGTGTAAAACTGATTTTTAAATTTCACTTATCCACCGTTTAAGCTAAACGCCTTTGATACAACCGGCCCCAGGTTTATATTTACTCCGGAACAGTTAACACAACGAAAAGCCCATGCCCATTCAGCTAAGGTTTTACGTTTGAAAATTCAATCAAAAACTCAGTCTAAGTGGGTTTAAGTAGCTAGAGATAACGTAATTTATCTTTTTATTTTGCTTTTTTGTTTATAACGTAATTTATTAGCTAAATGTATGGACTGCGAGGGTGTGCGCCGTGTGTAAGTTGCATGGGGTTAGGTTTATTAAAGGAATTAAAATTTTTGAAAGTATGCTTAAAAACCAAAATCTGTCGTCACTTCTAACAAAACAGTTAAGAGTAGGTTTCAACATCAACTAAATTGATCTATACTATTAACTAAGAAAAATGCGAATTAAGTTTTATATTTTGCAAGCAAATTTTAAATAGAATTCTCACCTGTTTTTATGTACGAGCTTTTTCTGTTTACGTTTGATCTAAAATATCCAAATAAATTGCATTTAAAATGCATACTTTACCGAAATTTTAACTCTTTTAATTTTCGAAATTGGGTGGCAGTCGGGGTGGTGGTGGTGCATGCGGGTTTATCAGCTGTGAGTGACTGTGCGATGGTGAGGAAAGTGAAGGTAACGAATGGTATGCAGGAGCTTAGAACTGAGGAAGACAGCTTAGAACTGAGGCAGGTAGGCAGTTGGTAGGATCAGCGGGGGGCACTTGACATTTTGGCTTTGGGAATCAAATTTGCATGCTAAGTACTTAAGTCACTAACGTTTGTTGTTTTAATTTGTTAGGTACGCGCGGCTGCTCTCTAGGGAAGATCAACTTAGCAATTGTATTAGCACTTGCAAAGTTGGTCTTCTCTTTGCCGGCTACCCCGGCCAGTTCTCCGAGTGCTACTTCCACCGTGAATAAGTAGAAGTACTTGTACTACATGTATAAGTACTTCTACTTAGGTGGAAGTGGCACTTGGGGAGCTGGCCGGGGTAGGGGGATTTTTTTTATTCAATTTCTCAATTCCCATGGGAATTGAATTTTTAATTAAAAAGGGGTCACAAGTAAATTTTGTAAACAATTTATTGAAAAAATTTGTAAAGATTACATACAATTTGAATAACAATAAAAAGAGATTAACTACCACACATTGTACTTATTAAAATAACAACAGAAGAAAACAGAACATGGCAGAGAGAACAATAACACAAGTGAATGAACAAAGTCCTAAAAAACTTGGGTCTTTTCAACGTAAGTAAATGTTTATACTTCAAAATATATTATAACAATGAAACAACTTGAAGTGATAAATTTTGAGAGTTTTGCAAAGGTTTACCCAGCATATAACGAGTTGTTTCACAATTACAAAGAAAAACATGTGGCTCAAAACATGCAACTGATAGAGATGACGAGAAGGCTTAACAAGTCTAAGTAGAAAGGTTTTCAAAAGTTAGTCACATTTTTATAACCATATGTAACTACCCTGTCAACTCTCCCAGTGGGAAGAACCGGAGTACCCGGAGAAAACCCACGAGTTTTGGCGGAGCGTTGACCAACGCTTTTTCAAATACAGCCAGCCTCACAGAAGAAAGGTATTTTTGTCAAAAGAAAAATATCATTTTTAATCAATTGTGCTTTTATAAGTCAGAAAAAATACATGCACGAATTACCAACGAATTTTGATGGCTTTGAGACATGTAACGTGGGCACATAATTCTTCCTAAAAATACTTTTTTGTACTCGAAACAACCCTTCAAAACGTCGAAAAACAACGAAGAAACGATTTTTTTATAAATTCCAAATTGACCAAGCTGTAATGTTCGGAGCCACATTTTTCTTATTGCGTTTCTAACCTGACAATGTGAAATGCACTAAACATTGCTACCTTTATTTTTTTAACAAAAAATTCAAAAATACATAGAATAAAAACCAAGCATTTTTAGAATATTGTGTGTAGCACGACATTTTTCAGAAACCAATCTCTTACACTTTTCTTTGCATAACAGTGCATGCGATCTATTTTTCGCAAAAAAATACAAAGAAAGTCTCAGACATCTCATTTTTCTGGTGGGCACAAGAACAGAAGCTTTTTGTTCAAATTGTGATAATTTATTTGAGATAACTTTGGGCAAAATTCTATTTTTCATTGAAAACAGCCGAAAAATCAATGCTTTGGCTTTGCCCAGCAACTAATGAAGTCACTCGATAGTGAAGTTGCTTTATATACAATTGATAGTTTCAGTGTTAAAGAGACCAAAATAAAAGTAGAAATACATAACTTAGATTGATCTTGGATTGAAAAGTAAAAAATTTATTCGAAGAATCAATTTAAATTTAGTCTTTTTGGAAGGTACCATTGTCAGGTTAGGAACATATCTCTTTGAAGTATAAATTCATCTTTACTTACTTGTTGAAAAGACTATATTCAAGAGCCATGTAAACCTGTTTTCTTATATTATTATTACCACGCAAGTATTACAAAGTGGAATATTTGAAATGTAAACTTGAACTGAAGCAAAGGAAATGCACATACAAATTCAGAAATATTTCAATTGCCAAAATACAAATTCACCACAACCAAACAATATAAAAAGTTCCAGTAGGCAATATGTTGTAATTTTAATTAAGAAACTTATAAAGTAATAAATCATACAGGAAACACAAAAGAAATCATTTTCTCATCTTACAGAATCGGTATTTTCAAAATCACTTTGCTATAGATCTGATGTATAAAATTGACGAGTTTCACAAGCCATTTACAACATTCGCATCTGTGTATGTCAGATATCTCGCCTTCAGCTTGGGTTTCTATATCCGATACAACCCGGTCACTTGTATTGTAAATAGTACAAATCAAAATTGTTATCAAATCAAAGTCTCAAACTAATTTAAATTATTCTACTCCATATAATGCCAGACAGTTTTACTTTTTCTCAGGAAAGACCTTATGTTCAACAAGGTAAATTTGGCATGTTAATTAAGAAGTCTGTAAAATTTGAAATTGCATAGTATCAACTAAAAGCTTCATGTGACTTAAAACTTTTTCAAGTCGATGTAATACGAAGAACTCTGGTAAAGTATTTACTGTATCCAGGCATCAATAGAAAACTTTTAAAATTAAAAATTGTAGTTACTTATACTTATTATTGGCCAACATCTGTACTGCTTGTTTATCTAGAAAATCTGGCATACTGTCAATTTTTTTAGTCCAAGGAAACTTTTTTACTCTTAAATTCTTACATCCGCCACATCTTTTCTTTGCTAATAAAAAGAGCCCACAGAATTTATTTGGCAAGTTGTGGTTTTCTTTTTCATTTAAGATATGTAATTAATTGATAAAGTTAAAGAACAACTGCATCAGTTCATCTCAATTCCAAACAAGTTCCACTTTGTAAACAAAAGACAATATGCTAGCTTATTTTTTCCTTAATAAGTAGTTCATCTTAAAGTTTGAAAGTCAACATTCTAGTACAAAATCACAAAGTCTGTATCTAAGATAAATTACCAGTAGTATAAAATATTACAAAGTATTTTTTTAACTTTAAAGGGTCCAATATAACATTGAGAACTATTGTGATTTTCAAATGAACTTTCCAAACTTTCAAATGAACACTCAAAGCCAGCTTAAACAAAAGATGATTGAGATAGTAAACCAGGAAATAACATAGGTGTTGTAATTTTTTATCAAAAATATGATATAGTGCATATAACAGAAACATTTCAATTAAAAAGTAGAAATATATTTCCTGTGGTTAGTTTTAATTGCTACATATATTGAAATTTTAGTATAATAATGGATGTTTTTGTTTCTGGCAAAGTCACCTCAATCTCCTTATGTTTAACCAACATTACAAAGTCAAATAATGACAAACACGAATGATTAAACACAAATTTATATTTTAATGGGTAAAAATAAATATGTCCAAATTAGTATAATCATGCATATAGGTCTAGTAGGGTACCAATTTTTAGAAACAGAATTGTGTTGTTTAGAGGCATAACATATAAAATTGCTAGATTTGATATTTCAGTTTTTTAAGAAAGCCTTTTGTATGTGTTTTCAAGAACTCTTGGGCCATAATTCAATTGATTTGAACCAAATAAGATTCTAACTTTCTTTTAAAACACAGTTCATCATTATTTGACTTTTTCTAAGATTAAAATGCTTCTGGAGCACATGAGATTCCACGGTATGTGTACCCACAAAATAATCGTCAAATTAGGTGAGAATGAAACCGTCATGTCCAAAATTATACCGTCCCAAATTGTCCCATATTCAATATTGTACATGCAATATTCCAATACCTTTAACAATTTCATTTTTCATAATCTGCCAGTTGTTGAGAGGAGGTTAAGCATTTTGTCGATCTACAAACAAATTTCAAAGAATTCTATTGAAGATAGATAACTGAAATGGTAAACAAACTGCAAAAGATAACAATGCAAGTGGTTGTGTAAAAACTAAAGACCACGTAAAGTCGGCCATTCTGTACAGTGTTTGGATTTGACAGTTTGAATTTTAATTGCCTCAAGAAAAGTCTAAAAGGCATTAAAAACATAACATTCCTTGTTCTTTTTTAACCTCCCGACCTTGCACGACTCCCACATCCTGCTCCGTCTCCTCCTATCCACCTCCCACCCTCAAGGCCCTGTCACACGGTGCAATTTTTCTTGCACTTGTAACTGCTCCGTCTCCTTCTCTATCCACCTCTTACCCTTAAGGCCCTGTCACACGGTGCACTTTTCCTTGCATTCACCGTAGCAAAAAAGATGGCGACATGTCGATTTTACCAGAATGCATTGCAGGTATCAAGAAAGAATACGTGGGAAAAGATGACAAGAAACAAAGCTACTGGATTGAAATTTTAACACAAGTGTGAAAATAACCTATTGTCTTCTGTCTGTTCTTTAAAAGACGTTAATTTGCCTTTTTAAACAATTTCAGACTACCATGCACTCTGGTAAAATCGACATTTGCCATCTTTTTTGCTACAGGGAAAATCTACTCTTAAGTAAATTTGTGACAAATGTTTGGTACGTTAAAAAACCCCAGCAAACTGTGATGGAAACTTGCATTTGCCAATTTTACATCTCCCAATAGTAGAATTGCATTTCAAGTTGCAAGAAAAATTGCATTGTGACAGGACCTTTATTCTCCAGTGTTCCCGCCAACCTGCTCCCACCATTAGATGGAAAGTCCTTTTTTCACTACATTTTAGTAATTAGGCTACCCCCCTCCTCTCACAAGTCTGTAATCGCCTGACGAAATCAATTGGTCGACAGTCCAAGGCATGTTTTGTAATCGAAATTCACAAAATTAAAATTAAATTGCCTTTTTACTCCGCCTGCCGTAGGCGAGGCGGAGTTTTAAATTCGCCCGGTTTCTGTTTTTTTTTTTTCGGTGTCAGAAGTCGGTGCCGCCGCTAATGGGTGATACCGCTGGGCACAAGCCGCGTGAGCCGACCTAAACACGTCGTTTAAACTCAATTTCCAGCGGAATATGTCAACAAAACACGCATTTTAACATGTATGCTAGAACATCTAAACCGCAAGAAGGTTTTACGTGCAAAAATTCTCATGCAAAATGTTTTAAAACGACAAATTCCACCGCGAAACTTTACCGAGGAGCGATGAGAGCGTGCTTCCGTCATTTTCTGTTGTATTCCTACTATTAAGGAAATTTAGAAATTTCTACACAAGAATCAAACGCAAATTCTACTGAAATATCTACATACAAAACACAATTTTTAACATGTAATAGTCAACAAAAAGGGACAGGAAGGTTCTTTATCAAAAAATTGCTCCAGAAATGTTTTAAAACGGCAAATAAAAGGTAAGAGACATTTTACATTCCAATTCCAGAAATACATATGTTAGTCTAAAGTTCCCAACAAATTATATCGTGGAGACTTCAGACTTAATAGCTTAGTCTAATTTTTAATTTTTGTTGTTTTTATGAGCGATTTTAATACTTGTTTTGTTAGAACGTCACGTTGAATAGTTGACTCAGAGAAAGGATTTCAAATTGGATATCACAGAAAATACAGATCACAGAAATACTTTTTTTTACTGTAAAGATTGTTGCTATAATTATTAAAATAGCAAGAAAAAAACTCAAAAATGCAAAATAAAAAAAAGA
The DNA here is from genome assembly GCA_963855995.1 of Muricea muricata. NCBI lineage: Eukaryota > Metazoa > Cnidaria > Anthozoa > Malacalcyonacea > Plexauridae > Muricea > Muricea muricata. The sequence continues at coordinate 11,886,219 of OY979729.1, read as the reverse complement.
ACAAAATTTAACTTAAATTTAGTAAAATTTCAACTGGCACTTTCTTAATTTGCCAAAACTTTATCAGACACCCTGCCTATATACCAATGTTTTAACTGACACCTGAAGCTTTCTGGAAGTAAATACTTTGTCAGCATGTCGAAAGTCTAACTGACAACTTGTGGGCATGTACAGGTCAAAGTCTAACCGACATCTTGTCAACAAGCCAAAAGCCTAACTGATATCTTTTCAACAAGTGAAAAGCCTTACCGACATCTTGTCAACAAGCCAAAAGCCTTACCGGCATCTTGTCAACAAGCCAAAAGCCTAACCAACATCTTTTCAACAAGCCAAAAGCCTAACTGACATCTTGTCAACAAGCCAAAAACCTAACCGACATCTTGTCAACATGCCAAAAATCTAACTAGGAGCATATCAACATGTCAAAAGTCCATTTCAAAGCTTGTCCACATATCAAAAGACTAACTCAGATCTTATCAACATGTCAAAAGTCTGCTCGAAAACTTGTCAACTAGTCAAAATCCTTACCAACATTTTATAAACATGCCAAATATTTACCTGACACCTTATCAACACATCAAATATCTAATTCAAAGCTGGTCAATATATCAAAAGGCTAGCCAACATTTTCCCAACAAATTATATCGTGGAGACTTCAGGCAGTGTGCTACAGAATAGATTTAATAAATTGATGGATTTAATAGACTGATGTATTGTATACACTTTTAGTAAAATTTTCTTTACTTGCAAAATAAAACAGCTATTTGTTGGTGGCATTATGGCAAAAGAATCTTGTTTAACATATGTACTATTAAAGTCTTTAATCTAAATTAAATTCTAAAAAATGCAATCCTACTAGGACTCTGGACAGAGTGCCTGGCAGGTCACTCAGACATTGATTTTTGGTTATCTTAGTGATTGCATAAGATGTGCTAGCAATGTCTTAAAATGCCTTGGAAGGTACCGTAATAATAATTGATTTAAAAAGGGATTAGTTGGACAGAACAGAAATAAGTGAATGTACCCCACCCCCAATGAACTCTCTAGTTACAGCCCTGCCTGGCCTTGTGCCCATTTTCGTTTGGCAGGCGGAGTGAACGCCTTAGCAGGCATCTTGTTTTGTTAAAACGTAGTAATAAGATTACAGGCGTGACAAAACAAAACGCAGTAGAAAATACCACTGGAAAATACAGCAATAAGGTTACATGTGTGACAAAACATACTAGAAAATATACAGGGTGTTCCAAAAACTGCCCCTCCAGCCGGTAAACTTATTTAGGCAAGAGTTCAGATTGTAAGTCGATACCATCTAGAGAAAGTCTAACATCATATTTTCCATAGTGCCAATTTTCAGATCAAAATGCTGAAATGTGGTTTTTTTTGTAGCAATCCAAAAAAGGGAACCAAAATTCTGACTTGTCCAAGTTTTGCACAACTTAGTTTACTTGTCTGTTTACTAAAACAATTAACAGAACTGGAAAATGTTTGACTGTCCTAACATTACTCATCATCTTCCCTTAGCATGTCCTATTTCAAGTTCTAAGCATTTTAACTGACTGCTCTGTTTCTCATCTCTCACATCGCATGCCTCACCGTCTGTGTTTTTCACAGTGATGCAAACTCACAAGTGATTAGCAGCTGTTTAGCTCGTCAGCGTTAGCTAGCTGATGGTGTTTTCAATGTATCCCCCCCCTCAAAAAAAAATCATGGAGTAAGCACCAGCAAGGCCTAGGGGGTTGTGTTGGGCGTTCCCGGTGGCGACGTAAGTGTCAAGTGTGTTTAAGTCAAACAATTATACAATACAAATTGAAATTCTTCAACATTCAATGTATAAATTATGCAAACGCTTGGACAACTCAGGACTTTGGTCTTGATTCTTAGGATCGCTACAGAAATTATAAATTTCAATATTTTCATCCGAAATTTTGCAGAACAACAATCACCTTGAGACTTTCGTCAGATAATAACAATTTATAGACTGTGTTTTGACTTTGAAACGCCCTGCAGTAATATACCACCTTATGTTTTTGTGTCCTGTTGAATGCAATCACCGGTATTGGAACGAAATCTGGACTGAAGCAGAAAATAGAAACGACAGAATAAAATCAGCTTACTTTCACTCTGTCTTTGGATCGTCGTGGCTTCGGTTGGTCTCGTTTTATGGTGTTTGTGGTTTTATCTGGTTAGCTCGGGTTGGGTTTTATTCTCTCTTCAAAGAACATCAAACCCAGTCCAGTAGGTAACAAGCTCACTCATGTCCAGTCAACCATCATAAAATAAGAAGAAACAGAATGGTTACAAAATATTTCAGAATATTGGAAACAACGAAAAATTTGATTGTAAATGTCTAAAATGACTTCGACAAACCGTACATTGTTATAGTATTTGCATCTTGACATCTTCTGATGGGCACGGCTAGTGATTCAATTCTTAGGTGGACATTAATTCTTTCCCATTTTGTTCAGTCATCCTTGGTGGTCATCGTTTAAAAAATAAGCAATTACGACGTTTAGAATACTATACTCTTTCGAGGCATTTTTGACCAAACAAACCTAAAATTGAGGTTAAGCTTTAACTTTTAAAGAATTTTTACCAAAAAACGTAAGGGGTAAATCTTTACTTTTTTTAAGGCATTTTTGACCAATCCTAAGTGTGACATTCCTCTTGACTAGCTTTTAAACGTGCGGTTTATAGGCATCTTTTAGAACTTGATGAACTCTCATATTTACAGGGTGTACCGGTGAAAAACGCAAACTATTTGAATTCCAACGGCCTAGAACTAGGCTCAGGGTGCATATATCAAGTATTGACTAACCAAAGAAGTTAAAATACCTTAAAAACAAAGTAGATATTGAAGAATATTAAATGGTTGAATTTTTTATAGACCCAGTAGTGTATAATCTCATCAGATGTTTTGGTGCAATATCACTGTGTATTTTTATGAGCCTGTAATATTCTTCATATGCGTTGCTAGTTGCTAATGGTTATTTCCCAATAAAACAGTAATGTCAAAATGCACTGCAAAACTTATCATGTGCAACACAGTAACACAACTCAGCAGAATTTGTTTTGCCTGTTTATTAAGTAAACATCACAAATCTACCTTTCTGATAATCATAGATGGACTACCATTTACACAGTTTGATTATAATTTAGTCATGTATAACACTCAAGAGCAGTTTACAGGTTTTTCTTCATGAAATCAATCATTCTTTGCAAGGCAAGTTCACAAGACTCCTTACTGTAGTTCGGCCCAGCAGTATTGGTAAACGCATGACCTGCCTTATACATATAAAGCTCATAATTAACTCCACCAGCTTCTAGCTTGGTTTTCAGAACTTCAACATCTTTTGGCGAAGCGAAGCCAACCATCTCGTCTAACTCTCCGAAGTGGCATTGCAATGGAATCTTTATTTTACTGACATCACAAAGGGCTTCGCCAGGAATACCATAAAATGGAGCGGAGGCAGAAAACTCTGGCACAAGAGCAGCCGCAGCCATGGACAAGGCTCCACCCATGCAGAAACCTGTTACACCAACTTTAGCGCAGCCCTTTGAAAGAAGATATTTTGCAGCCCCTAGAAAATAGATCACCATAACATTTAGTAAACACATAATCCACCACCAGTCAATGGTCCACAGCAAGCGCTGTTGTGGTGAATCTTCTGATTGGAGAACATAGATGCTATTGTTAAGTGGTGCCATGGCCATAAGAACCATGGGAGCAGGGGGGCTCAAACCCCCCCTAACTTCAAAGGCAGGGGCTGAGCCCCCTAAAAATGATCTTTGAGTTAAATACACGTTTTTGACAGTTTACAGTCTTACACATGTCTTAATCCAATGATTATGGTAAAACTAAGTATATACTCAAAAGTGCAGAAAAACATGTTAGAGTATGCTAAAAATAGAAAAAAAATTCCTGGGGCATGTCCCTGGACCCCCTAGCAGTACATGTGGCTTCAGCGCTCGAAGAGCCCCCCTAACTTTTTTCATCTTCCTACGGCCTTGAGTGGTACCCATTGACTATACTTTGCCACACAATCAGGAACCTGGTATAAATCTCTGGTGCACGAAAAATAAACTTTCCACTACAGCATATTTCGAGTTTCCACGTGAGAGAACTGTACGTCAACACTATGTTTGTCAAATGCGTACTGGGCCACAGGGGGCCTAGGTTACCTGTTATATCTTTCACTGCACCAGCCCAGTCAAGATTATTCATCAAATGCCCAGCATGCTCATTATCTGTTGCGAGTTCTCCTCGATACAAATCTGGAACTAAAGCCACGAAATCTCCTCTTTCCGCGATCTCTTTAGCTTCGTCTTGAATCTGCTGGTTTAAACCCCACCATTCTTGCAAAACGACCAGCCCACGTGTGGTGTTAGAATCTTTGCCCTTAATAAGAACGGCTGGGCACTCCCCCTTGGCGTGCTCCGAAGCAAATTTCACGTTTTCAACAAGCATCGACATTGTTCTCGTGAAGTGAAAAGGTTTGGCAAAGAAACAGCTTTTTACAAAGCTTGAAGCACGAGCTCTGATGCAGAACATGATCTGTAGTTCTGTGCAAATCTTGTAATATCGCCTTCTCTTGTCTATTCCTCAAATTTTATACCCAACTTCCTTTTTCTGCAGGGAAAATTTTCACAAATAACTAATAAATGCTCAAGGTTTCTGCAACCAAATACGCCTTTTTTGCTTTGCTGATTTATAATTTGTTTTGAGACAAAAAATTTATGCTTAAAATCAAAGTAATATGCATAAAATACACGAAATTACAAAAAAATGCCTAATTGCTTTTTTTGCAAATTCGAATGCCTTTCCAAAGAACTTTCCTTTCGAATCAGAAAGGAAACAACACTTTCTAATTATCACCCCCCCCTGAAAATATTTGGAATAAAATGAGAAATAGTCAACTACAGGGGGGGGGGCGGTTAAGCAGGTAAAAACGCACAGCTTCCGTCCTGCTTCCGCCGGAGAATTAACTTCAAAAATGGCGTCGTTAAGGAGTTGTTTTTGTCAAAGGAGTGTTCAATATTTTCCCAGGACGCGTATTTTGAGTTGGGGAAAAAATGGCGAGAAATACTTGCGCTGTCTTGCAGGTATTTACATGATTATTTAATATTTGCATATTGATAAATGACATAATAGTTGTATTGTATAAAAAGAGAAAATGATGAACAGTATTAAAATTGAAAACTAAAAGCTTATTGAACTAGACAGTTCACGCCTTAGAACTTTAAGCCAGCCTGTTCTTTAAAATAAAGATTTCTAGACAAATAATATTGATTGTTTTTGCAAGTTACCCTGGGGCTGGACTTGCACTGACTTCCCCTTCTCCCACGGCCCTCGACCTAACATGGTCCACTTATATCTTGTTATCCTGGGAAACTCCGTTTTTGCCTGTTTTTTTTTGCCATAACTGCAGACTCTCTATCACCCCCTCTCACAAACCCATCATCACAGAACAAGTCAATTGCTGCATGAAATAGATTTGTGGACAAACTCCTTATCAATATGCATTATTCATGATTGTATATAGAACCACTCTCAATGTTACCTGAAAACGCACCCAAACAAGACATGCACAATCTTGCGACGATGAACACCACAACCGCTCTCGTCCCACTCCTTGGACCATCCGTCCGACGTCTTTTGGACTCCTATGGTCTCGACAGGCACTTGATAAAACCGACTGGACACAAAGGACAGCTTTTGAAAGGAGATGTTTTAAAGTATATCAATGAACATGAAAAAACAGAAATAAAATTCACACATGTTTTACAAGGTATGTGAACAAGATTAATAATGGTTATTGAATTAACATGGTTGATTATGGTTGAATATTGTGTCAAGTTTATTCCATATGCTTATTATCTAATTCGGAATTGTTGTAAACGTTCCAAAATATGGTATAATAATTTTATTTGAAAGTGCCTATTGTGTCAAAAATTGAAATTTTCTCATAAATTCCAGGAAATTTTCCCGATACTGACCCCATAAACTTTGAATCGAATATTGGTTATGTTGATGTTGGCCTTAGTAATGCAAGACAAGAAATTGCTAGACAGTTGGTTGAATTTAAGAACACAACACCACATGTATACAGTACTACTGACTGCAACATTGATGGCTTGATTGCTTTATGTGACAAATTTGATCATCCTGTATCGACAAACGACTTTGTTATAAAGGCTGCGGCTCAAGCACTTCATGTAGTACCAAATGTAAATGCCTCATGGTCTGATGATGGGCCCGTGCATCACAAGAGTATCGATATTGGAATAGCCCTTGGTTCTCCTAATGGTGTCATCACTGCAGTTATAAATAATGCAGATCAGATGGATGTATCTAGTATTTCATACACGGTTATGGTAGGTATATCTTTGTGATTATGTTTGGCTACTGTTTCTATGACAACTATTAGCTGCCCCCTATTTTTCAAACCAGGGGCATTACTATGACCCCCTCCCCACCTTCCACATGTTATGCATGCTTTTTACAATGGTTACAAACATTTCAGCATTCAGATGATGCCAGACTACCCTCTTAAAAGCCCCCCCCGCCCCCGCTGTCACATGGTAGTACCTGTTTGCCATCAATGCTTTTTCACTGTTCTGTAAAGGGCCAAATAACATCTATTCTTCATTTTAGGAGCTGAAAGAACAAGCAAAAAATGGATTACTCAGTGCCGACCAGATTCAAAATGCTACATTCACCATATCTAACCTTGAGAACTTTGGCATCAAAAGTTTCACTGCAATTGTGAATCATCGTCAGTCAGCCACACTTGCAGTTGGTGACTGCCAAACTCTAGTGACTGATGACTATAAACTTATGCAAGTTATCAATGTTACTCTGTGTTGTGACGCGAGAGTTGTTGATGATCAAATAGCCTCAGAATGGTTGAGAGTGTTTAAGAGCTTGATTGAGAAACCTTTACAGATGGCACTGTAGCTTGGCAGTGGGGCAAGAGGCTCAATGAGCTTTTGAATAAACAAATATCATTTATTGTAATCTATTTGTAATTAAAATCTTTCTTCACATTTGATAACTTGATCAACTAACTTTGTTCTTAGAGGTCCAGTAAGGATCATCTCTTATTGATCCAGTGTTACTACAGGAAGAAACCTGAACTAAACTAACTTTATTTATACAGAATAGTTCCAGTGGCGTAGCCAGCTTCGATAATTGGAGGGGCGAATATTTATATATTTGTGTTCACAGACCTTAAAAACAATCGATTTCAAAAGAAATTAATGATGCAAAACATGATATATGAATATTCGCCCCTCCAATTATCGACGCTGGCTACGCCACTGGATAGTTCTATCAGTTCTAAACTGTTCTTCCTAGAGGTCCAGTCAGGATCATCTCTTATTGATCTAGTGTTACTACAGGAGGAAACCTAAACTAAACTAACTTTATTTGTACTGGATAGCTCTATCAGTTCTAAACTGTTCTTGCTAGAGGTCCAGTGAGGATCATCTCTTATTGGTACTGTGTTACTACTGGAGGAAACCTTTATTTCTATTGGATAGCTTCGTTAGTTATACAGTGTTCCAACACTACATTCGCGTGACATCTTGGTCCATTATTCACTAAGCTGCAACTATCTCAAAGCGTTGGTAGGATGTGTAACAGACTGTGTGTGATCCTTGATGGTCAGCTTGATCTTATTGTTAGTTCTCGCCCTAAAAGATGAATGGTTCGAAAGGTCTGTACGATCATAATCCTCGACTTCCAATACCAAACTAAAGAAGAAAAAGTTAAAATTCAGAAAAAATATGCCGAAATGAACTTTTTTTACCTTATAGCTCAATCAGTTCTAATCTGTTGTTCCTAGAGGTCCAGTAAGGATCATCTTTTATTAATTCAGTGTTACCACAGGACTACAGGAGAAAACCTAATCAAACTTTATTTATACTGGATAACTCCATCAGTTCTAGACTGTTCTTCCTAGAGGTCCAGTAAGGATCATCTTTTATTAATTCAGTGTTACTACAGGAGGAAACCTAAACTAAACTAAGTTTATTCATACTGGATAACTCCATCAGTTCTAGACTGTTCTTTCTGGAGATCAAGGAAGGATTATCTCTTACTCATACAGTGTTACAACAGAAGGAAACCTCAAGAAAACTAACTTTATCTTAAGTTTCTTGTACGTTTGCATGGTGAATAAAAAGGGGCGTGTGAATTCAAATAGCACTGATGAAGATCCGAGCTTACGGATCGAAAGCTCTGCAATAATAAATTTACGTGGTGTTCCCACAAAGCTTAATAAGTATAACTTTATCTTGTCTCTTAGTTACCATGGACGAGATGCTAGTAATAACGAAATACCTCATCTTCTCCAGATGTGGCATGTTATTAACAAGTTGGACTAAATCGTCTTCTAAATCTTTACCCAGCTCTTTCAAATGGATCCTAAAAATCAGGAAAAGAAACATGTCGATCACGGGGAAAAAATAATACTAGCACATAGCAATCGTCGACGAAACCATTCTAACATTTAGAAAAAAATCCGCAGTTAAGTAGGGTGTAATGCCTTTGATCCTTAGTTACAGGTGAGCACTAACTGAATTACGAAGGACGCAGCTCAACCTGTCAAGTGGAACGGCGCATCCACCTTATGACTCATGTTTGAACTGACCGGCACTCGAGTACCAGCCAAGATAATTTTCCCACAGGGAAACGGACAAGAAAGGGTTTTTTTCACTAATGTCAAGATTTTTTATTAGGAAGGCTTTCGACATACAGTTTGTCACAAATGAAAGCGATAATGAATTAATTTTATTTAAACGACGTTTTGAAGTCATCCGTTCTACATCATTTTCAAGTTTATTTAATTTTAATTTTTCATGTAATTATTTGCTTACGCAATCATGAATTCGCCATATGAACACACTAGTAGTAACGAACTTTAAATCAACTTAAAAATGATGTAAAGATGACATCGAAACGTCGTTCAAATAAAATTAATTTATTATCGCTTTCATTTGTGACATAATGTCAATATGTCAAAGAAAACTTTCTTATCCACCTCTGTCTGTAGAAAAATTATCCTGAGTGGAAACTGGCCTTTAGGGGCTATTTCTCTACCCATCCTGTCAACTTTTGGATGAAACCGGAGTACCTGCATAAAACCCACATCCTCACAATTGAAGTAACGGGGCTGGAGGTAAATGGCACTTACTCTGACGACTACGTTAACGTCTAGTCAATGAGTATTTGAAACTAAGCATAGTTTTTCTTACTCTATTCGTTTTAATTGCGGCGACAATTGGCGAAATACGTCTAACCATTTGTTGATCAAGGTGCGAACACAAGATACAGGCAACGACAACTCTTCTATGTCTTGATTTTCGACATCCTCCGTGAACGCTTTAATGAACGTTTCCAATGTTTTCTCACTGGGCGAAGAGATAGCACATTCCTCTTGAAATCTCGAAAGAGTTTCAATTTGAATTGAACTATCTACCCTGCGGACCGGTTGTTTCGAGTGGTCGATCTAGGAAAATATAGTTGAATAACATGTTAGGTTGGTGGAGTAGGAGTAAAGTGGAGGGAAAGTAGATGGGATGCAATTTGGGTGGTGGTGGGAGGTAAATTTGTACGCTGGGTAGGTGGGTATTTAGTTGGAGGGAGGTTACTTTAAGGTACAGTAGGTAGGTATGATAGTGCAGTTGGTGTGAAAGCATGAAGGGTGGTGGGTGGAGTATTTAGGTGGGTAAGTAAAGAGGGGGGGAGGTGGGTGGTTTGGTAAGGAGAGAGAAACTGTATCATACTACATTTTTCCAACCTGTTCTTTCTCGACTTTGTATTCCAGATGATCAGCAAGTTTTAAAGTGACGATCTGGCCAGTTTTTACAAGTTCAGCAACCGCCAACAAGCCTTTGTCTCCCAAATTACAACACGACAGATTCACTTCCTCAAGTCGAAGCATAGTCGAGAAAGCGATGCAGACCACTTCTACCGCATCCGGAGAGAGACACGAGTGACTGAACGTAACACTTTCCAACATGTTGTTTTTCCACAGACATTTCGACGCAATCACCTTCACTTCCGAAAGTGGAATCAATATTCCGCTAAGATTGAGTGAAGAAAGCTCCAACATTCTTACAATTAGCCCCAACCCTTGAGCTGCCCCGTGGCTCATTTTTAGAGGATATCCATTTGGCGTCTTGTTCTTCCTAAACGGTTTTAATTCCTTACAAAGTTCTAAAATGGCACTGGAATTTTTTTCTGTCCACGCCTCGGCGATGCACGCAAGAAAAAGATCCATCGTTTTACAGTAGCATGAATCTTCGAAGAAGTTCTCGCACATTGACTTTGTTGTCAGTGCTACAAGAAATTGCAATAATAACGTGTGATTTTTCGTTTCCACCTTCAAACCAGCAACAAGAATTAGAGCAGCTGGATAAGACGATTGTATGGTCTTTAAATGCCCTTCCAATCGTTCCTGATTGCAGCGATTATCAATCCATCTTGCCATGAAGTAGAGCTTTAACTTATCATGGGAAAATTTGAAGGATTTGTGTTCCAAATCAAAATAAAGGAATCCAACTTTTGGATTCACCTAAGAACGGAAACAGTTTCACAAATTATGTGTACCTAATCAGTTCTAAACTGTGGTTCCTAGAAATCCCTGGATCGTCATCTCCTTTTGATCTAGTGTTACCACAGGAAGAAACCTAAACTAAACTAACTTTATTTATACCGGACAGTTCTATCAGTGCTAACTGTTTTTCCTAGACGTTCAAGTAAGAATCATCTCTTTTTGATCGAGTGTTACTACAGGAGGATACCTAAACTAAACTAACTTTATTTATACTGGATAACTCTATGAGTTCTAAGCTGTTTTTCCAAGAAGTCCTTACAAGAGGTTTTTCCTAGCTTAAGTAATTAAAGATCATATCTTATTGATCCGGTGTACAAAACCTTAATTATAGAAGCGAAAAGTTAGGAAATTGTATGTACTTAACGTTTCTACCTTGCACTTAGACAATTCTTCTTGGGAAAAGTGCCATTTTTCTTCTTCAGAGAAACATAACCAGGCCAAATTTTCAAGACTGAGTAAAACATCTTCCGCTTCACCAAACCTCTCGAGAACAACACTAGTATAGCGACGGCAGAATCTTGTCATGGTTGGCAACTTTGACTCCTCGTTCCACATTTCGCATAAAACCAAAGTTAAAAGAGGATTTTCTGCGAGTTCCATGAAGATAGAATTGACATCGCTTTCCAAGCACTCTTTCAAATCTTCACCTTTCTTTGTGTCGTTACGAAAGAACCTGGAAACATAGTCAAAAATATTGCTCTTGCTGAAGCCGGCGATGCGATAACGTGAATGAAAGGCTTCATTTAATTTACCGTCTGTGCATGGCCGTACTGTCGCGATTAAATACACATCTCCGAATCTCTTGTCAAACAAAAAGCTCTTTAAATCCGGCAGCTCATCCAGGTTACATTCAGAAACTCCGTCCAACAAAAACAAGAAATCACGAGGGTTCTTTTTCATGTAGCTAAAAAACTTGGACTTTTCGTGCTCAGTTAAACGAGAATGAAAGACTTCCTGTTCTAAAATTTCGTCCAGATTTCCTTGAACTTCGCATAGCTTCAGCCAAACGACTATTTTGAATTGGTCAAAGGGTTCGGGAGATTGGAAATCAGGGTTGGCCCAGTCGTATGCGTACTTTTGACATAATATGCTCTTTCCTGTGAAAGACTTCCCAACAATAAGAACCCGACTTGGCGAGTGCGCGCTATCAGAGCTTTCAAATATTTTATACATGAAATCATCATGCTCCCCTTCGGAATCGAGATGATGTAAGTCACGTTTAACGAAAATCTCTTGGAACCGTGTCATGTGGGGTTTCGTAGGATTACACCTCACCATTCTGTACTTATTCAGATAGTCGTTCTTGATGAATTCGGAAACTTTTTTGATCACATCTTCTTCGCCTCATTGAAAAAAAAAAAACAAAATAAAATTTAAAAAAGAGTTCCCGGGTACAATCTCGGTTAGGTTGATTGCTCAATTTAATAAGCAGAGAAGACCAGAGGATAATTTACTACCCAACAAATAGTGTTAGTATAAATTTCCAGGTGACTATTGATTTTCCTGAATTCTGATTGGTTAAGATTCACTGTCTCTGAAGTGATAGTCACTGACCAGTGACTATAGCTTTTTTATTTTTGCTTTTTTATACAGTACTGAATAAAAAGTGAATTTTTGTAAAGTTTAGTGGATTATTATTAGTAGACACCTGGAAATTTATGCTAAAACAATTAGTCGCCTCAGGCTCGGTGATTACAAGCCTATATTCACTTCGCCTTCGGCTCAGTGAATATAAGCTTGTAATCACCTCGCCTTCGGCGACTAATTGTTAATTAGTCGGTAACGAAGTGAATTCGCGTCGTTATTTTACTAAAAGTGCCTAAGACACGAAATTTTGAGCAACTATTTATTGATTGCATTGCAAAGATCACTTAAAATGACAGCGCAACTTCTTTGGTACATTTTCTCTAGCTCTCTTCTTTCTCGAGATATTCGACTTTATTCGATATGTAAATCACACAACTTATGACATCACTGTGCATAATGGGTATCCTTAAGATTGGTAATTCTGTAGAATATGACAAGAAACAGGTAAAACTGTGCTGTACGTATGTAATTTACGATTAATCGCTTAGTGTCTGCACTTTTGTGCGGAATATATCGATCACGTTGCAGATTACTGATATTTTTGAAAAAACAATTATGCGCTGTGATGTCATAAGTTGTGTATCAAATAGCATATCCAATAGACCCTTTCAGCTTGCATGCAAATTAACCCATTCCAGATCATGTGATCTGAAATGGTTTTCTTTTATTGGCCATTCAGCAATCATGTTGTCTGAAATGGGTTAATTTGCATGCAAGCTGAAAGGATCTATTTCGGGACAATATATCGTTCCTCAAGCGATAAAACTGATATCACTTTGCCCCTCATATGATAACCTATACATATCTTGAGAAGGAAACGAGTCAAGGAAATTCGATAAAAGAGGTTGCCCTGTGATTTTGAGCGATCTTTGCAATGTAATCATTATCAATAAATAGTTGGACAAAATATCGTTTCATGTTTGCTGAAAACTGCTACAACACATTGAAACAAATCTTAAGTGTTTCGAACGAAGGCCCTTCGTAGAAAGGATACTTTTTCAGGGCAGTTGTGCACCTCCCCCGAGAACGTTCTTAAGGCACTAAGCACGCAATTGTCGCTACCTGCGTCTACACCGTCGTTGCTGACTTCAACACCGTCGTTGATCGTTGTTGCATTTGAGTTTGGACGAGGTGGCGGTGATTGACAACCTACAGCAAGAAAATCAAGGTATTACAGTTTGCTAAATCCTCATTCATCAGGGGGAAAATTTTTCCACACACTATTGCTGTTCAACCGATCATTCCTGCTGTTTCCTCCCAGCCATGACCTCTGACTTCCATCGACTGCCAGCGCGTGCACAACAGCAAGACTGCAATTTCGTCATGCAATTAATAATATAACACTTTAAACTAAATTATTGCCTGAATACAAAACACAGAACCAAACTATTACCCGGTGCAAACACGTTTGCATTATCACCAATGACCACAACTGCGGCTTGCTGGACGACATTATTATTTACGTTGTTCGACATCAACTTTGAACCATACAGGAATCAAGGCGGCCAAATTTTAGACTTTCGTTTCTTTTTGTGCCACCTAGAGAATGAACGGCATTCCGTTGATTCCTAAAACATACCCTTGATTTCGAAGCTCTTCCAACTTTTGTGAGATAGACCCCAAAGAGCTAGACAGCTTACGTTGCTAATATAATTATTTCAAAGCCCACCGACAGAATAGTTTTATAGTATTTTCTTTGTTTATGTCGTCATGTATCACACTGAGTTACCGACTACGACGCTGCTACAGTATCATAGCTAGGAATTAGGAATAAGGCAAGCTGGCAGGACAACACATTTCGACATACGTTGGTAAAGTATTGAAGTAAACTTGATATAAAGTCGATGTAAAGCTATCCCACCACATAATCATTGGACATTTTACCCACACATGAGCTCAGCTGGGGCTAACTGATTGATGATTTTAATTGATGTATTAATCCTCATGGCTCTCGCGTGCTCTTGCCCAACTATAGGAATAAAAGTATCAACCAGTGTTTACACATCAAATACAAACTAGCAGGAAATCAACTCGGTTTGTTTGTCAACTGCATTTGTTGACGAAAATAGCGATAAAGGTAAGTTTCGAATAGTGCCTTTACTGGCTGCAGATATTGCGTGTTTAATCTTCGATATATTAACTTCCCGACTTCAGAAATCTCAAATTAAGGCATTACTATGAGTGCATACTAGCACAAGTAAGTATTATCAAATTGTTTCGCTGATTACTGCTGGCAAAATATTAGCGTAAAGTGCTGTCGGTCATATACATGCTCGACCTCAAAGTTTACAAGTAACAACAATAAACACAGATGCTTAAATACAAGACTTTACTACGAGTATAGTATCTAATAAGGTACAGACTCCTACCTATTTACTCGTGACCAAATTCTGTTCTTCTCAACCATCCGTTTCCAAAAACTAGGCTAGCAGAGAGTTGCTATCGATAATTGTCAAGGAAGTTGTGCATTCACATCCGATGGCCGCCGATGCCCACGCTAATCTGTATTAAACAAGAACAAATATTGAAGGTACAAGGTCACAAGCAAATTTGCGAAGCGAAACGGAACGTAGGAAATAAAAGAGTAAGGCCTGTTTCAGACGTCGAACTTTTCATGTGTCGAATTTAATGTAAATGAGTCAAAACAAGGAGTTCAGTTCATTTGCATTCGATTCGGCACATGAAAAGTTCGACGTCTGAAAGAGGGCTAATAAGAGCCCATTTACACGGTACAGCCGTACAGGACAGCGTGGTCACGATAGTTTCACGATCAGTACTTAGCTTTTAAATCTATGATAATATTACAGAATTTAATACCAACTAATTATAGAAAAAGTGAGAAGAGTAAATACAACTGCAAGCTGCCTGGACTCGTTGTCCTGACCAGGCGGGTCCGGTATATGTGTAAACGGGCCCCGGATAACTGAATAACTACGAATATTTACATAAAAAAAACACTCGAAATACCTCGAATCAGGGATAAAAAAAAAGTAGATCAAGTTTTTTAAAGTTCCATAGAATACAATTATTGACGTATTCTAACTATTAGAAATGGCAACAGACAGAGTTTCTTTAAAATGATCATACCTACTTCTTGGGCCGTTGGCACAATTCGAGCCATGTAACATGTCTACAAACGATGCTTCCTTGCCTACCTTTCTGAAATATGGCAAGGAAACACTGTTTTCCGATTTGTCTAGCTTTGCAAAACAAGGTTAGGAAACAATTAATGTTTCCTGGTTTGTCCACCTTCAGGAAATATGGCTGGGAAACAATGTTTTCTGAGATGTCTACCTTTGCGAAACGTACTTAGGAAACAATTAATGTTTCTTGGTTTGAGTCCACCTTCTAGAAACATGGCTAGAAAATAATGATTCCAGATTTGTTCAGGTTTATGAAACGTAGCTAGAAACAATGTTTTAGGCTGTTCAGCTTTATGAAACATAGCTACGACACAATGTTTGCAGGTTCGACCATCGCAAAGAAACATGGTTAAAAAACAATGTTTCATTTGTCCATGAGTCCATCTTTGAGAGACAAGGTTAGAAAAAAATGTTTTACTTTTTGGAAATATGTTTACAATCTCTAACGATACGTATATTTTCGCGTCAAAATTTTGACCAACTTTCCGAAGAGTAGCAATAATCACCCGAAGGCGCTCATAGAATAATTAGCGTCAGTCACATGACCAACAAACGTACCGAACACCTAGCCTGACCCAACTTCCTGTTTTGTTTAAGTTTGCTTTTTGCCACCACCCTACTAAAAAGAATGCCGCAAAAATAGCAAGGTTTCTTTCGAAAATTTCACAGTAATGGCCAGGGATTACGACCATCTTTTCAAGCTTCTAATAATCGGAGATAGCGGTAAGTATAGGGCGTCTTAGCGTACGATTAATAGATCGCGAAGGCTGGGCATGGTAGCAAGAACTTTTGTCGTTTGCAGTTTGTAATTTTGTATTCTCCGTTTATGCTGTCTTCTATTTGAAATCTCTGTATAAACTACCTCAACGCTGCCTCCTTTACCACTCAGTGCTGTATGAAGGCCAATGCGTCCATATTATTTGTGTTGATTTGCCAAACAAACATTGATGTATCCTTCTCTAGAGTTTGTTTGTCGCGACAACAAATTTTATATATCCACATTGGTAACGAATGGTTTTTGTTATAAAACACAGCATAAAATGTTTCTTAGACTAGAATTTGATATTTAAATCAAATGATCTTCTTCCCGCTTTGTTTATAATGACATTCTGGTCTGAGTATTGTGGCAACATTTCGGTCTTTTAATCACAATAAACCTGGGATCAAAATGTCATTATTCGGCATGATTTGCAAAGTAAATTTGTCACAGCACAGTTAATTTATCACAGCGTTCTGTGAATTTTTACCGAGGTGCAATATAACAACAAAAAGTATACTTAGCCCTGATATTTTGCATTGCAATTCCACTGTCTTTGTATTAGCCATTTACATAACAATGATAACAGTTGTTTTAAGATTACAGTACCTTGTCGTCAATGTCCAACTTTCTCCCATTTCATTCAAGCATTCCAGGTCAATCCTGTGAAGGAATGATTGCCTAACAATCAAAATTAGAAATTCTTAATAGCCTGATCATGATTTGTCAGTTATTACTTACTGGTGATAACTTGAAAACATTTAGGGGCTTGCTTGATTACATTGTTTCCTGTTTCCAGGTGTTGGCAAAAGCAGTCTATTACTTCGATTTGCAGACAATACATTCACTGGTAAATAGTCTGGCATTTTCATTGAATAACAAAACAAATAAAAAATAATAACATCATGCAGTCATATAGCCTTCATGAAACACAATGCATTGTGTTTTTAGGTACATACATCACGACGATTGGTGTAGACTTTAAAATTCGTACAATCGAAATAAATGGTGAAAAAATTAAACTTCAAATTTGGGATACAGCTGGGCAAGAAAGATTTCGGACGATTACATCAACGTGAGTATCCCACTTGTTGTCAAGTATTTCTTATATTTGCTTCTAAGGGTCAAGAGAATTGTAAATGAATACACAGCCTTCTCTCAAGTCAAGTAAATGTGAAAGGAATTTATGATCAATTTTGCCAGGTATTACCGAGGAACCCATGGCGTTATAGTAGTGTACGATGTCACAAGTGCAGAAACATTTGTTAACATGAAAAGATGGCTACAAGAAATCGAACAAAACTGTGATGACGTTGCAAGGATATTAGGTAGGTTACCTTCTTTCATGAGAGAACTCTGTCAAGTAGTGCTCGAACTTCCGACCTGAATTGTACGATCTATTTCTTGCAGTTGGTAATAAAGACGACTGTCCTGAAAAGAAAGTGGTCATCACAGAAGATGCACAAAAATTTGCTGACCAGATTGGTATAAAAGTGTTTGAAACTAGTGCAAAAGAAAATTTGAATGTAGAGTTGGTAAGTATTTCATGGTGGTCAAAATACACAGTAGCAAATCAGTTGCTTTTGCATACGGAACAACAGTGGTTAGTATATAATGTTACTGAAGGATACTTCCACCAAAATTTTTCTATTTCCAGGTGTTCATAGAAATAACAAAGGATGTTCTTGCCAAACGAAAAGAACAAACAAAAATTTCAGAACAGGCTACAGCAATAAACATAAAAAGGGACAAAGATAAGCACAAAAAGAAGAAATCACGTTGCTAAAAGACAAAGTACAATACCTGCTTGAAATGCCTCAGTCTCTAGGAACATTGTTTGATGTCCTAGGAAAACAAACATGAAAAATATTGTACATGTACATAAATTGTTTCATCTGGGCAGGATGTCATTCTAGTTTTAGAATGCTCCTGTATATGTCAGATAAAAAACTACAGTCCGGCACAAATTCTGAATAGAACTTTCATGATGAAACATGATATTTGAGTGAAAAGTAACAAGTATATTTGCAACATTGGGTATGTATGCTTGTGTATGTTTTGTTATCACTATAATTTTGTGGAAACACCACAAATTTATTCCACAAATATTGACCATGCATACCTACAAGGAACTTAACACAGCTATGTCCTCTTGTAAGAAATACCAATGTGGCAACACCATTTTGTCCTGTTATTTTCAAATCTTGTACTGTAAAGAGAAACTCAGAAGTCCTTATCTATGTTGTTATTCTCAAATTTATACAGAAATAATATCCTTCATTTTTGTGTATACATGTATTCTTCCCAGCTAATTAATGGTGATGTTTATTGGAATGGCAGCCATCCTTGATTTGAATAGTTGGGTACTTTAGAAATTGCTACTGGTGAATTTGACAAAAACTATACAAATACATATGCAACTACAAATTACCATACTTAATAACATAGGTAATGATCCTTGTGTTTCTAAACTATTTTTACTAAAGCCTGGATCTCATATGACACTGATATCAGCATATGACACTGATATCAGCAACAATTATTATTGGTGATTACTTACCATTAAAATCCTTTCTTCCTGAATGATTACCCAAAATGAGACACTGATCATTGCCAACATATGCAAATCAGTCTTATTTTGGTACTATCAATATGGAACTTCAATTATGAGTATGTGACATTTATGATTCCGCAAAACATCTATTATTATCATTAAATTTGCAAGCTGTTAGCAACAGTACATGTTTTCGTCAAGTTCAGTAGCAACATACAGTACATAAAAATAATTGTGGTGGTTTTTGTTATGCAAAGAAAAGGGCTTGCAGTTCGACTATGAACAAAACTTGACATGCAATTAGTATACAAATTGATCCTTTTGTAAAGAAATAGAAAACTTTATGCTGTATCTTCGAATCATATTCTATTAAAGTTATCTGAGAAAATTCTTCACAATTTCAAGAAACTCCTGAGGTTTATCAGAATGAACAAAATGCCCAGCACCTGGTATCATTTCAACTTTAGCCTTTGGATACATTTTTCTGATTTCATTCATATCAACATTTCTAAACGGAAAAAGAAAAAAATAATAAGACAACGACAAGGTCACAACTAACTTCCAGTCAAAGTCCGCTCAAAGTGCACTGCTCGGATGTTGAGTCAGACATTTGAGGAGTTTAAGGCCTCTTTTCCAATCATCTCAGAGCCGACTTGCAAGGTTGATGCGAGTGCTTGCGTCTAACTAAAATAAACCGACAAGCATTGTGTTTGGATGAAATCACTCGCAGCAAGCTAGCGAGTTGGAATTTGCAATGAGTGGAACAGAGCCTCAATGGACCTTTCCCCTTTCAGACAAAATTTTGAAAAAATCGAAATAGGCAAAAATATCACCATAGCTTGAAAGAGCATCCCAAGTTTACTAAAGTTACGAAGTTTGGTTGTGAAATGTTGTAAACTGTAGAAAATATAGCCTTGCAAATTTGGCAAATTTTGTATACATTTGTATAACGCATAGGAAATGATAATCAAAAGTATCAACTGATTATCACTTTTCCGCCTGTAATACAAATATATACAAAATTTGCCAACTTCGCAAGGCTATATTTTCTACATTTTACAACATTTCACAGCCGAACTTGGCAATCTTGCTAAACTTAGGATGCTCTTTCAACCTGTGGTGATATTTTTGCCTATTTTGAATTTTCTCAAAATTTCATGTAAAAGGGGAAAGGTCCATTAACAGGCCCCATCAGAAATTTGTGAAGGCCCCAAGGTGTCTTTCTGTGTCAAAAACATGAGTCAGGGGGCATGCGTTGTTTGTGTCCATGAACAGAAAACATCAAGATATAGAGTCCAGCTGTTTCATCCCTACGATAAAGCCTCCCTGATGATTTGTTCTGCCTTATACCCTGAACAAGGAGCAACCAGGATCAGCCTGGCTTAAATCTATACTAAACCAGTGTTTCTAACCTGAGAACATCCGAATCTCCTCCACCAATGAAAAGCGTTTCTCTTGCATATGGTTCTCTGCCATTCAACTTAATGTCATCAAAAAGTGCTTCCCTATTCTTTTGTACACTGTTAATATCCACATGCCAGTGAAATTGCCCATTTTTATCTTTGTATAAATTTGTAAGTACCCAAGCCCGAAGACCATCAAACTGAGAAAAATAAGCAAAATTTATGGTTAGGAAAAAATAATAAAGTTATTTTTCTGGTGTGAAACATTGATCAAAACAACAAATACTCACTGGAACAGATGTCTTTAACAGCTCGTTGGCATCTTTCCTAGAATTCACTTTGGTTAAATCCAGACTTAACATGGCCGATAAAACCATAGGTACCATACTGACAGTTTCTACATGTACTTTAATTGGCGTTGAATCAACCAGTATCAATCTCTCAATAATCTCAGGCATGCTCAAGGCTGTTTCCATGGCAACTTTACCACCCATACTGTGACCAATCAAAATAATTTTAGGAATATTTAGCTCTTTCAACGTATGAGCAATGTCACCTGCCATTAATGGAAAGGTCATGATATCACTTCTTGGGCTTTGCCCATGATTGCGGCAATCAACAGCAATGGTCTGCATGAAAAATTTTTCAAAAGTTATTTTCATACCTCTTGCATTCCAGAATATCAACAGGGGAAAACATGAGATTTAGCAAAAAACTATTTTCTTTGGTATGTATAAGTAGTGGTTCTGGGTAAATGCCCCAAAGTTTACAATGTTTTCTTTCATGGTTATGAAGCATTAATTGCAACTATTACACTATGCAGCTATTCAAACACCATATATACTTTGACTGGTATGCCCCAGGCTTAGAGGAGCAGGATTTTATATTGACTTATTAACTTATGACTACAATTCAACATGGAACACATGCCATCTTTTCTTTCCTAGATTGCAGTTATTTCTTGCCTATTACTAAATCTGCAGTGAATATTGACAAAATGATTTCTCACACACACAGCTCCAAAACACTTCTACATCCCCCCCCTACAACCCTCCCACTTCCTCATTCTATACCCCCCCCCCTACACTCTCCACATCTTCCCCAGCACCCACATAACACTCTGTGAGATTGAGATACCATGGTTCACCATCTAGTACTGATCTACATACCTGGATACCAGTTTGTTTACTGTGGTTTTTGCAGAATGAATGCCAGTTCTTTTTCGAACCCAGCATACCATGAACTACCAACACTGGACTATTCTTCCCCTCATGTTCACCCTCACTACCAGCATAGTTTTCATGTGCTAAAGCAAACGACACATTCGAAGCACTTCGTCGCGAAAGTACGCCGAAAAAGAATCTTGACAATCTCCCACGATCTTTAGCAAAAATTGCTGTTGTGTTCCGTGCATAAATTCGTCTAAAACAGCATGCATTAAACAGCATGGCTTCTGCTAATTTTCAAATTTTCCCAGAAAATAATCAATAAATTTAGTTATAAAAACACGTGCAAAATTTCGCACATTTTTTTTTGCGGGAAATTTTTGCACGACCCCACGACCTCACGATCTATATACATGCACACCTAGCCTGGAGTAAATTCACATCGTGCTTCGTTATTTTATGCGATCAGTGCAATAGAGCGCTAACTTATTAAAATTCTAATCTAAAAATACGGAAACAAACCGAACACGCAATGGTCACAAGACACAACAAGGCTCCTTGAAAACTACCTTTTAAAGTTTGCGAGAATATTTCAACCACGTTTTCAAAGACTTATACAACAAACTGCGGAAAATTACATTGTACATCTCCAAGTTGGAAAGCAACAGATAATAATTGCTTTCAGTTGCTTCAAAACATATGTCCCAGGTCGAGTTGATGGGAAGTCTATTCAATCCAAAAAAATCTATTCAATAATAAATCACAATGGCGCAAGATTGCGACCACAGTTATAAACTTATCATATTAGGCGATGCAGGTATGTTATGAAGCATGTTGCCTGGACATAATTGTGTTTTGCAAGTGTTCGTCAGAAATATGAAAATACCAAATTCGTTTTGTAACGCTTGTGTCACGGGATATGAGCGTTTGGAAAGTAGGATACGTTTTGACCTTGATTTTTACCACGTAAATTTGTAGCAATGATCGGTATATACACCTAATTGGTATATACATAGTACAAAACCTGAAGATAATATAGTTACATAAACAAGCTATGGATTACTTTGTCTATTACAGCTGTTGGTAAAAGTAGTCTTCTATTGCAATTCACAGATTCCCAATATCAAGGTTTGTATCTTGAATGTTCATTATCATTTTCTAGTTTTCATTTACGTAGTACTATGCCCAGATTGATGGAAGACCATTACTTCTGGAAGCCATCAGATTAATGTTGCTTGCTCATAGTTAACAAATTAAATGATACGTTTTTTCCTTTAGTAGTTTTATCATCGAACTTTCTCGTTTTTTCCTAGTTAGTTATGTTACAACCATAGGAACGGACTTTAAAGTCAAGGTACTTAACCTTGAAGGACGACGGTATAAACTCCATCTCTGGGACACAGCTGGACAAGAACGATTTAGGACCATTGTTACAACGTAAGGCTTAATTAATTTATATTTTTCTTCTTTTAGTAATCTTAAAAAAAAAGGTGTGCATATTGTAATATACAAGTGCAGGAAATGTTGAGTGTATCACGCAAATCTGGAAGGCAAGTCATGATGTAATTAATGTTCCTGTTTTTTTTCGATTTGTTTTAGTTATTACAGAGGTGCCCAAGGTGCATTGATTGTGTATGATGTGACAAATCAAAATTCGTTTAATAATCTTGAGTTGTGGTTACATGAACTGCATCAAAATTGTTCAGGAATTTCTATAATAATAGGTAGGTCGGACTATTGTGGTAACCATGCACTGTGGTGATGGTGCATGGTGTTGATGATCATGGGTGATGCTGTATGATGCTGATGATCATGGGTGATGGGTGGTGTACTGTATGTGGTGGTTATGGTGTATGGTGATGATAGCGGGTGATGATAGCGGGTGATGATTGCCGGTGATGATTGTGTATGGTGTTAAAGATGGTGGCTGATGCTTGTATATAGTGGTTATGGTATATGAAGGTTACATATGGTGTATGGTGGTTATGGTGATAATGGTAATGATGGTGGGTATATGGTGGTATGGTTTGCAATGATAATGATGCATGGTGGATGCAGATAATGGTTGTCATGGTGATGAGATGAGGATATTAGTGATTGCCATGGTGGTGATTGTGACAGCAATTTGGTTGGTAATTGTGTTGGTTGCAATGTGGGTGTTATGACACACATAATTACTATGAACCATATCTTGTTTAAGTTGGAAACAAATGTGACAAAACTGACAACCAAGCTGTCCCAACCCAATGCGGAAAAGAATTTGCTAAAGAGCACGGGTTAACATTTTATGAAACGAGTGCCAAAGAAAACATCAACATACATGAGGTAATTTTGAACTATTATCAACAACTTAACTATATGTGATAGTTTGCTTTGTTGAGCTATTCACAGTTACAGGTGTAATGACTTTCTTTATTCATAAAGGTTTTTGAAGACTTAACAAGACAAGTTAACAAAGCTGAAATGCATGCAAAGTCAATGGACATCAGTGACTTCACTAACATAGTACCTCAAGACAATGATAGTGGGTCTAGTTCCAAGAATTGTTGTTAACAGTTAAGTAGATGATAGGCAGTATAGCAGGTGCTTTTTCAGGGATTTTCCTTATGTTCATTTTTTGCAGAGACGATTGAGTTTAGGTGAACTTCAGAGGATCTGAAGGGATATTATTTGAAATGAAGAGTGATTCCTGGTCACTGTGTACAACTATCACAAAAATGCTTAGTTTTTATTGTGCTCTGAATTCTTGGGTTTGTAACTCATTTCCATCCGTGACAAATTTAACTCTCAAACACCTTCAGGTCAACTGTGCTGAACGTGCAGTGAGAAAATTGAGTTTCAAAACTCAAATGAAGATTGAGTTTTTGGGACTGTTTTACACAGTGCTATAAATTCCCTGAAAAACCCCCGAGTATAGGCTTCTTTTATCATGGAGAAGTAGTAATTGAAGTACATCTCTGTTATTTAAGTGCACCTTTAAGTACAAAAAGTTCTGCAAAACTTGCAAGTGCATGAAAGCACACCTCCTAGCTACAGTAGCTCATGGCCATCTTCAAGAAACTTAAAGATGAACAAACCAGGCAATCCAACATTTTTTCTTGGTACATCCTCGAACGGACACATCAGGAAACAATGTTTTTAGTGTAGTAAAAACACACATAATGCACATAAAATACATTTTAATTTCAAATCACTCAAGTGAACAAATCTTCAGGTAAAGTTGGCATTTAAATTTTAACCAATATACCATCATAATCACTAAGTACAATTTGTCATTATTTATGTATGTAACTCATTTACTGTGCTTACAAAAAGATTATGTATTATAAATGAAATTTATTTGAGATCCCAATCATCTAAAGAGATAAGACAATTGGTGTATGACATAAAAATGCCATAAAACAATATGAAATAGGCTGTTTTGTAAGAAAAAATAGGTTGAATATTTAAGGCAGTGGTTTAATGGTAGTATGTGCTGTACACTTTTACAAAAATGTCTGTCTGCATAAATTGACTTATCTCTTTAAATGCTATAAATTAATTATTTAATTGCATCCCAAGTTGCACTAATTATTTTCTAAATATTAAAACTCAATTTTATCATTTGGTTTCTCTGTGGCAGGCTCTTCTGTTGCCGCATCATCAGTCCCCTCCTCCATGTCATTCAACTCTTCTTGCTGGGTCAAGCCATGGTGTGTCAACAGTTCATTGATCTCAGCTCTACTCATTTCTGCTATATCAATTCTCTAAAGAAACAAAATACAATGGCAATTTATACTTGAAATTTCTTTATTTCTCAGCACATTTTGACTAAAAACACATGCATTTAGATATACCATATTCTCTCTATTTAGCCCCCAGGGGGCTTATTGGAGGGGGGGGGGGCTGAATAGAGAGATTACGGTACTGCAGTTATGATCAACCAATTGTAGGTACAGACCTCTTTTTCCTCTCCATTCTCTAAAATCAACATGCGTGGATCAATGCCACCAATGTATTTCACCTCGAGATCCGGACTGGGCAACATTGTTAAAGATTTTATTTCTATTAATATCAAATGACAAAGCCATAATACACACATCCCAACATGCAGTATTAACTCCACCAATTGTTCATTGACAATCACTTCTAGTAAAGATAAGCTTGCTAGTTTTTTTGAACACATGCAATTGTCTTTTCTACACTAGTTTAGCTTTACAAAGGATACTATTTGCCCGCATCATCGTTGATGAACGCCTTCACCTGAACAAGTCAAGCAGAAATTTGTTCTGTTAGATAATGTGTTGTCACAGAGAATACAGAGGTGCAACTTTTCAAAGCTTAGCCAGTGCGCCAAGAAGAGGCATTCTCCCCCTGGCCATTTTTAATACCCATGATGAGTATTTTCAGGGGGGGAGAATGCCTCTTTTTAGCATACTGGCTAAGCAAGGGGTATGCATAATTAATGAGAAGTTGAACCTCTGTAAACTCTGTGGTGTTGTCAATGGCAACTATATTCTACTATCAAATCACAAAATTTCTAGAGTCAGTCAGAAAACTGACAAGATATAGTCAATATGACATTTTGGTTTAAAAAATAGGACGAGGGATCAAAATACAAAATGAAATTTGATCTCAGCACGGATAGTTTTGGAAAACAATACCATGTTGCATAATTCTTAGCTCTTTGCTAAAATGAAGAGCAAATACTAGCAGATTGTAAACTGGAATGCTATACCTCAGGAAGGCGATTCAAGCGTCATCCTCCGCAAGTCTACAGAAAAATTGATGTCCAGTTAAACAAGATAATATGCATCAATTAGAATTAATTATTAATTAGAACACGCTTAATTATTTATGCAAGTCTCGGCATGTTTTCTTGCCCTAAAAATATCCTAAAACAACAGTTCTCTTTGTCTTAATGCTCCTTTCTGTGGGAAAATAACTTAGTAGCTGTATTAATTATGGACGAAATGTACATAAGTACGAGCCATTTCTATATCCATCTGCAATATATCAAATAACAACACACTGTAGTACCTGCCAAGGAGGTCACTACATTGAATTTGTAATTGTCTTTCTTTTTAATACAGCGCAAATAAAAAACACCTTACTTTGAGCAAAATAGAGGTGGGAATACATGTACACCTACCTCAAGGCGAGCTTTCGGGCCCTTTTCATCTTCGGCAGCTAAAATTTGTAGCGTTAATAGCGCAAAGAAAAACCCCGTTCTTATCCAAAACGAAGCCATTTTGCTTGCCACGAGGATCGCGTGTGGTACACGCAAAGCACATGACAAGAACACACGTTGTTTTTGTTTATTGGTTGGATAAGGTTATATCAAATGCTAATCTAATCCCTAATCCAACCCCTAGAGATTGGATCAGATTAAGTCAGATAAAGATTTGATTTGGTATACTCTACTGATCAATGGTATACTCTTGCCATGGAGACCTCTAATCTCTTAATCTCTACGCATTTTAGGAGGCAGAGTTGATTAGTTGAAAAAATCATATCACCAAAACGACGCCATTTTGAATTGGCAACGCTATAGCGCTATCCACCAGATAGTGATTGTTTCAAACTTTCTAAACATGTTCAGTAACTGGTAAAACCCATATTAAAGGTTACTATTTTCGAGTTTAAAGTCACTATTTATCTCTTTTCTCCTGGTGTCACTGCTCTTAACGCATTTCTGCGGCAGTTGAAAACAACACTGTCAATTGGTATTGGATAGCGCTCTACTTTTTTTAGCGGATCTACCTTTCGTATAACAAAACTCCTGCAGGTCTGCAGTCATGTAAGACAGGCTAGCTGACAGACTACGCCACAATATTTAACTGTTTTTAATAATCTCTTTTTACTAATACACTCATAAAATCTAATAACGAAGTATTGCAACATACTGAACCTTCATTAAATACAGGAAATTAATTACATATTTCTTATTTGAATTTTGTGAATTATTAATAATTCCAAATAGACTGCAACAAAACATATTTAGATTGTGGGGTCAAGAATAAAGTACCATTAAAGTACAAAATGAAGCCTTTGAAAGAAGCTGGCAATTCGACAACCTATGACGGGCAGGCTATGCCACACGGATACCTGTATGCATTTATTGTTTGCAAACTGATTTGTACTTTTCTTGGAATAGCAGGGAACTTACTTGTCATCATTCATAACGTCGTCTTACGGCACGAAAAAACCCCCGCGACCTACTTGTGCATAAACCTGGCAATCTCCGACCTGCTAGCTTGTCTGGCCATCTTTTCACCGCGTATTGGAAGTTCGATAGACATTCTAACTAGTGCTTCGAACGAAGCCAAAGAACCCGCGTTAGTATTCTGCCAGACGTTCTATTTCGCCGGGTGTTTTAGCGTGTCTTTGTCCGTGCTAACATTACTGGCTGTGGTGTACGATCGGTACTTGTTCATAAAACGGCCTTTAAAATACCCATTGCTCATGACTATACCTAAAATACGCGTCATCATTTTTGCAGCTTGGTTTTCAACGTTGGTGTATTTAACATCGGGTATAGTATATTCAAGCATTGCCCGCCCACAAGACTGCCATAATGTAACTATATCTCTATCAGTTATGTCGATTTGTTACATTTACGTTCCAATCCTTGCTATTCTTCTGTTCAATTTTAAAACGTGGAAAATAGCACATGCCCAAAGGTGCTTCATGGCTCGAAATCACGTGCGGGATGCGGGCACGAAAGACAGCAATCTTACCACGAAAATAGCGAAGGAAATTAAAGCCGCGAAGACGTTCACGATCATAATAGGAGTTCTTCTTTTTTGTTTCACACCGTACGCAGTATTAATCGTTTTGGATATTCAAAGAGAAGGCCCTACCATCCCATTTATACTGGAGGAATTAATCACAGATTTGGTTGGCTTAAATTCTGTTTTTAATCCCTTAATTTACAGCATCAGGCACAGGGAATATAGGAAAGCCATTCGGACATGCCTTTCTTCGCTGCGTTGTTAAATTTTTCTTTTAATTAAAGTGTTTTAATTATTGCTTGGGTATTAGTTGGTCTTTGGACATGATGAGTTATACAATTTGAATATATATGAATAATATTAATAAACAGAACTCTTCAGCGAGAAAATATTATATCTTATAGATTTTTAATTACTTTTGCCTTGAGAAACTTTTTCTGCTTACTTTAATGATTGACAGTTAATAACTGGATGTAATCTCTTTGGAAGAAAACTAAACTAACTTTATTTATACTGGATATAGTTTATCAGTTCTAAACTGTTCTTCCTCGAGGTCCAGTAAGGATCAGCTCTTATTGATCTTGTGTTACTACAGGAGGAAACCTAAACTAAACTAACTTTATTTATACTGGATAGCTCTATCAGTTCTAAACTGTTCTTCCTGGAGGTCCAGTAAGGGTCATCTGTTATTGACCTAATGTCACTACAGGAGGAAACCTAAACTAAACTAACTTTATTTATACTGGATAGCTCTATCAGTTCTAAACTGTTCTTCCTTGAGGTCCATGAAGGATAATCTCTTATTGATCCAGTGTTACTACACGAGGAAACCTAAACTAAACTACTTTTATTTACACTGGATAGCTCTATCAGTTCTAAACTATTCTTTTTGAAGTCCATTAAGGATCATATCTTATTGATCCAGTGTTACTAAAAGAGATAACCTAAACTAAACTAACTTTATTTACACTGGATAACTCTATCAGTTCTAAACTGTTCTTCCCAGAGGTCCAGTAAGGATCATCTCTTATTGATCCAGTGTTACTACAGGAGGAAACCTAAACTAAACTAACTTTATTTACACTGGATAACTCTATCAGTTCTAAACTGTTCTTCCCAGAGGTGCAGTAAGGATCATCTCTTATTGATCCAGTGTTACTACACGAGGAAACCTAAACTAAACTAACTTTATTTATACTGGATAACTCTATCAGTTCTAAACTGTTCTTCCCAGAGGTCCAGTAAGGATCATCTCTTATTGATCCAGTGTTACTACACGAGGAAACCTAAACTAAACTAACTTTATTTATGCTCTATCAGCCAGCGGGGAAATGCGATATTTGAAATATGAGAAGCACATAGATAACGTGCAGAATTAACAACAACTCCACGGACGTCGCCAAAACATACGCGTTCGGTTCCTAAACCTATTGACATATTAAAGAAATGATGAAATCGTTGATCATTCTTTGTGCTGTGGTTCAGGTGGCCCTGGGTTTCTGCGGTAAGTCTGTTAAATATACATTCAATTTCACAATGTACACCTTCAACAACCAGACGGTTGACAGTGACAAAATTTGCTAAAATTTCCTGCCAACGCATGAGATGACGCAGTAAAAAACTTAGGTCCAAACGCGCTATTTTGTTTTTACTTGTGACGCATGCTGCTTGAATATAATACTACAGATACATAATGAATTCCGTGGAATTAAACTTGATCTGTGTTTGCGCAAATAAGCTTGCTGTGAGCCTGTGGCGAAATATGCGAACATTGAATTACCACTGCTATAGGGTTCAAGGTTACTGTTAAATAAATGCTTTTAGTAGAATCATACTACTATACTATTGCAAATGCTGTAATTTGATTCGTTACTCTACTCGCTATCTATTCCTCGATAGATAGCGAGTAGCGAAACAATCATCTTCCTATAGAGATTTCTTTAAAAAAAATATTGCTTAAAAATCAATTATTTTGTTGAATATTCCATGTTTGACCTCTGATTCTACTAAAACAATTAGATTACTCGCTCTCAATTTCTATGCGGTGATAGTTGATTCGGGCTTCGCCCTCATCAACTATCACCGCATAGAAATCTCGTAATCTAATTGTTAAATAGTAAATATCTGCCAAAATACAGCCCGAGGTTTAAAGATGTAAAAATATTTTAAGCAATATTCGACCAGTGTTTGGGTTCAAGGTTACTGTTAAATAAATGCTTTAGCAAATTTCTGTGTGTTTTTAAAATACAGCTAAAGGTTTGGGAATGCGAAAATATTTTAAAGCATAATTTCGGACCCGAAATAACAGAATATGTCCTTTATTTTCCCTTTTTTAAGGAAATTACACTTTATATGGAAAACTCACCGCATCAGCCGTGCAAGTTTCTAATTGGTTAAGAGAACATTATGGTGATGACGTCACACGTTTGGAACCACACGTCACCAGCTCAATGATAGTTGCTTTACGATTGGCGGGCTACATGCCACACACCATCATGGCAGATTTCAAAACCAACAATTCGGACAGCGTAGCAGATCACCTTAAATCTCACTTAGATAACAAGGCCCAAAACAGACCACTATCAGATTTGAAACCTGGTCATATTGCACATATGTTCCAAGCTGTTTCGTCGCTTTGCTATAATACTGAGGATTTTTATGGGCACAACTTGAGCAAAGCGCTTCTTGATGCTTTTATCTCATTTAAACATATAAATTGTATGAACGATTTTGAGTATAGTTTAGTAGCTTTAACCGTTTGTCACAATTTGGGTAAAAATATCACACCGAATTTCGCCAGGGATATACTGTCCAAAATAAAGAACATTTCGTTTACGCTAAATGATGGTGAAATACCAGATACGCTGGCAATGGCTGTAGTGACGTTGTCTTGTTTAAGACAGAATGTAGCAACGAGCGAGGTTGTAAATGTGGAAATAAAAAAGTATTTGAAGAATGTTATGAAGGCGTTAACACGGCACAAAGATAACCAATGGAATGCACAGTCAAAAGGATTAGTTGTACAGGTATTAGTTGTTTGTTGCGATGTTGTTTGTGGGGGTTGTATGTGCTCAACTGTTTGTTGTTGGTGATGATGGTGTTAGCAGTTCGAGTGTGGTGCTGATACTGGTGTGATGGTAGAAGAAATGGCAGTTATGGTGTTGTTGGTCTTGTTGGTGATGATGGTGATAGCAATTCTAGTGTGGTGCTGATACTGGTGTGATGGTAGAAGAAATGGCAGTTATGGTGTTGTTGGTCTTGTTGGTGATGATGGTGATAGCAGTTCGAGTGTGGTGCTGATACTGGTGTAGTGGTAAAAGAAATGGCAGTTATGGTGTTGTTGGTCTTGTTGGTGATGATGGTGATAGCAGTTCGAGTGTGGTGCTGATACTGGTGTAGTGGTAAAAGAAATGGCAGTTGTTGCTCTTGTTGGTGATGGTGGTTGATTGCCATAATGTTGTTTGTGATGGTGACGTTTATGCCAATCATGGTAGTCATGCTGTTGCTTTTTGTTGGTTTTATTTGTGTCCTTGTTGTCGTTGTTGTTTGCTTTTAATTGTTGTTGTTTGTGACGATGGTCTTTGGTTGTGGTAACGGCGCCCATATTATTTGTATTGATGCTATTTTCATTAAATTTAGGCGCTCGTGTCTCTTCCCAATGACACAAGACCGCGAAACTGGCATTGCAATCGACTACTTTCTGCCATATTGGATGAGCATGATGCAAGAGAAGCGTTTGGGAACGTTCTGGCAAACATTCAAATATTACCGGTATTGCTTGGAAGATCACTGCTTGATCTTCCTACTGTGCCATGTCCAGCATCAAGTAAGTTGAAGAGCAAGAGAAACGGTCCTTGAGCGGCAAGAACGTTAAACAGACACCGCAAAAAAACACAACAAAAGAAGTTTGAAAATCGGCGCCATGTTTTCAACCCAAAGAACAGTTATTAAATGTCATTTGAATGCCAAAATAATTTGACTGACTTTTGGTTGTTATTTTACGTTTCGCAAACTGAGGGGTGATAACGGTTACAGTTCGGTGTTAGGATTAGACAGTATTAGGGCTGGAGATAATAGCCTGCTGCGATATTGAAAAGATATCGAATATCGATATCGAAAAAAAAATACCGGTAACATTTCCGAGTTATAAGTAAATGAAAAATAATTTAATAACCAGAACACTTGACTGCAAGTAAAATGAAAAAAACCCCATTCAAACTATCTGGGAAGATCCTCATTATGGGAAATATAACATCATTTTTTAAAATTTAGATTCTGGAGAAGGTAAGAAGAATAAGGTATGCCCTAAGACATTATAGACTTAAGAATATGTCAAGTATGCCAATAAATTAGGTGTACAGAGACATTGTACCATGTGCATTTTTCTTTTTTCAGACGGTATGCGTGAAGCTAGACATTGGAGATCGTCCAGGGAGACAGGAGATCCCAGAAAATGTTAGCCTTGTGGTGCCAGAGAAAGCAACAGCTTACGAGATCCTGAAACTGGCAGCCAACAGCAACAGTGCATACGAGTTTGAAGTCTTGGAAACCTCGTACGGTAGAATGATCACAAGTATTAACAACGTACAACAGAACAGCAAGACTGGAAGCTACTGGTCGTTATATGAAAACGACAAAGCGGCACGCGATGGAGTTGATCTGTTCATACCGAAGAACAATACCTGTATTCTATTCAAATATGTACAGTGTGGCTCTTCAGAACAGGAGTCAAAGAGTAAGCCAGACCCCGATGAAGGAAATACCGCGTAAGTTAACAAGATTTGAGACCATAAGGGACTGGTTTTTGCACCGAGTATGAAATACAAACACCGGTGTTTCAGAAAGAACAAACGACTTCTGTACATTTTCAGGTAAATTAATTCCGCGCGTGATCAAGAATTTTCTAATGGAATATAAGTAAAACTATTTACAGTGCTCTTTCAGAGAATCATAATGAAATGATTAGGATAATTAATGATATTAAAATTTTGAGATCAGATTATGTTCTGGCTTTATTTGCAGTTAATGTACCCGCATGGCTAAATGTCTCAGTTAATTCAACTACACGACTGCTAGTTGGTCTATAGATCCGGGCAGATTTTACCAGGATCTATTTTGAATTAACACGACTTTACGTAAGGCAGATTATTCATTAGGTCATTGCTTGGTGTTCATTTAAGCTGAGCAAGATTTCATTTAACCAGATGTTTTGAGAACAAACAGTTCTTTTCCCCACTGTACGCGTAGCGTATCCACTTTCATCCAAAATTACTTAAATTTATCTTACCAATTCGATGTATGTACAGAATAAATATCCATTCGAGACGAATTCAGTCGAAGGCAATCTTTCGTCTGCGATACGACTATACAAAAAAAAATAATTAAAAAGTCATTATAAAAAGTTGATGAAGAAGTTGCTTGATGCTCCTGGGGAAGCACGCTTACTTTAAACGATGGATAAGTTCAGAATCTCAAACGATTCAATGAACTCATTAAACAAGTAAAATATTTCAACCTGAAAAGAACATTAAAGTCTATAACTTCGAATTTAGTGTTCAAAACTCAAGTTCAGTTGTTCACAAGAAAAATGGGAGTGTAATTTGAGTTTGACTTGACAACGATCATTTAAATGCATGATTGTCTTGATTCTGCCTTGATTATTTTGATCCTTGGCGGTAGACTGCATTTACTGTCGATCCCGCATTTCATTAAAAGATTTTAACGATATAACCATATAGCGACATTGTAAAAATGTCGTAACCGGTATTGAAAATTTCAATACCGCCCTAGACAAATATTCACAGATTAATATGAATCTAGTTTTTCATATCTCTGACGAAGGTTCTGAAATTAAATATTTACAGCTTATACCTTTTGTCCCATGTCGCGCTCAGTTATTCTCTCTGTTTCATGTCGAAGCATTTGCTGATAAGCATTTTCTTCTCGTCTGAAGGAAACACAAAGAAACAAGCTATAGGTTTGAATT
The DNA here is from genome assembly GCA_963855995.1 of Muricea muricata. Taxonomy (NCBI): domain Eukaryota; kingdom Metazoa; phylum Cnidaria; class Anthozoa; order Malacalcyonacea; family Plexauridae; genus Muricea; species Muricea muricata. Next base: position 11,852,291 of record OY979729.1, on the reverse strand, counting down.
TTCATTATGCGTAGTACACCATGGCTGTCCTGACGTGGGGAGGGGGGGGGGGGGGAGTTGGCGAAATGAGAGACAGCAAACTTTTGAATAGATTGTATAAGTATGCAATTCTTTTATTTCAAACAGGCGAGGTCTACAGTTGCCAAATTATTAATGTATCAGAATTAATACCTCTGATTTTCTAGTTTTTCCTGTTCCCTGTACTTCACTTCCAGGTCTCTCTCTCGTCTTTCCGTGATCTGAAAAGCGAATAATATCCGATAAGATAAAGTTTCGGATAATATGGAACTCGCATCTTACATACAGTTAGAAACGCAGCAGACTTGATGCAAGTTTGTCATCAAGTTGCATCAAGTCTCTTAGCTGGATCATCTTGCCTCAAGCCTGTTGACAACTTGCAGCAGACCTGTTATCATCAAGCTCGAGAAAGCGATGTAAAAATATCCCGATATCAACAATGGCTACCAGGTAACAAGCCTGCAGCAGACTTGCTGTAACCTGAATGTTTCTGGCTGTGCATTGCAGGTAAATATCAACTAGCAGAATATTGACCTGTGTATGCAGTTCTCTTTCTCTCATTTTTCGTTTCTCTTCCTCAGCCTTCTTCTCTCGTTCCGTCATCCTGTTCACAGCTTCCATTTCATTCAAAAGTTCCTCCTGAGATTCGAGAGATTCTTTATGCTTCTCTTGCACCCGCAACATTTTTTGCTCGATTTGTTTCTTGCGCTCGTCCAGCACCTGGAAAAAGAAGAAACATTTTATTGCCTTGATTCTGGCAGCGCCTCCAAGAACAGTTTAGAACTGACAGAGCTATCCAGTATAAATAAAATTAGTTTAGTTCAGGATTCCTCCAGTAGTAACACTGGATCAATAAGAGATGATCCTTACTGGACCTCTAGGAAGAACAGTTTAGAACTGATAGAGCTATCCAGTATAAATAAAGCTAGTTTAGTTTAGGTTTTCTCCTGTAGTAACACTGGATCAATAAGAGATGATCATTACTGGACCTCTAGGAAGAACAGTTTAGAACTAATGGAGTTATCCAGTATAAATAAAGTTAGTTTAGTTTAGGTTTCCTCCTGTAGTAACACTGGATCAATAAGAGATGATCATCAGCGGAGTTCTAGGAAGAACAGTTTAGAACTGATAGGGCTATCCAGTATAAATAAAGTTAGTTTAGTTTGTAAAGTATCTTACTTCATTCATTAATCTTTCTCTCGCCATGCGTTCCCTCTCCCACTCAGCGTCTCGTCTCTGCCACATTCGAGCGGCTTCGTCTCTGAAAGAAATTCCGATGTTGATTTACAGCAACGACAGTTGATCTGTCTCAACGAATGTGGGTACTGGAAAAGTGCATGCAACAACACGAGAAGCAAGCAGACAAGATCCGTGCTCACCTGTACATCATGTCTAGCTCTGCTTCTCTCGCTTTTTCAACTCTGAGTTGTTCTTCTAACACCTGATATTGAAAGAAACGGCATCAAGAAACGTCAATGGAATGTTGATATAGCAGTAGCGGATGGTTTAGCATTTCCACAAACAACATTACCTGTCGCATATAATCTGCATCCGCTCTGGCCTTTTCTCTTCTCGTGGTCTTCAAAGCTGTTTCCTCCTCTTCCTTTAGAAACAAACAGGTAAAAGTTAAACCCACTTCAAATACAAGCTTAGCTATCTCAAGGTTTTGCTTAAGCCGACATTGCTTGAGCGCCAATCAAACATTTAGGGTGCATAATTTATCTTGAGAATAGAAAATTTGAGACTAAAGGTCGAACTAGGCAGGATCAACAAAATATTTTACTACAGTTAGAAAGATGATCTTAAAATTAGTAGAGTTGCAAAGTTTAGTGGCGAAATATTTGGTAAAATACTGAAAACAAAGTAATGCGAAGTTTGCAAATTTTGTATATATTTGTATCACGTGCGGAAAAAGTTGCCAGTAGTACCAATATATACAAAGTTTGAAAACTTCGTAGGGCTATATTTCCCTTATTTTACAACAATTTGCCACCAAACTTTGCAGTTTTACTAATCTTAGGATCCTCTGTCTAGCTTTCGTCAAAGATTTTCTTCTTCTTGGCTACATCGAGTGTTAGTATATAATGCATATTGACATCTTCTTGAGGTATGATTTTCCTAAAAGTGATTATCGCTTGTCAACTTTCCATCTGGGAGAAAATCGCAGTACTCTGAGAATATGCACGATTTTCAGAACGCCGTTGACAGACAAAACAGATTGTGAAACTCATTAATAATCCATGACGAAAACAGAAAAGAAACCATGAGCGTTAAGGATTTAGTATTTACATAAACTTTAACTTTGATTTTCTTGTTTTATATGAGATGTATTTTTAAAATTTCTTCGCTAATAGATCCATAAAATTGGAGAGTTTCACCAGCCATTTACAACATTCGCGTCCGTATTCAATCAGATATACAAATCTGGCCTTCACACGGTCACCAATGTTGTAAAGAGCACTGAAAACACGATGATCTACCTTGGCTGCCATGTTTCGTAATATTTCTAAATCCATTTCCAGAGCTCTCTGGACCTCTTGACTCTTTCGTTTCATCTGTGCTTTATGTTGTTGTATGAGGACACGTCTTTAAAAAAGTACAGAAACGAGTTGGCTATGTGAACAGGCTTCTAACTCGTCTACAGACCTGTATCAAGTTATGAAATTTTACAATGTGCAGTACAGTAGCTACAAAACCTACCCGTGCGATCTTTTTTTTCTCTCTTCATCGAAAAGCTTTCTTTTTTCTTCCTATGAAAGAAATTTTAATATACAGCTGTATAGAAATATTTACTATATAAAATACAGTGCTTTGTCCCATTTTGGGCGCTGATAAAACTAATATCCTCACATGTGAGATTATTTACGACAATTTCACATGGGAAAATTATCGCTTTTCAAACAATCATCAATAATAACTTCTGGATATTTAATATTCGTAAAAAAGACTGCAGTTTAAGACTCGTGTTCAACATGATATTATCATTTATTATCATCAATTATAGTATTCAACATGTTATTATCATTTATCATCACCAATTATAGTATTCAACATGATATATCACGTTCAACACTCGAAATAAATCTGGTATTTCTGCGCACACATGTATTATTCCCTATATCTGATGAAACACAAATTAGTTTTTCCAAGAACTCACTGCTTCATCAATTTTTCTCTGCTCATTTTCGAGTCGTTCTTGCTCTTGTTTCAACATGGCAGCCTAAAATATTGAAAACAAAACATTGGCATGTTGCAAAAAACTTGTCAAAGTCTGTTAAAACCAAGCTTGTTGCAACTTGTCATTTGGCGTCTTGTCACAACTTGGCGAGACAACCTGCAGCAAGCTTGTGGATAAGTTTAGTGGATAACAACTAAACAACTTACAACAGACTTGTCGTCTAAAAGCTGTCGCAAACCAAGTCTAACAAAGTATAATTTTGTGGTTTGTGTTTCCACAAAATTATACTTTAATTGATAATCATCACGCAAACGTACAAGGAAATTAGTTTTTGGTCATGAATGGCAAATTCTACCAAGGTGGTAAACGGGTATCGTTTAAATTCAAACAGAATGTCCCTTAATAATAAATTGAACATTGCATACAGTAGCGTAGCCAGCACCAGGATTTAGTCCCGCTATGCAAATATATTTGTGTACATTGACTGTGAAAACAACAATTTCTAAAGAAATGAATAATTATAATGATTTTGCACAGCAAGACTTGATAGTCGGGCTGGCTACGCCACAGATTTCACATCCACAAAACAACAGTACCTCTTCTTCTCTGATTCGCAATTCTTTCATCTGTATTTGAAGTTGTCTCGCTGCTTCTTTTTCTTCCCTTTGGTCAGAAGAAAATGTTTTAGAAGAAACTTACTTAGAAAAGGTCAGTTGCTGCCTACAAACAACGACGTCTTTATTTTCACCTTCTTTTGGCGTCTTGAAGTTCTCGATCCCTTTCCATCAATAACAATCGCTGCATTTCCATGTCCGATTCAATTCTGTAAAAGGAACATCGATAGTTCAACATCTTTACCCCGAGTGCGAGGTGGCCTGTCTGAATTGTTGTTCAGTGATAATGCTTGTTAAAATCTTTATTGCAAACTTAAATATACTTGACCTCTGTTGCTCCTCCCTGCTCGTGAGCTCTCGCTGAAATGCAAATTACAACAAATTATTTCAGTGACATGAAGTAAAACGTCACAACAAAACAAAGCTAACCATTCTTTTGTCCTCATTTTGATCTTTCCAACTATGAACAACGTGTTGCTTCAAACGTTCAGACTCAACCTGATAAATAGTTTTTAAAACATACGAAATTACAAGCGGACAAATTTCAAATTGTTATGAAGGAATAGTTCTTTTTTTTACTTGGCTTGGCCTTTTTACTTCCTTGGCTAGGTAACCTACCAAGAATCCAGCCCACGACCTTAGAGGTGGTGAAAGACTTAGTGGTTGTTTAATCATTTCGCCATGAAAGCCCCAGGTCAAAAATTGGTATGCATGTGACGTACACTATCCGAATTATAAAAATAGGTACGCCACGTGTACACTAATCTAAGATAAAAATAGGCACGCCTGCGTACATCGATTTTTGTTAAAAATAGGTACGCTGTGTGTACATAAATTAACGTTAAAATAGGTACGACGTTATGCGTACATCATGTGTACATTACTCCGTCGTGAAGTAAAAAATAGGCACGTATGCGTACACTATTTTGATAAAAAATTGATACGCAATGCGTACATTAATCTGGCTTAAAAATAGGCACGTTCTGTAGAAATAAACCTGACTTTAACGGCAGACATAGGTATATGAACTGATGTAAGTATACGTATGCCATATGTACATGATCCCAAGCACTCCTGCGCGCTCGTTCAGTCTGCTGCATCTCACTGATCTGCATATATGACACTGGATTAACTGATACTTTCACTAAAAAGAACCTGGGCACGAGGCTGGGTCAAGCATCGTAGACACAGACCTGACGGAGTTCTGGTGCATTTTGTCGCCAGTGTTCATATAACTTCTCTTCAGCAAGCTGTAATATAAACATTGCAATTTTTTGGCAAAGATTGTATACCCTTTTATAACAATACAAGAGAAAATGACTGCGTACCTTCTGTCGTCTTTCCTCTCTAGCAGATTTTAGATCTTCAGCCCTATACAGCAAGAAGACAAAAAACACTTTGAATTGAAAAAAATTTTGTTATTTACCACATAAAATGTGCTTCCATGATTGAAAGGTCATTTTTGTAATGTTTCAAGGGATTTAGTGACAATTTCTAAACTTTCCAAAAATGACCCACATATCATAGAGGGAAATGTTTGAATGGTCAGAGATATCTTTGAACATGTTTTGTTTTTGAAATTTCAAGTTATTTTGATATCACAAGATATACCACAGATGAAGACAAAAGATGGAACTTTGAAACCAATGGTGCAATTTTGTATTTTTACTCAAGGTACTTTACACTTACTGTACCCAAACTAATAAAACTATGTCAGTATGTGATTGTGTGATTTGTGTCTTGTTCATTTATAATGTTTTGATGGTGTATGTATTTCATAATCACTAGAACACGGTAATGTGTAAAATTTTCCTTACCTAGTTTTCATGTCCTGTGCTTGGCCACCACGAGCTGACCTGCGTTGCCGTAACTCAACCTAATTGTTGTGCAAACAACAATTTATGATTAAATTTCAATATGATATAATGGAAGCCTGCACTGTATAGAATCTCAAACCAAGGGTTTTCATGATTTCATCTTCGCTCAAAGAGTAGATCGAAGGTTGCACTTCTCTGGTTACCCCAGTCAACCACTCTTTCAACTTTTAATTCTTAATGTTACTACTACAGTATATATTTCACTAAATACTAACTAGAAATTATTTCTTAGCCCAACCTCGAACTCTTTTTGCTCTTTCAACAATAACTCGCTGAGTTTCTTTCTTCTTTCCGCAATGTCATTCTTCTTAGTGTCCTTGGAGTACAGTGCATCAAGTGCATTCATGCTGCAAGAAAAGACAAATACTCCAGCAACAATCGGGCAAGATACACAGAGTTTAATATAATAGTAACACAACAAACCTTTCTCTAAAACACTGGTCTGATTGCCAAGCTCTCTTCTTTGTGGTTTCAACATTAGAGCGTTGAAAATATCTGCTGTTCTCGTCCCATTTAATTCTGAAGTCAGATTCATGCTGTGTACGTTGCACATGAAATTGTTCAGTCTTATTTTTGTAATGTTTCATCCAGTATGGCTGGAGCGTTGGAAGCGCCATTTTGTAGTTTTTGTTTTGGAAATTTTTCAAACTCGAACCCAGGAAAAAGTCGAGCCTGCTGCCATAGTAACGACGCTGGCGTTACGGAGCTGTGGTTTACGAAACAACGGAATTTTCTCCTGGATGCGGATTGTTTAATTTTAGATCTTTATTTGCTACTTTTTCATGTTTTGTCGATCAGCATTTGCCTATGTTTATAGTTTGATGGGAACTCTTGCACAAACTAAACTAAACACGTTTTAAGACGCCGCCTTAAATTTTGAGGAAATTAAAATGCATGCCATAAATAATATTTATGAGAGAGAACGGTAATAACTAAAAGAACAAAGGCCCAGAAAATATGTGCACAATATTAATGGCACAGAATCTAAAAAATCATTTACATGTCTCCATTCCAACAAAGAAAACGTTTGTCGTAATATTTTTCTCCGAAAGTTGTATTTTTACCAGGTTATTACCTTGGTACAGCACATCACGATTCAAAATGGCGACGATATTGACAGGTTAATTGTCAGTAGCGAATAAAAATTTGGCACAAAATAACCAATCACAACTTTATTTTTGAGATCTTGTATTCATACAACTGTACAAGCAAGCAAAGCTGACATAAGCAATATAATTTGGAGCAGTCGGTAGATAGCGACGCCAAAACGTCAGTAGGGAAGCCAACCCGACAAATTGGTCTTACTATGCAAATTTAAACATCATCATTATTCATTTCCTTAGAAATTAATTCCTTATACGGTCTATAAACACAGAAAAATTTGCATTTGCAGGACCAAATGTCGGGCTGGCTTCGCCACTGCAAAACACAGAACAACTCCTTCAATTCTTCGATAATACAAACATAATTCGATGTTATGAAGAGAGTTGAAATCACACAGCAACCCCCACCCCTCCCCACTAATGTCTTCACCATCCATAATGTTGTCCTCATACAGCTTTGTCCCACATCCCCTGTCTATTGTGATAGAAATGAAACAGCCCGGGCATTTTCAACTTATGGACAAGGATATTACTCCCAATAACTCTGTCAATCATCTCCCAGTCTTCGCCTCCCCAGTGATCCGAGAATTCTTTGGCGTTCATTCCCCCAAATCTTGACCAATCAGATTTATAAATAGCAAACAGCCCAAATCCTTGTTCCTCCCAATGACCTGTGGGAAAGTCCGGGGAACTCCCACACATGAGGCGAGTTAGAAGCGGAACGAAAGCCATATATCCTTGGATTGTGTGCTAAAAGAAAACCAAACGAAAAAATAGTTTCTAGACTTCTAACCAGTTCAAAATAAAAACATTGTGGATTTGTTGTCTACGGATAAGTATTTCAAACTCTGGGTTTAAGATTAACCGACTGTTTTAGTTTCTGTATTTCTTCATTCCAAAAATTCCAAAACTTCAGAAGCCAAAACAGTATACTATTGATGCAAACAAGATTTGTGTAAAAATTTTTCTAAACTTACAGCACAAACAAGCCGCTTTAAATCATCTTCGAACGTTACGCGTTAACCCAGGGTTAAGCTAACCGACTTTTGAGCAAGGAGCCCTAGTAGTTAAAGTTTGCTATATCAAGATGATAACCACTTACAGGTAAATCTAAACTTATAAAGGATGATAAATAACTTGTCCCAGATAAGTCTTACATTTAGCAGCAAAATTTCTTTAAGTATGACATCTGGATGCGCATTTCTATTTCAAAATGTATACACAACTTACCTTACGTATGGTATGAATTAAATTCACAGGTAAGTCAAGATGCAGGTCAAGTAAAAAAATAATACTATTATCATCCTTCACAGTTGCTGCCGCTTCATTTATGGCTGCTGTTTTGTAGAAATGGCCTGTCTTGTGAATGACTACAATAGGAAACATAGGGAAGAATATAATTTGATGACCTGTGATTATAAACAAAACATTTTTGTACATAACTGTTTATAGGTGAAATCGTACGGTGTTAAAATATCGTCTATATCAATAATAATAATAATTGAAGGGCTTGAATCCAGGTTGAAACATTTTACTATTTATTTGTTCTTCCAGATTAACAAAAAGTTTAAATACTTTGTCTAACGTTTCGGTATCCTCTACGGTAACCATTATCAAGGAATATGAAAATGGTTTCCGTAGACGAGACCGAAACGTTAGACAAAAGTATTTAAACTTTTTGTTCATCTGGAAGAACAAATAAATAGTAAAATAATAATAATAATAGTACTAATAATAACAAAACAATTGGTATTTTGAAAAATTCACCTGAATAATGTTTCAAATGAGTTCGTTTTAAGTACGTGTCCGTATCTGAATCTCTGCTCCCAAAATCCACAATAATTGGATGTATATTTTGATCATTAGTCGCATCCTGTATGTCCACGATATTGTCGATGAAATGACGTATCCACACGCCCTGGTTCTTCACCGTCACGATGACGTAAACAGTGACGTCAGGTTGCCCTGGCGACGGTGTAAGATAACATAGGTCTCTCGAGCCCGATTTCTGAACGACGTGCTCGGCAATTCGCCACGTCTGGTTGTCAACGTTGTCGAAAATTTCAAGTTCTATGAAGTAGCGATGGTCGTTTGTTTGCTTTTCATGAACACTTTCCAGCCTGATCACGGATACCAAAGAATGTCTCCTAAATTGTAAAAAAAAATTTATCAACGAGTTTTATGTCTGTTGGTGTTATTAATATGTACCGAGCTACGCGGTCAGGTTGGTTCGAGTTTGTGATATTTCGAAACTGAATCTAGTTACCAACATAATCTCAACAAGACTCTATCACATACTTGAACCGATTCAATTAAACCGATTAGATTACCTGACCGTGCAGTTCAATTGCGCTAGCATTCCACAGGTCGTAGGTTGGATTCCCGCCGTCGTCAACTTGCCCGGGTGTTCATACAAATTCTCAGCTACAGCACGAACACGATTATCAATGAGTCGAAGAATACTTGAATTTCCAATTAGTTTCTTTAACGTTAAGATTGAGACCACCATTTTTGTATTTGCTGGAGTATACAAAATATTAGAGAGAAGATAAACCATAAACCTTTCTCACCTTGAAAACGTGGCGTTCAAAAATCTTCTTGCGATCGAATGAGCCCTTTCTGTTTCGAGCATTGGATTACCTTTGCACTCATTTGGGCTCTTCGCCATTTGGCATATCTGAATAACCAAGCCCGAACCATCGGTGGGGAACACATCAGGAATCTGTGCGTACCTATTTTTAACGACAAACAAAATTTTTATTGGTCGGCTCATGATAAGCTTTATCTCTTTCTTCAACCCATTTCCGATCATGGGATTGATGAATGGCTAAATAAAGTAAGCTATTTCAGATCACATTATCTGAAATGGGTTGATTTAGATGTAAGTTTGTTTTCCATTACGCTGCCGCAAGCTAATACTCATATTAACGAGTCATGTGAGTGATCTTAATATGTGAATTGGGTATAAACAAACGTTAGCCAAATTTGTCTATTCTGTATCTACCTGATTCCTTGATAGCGCTTGAGCTTGCCGATAAATTTCTGTTTTCCTTTTTTACATACGGGTAACTTATTTCGCGGATGAGGAAGCAGTGGTATCTCTTCCGCTCGGGTAAGCTTCGTAAAGTTTCTATATCCGCCTGAGTTATGATGTTTAGTTCGAGTATGCTTATGATGTTTGAGCACCATTTCGTCAGAGAGCACGTGATCATCCGGACTGACCAATGAGTGTCCTTCCTCTTCCTTCACAAACAGCGATAGGAACTCCTTCGTGATTATGGTAAAGTACTTCCACGCGGGCATCTTCCACGCGACATGGAGGTGACCTTGACCCTCACCCTGTTTGTGTAGAACTTCAAAGTAATACTTTTGATCTGAGAAAAGATTATCGTGTATAAGTTAAAAAGCGTTAACCTAGGCGAGTCTACCACATCTTCACAGGGGAGGAGGAGGGGGACATTATGAATGCCGTTTACCCTCAGGTATTTCAGTACAGTATCAATTGTTGTAAGAACCAAGCGAAGCTTCGTAAAATAATTTGAAAGAAGCAACTCATGAAAATGACAGAGCTACATTATGAATTGAGCAGTAAAAATGATGTCTATTGCCCCATTAAATGACGCAAGTACACAATGCAGTATACGGCCGAAACGCGAGGGAAATTGTGGATTTAAGGCGAGTTGTTGTCAAGTTACATAAAACACGTTGGTTTCACCATCTTGTGTGTGAAACCTGATATTTGCACCCTCTATACAAGTCTTTGGACTATCACGCTTGTGGGTAAAACTTCTTGACAATTGACAAACATGAAACCTGTTGACAACTTTGAACAGACTTGTCAGTTTCATCAAGCTGGAGGAAGTGATGCGAACGCATCCTGATATCAGCAAGCAGTACGGAAGCCAGCCCGACATTTGGTCATGCAAATGCAAATTTTTCTGTGTTTTTGACCGTATAAGGAATGAATTTCTAAAGAAATGAATAATGGTAATGATTTAAATTTGCATAGCATGACCAAATTGTCTGGCTGGCTTCCCTACTGTCAGCAAGCTGCTTCTTTTTCTCAAATTTCTGGAATTAGTTTTCCCCTTGATGGTGTTCTTCACTAACTCACCTCCCTCCAAATAGATATACTGCGAGGTCTGGCTCATGTATTTATTAAACTGGCCTGGTCGTGTCGAGCCCATGATGTAAGACCCCTTAAACAAACCACCAACTTGACATATCAAGTTCGTATTGTTCGGGCTCGTGTCCCGGCTTAGCCAAACTTCAGAAAAATCGTCAGAAGAGACTGCAAATTGATAAGTGCCACTCAATGGTGGATGAATGTAACCAAAAATTCGCTGTCCGAAATCTCGAAGAGTCGTACGCATTCGAAGCAATGAAATCGAAGTTCGTAACTTTGGGTGTTTTGGGAACAAAATATGCTTCCTTAGGTTGTCTACTGTGTTCCCACAAATGGAATACCAACGATGAACGTTCAGTTTACCACGAAGTTGGCCGTCAATGTTTTGTCCGCCATTTGCAAACATATCTTTTGCCAGCGATGTCCACCTACCGATAAATGATGCTTCATAATTCGAACTCGACGATGACGCTGAATTGGCAGGGCTCGCATCTTTGTGTTGAGTTTTCTTCTTCAATTTGGAATGTCGCTTCGAATGAGGAAGAAAACTAACCATTACTGAGAGAAAGTACACAAAAAAGCTCGCGATTATGATGATCTTGAAATAGATCGAGAGCTGCTTTCGGACAAAACTTGCATGCACCATTTTATCGCTATCGTTTCCTTGCGAGCATTAGAAAATAAATTCAGCATGACAAAATCGTCTCAGTAAAGCTTTGAAAGTTCCAAGTGTAATTCCAAACTGTTATTTCTAAAATGTGACAGCAGTTTCTGCAACATCGTCTTCGCGTGTTTTGTCTTCGCTAGTTGTAAACACGAGCATTTGCGGTCCGTTCGTTAAGAATAACAATAACCGTTTTGCATGACATTTAACGTTGAATACGACAGCTGTGGTTTTTAGACCCGTACCCGGCTAAACAACCAGAAACCACAAAAATATCCCAAATAAAAATTGAGATATATATATAACCAAATATAACATAGAAATGGATGTACACATTTAGGATAATTTAGAAAGTTATAAACGGTAGAAAACCGGACAATGCCTAGCTGTTCTTCAAAAATATTAGTTATTACATTATTAAATCGGTTTTTGAAGTTTCGTGTTATCTTCCTTTTTTATTACAATATATACGATCACCAAAATTGCCTTCACAAGATCAAAACGTTTAACGAATGAACTAAGATTTGATTTGCTGTCATTTTTTCTGCTAAATGTATTTGATCAATTTAACAATGTGCTAATTCTGTGTTTGACTGATAACGTTTCCACAACGCAATATTTGCATAAGTTTCTCCTCATGCTGGGACGCGATTAGCGTCTTTTTGGCAACGAATTTTTGAAAAAACTGTACTTGATATATGTAATTAGTATTGACCCTTTTCCCACAATAATCGAATTTTTGAGGGTAGTTTTTGGTAATTATAGAGCTCTTCATCTTTACCACGAGAGCACGTTCTCTTGTCATAATAATGAACGTTCTTTTTTTGGCTATCCTGCAGCTATATTTGTCACAAAACCTGTCGGCTCGGATAAACATATGTGCCAAAATAGCCACCTGTCAAATGTATCCAATCATTCGAATAAATTACTTTTGGCATGCAGATATTTTCATGTATATTGTGCTTGGGAAATGGCGAAATAATCCTATTGGCTCAAATGAATTTACTGCTCAGTGATTGGTTGATTGTGATTGATTTAAATTGCTAGCTTATTGTTGTGCCCTTGCAAGCCAACAGAAAAATAAAGACAATTTTTTATGAGGAAATAAAACGCTTTGTCAGTGTTGTTAATGCAGGAATTCTCCTTTTAGCTTTTATTTTTACAAAAATCTAATACACTGTTATATAATTCGTGACAATTCGTTCATAGTTTCCGAACTAACTCTTGGCTAGCAACTAGACGACACAAAAAACACCCAACAATCATCTCTGACTCTCCCTGACTATTTCACAACATGCACCGTCAATTTTGAAACTAATTGCTTGGGCTGCGAGACGCTTGCGAATGTTTTTCGACAATACGGACTCGTTTCGGCCCCTTCTCGGCTTCCATCGTTTCCCGCGCTTCGACTCGACCGACTTCCAGCGGATGCGTTCTTACCGGATCGCGTTGACAAAATGGTCAGCCTTTTATTTCTTGATGACGTCATGGATTTCTTCCATGTTGAATAACGACGACATGACGTAGCACGATGGTGATTGGTACAATTTTCTTCCTGGCCTGTGCGACCGCTGACCGGAGGAAAGTTGTATTTATCTGAGCCGCCATGGTATTGGTCCGTATTTCGCAAATGACCTAAAATATTTAAACGTTAATAAGTTCCTTGTATACTTCAATGCTTTTTGCGTGCTCAAAATTGTACTTTGATATTATATATTTAGGCGTTCTTTGTCAATGTTGAAATACTGGAAGAAAACTCTGTTTTACATTAAGTTCTTGACAACTTGTCATTTTCAGAATCGTTACAACTTGTTGAAACAACTTGCAGCAAGCCTGTGGACAACAAGTTTTGACAATATCAACTTGTAACACAGTGACTTGTCGTCAAAAAAGCTGTTGTAAGCTATGAGAACGCATCCTGATATTGCCAGATGTCAACAGACTTGTGCGTTATGGCTGTGTAGCTCTCTCAACTACTGCGCTATGGCGCTTTAGCCCCACGTTTTTACACCAGAAATGTATAGAGTACAATAGTTATACGAATTAAACAAAAACGTTCACCTTTCTGTATATCCAAGCCCGCCTCTTCATTCCAGTGGTCTTTAATATCGTCCTCCGCCCTCTTACACCGATACAAAGTATGCACGGTTCTTAGAAATACGCCACTTTTCATTGTGCTACCATCTTTTGCTGTTGACGCAACCTTGTTGCCTTGGTCACTCTGTACGCTCGTCCCAGTTCGCGGCCGTGCAACCGGCGTTGAAGTTGGGGCCTGGTAAGTGGTGATGACTTTGTGCTGCTGTTCGGAAGGCGCAAGCTTATACAACCTTGTGGGCGTAGCAGGACGCTCGGGGCCCGCGGCCATTAGTAACTTCATTACATCATTGTTATTTTTATCCCGCATGGCTTTCACCACGTGAGCCGGTTCGGGCGTACTTGACTGTGGGCTCCAAGTGCCAGATGGGATAGCTGATTTTCGAATCGAGTTTTCACGTTGTGTGGCAACTACAATACAAATGCCACAACGCTTAATTTTATAAAGCCATAGGGCATGAACTGATGAACAGACTTATGTATTACCATTTCTTTATCATCAATAAAGTGAGTAAACAGAAATGAGAGATGTATCCACATACCCAAAAACTGTACGGTGGATGGAACTGGGGGTCGTCGAGACTTTTTTTGTGGCCGAGTTACCCCTAGAGGCCTGGGTCTTCTTTCCAACGCAGTCGTCCCAGTACTAGTTACACAAGACGTTGGCTTGTTCTCGCTATCTCTCTCTGAGCGAGATATTTTATTATAAGCTGCTGTGCATGATGGTCCCTACAAGATAAGCTAGCAGTAGTATTATAACTGCCATTGGCAAAATTAACCACATTGGATCAATTGCAATAAGAGATAATCCTTACTGGACCTAGGGACCTTTGGACTGACAGAGCTATCAATTATAAATGAATGAGTTTAGTTTAGGTTAAGTTCATGCAGTCTAGCGTGTTCTATGTAGAATCGTTTTCTACCTGTTTAGGCACTTTAATCATGGCCAGCCAAGGATGAAATAACATTTCGTGAAGTGACATTCTCTCATTCGGCTCATATACAAGTATTCCATGTACCAAACTTTGAAGTTCTAAACAAAATGACAGCAGACGGTGTCAACCTGCGTTTCTGTATTCATTTCATGATAGTTCAAGGTGCTGTCAACAATAAAAACTACTTACCTAAAGATAAATTTAACTTCTCAGGAAAAGCTACTTTCTTTTTCGTCTGTTCGATTAAATGTTTTAGACTCTTGTCATTGTAAGGCAACCTGCCGCAGGTCATTGCAAATAGGATGACACCTCTATGGTAGAAAACACGATAAAAATGATACGAACGTGTAAAATATATTATTATAAATTAATATAGCCATTAAAGTTAGAGTAGTTTATCAATTAGTTTAGGTTTCTTCCTGTAGTTAAACTGGTTGAGCAAGTAAAGTTAGTTTAGTCTACGGTTTTACTTGTTTAACACTGGATCAATAAGAGATGATCCTCATTGGACCACTGGGAACAACATCTTAGAACCATTTCACAAATCACAATAGATGAAGTTAGCGTAGTACAGTTTTCTTTTCGCAGTAATATATACTAGATGAATATAAATAACTATTCCAAAATAAAGTAGCTTACTTACAAGCTCCATATATCAGCACGTTTTCCATCATATTTGCAAGCAGAGAGAATTTCTGGTGCTGCATAAGCGTAACTTCCACAAAACGTGTCCAGAAATTTGCATTTGCTCGTGGGATATCTCGTCGCGAAGCCAAAATCCGTCACTTTGATGAGCTCGTTCTCATCAAGCAGAACATTCTCACACTTAAGATCTCTGAGGAATTAAAAAACATATTTGTTGAAAGGAGATTGAAATGGAGGAAATGCGGACTGGGAGCATTTCCAATTTTATATAGTCTGATTTGAGAAAAATAAGATTCGCTTAGCATTTTGTTTGTGCGTGGTGTTACTCTAAGTTTATATCCACACCAGACAAGCTGAAAAATATGCTTGACCACGGTGGGAATCGAACCTAAGACCTTTGGAATACTAGCCCGATATGAGCTACGCGGTAGAGTATCAAATATAACACGTCTAGTTTCTTCGAGTTTACAGTAGCTCCTTTAACATCAACGTAGTTTAAAGTGTGATATTTTTTTCCACTTGCTTCGTATCTATCTATACTATATCTCTTAGTCCTTACCTGTGCACAACGTTTCTCTGATGACAATGTGTAATTCCTAAGACCAGCTGACGAAACAGGAACTTTGCCTTCTCCTCTGTCAATGGTTTCCCTCGTCTTGTGTTTGAGTTTATAAACTCTAAAAGATCCCCTTTCGATGCATACTCCATTACCAGGTAGATCTTGGTCTCAGAGCGAAAGGTCTCGTAAAGCGTTATCTGTTAGATAACATAAGAAATTATGAAGTTGTGCGGCTCACTAATATCTAAACTAAACTGAACCTGCAGATTAAACTAAACTAACTTTATTCATCCTGGATAGATCTGTCAGTTCTAAATTGTTCTTCCTAGAGGTCCAGTAAGGATCATCTCTTATTGATCCAGTGTTACTACAGGAGGAAACCTAAACTAAATTAAATTTATTTATCCTGGATAGATCTGTCTGTTCTAAACTGTTCCTTCAAGAGGTCCAGTGAGGATCATCTCGTATTGATCCAGTGTTACTACAGGAGGTAAGTTAAACTAAGCTAACTTTATTTATATTGGATGGATCAGTCAGTTCTAAACCGTTCTTCCTAGAGGTCCAGTGGGTATTATCTCGTATTGATCTGGCGTTACTACAAGAGAAAACCTAATTTCTTTGAACTGGTTAGCCAGTGGCATCAGTTCTAAAATTAAACGCCTACTTACCACATTAGGATGTCTGCAAGTGGCATTCAAGGCATCAATTTCTCGAGGCATGAATTTCTTGAGATATTCAACGGGTGCATTTTTCTTAGAGATTATTTTGATGGCAACCTGGAATAGCCGTAAAGATACTCATTAACATAATTTACGAAACGTACTCATTAACATGTTTTACGAAAAATCCACTCATTAGCATTATTTACGAAACGTACTCATTAACATAATGTACGAGAAATCCACTCATTAACATAATTTACGAAACGTACTCATTAACATATTTCGCGAGAAATCTACCCTTGAAACACTTTTACATCGCATTACTTCTTACCCTGTTGTCGTCTTTATGATCTAAATCACTTCTCAAACACGAATGCTTTGCTTTCTTATTCGCCGAAACATAAGCTAGCTTTACTTTGGCATAAGCTCCCGTTCCTAACGTGGTATTCGTGAGCTTATAACCGCGTCTTTCACAATCTATTTCTTCTATTGTAATCAAAGGTTTTTCCGTCGACACGTCAGAGGAGCTAGTCGATTTGTTTTTTGACTTACTCATGAAGTCAAAGCCACAGAATAGGTCTTTGAGCATTCTACATCGCTTTTTGGACTTTCTAAAACACGTCTGTTGTAGATCATATGTTTTATTTGTCAGAGTTAGTTTTTCGCGTGCGTTGTAACGCGACGACGTAATTTCATCACATTATGATGTCATCAAATTGACGTGTAGGTTAAAAACGCGCGGCCAGAAAATGTCCCGACCGAATGTTTATGAATTTCATGAAACAGGAAATAATTGCGAGACATTTTCTCAATTGATTACTCTCTTTAGACACTGCGTCAAGTGCTATACTATCTATGGCAATGTTTCCGTATGTCCAAAATGAGAAAATGCCTTTGGAAACTTTCTATTGTTTATATATTATCCAAATGTAATAAGGGATTATTTTTTGCGCTTTTAGCGAGTTCTTCCGAATCGTTTTTGCTTTTTCCACCCGGTTCAAAATCTTAAATATTCCATTCTGTTACTTTATATTAAAACAACATGGCGGCGACAATAGTAAAGCCTGGAAAACCCCTTGTTTTTAAGTTCGAAGAAGACGGCGAACACTACATGATAGGAAGTCAAGTTGGTCACTCGATGAAGCTCATAAAAGGTGCCCTATACAAACGTTTTCCGTCGCTCTGGAGGCGTTGTGTAACGAACGAAGAACGGAAACTTTTGACCAACATTGGTATTTCGTACAGCAATCTTTCAAATGCCAGTATCATACTTTTAAAAGCGAAAGAAGTCGATGATATTTTAAAAGGAAATGTGCAACCTTATTCACCCTGTTCGAGTCCCAAAAAATCGCCGGCTCGACCGCCAAAAGTTTTCTACAAACCTATTAATTTATCAACGTTAAAAGGTTTTCTACCCAAGGAAAATTTTTCGCCGTCAGAGCATCTTCCTACAGCGATTCACTTCTCAGCTGTTGGCACTTTAACCACTTCAACAAACCCGAAAGGAAACACGGTTGAAAGGAAACGTCGAAGGAATGAAATAATGCCCATTTTAAAGGCTTTAAAGTAAGTTATTTGGGGAAAAAACGTCAGGTATTGAAATAATGTATGGAAATATACACATGGTTGTTAAATACATACTGTAAATTTGGGAAATTGCTCTTTTTCTCCATTGGAGTACAAATTATAGTCAGTGGAGTACAAAAAATTTGATTTTTATCAAAAAAATGACAAAAAAAAAAAAATTGACCGCATTTTCGATGGCAAACGCGCGAGCACCACGCGCGCAAACAAAACCCCACGCGTGTTCGGTTCTTTGACAAAAACTTGATTCAAAATGTCTATACGAACCTACGGTCAAAAGCCGCAGTCTTTTCCCTTGGACGACTCCGGGGAGCACTACATGATAGGCAGCGAAGTAGGGAACCACGTTCGTATGTTCCGTGGCTCTCTGTATAAAAAATATCCATCATTATGGCGTCGAATGGCGAGCCTAGAGGAACGCAAGAAAATAGTCTCCTTAGGAATCGGGCATACGACATTGGCTACGAACGTTACCTTAGTCAAAGCGTCAGAAGTGGAAAACATACTCGAAGGAAACGATGAAAAATATAAAATGTTGACGGAGGTTCCAGATGCAACGAGAGATAAAAACATGACTAGCAAACCAAAGCGTAGTACAACGAGTTGGCTACCTCAAAACTTATTACCCAGTACTTCGTATCATTTGGACGCTGTCCCCTGTTGTACCCCAGTGAGTCGGACCCGGCTAGGACCCAAGCGAATTAAATCGTTTCCGACTTGGTACGATTTTGTGAAATTTATACATTGTTTGTAACAAAAGTAACAATTACACATGTTCCATGTGTTCTAATTGAATTATGGAGTACAGGACGCCCATATATAGTAACTGAGTTATGTGAGGTCGATAATTCTGACTTAATTAAGAGAATTAGGAAAAGCATTTATTTTAGCTTCAAATTCAAACACATTGTGAAATGAATATGCCTATTGTAAAAGCTTTCAAAATGACAACCTCCCGCCAAGTCAATTTGTTAATTATCTGTTGTTTTGCAGTTACGACAATCATGATATGGGTGCAATCCATGAGGCTGGTAACAAGGAGGAAGATTTGGTACCAATCAGACTTGACATTGATATTGAAGGACAGAAACTTCGAGACTGTTTTACGTGGAATAAAAATGGCAAGTTTGCATGTTATTGACAGCTATTTACGTAGTTTTTGTTTGATATTTAGGATTTATGTTTCATTCTTAGGCATATATAATACTTTCTATATGATGAGGGTGTACAATGCCTAACCTCAAGTGAAAGTAGACGAAAATTCTTGACCTGCCCCTCAAAAGCAGTTTCGTCAAGTTAATATCGTTATGTTTTGAGTATAGAAACGTTGATCAGCCCAGAAACTTTCGCCGAGGTTTTGTGTGACGATTTGGATCTTGCGCCAACACAGTTTGTGCCAGCTATTGCTCAGGCTATCAGGAATCAGGTGAAGCAATACACAACTGAGTCTGAAATCACTCTTGATAAACAGACAGATCAGAGGGTCATAATCAAGGTAGAGTTTTGGTTGGTTTAAGCTGACCAACCAGTCACTGATTTTGTAAAGATACACTGTTAACAATGTTATTATTTGACTCTAACTTCAGACTATTCAAGAGACAGTCTTTGTATAATTTTTTCCACAGCTTAACGTGCATGTTGGCAATATTTCGCTGGTCGACCAAATCGAATGGGATCTTTCTGACACACAGAACAGCCCAGAACTGTTTGCCCTGAACCTCTGCTCAGATCTTGGCCTGGGTGGAGAATTTGTTACTGCGATAGCGTACCATATCCGTGGTCAGTTGAGCTGGTACAATAAGACTTATGCATTCAGCGAAACACCACTTCCTACAGTGGAGGCTGCAGTCCGAAATCCACAGGACGTCGACAATTGGTGTCCATATTTGGAAACGCTCACTGATGCAGAGATGGAAAAGAAACTGAGAGATCAGGACAGAAACACGAGGCAAGTATTGCTAAATATATCAGTTCTAAACTGTTCTTCATAACATTCTGCTGATGATGACAATATTTATTCAGGGGCATCCAACTCAGCAGTAGCTGGTTTAAGTGAACCCTGACTAGATCATTTCTTATTGATCCAGTGTTACTACAGAAGGCTAAACTATGTTGCCCTTATTTCTAATGTACCTTATATTCTCATGTTGTTTAGGCGAATGCGTCGTTTAGCCAACACAGCTCCTTTGGCTTACTAAATATGTAAATACCTGAGAAAACGCTCCAGTTTCATTAGCAGACCTTTTGCAACATTCAAATTAAAAAACACTTTACTAACTGTGGTATCAAGGATGTAAATAGCATTATCTTTAGCAAAGTTTTCAGTTGGCAAATTCATTTTGAGTATTAATAAATGGGCATTTAATAAGCCTAGTTTATTGACAGACACGTGTGAATAGCCATACTAGTGTATGTACTGGGTCGTCCAAAAAGATCCATAACCCACACAGAGGAAATTTCCGCCATCCAGAGAGGGTCAGAGAGATGGGGGAATTGTCTAAAGATTGACTCAAATTTGTACAAGAAAGGGGGTGGGGAGAGGGTAGACTTGGTACAAGTTAACTCTCAAAACAAAGGTGTTTTGTTTTGGGAGTTTTATAGAGTCAACCTGTAGCAAGTCTAGGGAGAAGGGGTATTGTTAATTTCCTCTGTGGGGAGGGGGGGTGGATCTTTTTTGGAACAAGCCATTGTGCAATATGGTTCTTTAAAATATTAAGACACTTCACTGTTGTTGTGTTATATTTCTAGTTAATATTTTTCAGCAGGAACTAGCTACGTCGAGATAAACTTGATATTTGTACATGAGAGTAAACTGTTTTTCTTATTAATAATTGCTCATTCTGCAGTGAGGTTAATATCCATTCACTGACGTAATGCAGCAGAGTCAATCAAGACACAATCTGGTTAGCTGATGAATTTTTGTCACTACAATTCTAATTCAGAACCACCTCAGAGATATGAAAAACTAGATTCATATTAATCTGACACTGCAAATATTATATTAATATTAATCTGCATAAATTAATATTAATCTGCATAATTATAATATTAATATATTATGTTAATCTTCATAAATTAATATTAATATCATAATATTACATTAATCTGCATTAATATGAATCCAGTTTGTCACCACATCACTCAGCTCAGAGCCTCATGTCCTTAAGCATGTTTATTGTACAGATCCTGGGATTTCCCGCGATTTGTTAGCTGCAGTTCATGGTTACCTTGCACGAAGGGGATTCAGTACCTTTATGGCCCAGCCAGAAGCCCCTCCCCCTGCTGGGGAACAAGCAATTTCATTGCCCCCTCCTGCCCCCGACCAGCTTCCCAGACTCTGCACTATACGATGTTGTTACTGATGTTTGCGGATTACGCCAGAAATACCAGATTCTACAGTTTCCAGATCATGTCTTGTTATATGGATCACGAATTTCGACATGCACAAAATACCTTACTTTCTGCCTGCATTTATGGTCATTCGCGCGTCTATTCCCCAAATCTTGAAAATTGTTAACAAAGCAGACACGTGCGCATATGAGTAAACTGAGATTCGCGATCCAGCCACATTGAAGCAATGATTTGTTAACTATAATACATTTTGTACTAAAATACATCAGTTCAACTGTACACATTGGAGTTTTTTGTCTTCGAGTGAAACTAATTAGCATTTCTTGCGCCGAGTATCCTCGCTATTTTCAGACCACCAACCCTTTCATGCTTAAGAGTGGACGCACCGCAAAATACGAATTTGTGACCATACCAGTATAGATAACGGTACACTGACAGGTACGACTGAAGAGATGAACACCGTTTTCAATTTAATTGCAGTGTCCAATGTGGAAAAAGTGACAAAAAACAGCCATATTGGCCCGCGCGAAAAATGCTAATTGCTTTGACCTGATTCACAACTTTGTTATCTTGATTTCAGATAGGCACTAAGTTCAATAACTTAGCTAGCATATTTTACAATTATATTATATTGTCTTCAGGAGATAACAGCGGCAAGTCACTGCGACACGCTGGTGTCGGTCGACTCCAGTTCGCTTTCTTGCACATCAGAGAAAACCATAGACTTAGTAACAGGCGATGAAAACACCTCGTCTTCAGAATCTATAGACTCTTCTTTCTCTAGACAGCTGCTTTCAAACGAATGCTCTCTGTGTTTCGCTTCTAATGTGTTTACTACGGAGAGTATATTGAGTATAGTCCTGGCCGTACCGTTCACGTGCAAGTCACATGTTAGTAATCTATCGTCATCGTTGTCCGTGTCGCAACCGCTGTCACTACTGACTCGCAGGCTCGCCTCGGAAATTCGGCTCATTATCTCGTCTTTTGACGTATCTAAGAGTTCATTGTTTTGTCTGATTTGCTCGACTAGTATTTCCTTTAGACGTTCACGTCCCAATAAGAATTGTTTATAAATTATTTGTGCTTGTTGTTCCGGGATCACTGGATCCTGCCAGTCGTTCAAGCTAGCCATACTATGCGTGAGCGAGCATCCCGGATCTGTAAGTCACATGGTGTATTTCTCATAAGATATATAGGTGAAAATACGCAAGATGTAATAAACCTGCGGCAGACTTCCAGCAATGTTAGCTGGTAGTAACACTGGGTCAATAAAAGATGATTCTTACCAGACCTCTAGGAAGAGGAGTTTAGAACTGATAGAACTATCCAGTATAACTAAAGTTAGTTTAGTATAGGTTTCCTCCTGTAGTAACATTGGATCAATAAGAGATGATCTTTACTGGACCTCTAGGAAGAACAGTTTAGAAGTGATAGAGCTATCCAGTATAAATAAAGTTAGTTTAGTTTAGGTTTCCTGTTAGTACCACTGGATCAATAAGAGATGATCCTTACTGGACCTCTAGGAAGAACAGTTTAGAACTGATAGAGCTATCCAGTATAAATGAAGTTAGTTTAGTTTAGGTTTCCTCCTGTAGTAACATTGGATCAATGGTCCTTGCTGGAACTAGCAGAGGCATCTGCGAAGTTAATTTTTTGTATTTCCTACTGTAAGAGACCATTCGTATGCGATGCTAAAATATCATTAGGCTGACCTCTTCGTAAACGACGTTTACAGCAGTTCCAAACATCACCATCATAAATGCCACGATGATATTTCTTACATTTCTCCCGCGCAGTATCAGTTGGAAGAATTTTACGTATAGCCGAAATCCACTGGTTCAGCTCCTTCACATTCTGAAAAATACATCGATTACATTGGGGTGTATCTTGGTGCTTTGCCCGACGAATTTTGTTGAAATCATGCTTGATCTCTTGCTAAAATTAAGGCTACGTCTTAAGTGCAAAACGGCTAGAATTAAGATACAGCCTAATTTCAATGCACCGTCAAAACCAGACAAGTTTGTAAAAAATAAATGAAAGCTTTGCTGTATTAGAGTACGAGACTATACTGCTCTAATAAACAACGGTTTCAAAAGAGATTCGTCGGGCAGAACAAGCCCCACTTACAGGACTGCATAAAATTTTTAACTTTCTGGGACCCAATGCCTATCAAAATATTTTCTGCAAATGGAATTCCTTGCAAAAAGTGACCAAGGGCCCCCGTTGATTATTTCCGACTTTCTTGATGACCTGTCCTCATAAACCAGTCTCTCTCATAAGGTCTAACTATGTGTGATGTGCTGAATTGAATGTGTACAGTATTATTCTATTTTCTTTCATTCTGTTTTTCCACTCTTTGACGATCAAACTCATTAAAACTTTTTATTTTTTTGAAATTGTTAACCTTTTACAGTTTTATCTTTATTTTTTCTGCCAACCTCAAGATTTTTCTGCGACCAATGGATTCGGCCCTGCTTGCGCCTAGCCTGCAGAGCTCCCCTCCCAGCCCGGATCATGAACTAAGCATGAAACCTAGTATCCTGCAGTGAGTACAGACATTTAACAATTATTCGCCGAAGGCGAGGTGATTATCGGGGAATATTCACCGAGACGAAGTCAAGGTGAATATTCCCCGAGAATCACCGAACCTCAGGTGAATAATTGTTTTAGTATTTTTACAGAAGTTGTTTTAATTTTGTTTATTTCTTCGCCCGAGTTTGTGCAAAACGGCGGCTAGTCGCCATTTTGTAAACTTGTTTTTACTGTTATATTCACCTGTAGATGAATATAAAGGAATGTCACGTCATATTAAACCAATCACAACGTCGGATTTCTTATGTTCACTTGTGTAAAAATACTAACAAGAAATATTGCATATCTCATATACCTTAGCACATAAATAATGAATATCTCTGGTGCCATCATCAGAAGAATTGCTCAAAATGATTTGAAATACGTTAGATTTCCCAAAGATACTATCCTCAACTTTCTCAACCGCAATAATACGCGACGCTGGGAGAAACTTTCGGGTCTGAAATACACAGAAACATTAAAATTAAGATTAAAATTACGATTAGGAATAAAATTAAGATTAGGATTAAAATTACGATTATCGTGAGAATTAAGATTAGGATTTAAATAAGATTAATATTATGATAAGGACTGGGAATAAAAATGAGATTAGAATTGAAAAAATTAAGATTAAGACGCCTGAGTCCCTCAGAGGTGCTAGACGCTTGATTTCAGGAGATACAACGCCTACCTGTGAATCATATTTCTTGCTATAATGTATGCTTTCATTAAATACAGAGAAATTGTATTTCTTCCACTGCACATTACTTAATTTCCCGCCCATTTTACATTTCTTTAACTGTCCTTCTTTGACCAGCAAAGGCGTGTCGGAACTGGAGTCTTCGTTATCCACGAAGCAGTGGTCTGAAAAATGGAAAATACAATAATCTACACGGCCAAAAACGCGCAGGTTCCAGCAAGTCAGTCTTCAAGCCGATATCAGGACGCGTTCGCATCGCTTGCTGGGGCTTGATGATAACAAGTCTACTGCCAGCTGTTAACTTGATGCAGGTTGATTGTCACGACTTTTTATCCACAAACTTTGATGAAAAGCTTGCATCAAGCGGGTAAAACCCACAACTTGCATCAAGTCCGTGGCATTTCTGGCCGTGTACAAGTTCACATCAAATCCATCTCATATACTTACTGTTCTGTGCCAGACAGACCAACTCATCAATAAAGTTTTTCAACTTCAATGCGTATTCCTTGATGAAGTCTGAAAACGGTAACATCCAGGGTTCTTTAACTATACCAGGATTTAAATTGCCAATACTTTGAAGAACCTAGAAAGAACGGTTTAAAATAATGCACTCATTTAATGACCCAGTGCTACTGCGCAAACAAAACGGAAGTAAACTTATTACAATGTAATCTAATCGAGACCGCAAAGCATGCATGGATTGTTTGGAGGGACAGTGAGATAGATAGCACCAATCATGAGACATGGAACGAATAGTGCAATTTTAGGGCTTTTCCTTTAGAGATAACGAGGCACCTTGTGGATTTTCTTACTCAAATTTGAACTGTTAAAGATTCCTTCTACTTTGCGTTGCCCCTCTACACAATTTATAGACGCCTTGCGGATTGGGAAATGTGTAAACACCAACATAAATGATCATGTTTGTGACTGGACTTTTGAAACAGATGTCGTCGTTGTTTGTGATTCGTTCTTTAGAAAACCAATTTCTATAGTTCATTGTCTTTCATTGTTATAAACAACCACTCACAAGGCCTGTTGGTACAGGTTGGTGGAGACCCTGGTAAATGGCTTATCAGTGACATCGGTAGTTGGGTTTCAATTACCGGAGATTAAATGAAACACGCTAGGAACAGAGTAATGTTACGGCTGTGCTTACGTAAACTACTTCAGAATACCTTGGCTACGAGTGTCAACGTTCTTGAAACCACTTGTTCGGGATGATGTTCTGCCAGACCGAACAATTTGGGGCTGAGTACCGCTGGCACGAAGAATCGTAAAAATAGAAACGAGCTGATCGCCAAGTACTTTCCACCCTGAACAACAAAAATATTTTGCTCGATGATGTCGGAACAGTCCCTATGCAGTAGAACAACATGCACACACTCAACAACACGCGTTAAAAGCGCACAAGTTGTGACAAATAACTTGTCACAAGGTTGTTCAAACAAGTCATGATAAAACAGTATTGTTACAGCTTTGTGTTATTCACTTTGTGACAACCTAGTTACAACAGGTCTGCATCAGAGCTGTTAAGAACACAGCAAAAATCGCACAACCTGTTCTGGCCTGATGAAAACAGGATTGAACAATGTTTTGCTGCCCACGTTGTTCAAGGTTGTCAACAATATTGTTCAACATTGTTACACCTGATTGCAGGCTAATTCATCAACTTGTTCAGTATTGTTGACAACCTAGAACAATGTGGGCAGCACAACAATGTTCAATGCTGTTTTCATCAGGCCAGAACAGGTTGTGCGTTTTTTGCTGTGAACCTTGTGACAAGTCTGATATTCCCGCCAAGCTTGTTACAAGCTGTTCGAGACTTTCCGACAGACTTGCCACAAACGGCGAGATTTTTGCGCGTGTAGTAGTATAGAGATCACAATTATTCAAGTTACGATACCTCTTCATTGTCAGTGAACCGCTGTACAGCATTATTATAGAGGTTGTGAAAGACTTGCTTCATCACTAACGGACAGCGCTCTGCTGACTCGAGTATTGAATTCAATATCGAAACAAGATAGTTTTTCAGATAGGAGACACTTTTCTGTTGGATACTAATGTCGTCCATTTGAAATATACTCAACCTCCTGTAAACAAACAAATTAAGACATACTGAGAGACGTAGAACAACCTACATTCATATTAATCTGACACTGCAGAGAACAACGAAAAAGTCGTTTGAACTCGCAACTTCGGGTTTCTAAACCGCCGCTCCACCAATTGAGCGATCGAGCTAACTGGGATTGGTAGCGAGTCTTCGAAGTTAAGGGCAGGGGATATTTTCGCGATATGTCCTTGTTAACGCGCAGTGTGGCAATCAGGCATTTCCCATCAAGACCGCAAAGCATGCATGGATTGTTTGGAGGGACAGTGTGATAAAGAGCAGCAATCATGAGACATAGAACGAATAGAGCAACCACCTTCGAGGCTTTTGCTCAGAGATATTAAAGCGTATCTTTTATATTTTCTTGCTCCAATTTTAACTTTTAAAGTTTCCTCCCACCTTGCGTTGTCCTTCCAAACAATCCATGCATGCTTTGTGCAGGTTCTCATTTAAGAAATGGCTAGTTCTGTTTCACAACCATCATCAGAGATATCAAAATCTGGATTCATATTTATAATCTGAATCTAGATAGACAACACTGATCTCTATAGAGGGCCACACACACTTTGTACAGTTGGTAATAATTCCGTGTTCTCAGTACGCGAAATTAAATTTTAATCCAAGCCCTAAATCTAATCAAGTCTTTAATCCATCAAAGTTAAAACATGAAAAATAAAACGCATGTTAGGATTAGGGTTTGGGTTAGGGCTTGGATTAAGATTTATATGAGAACACGGAATTGTTACCGTATAGTTCGATCCAGGACCGGCCTGAGACCATTTGTCTGAATAGAAGACACTTGGATCAATCTTAAACTTAATTGAACCAATCCCAGACCACCTCTGAAGGCCGGTTTCCACTCAGGATAATTTTCCCATGGATAGGAAGGTACAGGAAAGTTCCTTTTGTAACAAGGTAACCAGCGTCACGACGGCAAAGGAAACTTTCTTATTCATTTCTATCTGTAGGAAAATTATCCTGAGTGGAAAGTGGCCTTTAAGGTAATCTAGTTTAGAGCAGTGTTAGCTTGATTTTTGCTGTCCAAATTTGATCCGATAATCGCTAGTGTTAGCGGGAACTAGAATCGCTCGTACCTTGGAATGTTACGGTCAATCTTGTTGGGATCAATTTCGCAATATCTCTTCTCCTTATAAATCTTGTCTATAATTGGTTTCAAGGTATCCAGTAGATACGGAATGCCAATCACCTGACGAGAAAATGGAAACTTGATTCAGTTATCTGGAAACTTCAGCCTTCACCAATTAACGTTTATTCATGACAGTTTAAAAGAGAAATGAGATCTTTTCTGCTCTAACTTACGAGCTACTTGTATAGGGAATATTTCACGTGTGCATGATTTGACAAGTTTGTTCCAACTTATATTATTTTGACATGACAACGGCGGGAAACAAATCTGTGACCTTTGCACTAGCCTTCTAAAGGGCGTGGGTTCGATTTCTCGCCATGATCAAGCATATTTTCAGCTTGCCCACCCGCAAACATTATTATACCTTCATAAATTCATCAACTGATTTCGTTGCCAGGGAATTACCACGGAACAATGTATTCAGTGTTTCTAGAAACAGGGAGAAAAGCTTATAGTTTCGTCAGGTAACACCGCATTTACCAAGCAGACAGATACTTGCAAGCTATGTACCTGTATTTACAACTTCCACTTTGGTCAAGGCATCCAGTAGTTTTACTATCATACCCTGGTTGAGGTAAAGCTTAATTAACGCGCGCCCGATGGCAGTCCGGTCAGCAGTCATCACTTGTTCTAACAAGCCGAGGGTATTGTGTTCATCATAAGGCTGTTTTTTTACTGTCTCTACCAGGAGATTGATTAGTGGTACGTAGCATTCCCAGGGTAGTATCTGTTCTTCGAACAACTGCAGGTTCAGCCGAACCTTGCCTAATTCCTTTCTGAAAAATAACGTGATTGAACAATAAGTACATGGCAGAACATATATTTAACATATAGATTTCATTTTTGCGTGTGTCTGCACTGTAATAGATCACAGATAACGTCATGCCGAGCGAAGAACAAAAAGTACGGCCCGAGATGAAGTCGAGTGCTGTGAGTTTTTGGTTTCGCACACCATCACGTCATCTGCGATCTTTAACAGTACAGACGCACAAAAAATGAAATCTTTTGGCTTTATAAAATAAAAAATGCTTAAATAAAGGTTAAATAAATGCAGAAAAAACTCTGTGAAAACATTTTGCTCAAGCACAACAGGCCATTCGATGACGTCATCTGTGCATGCATACTGCTCTCGACAATGAATATTCAAAATGAACTCTCATGATTCTGTATAAGGCTGTATAGAACATCATAACACTATGGCTAGCAATCTGATAAAACCACTAGTGTGTTTGTGGGGCAAGTTGCTCTAAGCTGGATTCACGCTAACCCTGAGTTAAAATATAACCGACTGTACCAGTTTCTTCACCGTTCTTTTAAAACTTCAGAAACCAAAACCAATAATGATCCACGTAAGATAGGCAATGAAATCTCTGTAAGTTTCTAGACAGGATGTTGGGAAATCTCCATCGAAATTTATTTTAACCCACGGTCAAGCTAACCGGCTTTTGAGCAACCAGCTCTTGGTATTGTAATTAGTTACACAGTACTTGCGCTAGCTTAATTCTAGCTCCTAACAAACAATCTCACACTTGGTTACTGCAATAAAAATTGAGTTGGCTACTGGGCATGATAGGGGCTGTCTAAACAGAGAATGATATCTGTATACAATAAGGAAACATTGTACCATCATTTAATTCAATGTCCTTACTTTTTATAATCTGTTTTTATCTTTCCAGTTTCTCTGGGCATCAAGGTATACCACTTATCTAATTGTTCGCCAATTGTAATTGTGTCTAAATCCACCAAAACCTGAAAAATGAAAATAATGTTTGAAATGTGGGTCATCTTGTTTGACCTGCAGACTCTTATCCTGATTTACTCTCCACTAGAAAGCATACATTACCATACATGACATGTTTCTCAACCCTGACAACTGCTAGTTGACAATAGTCTGTCCACAACATTTCTGATTCCAGAACATCTAACTGTACCTCTCCAATCAAAAAATTTTGTACAATTTTGTCCTTGTCGTAAACCTCAGCACTGATATACTGCT
This sequence comes from Muricea muricata, assembly GCA_963855995.1. Lineage (NCBI taxonomy): Eukaryota > Metazoa > Cnidaria > Anthozoa > Malacalcyonacea > Plexauridae > Muricea > Muricea muricata. Next base: position 11,822,360 of record OY979729.1, on the reverse strand, counting down.
CTTGCAAAGAAGTTGTACAAACAAGTTCAAATGATGAATTCCAAATGGGACAACTTGTTTTTCTCACCTGTGGAAGATTACATTTAAAACTTATTAACTGTGCCCAAGGGAAACAGTATGTTTTGTGGACCATATAACTATATATACAATATATAGTATATATTATTTAATTAATAACTTCTGACAACTCTCACAGTGTGTCATAAGTGTGATAATGTCATAGAGTTCAAACTAATATTTCTTACACTAGTTCGTTTTTGCTCCTTTGAACAAGTGTCCTCTGATTTCCTTCGTGTATGATAAGGTCCCTCTTGTTTAGGACGCAACCTGATTCTAACAAATGGGTCGGAAACATACTTTTGTTTCATGCCTAGATTTCTAAAATACAAAGACAACGAAAAACAGTTAATAATTACAGTCAACTCATCACCATTGCAGACACTATTTAACACACACCTGGCCTCCAAAACTTTGACAGAGATGTTTGTTTGTTTTTCATTCTAAAAATAAAAATACTTTCATAAATGAAACAACAAATATTTCTTCATGTTATTGTCAGCTCAGATGAAAATATCATAAAGGCTTTATATAAATATAAATTTGTCACTGAATGTTTTTGCCATTACATGATGAAATATTCATTATTTGTTCCATGTCACATAATGAATTAACTTTTCCCAATCGAGACCGCAAAGCATGATGGATTGTTTGGAGGGCAGTGCAATAGAGAACAGCAGTCATGAGACATGGAACAAATAGTGCAAACAACTTTCGAGGCTTTCCTCAGAGATATTGAAGCATATCTTTTCTATTTTCTTTTTCTAATTTAACAGTAAAGTTGTGTTTTTCCTTTCAAGTCATACTTACATGTTTAGTGGCCAAAATATTCAAATGTAATTGACCGTGGACTTCAGAAGCATTGTCAACTGGACGTAACGAATACCATACCTCGCCACCAGCTGGGTTCATGGATAACATATCTTGTCTAGAAAATGTTACCTTGCCGATCAAGTCATCACCGCTAAAAATAGAAAATTATGAGAAAACAGCTCTTATTTTATATATATATATATACATATACATATATATATATATATATATATATATATATATATATATATATATATATATATATATATATATAAATATATATATATATATATATATATATATATATATATATATATATATATACATATATATATATACATATATATATATATATATATATATATATATATATATATATATATATATATATATATATATATATATATAAATATATATATATTTTAATATTAAATATATATTAATATTTAATATATATATATTAATATTCAATATATATATTAATATTCAATATATATATATATATATTAATACTCAATATATATATATTAATATTCAATATATATGTACTTGTTTCATGCTGCTATAAATAAGATATATACATATATATATCTTATTTATAGCAACATGAAACAAGTTCAAACAGTTAACATCGACAGTGTTCTATCATCTCACTCATAATTACTGTTTTTGTTATAAGCAGTGTTGTTAGTTAACATATTAAGTGTTATGATGATTAAAATTCTTAGAAAAAATTTGAATGACAGCAACTAAGTTGAGTTGTCAGATATTTTGCTTGCCACTGCAATAATTAAGTGCCAAGAGAACATTACACTTACAAATGAACATCTTCATCATAAACATAAACAGAAAGAGTTTGAAGATGATGCGATGAAAGACTAAATGAGTATTCTTCACCCCAGAATGGATCCAGACTATTCCAAACTGTTGCCGTTCTAAAACAAGAAACACGCTGTTATATGTGCCACAATATTCCAAACCAGATTTCTAAGCACCGGCAGCAGAGTTATTACAGAGCAAATGCATTATCTATTCTATTTTATTACCGCCATTTCAAAAGCATGATATATTGTTGAATTGTTAGGAGCAAAGATTACTAACAGATTAAAACCTTTGGTTCAAGTTAAAGCTACTGTATGCCAGTGGAATAAGATTCACAATTGTTCCTCATTATGGGTTTGACACAGATATATTTTGATAGAGTTTACTAACCTAGAGCTAAAATGTAAGAATTAACAATATGTTTCAGTAAAAAAAGCGAGTTTTATTGCTAAACTTGACAGTGACTTGCTGACAAATGTAACATGTATCATTTGGTTTTATTAATAGCATAATCAATAAATCATGCCTTATAATATAGTACAATGGCAAGACAACAGAAAGGTCAAATAAGAACACGCAGAAAAACTACATTTATATATTCTAAACATCAATCGACCAAAAGTATGTAGCAATTATACAGCATTATTTTGAGTGGCTGCAAATATTTACTAATGGCTTCTGCTCGACGAAATATGTCCCGTTTATTGACCCGTTGCGTACAAATTGCGTTTGTAAATCGTTAAACAAACCTCACCACAAAATTGTTTGATTGTAGTTTAAAATTTGCACGCATTTCAAATATTGTACAAACGAATTGTAGAATTGCTCGGAAATACCACATCACAACTGCTCTTAGTACAACCAGCAGTCGCACGTGCAAAAATGTCTAATACGAGCTTGATATTTATGTGTTATTATTTTCGGTAAAAAATAACAAAATTAAAGCATATTCTTACAAATAACATTGCTTGTGTATCATTAAATATATATATACCTACACAAAACCAAACCGTCTATCTACACAATCATGTCGAACATCCGGAGTTAAAAATCCATCATTCTTTACAACGGGCGATATCCTTAAATTCCGTTGAAGGAGTCAAATTGCATGCCTCTATTCCGCTATTATAAATACCACTAGACTTGCTATGCCACAAAGAATACCGGCAGTAAAAAACTGGGTTAAGATCATCCTTAAATCCAATATACAGCCAACGTGTTTTAGGTTGAACAGCAAATTATGTCCGTTGAACACTCCCTGTCTAGCCAATCTCAAGTATTCAAGAAGAAAGAGTCTAAAATAGACGCGAGTTTTGGAAACAATATTTATGTGGTCGTATATCTGTCAGTTCGTTTATAAAATCACTATGCGTGAAATAATTGTTCCCCACGCGCGAGCCCCGCGAGCGTGGGCACTAATACCGTTGTTTACACGTACCAATGTACACATGCACGTCCGAAATCCAGTGAAAACCCCCTCTTTTATAACATAACGCAGTTAGAATAAATTTAATAAACAAGGGAACTGACCTCTACGAGATGTACATGTTATTCATAATATGGATAAAAAGAACTGCGCGTTCTGATGAGAAACGAGTTAGATCAGCTTTGTAAATTCTCGTGTCTAGGCCCAGAAAGGACTCCAAGACTTTATTCACATTTGCATGTCAACTGAAATAACTCCAAGGCCCAATTATCGTATCCACAGACACTATTTAAACATCCTTTCAGCCCAATGGCTACTGCTTGCGATTTCCAGATTACATTGGGCCATAGTTTATGGAAATTGACTCGCAAGACGGCTGATTTTGGAAGAAAAACAAACCAATTTTGTAGTGTTAAAAAATTACACTTAAATAGCCACGGTAAACGCGTTTACGTACAAAAACAAAGTCATCGAAAAGGCGTGGGACGCGAATATTTAACATTAAAGGTTCCCCCGCATGTTGACATAAGATTTCGAGTGATTCTAGTATTTTTAAAAGGTCCGTGTTCGGCAGGACTCGAGTGTTTATGACCTAAGTTTGACAAGTGGCTTTGCAACATATGGAAACAACTGGCGATATATTGACCTGGTTTTTAGATAAGGCTTGCTCAACCGCGTCTCTGGCGCAGACAACTTGACTGAAAAACGACATTAGTGCATTATATATTAGTTAACAACGCCAAAAAAACTGCCAGGAACTTCCTCGTTTTTTTTGTCTGCATGGAAATAGCCGAGGAATTAGTACTATTTATCAAACACGAGAAAGAGCGTTTTCAGTATGAGATATAAAACGCATATTCAGATATGATAAAACGCAATCGTTCTAGTGTATTAAATGACTTCAAAAACCGTCTATTATACCCATCTTTTCAGTTTGTTTGCGATATTTTCAGTATCTAGGCCAAGATCTACGTGTGTTTTAGCACACATTAGGATTCCTTCCCGGCTATGATTTCCTTTGTTTTTTGCTAACGAATTAAAAATTATTTTTTGATATAATTTATCGTGCCGGAAGTGGCTATTTGGCTTGTTTGTGAATGTTGGTTTTCAAGTCACAAGTGGTGAGAAACAGTTTGATGATTGAATATTGCCTTCATTAAAATGCCAGTGTCGTCAATGACAAGTGTTTACACAGCGAAAATTCATTTTATTTTCTTTAATTTTTCTTTGCCAGTGTTGGCAGTGGATTCAAAGCACATAAAACCTTACGAGTCTATGATTCACCACGTAAGCGTGCATTTCCTTGACAAACTTCCTTCACAAGCTCGTTTGCCTTTTTTCTCTTAACAACTTTCATTTGCTCGTGTTCAGATCAAAATTTGACCGACTTTTGCGGGACGAGGAAAGTAGAAAACCGAACTGCGCAAGCTGTATACTTGACAAAGAAGTGTTTCCGTTTGCAGAAAACGTTAACGAAAGAATTTAGTGCCTTCTTACAAAGTCCACAAAGAAACATTGCCAGTTTGAGGGAATGAACAATAGGGCCACTAACGAACTACTCTTTTTCATTGGGCTTTTGCTTTTTAAAACGAATTGATGACTTCGTCATCCAACCAAAGAGTTTCCCATTATTTAACATAACTATGTGATCCTTGGCCTTTTGGCTCAGTTGAGTAAACATTTGATGTATAGTTGTCTATATGATATTGCCAGTATATTACTTTGTGCCGACAACTGCCGACAATAGATAACGAATGACGGTAATCGTCCACGATTATGGCGTGGGTGGGTCGAGTGGGTTTTACAATTTATGGATATTTAATTGAAATGTGTACTTGTAATATACACGCATTGCACGTCTATACTTCCTATCTCTATCTTCCAATGCTTTTCAATTCCACCGTACAAACACCATCTATAATATTGTTAGAATGCATTTTTGCCTGACAAGGAAATATTTCTTTACAATGGATGATAATTGGTCAAGCTATTGTGTGAATAGAAAATGCGAAGTGTCCATATCACGTGATTAGGTTTTCGCTTGGCACGTGCTACAGTCACAGGACTAGCCACGGATATCACGGAGCAATATAAAAATACGTCAAATTTTAGGTTATTACATCGCTTGTTCCATTTACGTATGAGAGTAACGTGGGAGTAAAATACACCATCAATTATTGAAACAATTCACGTAGGAAAGAAATCTTACTTCATAGTGCACAAAATTTTAGACGCTGTTACTATATTATTTCCATTGCCGGGCATCGCTAAATCGTGAAAATTTGAGAAGATATGCATTTTTAGACGGCTTTTGCTGGTCGAGACTTTACTAAAATGGTCTCTCTCCTTGTTTAAAGTGGAAAAGCACTTAGTGCGTTAATGGCCAATGTTGTACGGGGCACTACGGGTATTATTATAGATACTCGCACTCGAAAACGTCGACAGCAACAAAGGCGTCACGCGCGACGCATTTAAGCCGTGAGTCAATGCACGGTCACGAAGGCCGGCTAGCAGGCGACGTTTTGTGATTCATTACGCCGACGTTTTGGATTTAAATATATTATACCTAACAGCAATAATATCACACGGATTCCTAATCCATATGCATGTATACACAGTATAGGCTGAATTGGTAGGCGTCATCTCTAATTATAGATCTAGCGTTACTACATAAAACTACAGAACCAGTCATTCAAGCTTCATCTCTTATTGGTTCATTGCTACCACAGGATGAAACATGGACTGAATCAATAGGCAATATTTACACTGGATAGCTCTATCAGTTCTAAACTGTTCTACCTAAAGGTCCAGTAAGGATCATCTCTTATTGGTCCCGTGTTACTACAGGAGAAAACCTAAACTAAACTAACTTCATTCATACTGGATAGCTCTATCAGTTCAAAACTGTTCTTTCTAGAGTTCCAGTAAGGATCATTTCTTATTGATCCAGTGTTATTATTACAGGGGGAAATCTAAACTAAACTAACTTTACATATACTGGATATCTCTATCAGTTCTAAACTGTTCTTTCTAGAGTTCCTAAACTAAACAAAATTTATTCATACTGGATAGCTCTTATCAGTTCTAATCTGTTCTTCCGGGAGATCCAGTGAGGATCATCTCCAAACAATTATATTATTCTAGTGTGGTAACACCACGTGCAATAACATTTCTACATTTAATCAACGATTTCCCAATCGAGACCGCAAAGCATGCATGGATTGTTTAGAGGGACAGTGTGATATAGAGCAGCAGTCACGAGACATGGAACGAATAGTGCAAACAACCTTCGAGGCTAATTTGCTTAGAGATACTCAGGATCATTATTCTCTTGCTTCAATTCCTGCCATTTTGTGTTATCGCCCCCAAACAATTCATAGATGCTTCCCAATTCTCGATTTGTAAACGACTAATTTCGTTTTGAGTACATTTAAACATAAGCGCGTTCAATATATTTCTACATTACCTTGCAATGACATGATTGTCCACCTTGATAAGACAATACGGGTCACTTCTACCAAGACTAAAAAAAATATGTCGAGAATGATATTAACTGAAGGGCCGGTTACATAAACTCATCGGGGTATTTCCGTTTGATATGAGTTCTTGGCGCTGTAATGACGTTATCGCCGCCATGTTGGTGGAATGTGACAAAGACTTTCGCCTTGTTAGGGAGTTTAGGTCATCCAACGTGGTGGAAATTTCATTATTTTTGGAAAATTAAAATATTGGCTACAACATCTCTCAGTTTCACTATAGTTGATAAAAATTTAAATTGGAAAGTCGAGAAGCCTCATTGCTATGTTTTTGCTTGTAGAAATTTATGCACCTTCACAATGAGTAAACATATTGTTGTTGCTTCAGCATCTTTCGGTTTGAAATTACTTTCAACTTGGAAAATAATTTAAATAGTAAGGGGGGGGGGGGGGTCGATTACTGAAGGAAGAGCCATGTAGAGAGCGTTCGGGAGAGAGGTGGTTTCTGCCACCAGTAACTGGTATAAAGGGGTCTCCTCGGCAGTTTGTTTGCTCCCCTGCAAACAGTCTGCAAAAACAAGTAGGGCTAAAATCCGTCTAGACACAACTGAGCTTGCAGTTGTCTAGCTTTCACCGTCGTTCAACCGGGAAAGTTACAGATAGTTGTAGATTTTGAACTCTGCTGCGTTTGCATCGACACAAAACGGGTGAAAGCAGAGCGCGGTACGACAATTTACGAAGAATACACCGAAGGTGTCGTGACCCCACGAAAATATCCGAGACATATAACGGAGACTATCAATCATGTTGACTGTAATAAATGAATAATGATACAATTGCCATATACTGGCCACGCGCCAACTAACACATAAAACGAAGGTTCAACTTTGGAAAATTCAAATTTACCTATATTATATGCCAATTTAGTCAAGTATTTAGAAGCTGGGTAAGAAATGTTGCACGTACATTGCATTGCATGCAGTTACCGCAGCATTAGCCGATCAACTAAGATCACCTGTCCATAAAATTAAACGATTGAATGCTGTCTTTTGAATTGAGTTGAATGAAAGAATTGAATTGCGTGCAAATCTTATCTGTTTTGTTACGCTTTAGCAGGACAAAAGTTTGTTATAACATTACAATGAGATTTTGTCACGGGATTTTCCAATTTGCTATCTTTAATTCGCATCTAATCCTCCAAATGGGAGCCATTTTAAGCCGCTTAGAAGATTTCTAGCAATTGTCTACAATAAATGATAACTTACATATCTTTGGCGGGCAGACCCTTTGCCTCGCCAACTTTCAAATCCAAAGTGGTCCAAAAGTCGGACATACAGTACCGCAAATATTCGTTCAACTTATATCTAACAGCTTATAACAACAATGAACAAGCTGTCTACTGTCCGTCACGGATAGACATCGAAACATGTGATCCAAACTGTGAGTTCAAAAATACTCTTCTAGGCGGAGGCAGCACGCTGTTTCAAAATCCAAACTGGCACCAAAGAGGTTTCTCCGATTTCGGGCCCAAAAACTACATTTGTTAAGAATACAAACACAGGGATTTGACTGATTTCTTTGTTTGGAGTAAAAAAACATCTAAGGGATTTTTAATTTGAATTTTAAATTTCCGATAGTTGCCAAGTGGGCGTCAAGCATCACAGCATATTTGAGCGTTGCCCTATGGCTGCGATAGAGTTTGTTTGCGATGTATTTTTGGCTCAAAGCGCGGAAATCCTTGGAAAAAAACTTCCGAGAGCAGCCGACCAGAAAATTGCTTTAATTAATGAAGACACGAAAAGCAGCGTAGCTTACCATGCTATTTACGCGTGTTTTTGCATTCGCACCGATCCAACACATCTAGCCAACCTGATTTCCACAAAGTTGCGAGAACCGGGAGTACAATATCAGTTATTTCCGGCATCTGTTACTTCTCGAAAGTTCTTCACTGCATTTCTTACAAATAGACAGTAGGGCCACTCAGCAGTGCAATGTGTTGCCTATTTCTATGCACTTTCATTGGCTGCGACACAGCTTGTTCGACCGATTCTGGTTATCGACCACATGTCGGTTGTTCAAAGCACAATGTTCCGAAAGCTAGGTTCGCTTTGGGTTAACATAAAGTTGGAAGGCGATTTCAGAGCAGCTTGTTTATAAGTTTAAAGTTGTTTCTACACAAATTTTGTCTGGATCAATTATAGGTTTTCATTAAGTTTTGGTACATGAAGTTTTAAAATTAAAGGACGTATAGAAATACAGAAGACAGTGTCATAAACTATTTGACCCTGTTCACAAGGTACTGGTCCGCATCGTCACGATATCAAATTTGATACAACTGCAAGGACAAATGCAACTTTTAAATTTATGATAATATTAAATAACGGTTAATCATAGAAAAAGTGATGTCGTGACCATGGGGTCCAGTAACGTGCAAACGGAGGTCTATAACTAACCCTACAACTGGAATTGATTGGCTGGGATAATGGTAATGTGACAAACACACAGTAGCCCTACCGCTTATTCCCTATAACTGCTCCCTATTCATCCCTTGGTAACTAGTTTTTGCCAAAAATTGCATTTGAAATCAATATATTGAAAAGCATTTTAAATATCACCTGATTTCCCAACGCAATCCTATTGTTCCCAAAATATCCCTCACTATCCCACGGCACAAAAAATGGCGGACAAACGGAAAGGCAAAGCAATAAATGTCAGCAATTAATTCTATATTTACCGTGCACAGAACGTTTTAAAACGACTAAAGACCCAAGACTTTCTTCTCTTCATTCTACTGAAATGTCAACATCAACACCAGATCTTTATCGTGTGAACGCCTCGCGAAATGCCGAGCGGTTGAAGTCCAGAGGAAATTTCCAAGCAGAGCAAGAACTGTACGACCTGTGTAATTTGAGTGGCGTGACATTGGATCCTGATGTGTTTCAGATACTTTTGGACTTAATTCAGATAAACGTTTCGCCAAATGCTTTGGTACAAGTGCTGAAAAAGATGACAAAGCAAGCCAGCCAGCGTGGCTCTTTGGAAAATATTACACCAAGTATTGGCTATGCACAGAGCGAAAGTGGGCGGTCACTTGGTGGTACGTCTGTCAGTAGTGCTGACTCAGCATTTGAGCCATCTCGAGGAAAGGATGATTCGTCCGTTGAAAGTGACAAAAGTAGTACGGAACGCTTGGCGAACAGATTGCGGGCTCTTAAAGCCGGTCGGAAGGCAATGTGATTGGTTAATGTGCTTGTTAATTAGTGAATTAAATGTATTCAACTGTAAAGACGGTGCACTGCAAGACGTAATACTTGCTAAAGATAATTGCATAGTTAGTAAAGTAATAAAAACTAGAATGTTAAAGTGTAAAGTAATTTTTTTGTGCTAAAAGTATGGTTTTGAGCTAATGTTGTAAATTCAGTAATTATTCATATTAGTATTTATTAAAAAATAAAAAGAAAAAAATTTCTTTTGCATGCAGTGGGGTTGAAAATTTTTATCACGATTTTAGTTAGAGATTTAGTTGGAGCTGAGTGGGCCTTGGTGAAAGAAAGTGCAAACCTAAAATACCCCCTCCCCTGCCTTGTCGGTTCTGCTTATAAATAATGCAACCCTGCTGGAAATTGCGCAACTTTGTCGTTTATATTTGTAATATACTTTGTATGAGTTACAGGAACATAAAAACATTAATGCATGCTAAGTTTACATTAGGAAATGCATAGCATATATGGAAGTTGCGTGTTGTTAAAAAAACGTGTTCCTGGTTGTTAAAGAGCATATTTATTTCAGGGCCTTTTTTAAGAAATTGCCCGTGGGGGGGGTGTACATAAGGGACCTTTTGGTAATGACCGAAGGGACCAGAAAATTGTGGGATATGCTGACATAGTTGCTATATTTATTATTGAATGAAAAATATTTTTAAAATGTTACAATCAGTTATTATTAGTTAACATTTTCGCTCATCAACGCACTGTTTTTTTGTGTAATAGATCGTTAACAGCGAGGAGCTGACAACATTAAGCAAAACATGCTTAAATCTCAAAGGGGGGTCAAATGAGGGGGTGGATGGGGGGCCAAAGGAGGGGGTGGGGGGTCCTTGCCCTCCCCACATATATAGTTAAAAAAGGCCCCGATTTATTTTATAACAAACTTGACCGCATTCTTTGTGAGATAATCTGAACGAGTTTCGAATTGATTCGCATTCGTGATAACTCACAGATGTTAACTTTGCATGTCTGGCAAATCTCGCATCTTTCGCACTCTTTGAATCGACACACTGTAAACGGCTGCAGAATGGCTTGAAATTTACACCAAACTTTTCAGCTCACTTACTTCAAAGACAAATCTCCCGTGACGGTTGCGTTATTGCGCACGGCTAATCCCAAACTTGTCAAAATGTTTACTTTATGACAACGTGTATTATATCACAATTGAAACAATACCTATACCCAAGTCCACACTGGAACGTTAATGCTACAAGGTGGTTAACTCAGAGTATCTGCGCTAGTTCTGATAATGGTAATTCCATTAATAATTCCAACATTATTCCTACTTTGTACAGTCTTTTCCACAGTTCTTGCAACTGAGGATAAAATCGGTCGAGATGATTTCCACTTTGGCAAATTTCCAGATGATTTTATTTGGTCGGCTTCGACTGCCGCATACCAGATTGAAGGTGGCTGGAACGCCGATGGCCGAGGGGAAAGCTTCTGGGATAATCTTTCGCATATGGCCCCATTCCTCAAACCAGGCGGCTTCATTCCTGATAACGCGACCGGGGACGTAGCCTGTGACAGTTACCACAAGTACAAGGAGGATATTAAAATACTCAAGAATCTGGGCGTTAATTATTATCGATTTTCGCTGTCGTGGTCTAGAATTCTTCCCAATGGTACCCTTGGTGGCGGGGTCAACGCAAAAGGCGTGCAGTATTACAACAATGTTATCAATGAATTACTGAAAAATGATATCAAACCAATGGTGACGATCTACCATTTTGATGAACCTCTAGCTTTGGCAGAACTGGGTGGATGGACCAATCGGAAGATGGTAGACTGGTTCGATGATTACGCAAGGTGGGGGGTTGCTAGCATTGGCACGCCATAGATTTGTTGCAAGTCGTCAATTTTACCAGCTTGTTGCAACTTGCAGCAAGTCTGTCTGCTAAAATAATTGCCGGGCCTTACTGCAAGACCTCAAGATTGTGGCAAATATTGGGAGTGAAAAAACACACAGACAGTCTGATTGCCAGCTATGTAAATAATAAATCTCTGAACGCACAAATTAAGTTTTTTGTTTGTTTTAGGCCTCCTAGAAGATATTAGTAAAATTGAAAAATTCCGAACCTAATTAACGAATGCGACCAGCCATAACGGCAGCCATCATGTTTTGCCGCACGAATTCCATTATGCGTAAATTAAAGTGCTTACGAAACGAAATTTGGTCTAACATTTTCTTCATTGCATTTCAAAGATCACTTAAATTGACAATATAACTTCTTTGGTAAAATTTTTGTAACTCTCTTCCTTGTCAAGATATCCAAATCTTTCAATGTACAAATAACACAACCACTGACGTCATCCTGTATAACGAGTGTCTATTAGATTGCTTATTTTGCAACATACAATAATGTAAAAAAACTAAAAGTACACTTGCATATGAGTATGCGAGGATTAACATTCAGTCTTGGGAATGTATGTGCGATATTTTGACTACTTTTCAAATCAATGAAGATTTTCAAAAAGTCATTATGCATAATGACGTCACTGGTTAAGTTATTATCATATCAAATAAAATTGAATATCTCGACAAGTAAGACAGTCGAAAAAATTCTAGCGAAGAAGTTATATTGTCATTTTAAGTGATCTTCCCAACGTAATCTTAAAATAGGTGGAGAAAATTTCGTTTCATAGGCACTTTAAAAACCCATGTATACAAACTGACAGGTTGAGGGAAAATCAAATGTGATTTCATGGCACTTCACTTAATATTGGATAATTTCTAGGCGTAAGTTTGATTTCTGCAGAAGGACCTGTAGTTGATGATGAACTTTTCTCAACGGGCCCCTCAACTGTCCCCGGCTTGAGTTTCAACACGTGTATGATTTCCACTGCAGATTAAGACACATTCATTAGGTACCGTTCATTATCTATACCTCAGGGGGGGGGGGGGCACCGAAGAGAAATTGGGTGGGTAACTGATTTTTGAAACCTCTAAAACGTTGGGTGAAAAAAAAGACCAACGAGAATACGAGAACAAACTACAATGAATGATAATAGCTAAGAAACGAACGCAGTTAATAACATATACATAAAAAACGCAATGACAAAAACAAACAAAACATTCATTTCGAGTTAAGTTTACAAAGGCAGCTTTAAAATCTTGGATTTCTATTAGAGGTTGGGTAAAAAAAATTTGAACACCCAGAGCAATTGGGTAATTTTTTTATATACACTTTTTTTAATTTCTCTTCGGTGCCCCCCTGAGGTATAAATAATGAATGGTCCCTTAGCCTTTTAAAACAATGCAAACCAATAGTTTTGTGTAAACATGGGAATAAACGAGTAAAAATCTCCTGAAGTTTGACGCATATTTTTCTGCTACCACAGGTTGTGTTTTGAAAAATTTGGTGACCGTGTGAAATTCTGGATCACAATTAACGAGCCTTCGATTGTGGTCACGCATTACACTTTCCCGACGGATCAACGTTATCTCGCTGCTCATCATGTTATTTTGGGTCATGCTCGCGCCTGGCGCAGTTACGATAAAGATTTTCGTGGCGAACAGCAAGGAAAGGTAGGTCATGAAATAATGAATGGTGTGATGTGGTGTGATGGTCATGGTGTGGAGTGATGGTGGTGTGGTGTGATGGTGTCGTGGTGATGGTGTGATGATGGTGGTGTGATAGTGGTGTGGTGTGATGGTGGTGTGGTGTGATGGTGGTGTGGTGTGATGGTGGTGTCGTGATGATGTCGTGATGGTGGTGTTATGACGATGTTGTGGTGGGGTGACATGATCAAAACACAAAGGAAATTACCGCCATACTACTGTCTTTATCCAACGGTAACAAACCTCATAAATCAACGTGTCCCTTCTGCAATATTCCTCTATAGGTTGGAATAACCTTGGACTCGCCGTGGTTCGAACCCAGGCACGACAACGAAGAAGACCGCGCGGCTGCTGAAAGGGCACTGCAGTTTCATTTAGGACTTTATGCGAACCCAATATTCGTCAACGGAGACTACCCGGAGATCGTCAAAACATTGGTGGCACAAAAAAGTCGGGCGGGTGGCCTGAGCAAATCTCGCTTGCCCGCCTTCACAGAGAAAGAGAAAACCATGATTAGCGCAACACACGATTACTTCGCATTTAATACATACTCCACATACTTGGTTGCGAATTGGAATTCTACCAACTCTGGTGAGAATGGAACGACTCCACAAAGCATTGAGGCAGATCAGGTAAGATGGGGGCGGGCAGTTGTAAGAGAATACAATGTACAGATCATCCTCACTGTGCACATAGCACTATTTTGAAGGTTCCAAGGGGGAATTCTGTTTAGGACACGCTTTTTCAATTCAACACCCCTTCTGAATTGCTGATTGTATTGTTCTTGTTGTAGGACAATAAGAAAACAAAGGGGGACACATGGGCAACAACGGATGTCGCGTGGCTAACTATGAACCCATGGGGAATACGAAGGCTACTTGTGTGGATTAAAGAGACATATAATAATCCCATCATATACGTCACAGAGAATGGTTGTAACGAAAAGCATGAAAGTGAAAGAAAGAATTTGGACGACCTCATCAATGACTACTTTCGTGTTGATTATCTGAGGCGGTATATCAATGAGGTAATGGCGTGACGGCCAACCATGAGAGCCTGGAAACAAGAGTTTGTTTGGAAAGTTTCTCTACTCCCGTTTCCAGCTTAAACAAGGACAAGTGTCGCATGAAAGTAGAGAAGCGAGAGTTTGTATGAGAGTTTTCTCAACTCTCATGTCCTGGTCAAACGAGAACAAGAGTTGCACGAGAGTTGATGAGAGTTCAGTTGGCTCACAAGCGAGAGTTTGTAGGAGAGTTTTCTCAAATTTCATGTCCTGGTCAAACGAAAACAAGAGTTGCATGAGAAGTGATAAGATTTGACAAGCGTAGTTTGATGATAGTCTTCTCAAAAAACAAGAACAAGAGTTGTCCTATAAGTTAACTGACGAGTTAACTCTAAACACGCCAAGTAAATTTTTGTTCTTTTTTGTTCTCAGATGTTGAAAGCAGTCGAGATCGACAATGTTGACGTGCGAGGTTACTCAGTATGGACACTGATGGACAACTTCGAATGGAACGAAGGATATCACGGACGCTTTGGGATCCACTACGTGAACAGAAGCGACCCAAATTTAACCCGCCAGCCTAAATTATCAGCCAAGTTTTACAAGCGTCTCATAAAAGACAATGGTTTTCCAACTCACGGCCGAGAAACCTGCTCAGCAGTTTTAGTGTCGACGCATCACTTGTGCATTGTGTTTTTAAGCCTGTTTTTGTCATTATTTATCTGAAGCATGCTACCTACTTTCTTATTTTTGGATTTGTACACACCATCTTTTCATATATAGCCTTTTACTATAAATAAATACCAACACGGTAATCAACTGTTTGTTTAAATATCTTTTATGGAACACCTTCTTCTTTCCGTTATTTGAGAAAGACAATCTTTTCCCAAACACTACTTTGCTATTTTCAAACATCTACCACAATGCTATCTTAATCATAGTAGAGATTCCTAATGCGATACTGCAGCTAACCCCCATAGATATTTGTATGCTAACATCACATACACAACAGCGCGAACTTGTCAAGTTGACGTGTGCGAAGAAAAATTTGATTGACTTCCAAAAGTTTTGAAGAACCCAAAGTCATTTGCTATTGTGTAAATAAGCCCAAGGTGGCACAAGACAATTAGTGCATGTTTGACAGACGTACAATCATAATATTGGAAAGTTAAGATTTGAGTAAGGCTACGAAAACAAGTAAAACTAAAAGATTTTGCTGTTGAAAATCAGCTATTGCAAACTTGATAATATCCCGGGGTTTTTTACACAATATGTGTTGAAAACAGCTGACGATTCAAAGCGTAAAGAAACATGGCCTTGTAGGAGAGAGCCACAGTGAGTGACATCTATGCTACGATATTGTCGTCCTCCATTTCCGCATCTTCTGTGTAAACGAGCTTTTCCTCCTGAGTGACAACCAAAATATACAAACTTTACTTACATCGAACTTACGGTTTTCAAAATACAAGCAAAATAGATTGGAATTTGTCATAAACATACCTTTTCCGCCTCGTCTTCATCGGGTATTTGTGTTTCGATGTGCGGCGGTGGGATCCAAGGAACTACAGCTAAACACGGTTTACAACTGGAACCATACAAAAGAAATGAACCAAATCTTACACCTTGCGGCTTTGCCTTAGACTGATACACGAATTGTTCAATTTTTAAATTCCACGAAGTTACAAAGTACAAACAAAAGGCTGCTTTGAACCTTGACTAATGCACGATTAAGTTTATAAACTTTCACTTAAACTATGCCCGCCAAATATCCATAAAATAAATACACATTTAAACACTTACATTTGTTGAATAACCTTATGTGGAAGTATGTCAATTTCGTTTTCCCTCTTCAGCATTTGTTCCAGAGGTGCAGAAAACTGAAAGACCAAATGCTCTTTCCTTAAAACGACAAAAAACATTATTGTGCTGAAATTACTCGTGAAAACTATTAGGCAGCCTGTGGCATCATGTCTAATTGAATCCTTATGGCACTGGTTTTGGAGATCCTGGCAAAAATATGCAGCTAAACATCCACAAGATTTGATCAACAAGGTGATAACAGGATGCGTTCTCATGTCTTGCGACAGCTTGTTCACTACAAGTCTTTAGCAAGTTGTCAACAGACTTGTTGCAAGTTGACTGTCAAAACTTGTTATCCACAGGCTTGCCACAAGTTGTTTCAACAAGTTGTAACAAGTCTGCAAATGACAAGTTGCAACAAGCCACATTTTAATGCAACTTTGATGCAACTTAATGAAATTGACAAGTTTGTTGCAAAAAAGCCAAAGCTATACTAGAATTCTGTTGATAATTCAACAAAGCTTAATTTGTAATCTGAAAAGACTTCTACACGTTTTAACCCTCACTGTTTTCTGTGATCAACGTCATCAACAGTGCCACCACCATCCTGCATGTCTGGTGTTGCACCAAACTTCATGTAAAGGTCATCGTCAGGATTAAACTTCGCCTCATTTCCACAATAATTATGATCGTTTGTGATGGAAAGAGTGTTCATTTCTCCCGCCATGTGTTCATCTGTTATTCTACGTTTTGCTCCAGAATACGACAAACTAAAACGATCGCAATTTCATTTCAGATCCTAAAACCACTAGATATTATTGTTAGAGATGATTACTCGTGCTGTACACATCATGATGAGAAGCAAATTTAAACAAAATATGAGCAAAATTTCAGTCTACCATCCTAAAACTACTAGATATTTGTTAGAGATGATTACTCGTGCTGTACACATCACAATGATCAAAACATGAGCAAAATTTTAGTCCACCTGTAGTCTTCGTTAGCTTTCCTTTTCACTCCTTGAAGATTGCCATGGTCCATGCTAAAGGAGATGAATAGTGTTAGATGGTGCTGATGAGGTATTGTTGTAGTGAAGGTCAAAGTGAAGATACTAGTAGTGTTTGGTAGCCATGGTGTTTTTTATGGTAGCAATTGGTGGTGATCATGGTGGTGATGATAATGCCAGTAGTCAGAATAAATGGTATCATTGGTGATTAAAGTCACAGAAAAGGTTAGTGCAGAAGGTCATCTTTAGTGGATTTTTTGGAAAGATGCTATCCATCATGATTTATAACTACGCAAGCACCCTAAAAAGAGTCAGTCAATGGTGAAAACTGTGTCAATGGTGATACCACTAGTAGTGTTGGTGACCATAATAATGGATTTAGTGCTGGTGAACACTGTGCTAATGGTGAAAACTGTGTTAATGGTGGAAACTGTGTTAATGGTGAAAACTGTGTTAATGGTGAAAACTGTGTTAATGGTGGAAACTGTGTTAATGGTGGAAACTGTGTTAATGGTGAAAACTGTGTTAATGGTGGAAACTGTGTCAATGGTGAAAACTGTGTTAATGGTGATACCACTAGTAGTGTTGGTGACCATAATAATGGTTTTAGTGCTGGTGAACACTGTGCTAATGGTGAAAACTGTGTTAATGGTGAACACTGTGCTAATGGTGAAAACTGTGTTAATGGTGGAAACTGTGTCAATGGTGAAAACTGTGACAGTGGTGATACCACGAGTAGTGTTGGTGACCATAATAATGGTTTTAGTGCTGGTGAAAACTGTGCTAATGGTGAAAACTGTGTCAATGGTGAAAACTGTCAGTGGTGATACCACTAGTATTGTTGGTGACCATAATAATGGTTTTAGTGCTGGTGAAAACTGTGCTAATGGTGAAAACTGTGTTAATGGTGGAAACTGTATCAATGGTGGGAACTGTGTCAGTGGTGATACTAATAGTAGTGTTGGTGACCATGGTGTGATCATGGCATGATGGTTGTGGACTTGATGATGACCACAGTACCAGTGACAATTGTAGTGTTGACAGGCAGAGTGATAGTGATGGTTTCAATGTTGGTAATAAACATGGGATGGAATGACAGTGTTGGTAAAGATGGTGACGTTGGTCATAGTGATGGTTTTAGTGCTAGTAACAACCATGGAAATAGCGATCTGGTTTTAGTGTTGGTGATAACAATGGTTGATGATGACAGAGTGCATTCCATGCAAACTCCATGTCAGAGATATGTCAATATTCACTACACATACTACTGTATTCTGATTTGCTTAAAGCATGCAGGATATATCTTGCATGCAATGCAGTCTGACGGTTCTGGTAACAGTAGTAATGTCATGATCCACACAGGAATGGAAATGTCTAAAATCAGCTAACATTTGTTTACACCATTCACACATGGCTGGATACCATTGTTCTGGTTTGTGGAAGAGTACATTAGGACAAAAGTAACCCGGCATATGAATGATGAATACGAGTTATTCCCTCGTGTCCATACTTCTGAATGTGTAGTTACTTTTGTTCTACATTATGCTGCCGCAAGCTAATATAACAGTAACTAGCTAGGCATGTGAATGACCTCAAAATGTGAATTACGTATAAACAAACGTCGGCCAATTTTGTCTATCTCACAGCTAGCCAGACTTATTCAAATTTCTTCACCCTGCACCAATTAACCTTAACATTGTTTCTAGATCAACATCTGTGGTATTTCCTCGATGAAAGAACATCGCTGCACACTGATTCTGATCAATACCAGCGTTGATAATTCCTCCACCATCCACGACAGCTCCGTAGAATCCTTGACCTTCTTCTCCAACAATGTTGCTTTGAAAATTTGGATGTTGCATCATGTGAGGCGAAAATAAACCCTCGTTTCTAACTTGCCTGCCAAGAATTGCATTTGGAATACAATTGTAAGCGTTCACTGGGTTAAACTGTTGCAAATTGTTATCGCTCGCGCCCATGGAAGAGTTGTACAAGTTTGCAGTCTGTTCCTCGATTTGGTTTGCAAATTGTGGCAGGTAAATTTGCTCATTATTTATCTCTCCCCTTTGCATAGTTCGTTTGATTCATGTTCAACACACCAACTGTCTTCAAACCATATCACACAATAGAAAAGTTTGCCATAAAAAGCAAAGAGTTTGATAGAATAGATATAGTTAGTAAGGAAGCGGAGCCGACATTTTGAACCTAGTCAACTCACCCGACTAGCACGTTTCAGACGTCGCCTGGCAGCCGGAAATTTTGTCTCCGATTGCTCGGCTGCCACCCGAGAGTTCTCAGCTGTAATAAGTAAATTATCATAAGTAAATTACCATAATAAGTAAATTACCATAACAAGTAAATTATCACATTTATGACGTACTAACTCAAATATTACCATAATAAGTAAATTACCATAATAAGTAAATTACCATAATAGGTAATTACCATAACAAGTATAAGTAAATTACCATATTTATGACGTGCCTAACTCAAATATTACCATATTTGAGTATCTTTTTCAGTTAGTTCAGACACAAACAACCACAGCTTATTGTAGAATACTGGCTACACTGGACCACCACGTTTGGGATATCTTTTTCAAGTAGTTCAGACACAAACCACGACAGCTTATTGTAGAATACTACTTGCACTGGACCACCACGTTTGAGATATCTTTTTCAGGTAGTTTAAACACAAACCACGACAGCTTATTGTAGAATACTACCTACACTAGACCACCACGTTTGAGATATCTTTTTCAGGTAGCTTAGACACAAACCAGGACAGCTTATAGTGTAGAATACTGCGCACACTTTGTTAATTTAATACTTTATTTGTGAATTATTAAAAAACATTCATTCTTTCATAAATTCTGATTTAAATATCATTTCGGTGACATCATCACAAGCTCCAGAAAATTCGCCTGCCACGTCGCAGATTGCCTCTTCCAAAATATCATCGGTTAGTCTAGCGAAGTGAAAAAATAAAAAAGCTAAAATTAATGAAAATCTAACTGCACAGCCAAAACACGACAGACTTGCTTAAAGTTACCGTTGTTTTTGTTTTTATTAAAAGTACTCAGTGATTCCCGCGATTTTTGCACGTTTTTGGTTGTGTAAACTGAGTGTATTTGGGCTGGAAAGACATTGGCACTACAAACCTTTCAACGAGCTGCCATGGGTCAAACCCGTCCTGGTTCTCCGCGTTCGTTTTCTCCAGATATTCGGAGTATCTTTTCCGATACGAGAAAATACTATCGCGGACTTTTGGTGGCAGGAGTAAAGGTACCGGCTCTTTGTCTCCGGCTTTAAACATCGTAGAAGTCTTGACCGCAGGTGGTTTTTTGTGGGCGTCTCCTTCCTTCGTGAACACGTATTCTCTTTTGTCTAGGGATAAAGCAGTGTAGGAATATCGTATCTGCTTACTAGCAATTGAGAAGAAACATTAGCTTTCGTATGAAACATTAACTTATATGAATCTTAGAATAATGTAGCTCTCATCCTGGCATAAAACAATAATTGTATACATCTAAACTGAAAAGCAATGTTTCCCAAGTTCAAAAGCTGTTCATAAGCTGTACTCGCATCGTTTGTTCCAAGTATTTGGAAAAATTTGCATCAAGCTGTTAACAACTTGTAACAAGCTTTATAGGACTATCAGATTTGTTACAAGGCTGTTCCAACAAGATTGAACAGTCATGATATAACAATATTGTTACAGCCTAGCGTTGTCAACTTTGTGACAAACTTGTTACAACAGGTCTGAATCAGAGTTGTTAGGACAACCTTTGAACAAGTCTGATATTTCCGTCAAGCTTGTCGGAAGTTGTTTCAAACTTCTTGGTAAATTGAGACGAGCAATGTGAATTGTAAACAGACTCGCTACAAATTCTGAGATTTCTGCTATTAAGTATCCTTCTATGAAAAATGGGTAATTACTAGTAAAAAACTTTATATCGTATTTTGTTATATCGTATACCTGGACGAGAACGTCTGATCTCACGGCTTTCTTTCGTTTCATATGTGTCAGTGTACGTAACATGATTTAGACGTTGTCTTATTTCTTCCTCCTCCTTCTGAAATTACAAGATTACCTTTCCAAAGAATTTGTCTCAGATGTTACGAAGTCAAACTGATAATTATGGTTTGAAAAAAAATACCTCAAAATATTCCAGTCGTTGTAAAATATTTTCCAAAGTTGAACTATTTTCTAGATGGGCACTTTCACTTAGGACATCATCGCTTCTTTCCAATCTATGAGAAAATGCTTTAGAATCAAAACTTGATTTCAGGTGTCTAAAACGAGGATAAGTGATGAAGATAGCCCTTCTTTAGCAGCCATACTTGATGTTTCCCCCAACATATACAGTTAAAACACTCATTGCTTAAAATGTCCTCTGTGACAATTTGCGTTTGCCAACTCTTATCAACTCTCATCCTCGTTAGACTTGCCAAGCTTTGCACTTTCCAAAGTTCTGACGCACAACCAAGGAATAAATACCTTCGAAATTCATGAGCTGTGTCCAGCAGAAGATCGTCAAGAATCATTTCAGATAAAACTTCATTTTCTTGCATAGTCTAAAGTTATCGAAAGGAAAATTGAAGGCTTAAAAGTCGTGTACGATAAATTATCAACTTGCCTAGCAGAGATGCACTAATATTATGCACCTATCAAAACCATGCCCCAGGGAAGGGGCGTACCCAGGGGACATTGATACTTCACTCTTTCTCATGGCAACTTCCCATCCAACCTATGGATGACATTTAGCGTTTCATTTACGGGAAACTAGGAATTTCTTCTGCAAACTTTATTAAGGACAGATTACTGCCTTGGTGGACTTACACTGGTCAGTTGTACGAAAAGTGGATTGTGCTAATGCGCTATAGACATAAAAACCAATGACACCAGGGAATATTGAACTGGCAAAGGATAAAAAGTGACTTTGAATCTAAAATGCTTAACTTCAATATGGGTTCTACCTATTCCTGAACACGGTTAGAAAGTTTGAAAAAAATCTGTATCTGATCGATAGCGTTATTCACCCTTTCGTACAACCAACCCCTGGCCGTTAAGTCTTGACCTTACCGCTTTAGAAGCAATGCTTGCAAACTTGTCTTGGACTGGTTTTGATTTGGAGCTATCAACGACAGCCTGCAAGTGAGATACAAAAGTCAATTCGTTTGTGGAAACAGACTACACATTATTTCGCAAAATACAACATTACAACATTGCCGATCGTACTTGTTATTATACCTGCGCTTGATCTAGCAAAGGTTTTAGCTTCATTTTGATCGCTTCCTCGGCTTCAGACACTAAAGAACTGGGAATATCCATGACTTCTCTACATAGGAGACAAAAAGTGAGTGCAATTAAAACCTCGAGGCGGTTGAACAAAGCTCGAACTCGCTTTCTATTGATTGACTCTAAATTGCTATAGCACAAATTTAACACAAGTTTAACAAAGATTAAAAACGTTTTTGGTTTCAGATCGGTTGAAAAACCGCTGTCGTGGTGAAGCCGAAGGGATATCCGCATAGCATCAATTTCATTTACTTACCGTAATTTTTTTCTTGATTCGTCTTCAAGCCAGAGCTGCCTAAATATTGAACATGAATCGATATTACTGATTAATCGACGCAAAACAGCCAAAAAGATTAGTAAGTGAATTTGCTCGAGTTAAATTCGTCACGGATAGAATTATTTTTCAGCTGGAAATTCGAATGTTAAGAAAAAACTAGCTGGAAATCATTTCAGAACACAAGAAAAACAACGCATTATAGTCGTATACAATGACCAGAGCACACTCTTCATTTCAAATAATATCTCCTGTATACCAATTTCTTTTAGAGAGCAGCCACTTCAAACCCTCCGCAGTTCTCCTAAACTCAATCTTCTCTGCAAAAAACGGACCCAAGAGCAAACCCTGAAAGACACCCTGGTCAGGAACCGATCAATTGTGCAACTCAGTGGCGTACACCTATTTATCCCGTGATATATACCTCTGTATCTCATGTTCCCGTAACTTGTGGTTGATCTCATCTTTGTTTCCAGGCTCGT
The DNA here is from genome assembly GCA_963855995.1 of Muricea muricata. Lineage (NCBI taxonomy): Eukaryota > Metazoa > Cnidaria > Anthozoa > Malacalcyonacea > Plexauridae > Muricea > Muricea muricata. Next base: position 11,799,072 of record OY979729.1, on the reverse strand, counting down.
TTCTCGTGTCCGCGTGCCCTGGAACCACTGTGATGCTAGCACTAGGTTCAGTACCATCTTCAGATTTTTTAAGAGATTTCATCTCCCCCTTCGCCATCGTTTTTTGTTTCTCAACTTTCTTCAAACGAGAAGCTGTCGTGTCTTTAGTGAAGCGAGCAGTCTCGCTGGAAAATCTGACTTTTTTCAGAACGGCATCGTACGCTTTTCTTCTTTTTGCCTTTAAAAGGATATGAGATCTTTTGTTAATAAGCTGGCATCAGGATGCGTTAGCATGGTTTACGACTGCTTGCTGCCTAGCCTGTCGTAAGTTTCAAACAGACTTGTAGCAAGTTGATTGCCAAAACTGGTTGTCTACAGGCTTGCTGCAAGTTGGCTCAACAAGTTTGCAATTGACATGTTGCAACAAGCCTGATTTTGTTGCAACTTCTATGCATTATTACGAAGTGTCAAGGCACGTAAAAATCAATTACTTTCACTACCTGAAGTGTCGGTGGCAAGAGAAGGGATTTCTTCTTTGTATCAGCGCGAGTCACTGGTGGTTTCGTAGTTTTCTATAGAACATATATGATACACTATAGCCAGTTTTCCACTTGGCGAAATTGTTCGCGCGAACAGAAAAACAAGTAGGAACGGTTTCTACTTGTTCGCGGCGAATTTTTCGCAAACCAATGTCAACCAATCACATTGCCGAATTCTTGTTTTCGCTTCGTGTCGCGCGAGTAAAGTCGCCAAGCGGAAAACAGGCTTATAGCTCGCTTTCCACTTCAATTTACTGTTCTTCCACATCCAACTGTATCGTGGCGAAACGTAGTGTAATCTACTGTGTCCATGTCATTAGAGAGGTTCAGATTTCGCTTCCAGTACCTCTACCGCTACCTTAATCTACCTTTCAGCCAATCAGATGTTCCGAACCTACCCGACTAACTAATGGAATTGTTTAAAAAGCGGGAAAAGGCAGCGGTAGTGGCAGAGGAAGTCAAATCTGAACCTCTCCATTAGGCCCGCCTGGGACTTCACGAAACAATGAACTATCCCATGTTTCGCTACGAAGTGGAAAACGGCTGTACTGTCAGCTAGCTCTGTACTTCTCAGTGCTTAGAGCAATGCAACGGCATCGCTTAGGCGTAGGTTCAACGGCTACAGGAGAACCTACAGTTGATGAATTTATGTCAACTGTTCCAAACTTGCATTTTGACATGTGTATGATTTGCACGAACTATGTACACCCCCGGAGGTCGTTCCCGAGCGTTTTCATAACAGTCAAAATAAAGACGATTTGAACTGTAAAAATTCTCATCGCATGAAGTTTTTAGTTTTTGTCCTTAGACGAGGTTCATGCTGGTTTTCATTAAAATATGTCAACAAGTCGAGAGCTTTTTGAAGTAATTGTGGATGACAACGCTCGGAAACGACACCGTGTGCTCTAAGATATATTAATCAAACATCGAGTAAAGTCCCACAAAATATTAGAGAGGTTCAGATTTGACTTCCTCTACCACTACCGCTACCTTTTCCCGATTTTCAAACAATTTGATTGGTTAATCGGGTAGGTACGGCACATCTGATTGGCTAAATGATGGGTACATCAGAACTTCTCTAATAATTGACTTATCCCACACACTATTACAGAGTAGCTTCACAATTCAAAAAAGAAACCATGTCTATACAACCAGTTTTTCTACCCATGCAACCCAGTTACTCACCCTCTCATTTTCTTTGGCTCTCAACAATGCTTGCAATCCCGCTTTCAATGTTGCGTCCCGTTCTGGAGTAGGATCGACTGTTAACACCGAATCATCTGCTGATGATTCAAACAAAGAGAGAAAAATCTTGAATACACCATCTTTGTAGTCCAAAGTGTGGTATAGTTTTGGGGCAACTAACCTGGGAAAATTTCTTTGACTAATGGTCGATGTATAGAGCGGGACTTGGGCTGGTATCGATGGGGATTAAACTCTTTCTCTGCAGATTCTCGAGTGAATGCATGTCTACTACTGCTTCTTTTTGATTCTGTGATTGGTAATTCAGACCTGAAGGCTTGGGTTATGTCAGTTTTCTGGTCACTGTGTTTCTTTACTGGATTATCAAATCTTGAGTTCTACAACACGAGAACAGTTTAGAACTGATAGAGTTTTCTAGTATAAATAAAGTTAGTTTAGTTTAGGTTTTCTTCTGTAGTAACACTAGATCAATAAGAAATGATCCTTACTGGACCTCTAGGAAGAACAGCTTAGAACTGACAGAGCTATCCAGTATAAATAAAGTAATTGGTTTAGTTTAGGTTTCCTCGTGTAGTAACACTGGATCAATAAGAGATGATCCTTACTGGACCTCTAGGAAGAACAGTTTAGAAATGACAGAGCTAATCATTATGAATAAAGTTAGTCTAGTTTAGGTTTCTTCCAATAATAACACTGGAGAGATCATTCATGAGATCAACCAGATTAGAACTGATAGAGCTATTAATTCTGCTTCCATTATTTTAGAGTCCCAATGTTTACCTGTTCTATCACTCCATCATCACTTCCTTCAATTTGGATGGCCAGTAAGGATAATTGTTGGATAAGAGAGGTAAGTGCTTGATAAATTGAGGGGTAATGTTGGGATCTCTTGGGCTGCAGAGGGGCACTGTTGATAAGCATTCGTAATGCTCGTACAGTTGCTCGCTGAGCAGCTGCAAGACGTCCAAGAGTTTGACTCTGAAGAAACAAATTTAGACTTGAACTGAAGATTCGACATGTAAACACACAAAAATATACACTCATTTACTGCAGCCTAAAACAGCAAACAGAATTCAAGGTTTTTCAGTCCCACTACCAAATTCTTGATGATTTGCTGATGGCCAATTGCTCAAAATAGTGAAAGATCCTACATTTTGTCTGCTTTTGACTGCACTACTGACACTGGTGTACCTTCTTTGATGCCTTCATATGCTTTCCTTTTTTACGTATTTCATCATCCAGCTCTTGTATCTAAGAATAAGAATTTTCAAACCACAAAATGCTGCCATATTGCCAGTCATACACTTAGAACACATTGGCAACCAATATTATGGTAATTATTGCCGATTTCAGGTCACTTTTTACTGTAGTATTCCAAACTTCATTGCGAAGTTTAAAAGTTCATTTGAGAGTTTGCAAGCTCGTTGGTAAACAAAGGCTGTGATTGGTCCCTGAACTCAAAGGAGCCAATCAAATGCTTCGAATATTACAGTGAAAAGTGACCTGAAATTGACAATAATACTTCACCTGTCTTTCAATCATATATAAGACCCTCGCAGATCTTGTTGCTTGTTCCTCTGCTCTCTCGTACTGACGTGGATCTGTATCTTCATCAGAGAGATGGCTTATGTCATCCTTATCATTTCTTCTTCCATGAAGTCTTTTATCTTTCTTTTGAATCACTTCTTGACCCTGTTTAATAACACAATTTTTAGAAGCTGTTGTGGTTAGCAGCAGTACACAGTCAAAAATGCCATAGACTCTTTGCAAGTTGTAAATCTTAACAACGTCTTACAACTTTTCAACAAGGTTGCATTGTTTAATGCTCAATTTCTTCAAGTTGCATCGAATCCACTTGTCCTTTTCAGACTTACTACAACTTGCTAAAACAACATGCAACAAGCCTATGTTTTACAACAGCTTGTAAAAAGTCTGTTAACAACAAGGCTTGACGTCAAAAAGCTGTCGCAAATCATGCAAATGCATCCAGATATCAGTTTGGTGATAACAAATCAGCTGCAAGATGTCCATAGAATCTTGTTGGAGTTTGGATGTCAGTCTACAATACCTTATGCATGAGGCCATCAAGTCTTTGCAAATAGCTTTGAATTTGTTTTTCTAGCCTTCTGATTTCTCGTGTCTGTTTTTGCTCAGAGTTATCATTTTCATCAGAGTTTGGCAAAAACTGATGCTCACGTTGGTTCCTTCTGGAATTGTGATCTCTTTTACTCTACATAATTGCAAAACAACTCACTTTGCAAGGCTATATTTTGCATATTTTATAATAATTTGCAACTAAATTTGGCAATTTCATTAATTTTAAGATGCTCTTTCTAGCCGCACAGATAGACTTGCTTATTTAGTCAAAATTTGTTATATAATGGGAACTGCCATTGACGGGCTTATTCTGCTCCTAATTTGTCCTCATAGACTGAAACACCATTCAGAAACAAGTTCTTAATCTTAATGGACTTAACTTTGAAGACTTTAAATGCATACTTTATATTGAACATGACCAACATTAGGTCTCCCTGCATCTTGAGGTGGTTTTTGTGAACTGTGAGTTGCTTTAACCTTTCCTAAATCATTCTTTTCTGTCTCTTCCTGTACATGTTCTTCCACATTTTCTGATGCTTCCAACTCCTTCCGTTCCCTCAATAATTTCTTTGCATCAATTTTAGCAAGCTGCACGGCAAAATGCAAGCGTTCACTGCACACAGAAGAGGCTGGGGATGATGGTATTGATGCACCATGGCGTATTGCAAGGGGCTTAGCCGGTTCCTCCGGTGCAAAAACAGGGAATTTCTCTATGACTAATGGTCGAGGTTTTTGGAAATTTGATGCCAAGGAATTGATAGAGTATGGGGCGTGAAGATTGAATTGCAGTTGGTTAATATGTTGCGAAGGGTCGGTATCACAGTGCTTGCCAAGAGGGATCGAGGTTGGTCCTCGGAAACCAACATGGCTTCTCTCAACTCTTGCCATTGCTAGCTAGACATAGTGAAAAAACATGAAATGGCTAAGAAACAATGTTTCCTGGTCTGTCCACCTTTGTGAAACATAGCTAGGAAACAATGGTTTCCAGTTTGTCTACTTTTGTGAAACATCATTGGCTACTGGCTAGGACACGTATCAAAAAAGAGCTGAGTGACAATTTTTAAAGAAGATTTTGTACTTTTTAATGAGCTAAACTACCACACTCTGCACAAGAAAGCGTACATACTTGTCACGAATCGTTTTCAAATCATATTTCTTGTTCTTTTCCCGATTTTCAAAAACTTTCAATTTGCCGCCATTTTGAATAATTTCCACTCACCTGCTACGTCGTCCTCCGACCTATTATCGACAGTTTCCGAGCAAAAGACAATTTATTCCTTTGATAAAAATCTATGAAATGAAAACGAAAGATGAATAAAAAACCAACATTTTTCACTGCGGACCTATATTTTATTCACCAGAATATATAATTTAGAGAAACTATTAAATTTTGCGGTTAGTTTCAATGTAAACATTGCAATTTTTCTACCCTTATAAATTATAGAACTGCTAACGCGATTGTATCTTAGCAACGGAGACAATTTGTCTCTTAATGAAAATACTCGGAGATGGCAGCTTTAAATTTCATGGCGAGAATTTAAATTATTGTAAATTTGTGCTTCTTGCTGTCTGTTCTACTGGCAGGAAACCTTAGCGGAGTTTGGGCGGAGCAAGACACTTTATTTGGCGAGATTTTTAGATGAGAAGGACGTCCTCCGAATAAAATTGTGATATTTCAAAACAGTTTTGTTCTAGCATAAGGTCACTAGGACTTACGTGTAAAAAATGTCCAAGCTCCCGCCGCTTACAAACTTGCCTTCATGGTCGCGAAGCTCTTTGGAAAGAAGAAAAGTACAGAGATCTATAACGAAAGATCCAGAGTTTGCCTCAATCGCAAATCAAGTTGGGACTCCAGCCCCATCTCGTAAAGATAGTGGATTAATAAAACTTCCAGATTCTGCAAAATCAACTGGCCGAATAGTTTCAGCGCCTTTGTCGCCTCAGGAGAAAACGAGGTTCAGAAGAGAGGCACAATTGCAGAAAAGTCTCTCCTTTTTACAAGAACAACACCAAGAAACACTGTCGAAATTACATGAAGAAATCGAGAAACTTAAAAGCGAGAATAAAGGTTCAGAACTTCTTGATTATATATGCATTTCGTTTTGTATCTTAACACCAAACTATATTTCCTGGTTTGATTTCGTACGCGCAATGAATCGTTTTTCTTATTCTCAAATCCAAACTTTAAATCATGATCTATTCTATGAAATATGCTAAACACACGGGGAAGTTTATATTGTAAGAAATGTTTTAACTCGCTTTTGTTATTTTTTAGAATTAAATTTCAAGTTAATTGTGACAAATGAATATTCTTCGCCGGCGTCAGGTTAGTCTGATAAGAAAATGTTTTATTAAACGTAGTGTAAAGCAAATACATTTCGCACTGCAGCTGTGTTTTGATCATTAATATAAACCGCACTAAACTTATACAAACAGAAAATATGGCTTTTGAAATGAATAATGTATTAGCCCCATGCACAAACTTATGGCTAAACTGTGGAGAGATTTTTGAAGCATATTGCAAGTATATTGCATGGAAGTAATGCTAGATTGTTTTACAGAGAGTAGAGTACATTTCCAAAACATCTGTTTATTAAGTGCCTATTCTCTCTTCAAATATTGAATACTAATGTTGCAAGAACATGTCATCCTCTTTCTAGACAAAGCAAGAGGTTGCAAAGATTGTGGCTTAACAGATCAAAAATGGGTTTTCAACATTACTCCAAATATCTTCTCACCCCCCTGCCCACCTTTTACATATTGTATACTCCCTGCCCATGACTTCAAATATTGTACCTCCCCCTGCTCACCCATTCAAATATTGTACCCCCTCTCCCATGCCTTCCAATATGGTATTGCCCCCTGCCCACACCTTCACATATTCAATTTCCAATTGACTGACTCAATTGATACTTACCAGTGTCATTACCAACACTCTATTCTGCCCCATTCCTCAACATTAAACCGGGCCACCCAGACAATTTTAGGGGCCTGGGGCAAAATGTTCAGTTACCCCCCCCCCCCCAAACACAATGGTACTCACTTTTCATTTCTATTCTGCTTTCGGGGACCCTTAAGTCCGGGGCCCAGGGCAAGTTACCTCTTTTGCCCCCCCTCCAAACACCCCTGATTAAAGAACACAAGATTTAATTTCTTTTTGCTCACAATGTTACAGCGGCAGAGTCCAGGCCAAGGACCAATAGCAGTTACTATAGAAGCAAAGTTCGACGTCTGGAAACGGAGATGAAGAACATGAAGTTATCTTTGATTGAAGCACAGAAACAAAACGTTGATTTAACGAGACGTTTAGGTGAAAGGTAAGAGGCTAATTACGAACTCCATGGAAATCATTCGTAAAGTCCGCTAAGTATGGATCATCTATTATTGTTCCAGTGTTACCTCAGGAGGTAAAACTGCGCTCATGAAAACTGTATATTGCGTTAATCTAGGGAGCTCTCTGGCAAACGATACAGAACTCTACCACCCGTTTCGAGTCAAACGAAGCTACAGAACTCCCAAAGTAGGAACAGCTTACAAGACGGCCACGGACCGTCCAAGAGCGCAGAACACCTGTCGAGTCAAGAGAGCTTACGAGATCAAAACATCGAACACTTAAACTTGTTTAGTCCTGGGAAAACCACAGTTCTTCAAGTAACATTTGGTAAGAAAGGCGAGATATACGTGAAGCCTTCCACAGGTGCTGGTTCTAGATCACCCACGATATCGGAATGCAAGGACATCATACATTATCTTGAAGACACAAATAAAAAACAAGGACAAGAGGTCAGAGAATCGTACACGTTTTCCACCAGGATACGCAAATGTCAGCCATCATCAACGGTATATCGTTAACTACTGATTTTTTTTCAGCTTACAAAGTTAAAAGAAGAATTGAAGGATGGAGGTTATGCAGGCAAGCTTCCTCCTGATACTTATCTTGTTACAAAAACGTAAGTTCTCCTAAACTGTTAATTACAAGTTGCTAGTTACATAGCTCTATCAGTTCTAAACTGTTGTTCCTAGAGGTCCAGTAAGGATCATCTCTTATTGATCCAGTGTTACTTCAGGAGGAAACCTCAACTAAACTAACTTTATTTATACTGGATAGCTTTATCATTTCTCAAAACATTTCAAATCGTCTAACGTCAGTTCGACAACATTTCGTACCTTGCAGGATGAAGAGCAGAACAGCTCATTACGACCAGAACAGCGTCATTCTTCCAGCGCTACGACCTGCTGGTTCAGGCAACGTGGCGGAACGTCGTCGCGGACAACAGGCCGTTCTTCGTGGGCGTAGCAAGAGGGACATGAACTGCTGAATTGTCTCACTGAGTCTGAGTCAGTGGGAGAAGATTTCTTATGTTGTGAACATGGAACACAATGAAATTTATTATCGAACTTGTGTGTACAAGATTAGTAGTCAAAAAACTGGCAAGATATTAACACTTTTATTAGAAACGCGAACTAAACTTGTGTTTTATTTTGTTCCTCTTGTTGTAACATAGCTCGAATAAGAGACGATCCTTGCTGGACCTCTAGAAAGAACAGTTTAGAACTGATAGAGCTATCCAGTATAAATAAAGTTAGTTTAGTTTAGGTTTTCTTCCGCAGTAGCACTGGATCTATAAGAGATGATCCTTACTGGACTTCTAGGAAGAACAGTTTAGAACTGACAAAGTTGTCCAGTATAAATAAAGTAAGTTTAGTTTAGGTTTCCTCCAAGCTGTAGTAATACTGGACAATAAGAGATGATGGCCTTACTGGCCTTGGTGCAGGTAATTCCAGCTAGTATAGAAACACAACTTTACCACAACCCCAAGTCAAATTTATTTACTTCACGCTCAAATACAAAATTATATAATTATAGAAATAATTCATATCTACATTCGTGGTGGTGTATGCAATTGGCGGCTATATCATCTATTTGACAGTGACTGCATATATTTAATTATCGCTGATATACTAGTAATGTAAAACTATCTTACAGTCGTCTAGTGGATTGCGAAAAGCTTGTACTTCACACGCCATAATACAAAAATATCGTTACACAATAATTAGAAACTTTCGAATCTCAAATTTGATTCATTTGTAAGCCAAAACATTTAGTCATAATGACATCACGTCATACTTTGTGATCATTATAATCAATAATATAAATAACGTTATATATACAATTCAGAACTTGCAAATCATCGTCAAAATTTTAAATATATTTTAGGTGCTTGTGCGTGTGCTCAATAGATTGTAACTGCGGCTATCTAGTGTACTTCATGTTCGTTTTGTCTGCTAATTACAGACTACACTTAACTTACTAAATTCTTTACTAGAAAAATCATTTGTTCACCATAAAAAAATAAGCGCCTTAGAACGTTTTTTATTACCTCTTCTAAATCGATCACAAAAGTGAAGCACTAAATTTTCTTTGAAAATTTTCTTTTACCATCTTCCCCTCCGTACATTCGTAGATGCTTTAGTACCTTCCAACATTCATTGAAATTAATTGCCTCATAACTAAAGGTTTCTTTTAAAGATACGATCACCAGTGCGAATTCTGTGGCTTCCTATTTCATAGGAACGTGTTCTTGTGTGAGATTACATTCGTTCAAAACGGCTGCATTAACACGACGAAGCTTGAAGATTTTTCAAACTTGCTAAATATTCACTCTTCAGCTTTCTTCTCGTGGGCTTAGCTTGTGCATAAGCTTTCGTGCCATTCTGTAACCGCGTGTCTTGGACACTAGAACTGCTTGATATGCCGGAAGTGACGTCAGAATCACGTGGTCTATCACTCATCGCGCCATTGGTGTCCGTATCGAGTTCCATGGAGAAAATCTCGCGTTGTTCCTGGCCTTGTCCAGCAGACTGCAAAATTTCTTCAGATTTCGAAAACCTTTTGTTCATATTAGATTTATCGCCGCGCGTGTACACGGTCCTGCGTGTTCCACGCGTGTTTTGAATAAGTGCGTGGAAAGTCTCGACATCATTCGGTCTGCAATCTTTGGAATCACCGGTGTCGTCACTATCAACAACGCTATCAAATGAAACAGATCTATATCGGGTTGTTCCATTCTTTTGATGAGCCAATGCATCTTGATCATGTGTGATGTCACGTGTTTTATCAACGTCATATGACAGATCGACTTCGTGTTCTACGGCATTAAACCCTCGGCGTAAGTTCCCTCTTCTCATTTGCGGCGACCTGTCAACACCATTCCCATTGCTTACGCCATGTCCATCACCACGATTATGCCTCACACCATTCACACGTTTTTGCATAAGGTTAATGCTCCCAGGGGTCTTATGTACGGGACTACTTACGCTCGTTGACGATTCTGAGTCGACTGAATCCGAAGTATCGCGAAAATGTGCCGGAAATGGAAACGATGTTCGATCGACAACAGGCGAATTTGCCATCATGTTCGGATTTTCCCAATGTTCATTCGCATGGCCGTTCATGCTGATAGGACTGGACACTGATGGTTTACCGCTGGACGATGACGGGCTCAGTGGACTTCCCGATACTTCCGGTGGTGCAATAGTATTGTTGTTCAGGAAAGGAGACGAATTGTCGAACTTCAGTCCATCTATTTCGCTCAGTGCTGGAGAATTGATATTCTGCGAAATGTTTACCTGGCTCCGTTTTGGCGAATTCATATTCCCTGCTGTATTCATTCTGGTGTTAGGCTTTTTGTCCAATGACAGCGCTCGACTCTCGTAATTTATCGGAATATCATCGGAAGCATTCGGAAAATCATCGGTGATGTCTGGATCGACGCTTGACTCCTCTTGACACTTCTCAAGGTCATCGAGTATGGATTCAATATCGCTCGCGTAGCTCTTTCGTGAACTGCCGTGATACGATCGTGCCTGAATTGTGCGTTCGGCACTGGCGTAACTAAAACTAGATATGGTCGAAACTGAACTTTTCAGACTGGAATCAGATCCAGAACGCCGTAACGGGAACTCGCCGTTGAATTCAATATTGTCTGTTCCTAAGCCGCCTAGAAGACGAAAGTTTGACCATATAAATCTATTCTTCATTCACGGAAAATTTCAAGAGAGTTACGTGCAAGAGCCCCCCCCCCCCCCTCCCCCACAGGGAAATCAAAGCACTTACCGGTCAAAGTGTTCAATCCTACGACAGCACACTGCAACACACGGCGACTGTTTACCCCTCCTGAACGCAGCATCACTTCATCTTTTCCTACACCAAGTAGGTCAAATCCCATTGACGCCAGCAGTTCATGACAGCCAATCATATGCCAGAGATTGAGCTGAAGCGGAACTTGGACATTGTTTAAACCTTTCGCAAAACTGGAGAGAACCAAGTTGAACTGAAAGATTGAAAACAGCATGTCAATAACGCTTTTTGACTGTCAAGAACTGTCATAGTTCAAAACAAATTCTCCTATGAACGTATTCTAATAAGTAAACTTGCTGGGGGAAAATGCTCGAGTGACAAAGCTTGAAATCTAGGCGGCATATGAAAAGTTAAAAGAAACAGTTTTTATGCCCAGAAGATGAATCCGAGAAGTGTCTTTAGCTAACAAACGCATTAAATGTGTTGAATTTTCAAAGGGTTTGTTTTCTACATGGATGGTAACCTGCAATAAACTGGATACATGCTTACCAAATCCAACAGGGCCCTCACAAGAGTTGGAGATGATAACACCTTCGAGATGGCTTGCAATGTTGTTGGACTCAAACCTACAAACATTACAAAATGCAGACTAAATACAACTGTTCATTTTAGTCGTATTTGGGCTCAGTTGCCCTTTCAGTGATAATATTTCTCGATGTACCGTACCCAGTAACGATCGTAAGATGTCGCCACACTGTCGGAGCTTTCCTTTCTCATCTTTGAGCGGGAAAAAGACAGCGTCAGGTAAATTCTTCGCCGCCTTTCTAAAGCGAAAGCCGGCAGCCGTAAGAACATCTTTCCAACCCTGAGCTTCACCAAGTTTTGTCTCAATGCTCGCCTCAGCTGTGTACATTAGTGACGTGTTGTTGTTGAGCAGACGTTGGTTTGCTTTGTCTATCTGTTAAACAATGAAAGCACGATCAGAATAAGATATGATCTCAGCACACTTTAATTATACAGGATAGCTCCGGTATTATTGCTGCTGATGAAAACACCTACCTAAACTAAACTAACTTTATTTATATTGGATAGCTCTATCAGTTCTAAATTGTTCTTCCTAAAGGTCAAGTAACGATCGTCTCTTATTGATCCAGTGTTTCTACAGGAGGAACCTAAACTAAACTAACTTTATTTATACTGGATAGCTCTATCAGTTCTAAACTGTTCTTCCTAAAGGTCCAGTATAAGGATCATCTCTTATTGATCTAGTGTTACTACAGGTGGAAACCTAAACTAAACTAACTTTATTTATACTGGATAGCTCTATCAGTTCTAAACTGTTCTTCCTAAAGGTCCAGTAAGGATCATCTCTTATTGATCCAGTGTTACAACAGGAGGAAACCTAAACTAACTTTATTTCTTTTAGGCAAAATAGCACATGCATAAACTACTACTTCTCAAGACTTACAAGATGTAAAATAACTTTCAGCGCTTCCCTGCAGTTTGCCGTGGACTCGATCAGGACAATCAAAGCTTCTCGTAGTTGCACGGTTTTCTTATTAACCTTCACATCTCGTCCAACCAACACAAAGCCGGCCCAATTTGATGGATGATCAAACTCCTTGTTACTTTCTACGAGCTTTACTGCGTGTGCGAGGGCACGACTCGCGCGCATACCACGCAGAAATCGCTTATAAAATCCCTGCAGCAACAGCCTGTACGCGGGCTCGGGGACAGGCCATAGCGGTACCAAGACACAACTGCATCCAGCCAATAGGAATGAGCGTACCAAACAGAGCAGTCCGTCTAAAGTCATTTTATTCCTGCTTTCGTTTTGCAGACAGCTTAAGACGATCATTTTTGCCGGAAACGTCATGTAAGATATTTCTGAAGCGGTCAGAAGGAAATCCGTTAAGGTTGGCATAAAGCTGTCGGTGCTATCTGAGTCCCTGTTGAAATAAAAGACTTTTATCAGAAGACTTTTCGGGAGTAACTTTCGCTAACGTTTGACAGTTAACTATCGTCCAGTCCGCAGCCAAAAATTCGACTTATCAACAAGCCGGTATCAGGATGCGTTCGCATGGCTTGCGACAGCTTGTTAACGACAAGTCTGTTTCAAGTTGTCAACAGACTTGTTGCAAGTTGACTGTCAAAACATGTTATCCACAAGCTTGCTGCAAGTTGTTTCAACAAGTTGTAACAAGTCTGCAGATGACAAGTTGCAACAAGCGTGATTTTAACAGACTTGTTAGAACTTAATGGAACCGACAAGTTTGTCGTAACCTGTTGACAAGTTGTGACATGCCGACAAAAATTGACAACTTGCAAAGTCTGCGGCGTTTTGGCCGTATCGTGTTCAAAATACACCAGTCACCTATTGCGTTCTTTACTTGGTGCAAGAACCAACGCTGAATGCTTCCACGAAGTGTTTGTGGCGAAATGGATGCACTCTGCCTCTTCAGCTTTCCTGCACACCACATCCTTGCTCGCATCCTTTCCAGTCAGAGGTTTGGTGCCGAATAACGTTCCCACCAGCTCAGCTTCGCTTTGGGTACCAGGGGCACATCGGTACTGATCGAAAGAGAGGGGTAACTGTGGATCCCCGACTACAAATCGCGTTGTCTGCGGTTTACGAGGGGTTTTCGGGGCTAACAGCAACGCTCGTATCGAAGGCACAGTTAGAAGCGAAAACCGTTTGTGAAGGTAATCTTTGGAGTGACCGTGTAGTAAGGAGAATGGTACGAGGTAAAGGTCGCCTTGGAGGACTAGGACGAGGTCTTGTAGACTGCCGTCCGGTTGCGGGGACCTGGGGAGGAACTCTTCAACAGGAGCGATTAGAGTATCGTATAATACTTGAACAGGAAGAGTCGTTTTCACGTCTTCGTCTTGACGTATGCCGTTTAACTTGCGTAAGCCTATCAAGAGCGGATAGAGTGTTTTTGTCTCAGTACTCATGACCTAGCCTGCTAATAGTATACACAGAATAACTTATAACGATGACCTTATCATTGACCAGTGATATTATTACAAGAAGACCTAGACTCAGCTACCTTAACCTATGCTGGATAGCTCTATCGGTTTTAAACTGCTCTTCCTACAGATCCAGTAAGGATCATCTCTTACCGATCTAGTGTTTCTACAGGAGGAAATCTACACTAAACTAACTTTATTTATACTGGATAGCTCTATCAGTTCTAAACTGTTCCTCCTAGAGGTCCAGTAAGGATCGTCTCTTATTGATCCAGTGTCACTACAGAAGGAAACCTAAACTAAACTAACTTATTTATACTGGATAGCAGCGAAATAAAAACCACCGTGTCCACATTACCTTTCTTCAAGAAACCATTTTTCAAATACGATAACGTGGATGGTGTTGATGGAAGACTACCAGCCTCACTGGAGCCGCGCGATCTTGACTGGGAACTCTCGAACGGACTTGGCGGCTCATCTATATCACTTCCAGACAGACTAGATGACATCGTTGAGACGGAGCTGCCGCATGCCGGCTCTACTCCGATGTTCTCACGAATCTGTCCGATCAACCTCTCGAGCAGCGACTCGGAAGTTGTCGACATACCGCTTTCCATGTGTACCATGAGTTCGGGCATTTCGTCCGTGAGTCGAAGCTCGTGAAACTTAACTATTCCATGTTGGGGAACAATCAACCATATACATAAATAGCCCAGCACAAGAGAATAGCAGATAAAGTGGCCATTCTGCTTGTTCACAGCGTCCATAATTTGGTCGTAGCTTTCGAGTCGAACCCGTTCTTTTTCTTTTGCTCGTTGTACACCCGGACGGTGCAGCAGAAAGTCGATAAAGTCATGGGCACGAGCTCTTTCTGCTATCACCAGGGCCTCCTCGCGCCGTCCTAGATCAATGAGCACCCGTTGCAGAACCTGTTGAAATAGACGTCATAGAAGAAGAGTAAGTAGCGGGAAAGGGGGGGGGGCATATTTAGGCATATTTTCTCATTACGTGTTTGCAATATCGAGTTCATTAAATTCAGACTTCAATTACACCGCCTAAAACGCGCAAGTTGCAACGAGTCTGTTGACATCTTGCCACACAGTTTTCAGCAGGCGATGTAAAAAAATGGTTAAAGTAGTTAAATAGACTTTTTGCAAGTTGATCTTCAAAACTTGTTATCCACAGGCTTGCTGCAAGTTGTTTCAACAACTTACAACTTTATGAAATTGACAAGTTTGTTGCAACTTGCTGACAAGCTACAACACGCCGGTAAAATTGACAGCTTGCAGTAAGTCTGTGCTGTTATTGAGTGTGCAAATCACATCACCAAGGAAATCTCGTAAGAAGGAGAGTTGGGCTAATCCAAACTTGTGCAGACTCTCCCCAGTCCTTGACAAAACTTACTCTTACGCGCTGCTAAAACATAGACAAAAGTTACTGGAGGCATCACAAGCAGATAATATATCCAACCTGATAACACAGTGTCTGTTGCTCGTGCATCGCAAGATGAAAACGTCCACTACGTATGCCAGCTTCACGAAGTTCCTCATACAGTTGGATTGCTTGATACAGTTGTTCCAAAGAAGGTAGGATGTCTTTCTTTGCACACAGGGCAACACCCAACCAATACCTTAAAACATTCATTGTACATAATACATTATAATAGTTTATACGAAAATTTTGGAGCTGGACTAAATTTTGATCCAAACGATATAAACAAAATCACCACAGCTTAAAAGTGCATTTTAAATCAAATGTGGAAAGCTTTGAATATAACAAAATTTGCAAACTTCACAGGGCTATATTTTCTGTTATCTACAACATTTCGCTCCCAAAATTTGCATTTTTACTTATGTTAACGTGCTCTGTTTAGCTGTGACGAAAGACTTTGTTCATATTACCTAAATCAGCACTTAGTCTCTCATGGAAATTGTCTCTTAGCCGCTCACCTTATCGTGGCCTCATCCTCGCGCCGCCCCAAAGTCTCCGCGATTGTCAAACCTTGCTTGAAATACGAGATGGACTGAGCGAAGTTTGCCATAAGATAATGATTCCGCCCCAGGCTACTGTAGGCGTTCACTTTCGCCACACGGTCGCTGACCTGCGCCGCAATGGACAAATGTTGTTCCTGACATTCCGACGCTTTCTTGTAGTCGTGTATGAGCTCGTAGACAAGACCAAGATTACCAAAGGCACGTGATTGCCTCATGCTACTGTGGAGTTTGTCCGCGAGTTTTAGGTCGTTCTCGTGGTGAGAAAGAGCTGTCTCGTAATCACCCATCTTCGCGTGAACCTGGCGTTTAGAGAATTTTACTTTTTACTTGTAAATTTGCTGAAGTGATCCAGTGTTACTACAGGAGGAAACCTATACTAGACTAACTTTATTTATACTGGATATCTCTAACAGTTCTAAACTGTTCTTCCTAGAGGTCTAGTAAGGATCATCTCTTATTGATCCAGTGTTACTACAGGAGGAAACCTAAACTAGACTGGCTTTATTTACACTGGATAGCTCTATCAGTTCTAAACTGTTCTTCCTAGAGGTCTAGTAAGGACCACCTCTTATTGATCCAGTGTTACTACAGGAGGAAACCTAAACTAAACTGGCTTTATTTACACTGGATAGCTCTATCAGTTCTAAACTGTTCTTCGTAGGATCCAGAGGTCCAGTAAGGATCATCTCTTATTGATCCAGTGTTACTACAGGAGGAGGAAACCTAAACTAAACTAGCTTCAGTTCCCAACAGTACAGTGAAATAAATAGAATGAAATTTCTGAAATAGTCTTACCTCACCCAAACCACATTCAGCATCACTTTCGCTCTCCAAGTCTTGACATTGTTTCGCCAACTTCAACTGCTGACCATAACACGCAGCCGCCTGTTCAAAATTACCCATGCTCCTATGCAGGTTGCCTAGCTCTCCGTAAGCAGAACCTTTAGCCGAGGTCTCGGTCAACTCGTGTGCGAAGACAAGTCGATTTTCGAAGCAAAACAAAGCTTGTTGAAGGTCCCCTAATGCCCTATGGAAAAAAAACAGCGAAGAATTGTTTACGTATATTTAGCGCACAATAGTTGAGAGGTTAGTAGCCACTATCTTAGCTAAAGACTTGAAAGAGTTTAGCAATCATGCTACAACAGGTCTGTATCAGAGTTGTTAGGACAGCCTTGTAACAAGTCTGATATTCCCATCGAGTTTGTTATAAGCTAATTTCAGCCGATGCTGGACTGTCAAAAACATATTCTGTTGTGTTGTTTTCTTCGAAGCTGGGAGGCCTGGGTTCAAGTCTTGGGCAGACCTCTACTGGGCTGCCTTTGCATTGGCATAAGTAAACGGCAAGTCTTTTGCGTCTTCTCAGATAAGGCCATTAAACCGTAGGTACCTCGGATCCCCTATCAATTGGACACTAGCCCAATCAGTAGCGAAGCCAGCCCGACAATTTGATGATCATGCTATGCAAATTTAAATCATTATCATTATTCATTTTTTTAGAAATTGAACCTCATACGGTCTACAAACACTGAAAAATTTGCATTTGCATGACCAAATGTCGGGCTGACTTCGCCACTGAGAGCCCAAACAACTGGGCACACTATTGGGTAAATCCACTCATCCAAGAGTAAAAAATATTATAAATTTAAAAATGTAACCTGTAAGTATTTCCGAGTCCCTGATATGCCTTGTCTTGATCATTAGCTGAACTCGCTTCCTTAGCTGTCGTCAGATAGCTTTCGTAAAGCTCTCGGGCCTGCTCGTGATCTCCGAGCATACACATACACTCGGCCGTATTCCCCTGCGCGCGACCAAGCTCGAGCGAGCTTCCTCCAACTCGTTCTAAAAGCTCAATCTGATTCCTAAAGTAGTTCAGTGCCTCTCTGTGCGCGCCCGCGCTCAATTTAGCCAGACCTAAATTGCCGTATGCCCGCGCTTGCAGGTGAGGGTCTTTTACCCGATCGGCGATAAGACGCTGCTCGGAGAAATATTCTATGGCTTCGTCAGTTCTACCCGATGCTGTGCAATCCGTTCCAATATGATCAAGTGCTTTGAATAATCCCTGAGAGTCATTTATTTCCCGCCGAAATGCCAGCTCCTTAGAATGGCACACCAAAGCTTTATCCATCTTACCCAGTACTTTATACGCATGCCCGAGAGCAGCATAAGCCTGACACAGGGAGCCCCTATCTTTTAATTTTTCCGCCAACTTCACTTGTCGCTCATAGCAACCAATAGCCTCGCGAGTACGTTTGGTCATCACATATATGTCTCCGATGTTTCCCAACGCCCTGCATTCACCAATCGCGTACCCAATCTCACGGGAAACAGTTTGAAAATGGTTTTGACACGAAAGAGAGTTCTGAAAATCGCCTAAATCTTTATAAACCAGTCCTAGATTACAATAAGCGCGAGCTAACGAGTTTTTATCCATAATACCTTGCGCCAGTTCGATATTTTGTTTGTATAATTTCACCGATTCGTCCAAATTGCCCAACGAAAAATGAGCGAATGCTAAATTATGACACGCCTTATTTTCGCCCTTTTTGTCGCCGGCAGATTGCGTCAACGACAAATATTTCTCGTAAAAAGCAATAGCTTTTTTGAAGCTTCCACTTGAGCTGTAAAAATTTCCCAGATTAAAGAGAGCCACACCTTCGTTATAAGTATCGCCATTTGTGCGGGAAATCGCAAGATGTTGTTCGTAGTGTCTTCGGGCTTCGTCGGACTTTCCGAGCCCCTGATACGCCACTGCGAGGTTGCCATGGGTACATGCTTCGGAGACAAGGTCATTGACTTCCTTGGATATCGCCAACTCTTTCTCGTGGTATTTTATTGCTTGTTCGAACTTTTTTAACGCGCAGTAGGCACATCCCATGTTTCCGTAAGCCTGTCCTTGCCCGGCGCGATCTCCGAACTCCTGACAGATCGCCAAGTGGATTTTATGCAACTTTAAAGCGCGCAAGCATTCACCTTGTTCGAGATAAATAATCCCCAAGTTTGATAAAGCTCGGCCTTCCATGATCCGATCTTTCAGCTTCACCGCCACGGCTTGCTGACGTTCGTAATACTCCATAGCCGCGCCTAGGTTACCTATGCTTCGGTACGCGCAACCCAGACCTGCCGAGGCCCGAGCCTCGAGCGAAGGGTCTCCGACAGCCTCGGCGATCTTTAACACCTGTCCATGAAGCTTTGCAGCCTCTTGGAAGTTCCCCTTGCGATTATAAGCGCTTCCTAAGTTACTGTAAGCCGAAGCAATTTCCTTGTCATCTTTCAAAGTCTTTGCCAGTGTCAACTGTTTCGTATGGCATTCGATGGACTTATCTACGTTGCCTGCGAGTAGGTGCACTGCACCGAGATGCCCTAATTCGAGGGCCTCGCCTAAAGGATACTTTAGCTTCCTTTGGAAGTCGATCGCTTTATTATGGCTGTCTATGGCATTGGGGTAGTCCCCTAGCGAGACGTAAACGTGAGCAATAGAACTCAGCGCAGAAGCGGCTGCTTTCTTTTTTTTATGTTTCGAAGCGACCATAAGTTGAGCTCGATGCGAACTCAGAGCCTCATCGTGTTGCTTCATAGCAAAATACGCATTGCCTAGGTTACCCAGGACTCTGCATTCGCCATCATGGTCGGCTAACGAGCGACAGATCTCTAAATCTTCTTGCATCAGCTCTATGGAGCGAGACACGTTGCCCACTTTCCAGTAAGCGCTCGTGAGAGCAGATATAACCGACCCACGCATGCGTAGGCCCACTGTACCGATTTTTAGTGCGTTTTCCAAGCACGTGATTGCGGGTTGGATGTGACCCGCATTAAGAAGCTCCTGCCCGATTATCGAGACGACCACGAAAGGGTTTTGATCCATGTTGACTTGCTGGAGCCGAGCAAAGATTTGCTCAACGTTTTCTGGAAATAAAATAAGTGTATTACAAATGAATGCAATGGACAACTTTATCTACACCTGGATAGCTCTATTTTTTCTAAACTGTTCTTCCTAGAGGTCCAGTAAGGATCATCTCTTATTAATCCAGTGTTACTACAGGAGGAAACCTAAACTAAACTAACTTTATTTATACTGGATAGCTCTATCAGTTTTAAACTGTTCTTCCTAGAGGTCCAGTAAGGATCATCTCTTACTGATCAGTGTTACTACAGGAGGAACCTAAACTAAACTAACTTTATTTATTCTTGATAGCTCCATTAGTTCTAAATGAGGGCCATGCAGTAAGGATCATCTCTTATTGATCCAGTGTTACGACAGGAGGAAACCATTTCTACTCGACTCAAATATGAAGCATTCTTTCCGACTTGATTGACGTAAAACTATAATCATTTAATAGTATACTGCAGGAATTGAACCTCCTTCAAAGAGATGAAAGACAAACGCACTACATACAACCACCATGACATCAACTCTAACCTTTCAAAGGCGATTTCAACGCAGTGTCTATGATCCCAGACAACAACTGCTGACTTTTCTGATCGTGGGCCAAAGCGGACGCGAATGCCGCGAGTGCCTCGTGATATTTCCCCATACACTGCATGGCTACAGCTTGCCGGTAATGCGCCTGCAAGATAAAATATATATCCGTTAGTATAAAGTCTATCACTCCCTAACAGATTCCGTTGTAGCATCGGCCGCGAGCTACACACTGAAAACTATAGCCCAACGTCTTACCCTGCTATTCACTCCGAAAATATATCCACTAGATGGACTGCCTTCGGACTTTCTAGCGAAAGCATGGCGTTTCATTGTTGCCGAGTAACAGGTGATGCCCGATGTTACGTATACCTAGTCCAACACTCAATATACGTTTCCTTCGAACATCGGTAGAATTTTGTTTTCAAATATGACAGTGTTGTCCATTGCCTCGCAGAACGACGAAGAATGGTGGTAAACGGTCTATACCCAAAGTACACAAACTCTCGATTAAGGCAACAATATAGTCATTAAACAACAGCCGGAATTCAACTTGCCCTGTACTTATAATACGACTTGTAAATTAAAGTGTCACACTCTCAAAATTTCTTTCAGGCGGAAAGATCGACGCTATCCACTCGTAACAATCGCCAGTTTTTCCTGCATTACATGATACTGGCTCTTTGGTCGTGTTTAAAGTAAGAACAACAAAGAAAATGTCCCATAGCCGCGACTGCAGACACTTGAAGTCACAAAAAGTTACGAAGGCGATTCATCATTTATTTTTCAGCTGTCAGTCGGGACGCGTCTCGAGTCCGGTCCCCATAATCAAACACCTGTTTTCACCCGAAAACTACATAAGATATTCTTAACAACAAAAAGACAAACTATAATCCCGTGTCGTCGTTCCTCAAACTTCAGCAAATTTGTTGACTTTTCAACTGCATGACGGCGTGCTTTTTTATGCAAATAACAACTTGAGAATTCGAGGTGGATTAGATTTCGTGGACACAACGTAAATAAAGCCAGCCCACTGTTTGCACATTGACAAAATGTCTTTTAGTGCTGTTTAATCAACAGAAGATACAATAATCGGACATGAGGTATTATACAGGACCTGCTGGCTTTCATGGCGGAAAATGTTAGGGTATAAGCAAATAAAGTCTCAAGAGATGACATGCAAAAACACAATTTGAATTATTGTCGCTTTGAGTTGAACCCAGCATGATTGGACGTCAACTTTGAACTCGCAAGCATTTATAAATAGGTGTCGCGGCCTGTCCAAAAAGATAAGGAATAAGATATTGGATATAATAGCTATTGCAGCTAATACGAGAAAATTGCAACGTTAAGCAGGTAAAAGGAAATGAAGGTCAAGAGGTCAGGTCAAATATGATGGTTTAAATGGGATCTGAAATATTGCGGTGGCGGGCCATGCACGGAAGATCTGAAGGAGAGACGGTGAAGATATTTTCAAAGAGTGGGATTAGCAGATTAGTGTGGCGAGTAGAGATAGCAGAGCAAATGAAGAAAGGCGATTAGGAAGACTTGCCCCCTATGACATTACGAAGACATGATATGACATGCGGATGGTTGACATCAAAGAAAGAAGTTGAAGAAAGTAAGATTGAGACCAAGTGGAAACAGACTTGGTGAGATATATTACGTAATGAAGCAACAGATAATTGAAGGGATGGAAACTTAGGTCATAATGGTATTGAACATGTAGTACATAAGACCAATAAGACATGAAGGAGAACTAGTTAGAGACAGGATTTTTATTCTGCCTTGGTGTTATGTCCTCGGGTGAAACCGAGTGAAACTGTTACTCGGGTGAAACTGTCACTCTGAGTTTATATCCGCACCGGGCAAGCTGAAAAATATGCCTGACCACGGCGTCAATCGACCCTACCACCTTGGGAATACCAGCCCAACTTCTGCCAACTGAGCTACGCGGTTAGGTCGGTTCGACTACGTGATATTAGGCTAGCATTCCAAAGGTCGTAGGTTCGATTCCCACCGAGGTCAGGTA
Organism: Muricea muricata; assembly: GCA_963855995.1. NCBI lineage: Eukaryota > Metazoa > Cnidaria > Anthozoa > Malacalcyonacea > Plexauridae > Muricea > Muricea muricata. Next base: position 11,776,760 of record OY979729.1, on the reverse strand, counting down.
TATTTTTCAGCTAGCCCGGTGTTGATATAAACACAGGGTAACACCACAAACATCATAGTGAGAAACATGACGAAGTTAAGGGGTCGGAAGTGTTAGAAACGTATAATAAGAACAGATGAAAGAAAAGTCTTTCTTCTATAGCGCGTTGGAACATATCAGACAATTTATCGCGACTATTACGACATGCACTGCGCTCTTTTTAACAGGAAATTCTTTAAAAAGACAACCACTTACAAGCTACACTCAGTTTGTCATTTAAGATCTCTTAAGTAGACACTTGTGATATTTCGCTTAAGCTCTAAAACACCCTTTGCGTCAACAGATACAATATCTGCATCGTATTAAAGTGTGAACGGAGGATTCGATTTTGGCTCAAGAACTCAGAAGTGGGAAAAGGAGGGGGGGGGGGGGTGTGAAGGCAATTACTTCCCATCTTCCTCCCTTCATAACTGTTTAATTTACTAGATTTATGTGAATACCCTTTCGAATGTTAATGTACTTTACTGCACGTTGAAGTCAATCTGATACTGACAACTTTAAATGAACCTGTATTTGGGTTTAGAAACAAACTAGATTTCTAGATGTCTCCTCTGATTAAACACAACAATCGCAATTTCCTATAACCCTTGTTATTTTTTAAGGGGATGCTTGTAGGATGGTGTGAAGTAGTCAAATTGGGATGGATTGAATTTGATATACTAGGATATGTCAGGCATAGGTTTAAACGAAAATTCAGTCGCCCCACGAGTAAAGGATCTGAAATGTTGCCTATGGATAGTTAAAGGACTCTCAACCAACTACAAGTCTACTGATGAGAACATTTTGTAAGCAAATGATTCTCATGACGTGCAGTGGACTAGTATGGGAATTTGTATGCATGGCATAACGCTTAGTTAAATATAACCTATACAATGGGGTTATACGCCGAGCATTATATAATATTGAGATCAAAATAAAGTGCTCTAAAGTAACTGAACTCAAACAAACAACACAATACATACATACTAAGGTTATTTGTATTATGGGAATTTTATACTATATATGGGTTATTTATACTATGGGAGTTTGTATGGCATAACGCTTAGTTAAATATAACCTACACAATGGGGTTATACGCCGAGCATTATATAATATTGAGATCAAAATAAAGTGCTCTAAAGTTACTGAACTCAAACAAACAACATAATACATATATACTAAGGTTTCCCGTGGTTAAAATAAGCTTTATAATACTATCTGTATAATTTGAAAAACAGATGGCCGTCCCAATGTCACGTAGCTCCGCAAATCAGCGAAATTTCCGCGTCAGGTCAACAAGGATAATTGGTAAGCGTGGATAAGATTTACGGAGCCAACACTTTTAGATGTGCGAACAAAATTTATCACCGAGATGCGCAGTTGATTTATTATATCTACGCGCAAGTGTTGATCGATTGAGGTATTTAGCCAAGGCAATACCTGCATGCCAAGAATAGTTCTTTAAAACAAACAAAACTACAGACAGTAGTCCGGTGGATGTTAAAATGCGAGTGTTATGCGAGATTCGGTGAAAACCATGAAATAGTCTGCCTCAAGATTTGAAGGTAGCACTATACATCCCCTTTTTTGAGAATACGATTGCCGATTTTTACTGGTCTGCACCTAAATATGTGATCTTATCTACATTTGTATATAGTTATTAACCTTTTTATGTTGGCTTAAGTTATTATTTTTTCTTGTAAACTTACAAGTTCTTCATCTTATCTGGCAGCCCTCGTGGAAACCACCTGTAAATATATATAGTTTTCGACGGAAGCGTGTTTAAATAATGTTTTACATATATACATGCACGCATACATAAGAGTCCAAATCGACTTCTTATTTTTTTTAATTATGAATAGTACAGCGCTTTATTAGACCTGTCGTTCCCATGCATGTCATTTCTGCATCTGCTGAAAATCAGTCTTAGATTATGTCAAGCACATGACAACAAACTTCCCGACAATGGGCGCCTTCGGTCGAAACGTAAAACGTTGAATTCTGTTTTATCAATTCCGGTAGAGAAGAAACTATATCTTCGTGTGCTTTTGACTACATTACCTACACTGGCAACGTTGGTTCAAGATCAGACCATCAAGCATACAGAACCATTACGCTTCTAAGTTTTCTACCTCATAATTCCTTAAACTTATTGGCTGATCGTGCGGCGTCGTTGCAGTAGGGAAGACTGGAATGTCAACCAAGCCTTTACTATTTGGGAGGTTAAGTTATCTGATAATAAAACTACATTTTGCTGGAATGAGACCTCAGTCACAGACAAAGGCTCAAGACAAACTGAATAGCAATATACACCAATGCCTCGCAACTGTCGACACGCAGTTAATTACGTGTGTGTTGCTTTAAATTTTCAACGGGGTGATAATAAAACAACAGTTAAAACACTGAACGGTTAGACTAGGAAGAAGCATCCATCATACTGCAACAGAAGAAAATATTTCAAAATTGTTGTCATTCGCATTTCGCAGACCTAATGACTGCTGACGTAAACCTATACGCCACAATTATTTGCCAAATTATTAACCACAAAGTCTAGTCGAAGATTGGAAGTCTTCAAAACTCACCATTTTATGCCGTTACGAAGAGTTAGGCGTAGAATCAAATTATAATGGTTCTTCTTCAAGCAAATTTTACAGATCTTTTATGACAGATGGCGTACTGGCCAGTTTCATGTTGCTTAGCTTCTATCAGACTGTCGACAGACTGTACGTCAAAGGATAAAATGTGAATGCGTCGTCATATAATTGCGAGCACTGAACAAGTATCATTTTACACAGCGTATTTTAAACCAACTTCAATCATTATCCTTAAGGCAAATCATTTTCGACAGACACGATGTTACAATGCCTACAATTCCTTACAGATATGCGTCAAGATGTGCTGGAATTCTTAGAATAGTTCCATTCGCATTTAACAATGTGTGGTTGGAAACAGGAACAGACTAAACTACGTACCACGCACTTAAAGATGAGAATATTCAACCGTAAAACAGAGAACATACTTTACTGATCAAGGGTTGGTTGTAAGAAAGTTGAATAGCGCTATCCACTGGATAATGATTTCTTCAAACTTTCTAAACATGTTCAGTAACTGGTAAAACTCATATTAAAGTTCAGCATTTTCGAGTTGAAGTCACTTTTTATCTCTTGTGAGTTGTGAGTTTAATATCCCTGGTATCATTGCTTTTTATGCCTTTCTACAGCAGTTGAAAAAATCACTATTCAGTGGATAGCCCTATCCATCTTTCGTACGACCGACCCCAAATGATTATCCTCGTACACCCATGTTATTACAAGAAAACGAAGATAAATCTAAAATCAAAACAACTGGTAAATTCCATGGCCCAATTATGCAAAAAATATAAACAAATCTAGTTTGTTATAGAGGAAATATAATATACAGCACATCAACACAGATGTATTAATAAGAGAAAAATTGATCGATGGGTAAAATAAACAGCTACAGGCACTATGAAAACATTCAAATATTACAAAAGACCAAAGGCTTGGGTTAGAAAAACAATAGAGATAAAAAAAAACCTCGTAGCCGGTTGGTGCAACTGGAGTCTAGACAAAATGACCGAAAGTGTCATACCTACACATGTTTAAACTCTCTATCAACATCTGTCTTCCTTAGACTGCAGACAACAATTGTTAGAAATTACCAATTATCTTTCCACGACGAAAGGGCGGCAAGAAGACCTTGGTGATGTAGTTTTTAGTTCATGCACCTTTCATATCTGTGATCAGAAATTTGATTCTTGATAAAATCATTGATACAATTTTGCTTCTGTTGTTTGTGTGAAGAATTCGCAAAGTTTAGCACCGATACCATAGGCCAATATCAAAAAGTTAGTTTATGCTTTCTCTTGCGGTAAGATCGGATTAATAAAAGATGATCCTTACTGGACCTCTAGGAAGAACAGTTTAGAACTAATAGAGCTACCCAGGATAAATAAAGTTAGTTTAGTTTAGGTTTCCTCCTGTAGTAACACTGGATCAATAACAGATGATCCTTACTGGACCTCTAAGAAGAACAGTTTAGAACTGATAGAGCTATCCAGTATGATTAATGAATAAAGTACATAACGCTAGTTTAGTTTAGGTTTCCCCTGTAGTCAACTTTCTTTAAGTGTGCAACATTTAAAAGCTATATCGTATTACTGTGAACCATTAGAGTACGTACAATACTTATATTCGCTTTGCCACAAGGGCAGGGTCACCAGAACAGTGTGACCAATTATTGTAGGCCTCCTTACCTAACCCACCCTGTCACCTTTCCCTGTGGGAGGAAACCAGAGTATCCGGAGAAAACACATGCCTTTCGGCGGGGCATTGATTTATGCTTCTTTAACGTGACGAGTATTTAGTCGTCCTAATGAAAAATAAACAACATATTCGGTTCGGACATGACCGATTATCCCTTACAAAGCAAAGGAAACGATTTGAATAAACATTATCACAACGAAATTGACCAAATAGTTATCTCAGCTTGCTTCTTTTGTCTGCCCTAATAAGGTTTGTTGAGGTATAATGAAAAAACCAATTGATTCAAATATGCAAGCATGACCGCCCCCCCTCCCAGCAACACTTGAGGATATACAACCGAATTGTATTAAAACATGAATTCAGAAGGTATCACTAATAGATGGTAAATATATTATTCCTCATTCTATACAAATATTCTGATATAAAATGTTTTAACTAAATCCTGTTTCGCATAGGTTGTTTTGCTGAGCTTAATTTGAATACAATACTAAATAGAGGAATAGCATATAATCTATTTCAGGGCATCGATTATATCTCTAGCAGCAGGGACTGCATGATTTTGACATGTAAATTAATCACAAAAATACTGTGGCTTTCGGGCCAAACTGCTGAAAAATACTATTGAACATTCAGATGCTTTGAAATTCAACCAAATTGTGCATTTATAGCGCACTCAAACAACGTCAGCTTAATCAAGAATACTGCCTACATTTGACCTCCACATTTGAGATGTCTTTTTTATGTACTTCAAACACGGCAGTTTACTATAGGATACTATACCTACAGTGGACTGCTGATGCGTGACATATATCTTAAGGCAAATCAAATCATATAGTGACATGTTGTAAACGTGTAAGTCCAATGTGTGTTTTTATACATAAAGCATCACCGTTTGCGAGCTGACATTATTTATTCAGCTAATAGAGGAGAAATCCTGTGTTTTATCGAAGTTGACTTGATTAAAATACACTGCAGATTAATTAATAAAACTGTCTCAGCAAGGCCAAGGCAAGGGGGGTTTCGTTTATGCCTGTTAGTAATAAACAACTTCACTACAGCAGATTTTATGAAGAACCTCATGAAGTCGAAAGCTTGCAGCCTTATCACCCCTGTCTGATCACAAAGCACAGCTATGCTAAGCCGTGGTCAAATGAGGATGTTAGTTGCTAGGAACTGAAATATACTCAAGATTTTCAAGATTATAACCCTCTTTACACTCAATTCAATTCCGCTCTTGTGCAACTCTCGTGAACGAAGCAAAAGCTCTCACTAACTCTAACTTTTCGTTCTAATCTTACCACATTAGTTAAGGCTAAGTTTTACCCTAAAGCTGTAAACATTCTAATCGAAAAAAATGGATTACCCAAAAAATTCACACGACTCTCGGTTAAGCATATTACTCAACTGTAATACGATAGCTGCAGCAATGAGAGAGTCCTGTTACTTACAGGCACAAACTAATGGCCAAAATTTAGCGCATCTAATTCAACCACCACTCATTCTGGCACGCTCTTTTTTGACTCTTGTCACATTTGATATGTTTAACAACGAGTTAGGAAGGATTATCTCCCGTGATCAGTTTTAATTAATTTTTCTTTTCAATGTTATTTTCGTATTGATTATTCGACATTCTAGAACGTTGTTTATTTCATTAATTACTACACACATGCTGGTTTTAGGAACCGACGCGTGTCAACCCTATACTGTACGTTCCTTCTCAATTAGAAAGTTGGAAAAAGAAACGGATAGAGTTGTGAGTGTGTGGGATGAAAGTTGCCGTACACATCATAACGAAATGTATTCTGATTCCACATATGTCAAACATGTCACATTAAGCTAGTGTTTGTTGTTGACAAGTCCTAAACCAGTTGCTATCATCTTGTTAGGAAGTTGACAAGGCTACGAAATTTACAACACACTTTCGTAATATGAAATGATATGTATCTATGAATCCAAAAACGCGCAAGTTGCAACAAGTTTGTTGACATTTTCCAAGGGACTTGTTATCAACAAGGGGGGGGGGGGGGATATCAGGAAGCGCCCGCATGGCTTGCGACAGCTTGTTAATAGCAAGTGTGTTGCACGTTGTCAACAGAGTTGTTGTTGCAAGTTGTTTTAACAAGTTGCAAGAAGTCTGCAAATGACAAGTTGCAAGAAGTCTGCAAATGACAAGTTGCAAGAAGTCTGCAAATGACAAGTTGCAAGAAGTCTGCAAATGACAAGTTGCAAGAAGTCTGCAAATGACAAGTTGCAAGAAGTCTGCAAATGACAAGTTGCAAGAAGTCTGCAAATGACAAGTTGCAAGAAGTCTGCAAATGACAAGTTGCAACAAGCCTAACTTTAAACACGTGCACTTGCTGCAACTTGACGAAATTCACAAGTTGAAACAGCCGGTAACATCGACAACTTGCAACACGCCTCTGTGGCGCTTTTGGATGTCTGTGAAGAAATGGTTTATCAACAAACTCTTGGACCTCCTCCCAACCGCTGATTGCCGCTACCGTTGGTCATCGTGACTTCAAAGTCACGATCAATGTCAATCAAGTTCCATGGTGTTTTCCAGCTGTACCAGTATTTACTGCAAGTTTAGAGCTACTTAATGCCATGCAGACAAGACACAGCTTGACAAAATCGTTACAAAATTATCTTCGTGCCATGCCCCCTTCACAGTGTGGAGCACACGGATATATATATATACATTGCACACCTGTTTAGAACAAATCATAAAGCCCCAGTGCTTGCATCACCGACCTTAGCTGCGAGCTATTGTTTTCAACTATTAGACGTGTAATATGTCAGAGCAAAAATGTGCAGAACTGGGCTGTTTTTATGCACTTCTGGGAAGGTGATTTTTTTCTAACAGGTGTAATATGTTCGTTTGTTGCATTGTGTATAACACACATTAAATATTTGTTTAAACGTTGGTTAAGTTTAGGATTATTATGAATCTCAGTTGGTAACTTACAACCCCAAAAGCTAGGCTATTTTTTCGGCACACAGGCTTAGAATAGTGTTTATACTGCCGTTCATCAGAGCTTATGTGGTTTCTATTAGAGAGCAGTGGTCACCTCTAACCACAGTTGGGTCAAAAGGTTAACAACTTTCTAGTAACAGGCAAGCCCTCAGGCTTCAACGTAACCACAGGAAGGTAGAAAACGTCAACCAATCAACTATACCCTATGCAAGACTGCTATCTGTGAGCAAGCCAACCCCATATCTATTTACTACAAAAAGCCAAATATCAACATGTGGGCTCTGCCCCTATGTAGGCATCTACTCTCCTCACATAAGCATCTCATAAACAGCTGTGGAAATGCCCATATTTGCTCGCAGTTTTTAAACCCTGCCATGTGTTTTTTACAAATTGCTACACTTACATAACTTGTTAATTGGGCATGCTTCAAATTATAAAATCCTGGCTACATATGGTTAGTATTAACAGGACTGAACGCAAAAACTTTATGACATTTACAGATCACAGATTATTAGAGAAAGAGAGGTCAACTTGAGATAGCTTAGCTAACACAAATCATCCACATGGCTAAAAAAAATAGCAAACGACTAAGCTCAAAGAAAAACAGGACGTATTGCACAATCTCTAAAATTAACCTTATATATCGATCAAATCATGTACTGTTAATTCAATTATGTACTTGTATGAATGAGTTTTATCCAGACGGAACAAATTGCTTGTGATTTTAATTTAACCTTTACCACTCTCGTCGATCGACTGCTTTCAAATTAGGTACTGAGCAATTACGTTATTCAAACTTTTTAAGCAGGTTAAACACCATAATTTAGCAAAAAAACCGAGACAACAATTGTTCACTTTTTAGACATAAAACCGGCAGAGGCTTGCACGGATTTTGATGGTTAAGAATACACACTCAACAAATGTGAACTTCAAATATACAAATACTTTAGTTTTTCCAACATTTAACAGCAGCAATAAGGTATTCCTAAGCCACTCTCCTTTTATTGACGTGGTTTCGAAAAAAACAAATTTCCGAACTTATTAATGACATGATATAAGATTTGATCTAAATCGGATTAAAAAAATACACTGTCCCCGACAGAGCCACGTTTCAAAGAGGCGACAGGCAGCATACGCAAATTGCGCAAAACTATTTTGGCCGCCCTGGAGGAACACGCGATGCTTTGAAACGTGCTCTAGATTATACTGTGTTTGAACGTTAGAAGCACAAAAGAAACGTCCACTAAAATGAAGAGGGATCGATAACGTAATGCGAATCCAAGCCTTATAGAATCTTGGTTTTTTTGTGGTAAAGCATTTATACAAATACTAGAACAACACTTGTAGATTGTTTACGTTGCTCATCTTGCTCTATTTTGCAGGAATAATTCGGCTTCATTTAATTAAGTGCGGTTTAAAAGCCACATTTCTGACGACAATTTGAGACATTCCCATGTGGTCTGGAATTTACCGAACACGTCAACTATTCTTTTCTCTTCGGGTCCCTTTCAGAGAGTATTTTAACAACTGGTCGTAATCTAGTTCATAATTTCGAAATCAGATAAAAAGCTAAGAAAGATGTTTTCATTTAGAATTGACCGTAATCTCGCCTTTAGGACAATTGTCTGATAAAATTTTCATGCTCTGTAGGAGAACTTAACTGTAATAAATCAACCACCTTATACCAAGAGTTATACCAAGCCATAAATTAAACCATCCCCATTCACTTTATACTACACTGTGAATAAAATATTGTTTCGTTATAATAAATCAATCTAACATTTCCTCAAAGTCAAAGCAAAGCAAATGCTTCACATAATTTGTACCACCAGGATTAAGTTGTCTAGGTTTGTAATATACCCTTAGGATATTACTACACGCCTTTATTACGTACTTTTGGACAATATTATTTCTGTTGAAATGTAAGCAACACATTGAAAATCACTTAACTAAAGTGGACAACCGGTCAGATTGTACAATAATAATACAGTACGTGTAAAGTGGAAGAAGCCGTAAATGAGCAATCCGCAAGGACGAAAGGGCTTTTAGAACCGTTTAGAACAATGAGTATCGCTCTCACATTCTTTGGAACACGAATTTCCTTCTAATCGAGGGAAGTTATTGTTCTTCGAACGTTCAAAAGCATTCTTTCGAACGTTCTTGTTTCGGTCTACGAATGCGTAATAACGAAGATTTCATTTCAAAACAAACGTGAATACACAATGAATTTCCTGCTTGGATTTGCTTGCAGCGCTTCGGATCTCACAAACAAAGAAGGTATAAGTATTAGCTATAAGCAGATCCAGTACAAAAGCAATATATTAACTTAGCAAACGCATATTATAAAATCTAGCAACCATATTGACTTTAGGTTTTAATGCGAATCTCGCAAGCGGTCGATTATTTCCTTTCAACTGGCGGCGGAATACGCAAATTCGTTGCAGTTTCACGCAGTCATTCATAAACCAAGGTTTTGGAGTCATTCGTGCCGGAAAATACATGTTCTGAAGGACACATACAATGTTTGGTATAAATTCGTACAAAATATTTGTAAACCGGATACGAATAAAGATAAAGATCCCACGCACCAACAAAACATTCTTGGACGAAATAAAAACCTTTTTGAGAACATGTATTTACATGTAAACTACTTATCTCAAAGTCCGGTTTTGCGACTTTTAGATAGTAGCAAATTATGGTGTGGCATTCGACGTACCTTTTGCCAATTTGGCTTCAATTCCGCTGCTTTCTTTCCGTCTTCAAGCGCCAAATCAAACTGCTTCGTTTTCAAATAAACTGCCGATCGATTCGTGTACAAAACATGATTGTTAGGATCTAAGGATATCGCTTCAGTGTACAGCAAAGCGGCTTCGTCAAAGGCTCCTCTCTGGCAAGCGTGTGATGCCAGTTTACTTCGATCAAGAGAAAGCTCGCGGTTTGTCGGCTTCTCGATGTGTAAAGCCATATTTCAGGACTTGTCTGTCTACAACTTCAACTTCGCTAAGGTTGTCTTAGCATTATTACATCCTTCCTTCACGGTTCCATTTCGCCTTGAGGAATATACAATTACAGACATCCTAAAACCAATTAAATACAAATTTTCAGCTCATTTGCAAAGCAGTGCTACATTAAAGCCTCCTGCTCACATTCGGCAACTTGAATCATTCCAAGCGAACCTATTCTGGTCTTTTGAAACTATTTGAATAATACGCTGGATCGTTCTTTACTACAATGCACCTTCCGTCCATAAAATAAGCACCATACTGAGCTTATTTCAATTTCTAGAGGTCGCTAAACCGTGACCCAAATGTGTTCAAACAGAAAAATGTCGTGTCGTACCTCTTGTGGCCACCGCTTTAGAGACGTTGGTATTTTGTCAATAATAGTACGCTGATGGTATTTTAACGGCCTCGTATTTTTCATAGGTTAGGAAATTTCTCAATGGCCAGCAATAACAGAACGGAAGTCACTTGAAGTACCAAAAAGAACAGCAAACCTTTAGTGTTTTTTATGTAATTTATAAACAACATCGAACTCAGGGATTTGCCAAGGGCAACGGAAATGGGCGAGTGTCGAACGGACGAGTCCGATAGCTTACCGGGCATTTACGACCATTACCCACAATCCTTTGCAATTATAATAGCAATGGATACTCCGGGCTCTGCTCCGGGGGGAAATCTCATCTTAGTCAAAAATGTCCAGACAACAGCTTTAAATAGAACTACTAAACAGAACAAATTTTAAAAAAAATATTTAATGAAGCTAACGTTTCGTTGCTATACTTGCAACATCTTCAGAGCATTAAAAGTATTACAATATGAACAAAAGCTTTATACAAAGCGAAATATTCTAAGGTTACAAAGATTTAAAATAAGCGAATCATAGTGATTTAACAATAACAATACTAAGGACATATAACATTACAAGATACAAACAAAGATATATACAAAGTTCATGCAAGGTTAATAGTAGGATTGATTATACAAGGTTAAATGCATAGAAGTAAGATTGGCATTAAGTGAGGGCTTAAGTTTGGAGATGAGTAAACTTTCTCTTGACAAAAGCTCAAAGGATGAAGATTGAAGAACAAGTGGAGAGAACGGAGAGATCATCAGGAGAGATAGGATGACCAGAAGCCTGACGATGATCACGAATATTAGAGAGAGGAGGTTTTGAGAGAGGTTTACCAGTAAAGGCCGAAATAACCATGTGTTCAGAAATGCGCTTGTGAAAATGGCGAACGGTTTCACCATCATACAATGCACTACAGCATTGACACTTGTATTTCTAAACAATAGATGAACTTAAATTTAAAGGAATGCGGTCTTTAAAGCGCAAAAAAGCCGAAAGTCTTTGCATAGGTCGAAAAATACAAAGATTTGAATATTTGGATAGGCCGAAGAAAGTAGTTTGTTAATTTGATTTCGAATTTGAGAGAAATGTACACCTGAAAAGGGAAGCATAAAAAGAACAATCCTTTTAGGGTTCAATAGGCTCGGACGTAGATGACAGTTTTTCAAAAAATTTGTTAAAAAACGATCTCACTATTGTGTCAAAAAAATTTTCTGTATAACCATTTAAAATCATAATCTTCTTAATCTTTTCTTGATGTAAATATTATGTTTTCTGACGGTATTTTGTCGACATCCATTCACCAGATGCCTACGTTCTTTTCCATGTTGAAGTTGAAAAATTTAAAAAGATTGTGATTTTAAACGGTTATCCTGAAAATTTTTTTGACAGAATAGAATTCATTTTAAAAACCGTCATCTACGTCCGAGCCTAATGAACCAAAAAGGATAGTCCCATTTATGCTTCCCTTTTCAGGTATACATTCCTCTTAATTTTCGAAATCAAATTAAAATTAACAAACTATTTTCTTTGGCCTATCCACACATTCAAATTCGTTGTATCCGCTTTAAAGACCGCATTCGTTTAAGTTTAAGATCGCGCATCGTTTGTAAATACTAGTGTCAATGCTGTAATGCATTGTATGTTGGTGGAACCGTTCGCTATTTTCATAAGCGCACTGGTCTTTCGCACTGGTATTTCGCCCCTTACTGGTAAACCTCTCTCAAAACCTCCTTTCTCTAGTATTCGTAATCATCATCAGGCTTCTGGTCATCCTCTCTCTCCTGATCATTTATCCGCTCTCTCCACTAGTTCTTCATTCTTTGCAATTATGTTTTCCACCTTCCAGTGTACTTTTCCTACTGATTTTTGCCCACTGATTGCTGAAAAAAGCACTAATATAATTAACATAAAGTATCCTCACTGGTCACTAGCATTGTCATCGCGGGCTCGTAAATAGGAAGTTTGTTTACATTGGCGAAAATCCAAATACAATGATTGTCTTTGTCAAAAATTTTCTCTTGACATAATAAACAATGTTGATACCAATATTTGGCGGCTATTTTTGCATCTCCTGGCTCTTTTTGCGATTCCCGCATCTGCTTCATCGAAAAAAAGAAAGAAAATTTAAATGTAGGCACATAAGCCATCGAGGAGGTAAGAACTACGTCAAGCTCTAGAATCGACCTTGTGATCTGTCAAGCATTAATAATGTTTATCTAAATTGTTCACGAGATAGCAATGTCAGATATGAAAGCTTGTTTAGATGAAATCGCTTTAGGAATACTTCAAGTTCAAGTTTCATTCTCAATAAAATTTATGTCTATATAAGTTAATTAACATTGTTGGGCAAATTTAAAAATACGCAACAATGTTATTACTTATTGATAGGACATGTCCGTTTATTTTATAATGTCATAAACTTTACTGGTCCTTCACAGTCTAAATGCAAATTTCCCCTTCAGTTTCTATTGTCTGTTGTGATTTTAATACTGTACTTTTTATTTTTTTCTCTACTTCTCTGTATTGATGCTGATGAAACATGATAAAGATACTTTAATATTTGTTCCTTTTAATGAGAAAAGGCGATTTCTTTGTTGAGACTTTCCCTTTTCACAAAATGGCTTCACACTGATTAAATTAATTTTAAAGGGGCTGGTGAAAATTTAGAAAATACAATGACAGCGTATCATCAGTAAGTCAAACAATTTTTTTAAATAAAAAAATAAGTCTTGCATAAAAAACTGCAAACACCAGAGCTAAAAATCCTTGCAACTATTTTAAATATTTCAGTGCTGTGCAATTAGGAACAGAAATGTTGGAATTAGATGTCCACCTAACAAAAGATGGTCAGGTAAAAATATTAACAAGCAGAAAAGAAACTTTAGGTCAATACATTGCAAAACAACAACCCATTTTCAAGTTAACAAACTGTTCAACACACATGTGTACTAACCAAACTCTCATTTTTCAGGTTGTAGTCACCCATGATAATGACCTTGACAGACTATGTGGTGTCAGACAGAAAATCTGTGAAACAAACTATGAGGTATTTTTTTGTTAGTGTGTTTTGTTTGAAAGAATCCAGCCTAAATACCCAGTTCTAAATACCAGCTTATCAAGACTTATTTGGGAAGTCTTATGGGGATGTGTCATGGAGAAGGCTATCACAGGAGTAATAACACTCATCTTAGAACAGCATTTTGCACCACTGGCTAGGTTGAAAATTCTTATTAGTGAAATATTATCTTTTAACTCAAAGGATCTTCCAAACATGTTGCCTGTGTTGGATGTCACATTCCAGCCAGGTAAGTATTTCTAGGCTCAAGCTGCTAAAACTGACAAATTTTCTATACTTTATGCTAACTTCACAATTCTTTGCAATTTGCTGTTCTCAAACTAACTTTTAGGTGAAACAGCTGTGGCTAAGAACAGTAATGAAAAGATTCCATTACTTGAATCAGTTTTCAAAGCATTTCCTGAGCATCCAATAAATGTTGATATCAAGGACAACAATGACAAACTTACTGACAAGGTAAAACAAATTAAAATGTTCAGTAACACTGCAATTTGGACAATTAGATTTAAACTTTGCTAAGACCTGCCATATTTTCTTTGTTCAAGGTTCATGATTTAATAGTCAGATATAACAGAAAAGATTTGACAGTTTGGGGCAATTTTAGTGATGAAATAAACAGTAAACTTTACAAGAAGGTAAAACTATACATACAAGACAGAGATAGTTTGGAAACTCATTAGAATAAGAATATAACACATTATTTATGCTGGTCAGCCTTTATGCAAAAATATACTCCTTCATCGTCACATGTGTATTGTATTTTCGCTACGCGGGAGACTAGTTTGCGTTTTATGCATTTAGTTAAAAATTGTGTCTTCTGCAGGACCCAGAAATTGCAATATTATTTGGCATATGGCGCTGTGTACAACTAGTTTTGATGTACTACCTTGGCATCCTGCCATTTGTGCCTTTGAAAGAAAGGTTCTTAGAAATATTGTTGCCATCAACATTGCTAAAGTAAGTACCTTGACGAGTAATAGAAATAATTTGACAAATAATTTTTAATAGTTGACTCACGCTCAGTTCTGTGTCATTTTCTAGGAGAGATTTAACAAAGAAGCAAAAAATGATAGTTAGGGTTATTGACTGGTAAGCTGATTTTTACATACCATTGTTTAATAAACAGCAACAAAGACCAATCTTCATTTTGATCAATAAAAAACCTCAATAATCCAAGATAAGCCTTCCTCATTGCCACTAAATATGTCCTCATAGACCTCTTCTTCAGTAAAACCTCAATCCCCAATGAACCTTACTACTCCCTTCATAAACCTTCCTATCCCATAAACCTCGTGTGCACAATTTTCCAGTCTGGCTTCAAAGTAAAGATAATTCAGCTTACTATGGCTTCTTGTTCCACCAGGTTTCTTATGAACCCAGCTTTAATCAAACACCTGGAAAGAAGAGGAATTCAGGTAATTAATTTGGGCCATAAACTACTACAAAATTACATAATATGAAAAAGCATAAGCATTTCTGTTTAGTGATCGTGTAGTCTCTAGAAACATTTATTACCTTATAAAGGTTACAGGTGATATTATATTCTTTTTTGGGGCGGGGGGTTCTTGAAAATTTTCAATCGTTATGAACATTTAAGATTAAGCCACCACATTTTTCATCATTTTCTTCTGCAGACATACCTCTGGGTTTTAAACGAAGACGAAGAGTTCACAAGAGCTTTTGAACATCTTGGTGTTGCTGGTGTTATGACAGATTACCCTAGTAAACTCACAGAATACTTGGAAAAGACCACAAATGGCAAAGATAACTGAATTCACATTCAGGACTTGATTCATCCATATCCCAGTTTTCTATTTTGACTTGATTTTATTAAATTACCTTACAATAGAAAGTGCAGACACATGAATGCAAGGACAAGAAATGGGTCCACCCAGTTTAAACAAATGGTTTGTGCCTTGCAATTGCATAATAAACAAGTTGAGTACAAGTTGTAAAATAGTTTATTTAAAATCTTTTTAATTAACATTCATTTAAATTATGATATTACACTTTACAAGTAAAATTGATAAATTATTAAAATTTTTAAAAGTTCAAATACAGAACACTTGCTAAAACCCATCTAAAGACAAGTTTGCCAATTCTTCGTCACTCTCTGTATCTGATGGCGATAAATAAAGAGTAAACGAGTCATTTGTGACTTGTGAGGTATTCTCTCCAAGATCTGAGGATGGTTCATTCTCCGAAGATGATCCATAGAGAATGTCATTTACCCATAGTGATCCTTCCTCGTTGCCACCAAATATCTCCTCACAGACCTCTTTTTCAGTTTGAAAAACCTCACTTTGTCCCTCATGAACCTTACTA
The DNA here is from genome assembly GCA_963855995.1 of Muricea muricata. NCBI lineage: Eukaryota > Metazoa > Cnidaria > Anthozoa > Malacalcyonacea > Plexauridae > Muricea > Muricea muricata. The sequence continues at coordinate 11,760,727 of OY979729.1, read as the reverse complement.
TCACCTTCATGAACCTTACTATCCCCTTCATGAACCTTGCTATCCCCCTCATGAACCTTACTATCTCCCTCATAACCCTCATTATCCCATGATGACCCATGAAGAATTACTGGTGAAAATGGATCACGTTTAGTTAGTTTTGGTCAGTGAACTCTAATACAACTGGAACGATAACTTGGCCGCCATCTTTGAAGCCAAATTGAAGGCCGCCATGTACGTCACGCCGCGAAAATATGACCTATTTTCAAAAGCTCTTTTCGACCCTTTAACTTCGTGTTTTAGAGCCAGTTAGGTGCTAAATATTTTCTAGATAGATTGAAATTTCATGTACCTCAACTTTCTAGGACGTCCAGTAAGGTTTTAAAATATTTTTTGGCTGCTAAAAATGAAAAACAGTTCCGGCGAAAACTTTGTCACGAAATATCTTTTTTAAAAAAATGTTACCTCTCGAGTTTTAACAGTTAGATGGAAGAGGCTGCCAAGAACTATCCGTAACCGAAGTTTAAAGCTTTAAAACTAATGCTATCTGACGAAAAATGTAAGTTTTATACATATTTTTGAATTAACCATACAAATACACCACTTCGAAAACCTCAATTTACTCACGTATTAGAAGGGCTACAGCAAAGACTAAAAGCTCAAAATAGACAACGATACCTGGACTTTAGCACAAGATACGTTTTGGAAGTGTTGAAATGTTTTAAAGCAATATATTTTCCAATTGAAGAGCGTAGTTTGCCTCGTAGTTTGCTTCGGCACGTTGAAACTTTCGTCATTTTCCAGAGTAAAAAAGTGATAGCCCTCAATTTTTGCCGTAACAAAGTGTAGAACAGTCAGGACTATCCAGAAAACCAGGGTCGAATCTTTAAAATTGAAGTCTTGTGATGAAAATTCTCATTTTTCAAGCATATTTTCGCTCAAAAACAAACTTTCCACTCCTCGTAACTTTCCCCAGTCCTTTCGAACAAGCCATTTTCCCAGCGCGGTTCCCGCCTTTTGCTTCAAATTTGGCTTCATCCAATCATAGGACGAAAACATAGGAGTTATCGTTCCAGTTGTATTAGAGTTCACTGGTTTTGGTGGTGATTCATCTTGAAACATGCAGGCTCGTTTTCTTGGTGATACGGGTGGTGTAACTCCATCTAATATGCTCCGACTCATGAGAACCCTTTCCTCAATATCATGGATGAACTCGTACATGCCAGGTATAACAACATCATTCCAGTAGGATGCATTAAACTCAAATTCAGTTTCCTGATTTTTGCCATGCAATCTTTCAAGTAAAATCCCTTTGTTCTTACCGCACAAGAACATATATGCCTGCAACTGGAGGCAGTCGTAGTCAGGGCACATGAACCGTCTTGTACGGTTCTTCACCTCCACTATGGTGCTTTCATCACGTGCATCAACGCGACCAACTAGAAGCCAGGAAATATCATTGTATGTCAGTACTTTTTTGTACAATTTCGCTGGCTCTCTGCGGACTTTCTTTCCAGAGGTTGCAGCAAATTCTGTGACAGTTTTCGTTTCCAAAACAGTCCCTCTGTCTCGGCGCAACTTGTGGGCCAGAGCATCTTGAGTGGGTTTATCAACAGTTTTGCCTGTCTCCTTGGTGATGGTTTTGCACACCTAAAATTGCAGCAATTTGGTTCAGGTAGACCATATATGAATGCATTCTTTGTCAGGTTATGTTCCATCTGGGTAAAGGGGGTCTTGGCTTGTAAATAAAATGATAAGCTTCAATACTATCAAGACTTTGAACACAGGGTTGGATAAAAGAAGATTTTTAAAAAATGAAAATTTTCTCTTTTCTGTTATTAATTAATAAAAGAAGATTTTCGAAATATAAGAAAAATTACAATGACATCACAATATGACGTCATTTTGTTCCACCAGTAATCCTGGGTTACAAGGGAATCTTTTGAGGACATTTCAGAAGTTTGTGTAAAATGTAAATTGTAAAATTATCAAATATTAATTTTATGATAATAGAATTTTAAAAATAATGAAAGAAAAAGTTAGGCTTAAAAAGAAATCTTCTTGTATTACAAAAGAAAGTAAAAATAATAAAGAATTGCCAACCCTATTTGAATATCTTTTTTAGGGTATTTTACAAGACAAATTGTACAAATGATAACCCCCCCCCCCCCGGTAACGAATGAATTTGGACGAAGATGCGAGCTACAAACATCAGCAATATATCCGGTCTGTGGCAAATGTTTAATACACCCATTGTTCGTTTTGTACCTATTTTGTTCAACTCCAGCCACTGTAGTCTATATAGTTAACAGTCAACAGTCTTCAAAAAGGTATCCACCGAATAGGATAGAAATTCAGACATAAAAACGACGTCTAAGATGAAAAAAGTAGTGTAATACACGACTTCATGTTGCCAACTGATGTCAGTGGCGCCACGAAGAATTACAAATTGCTGCTTCAATATCGACATTTTATGCATTAAATAACGTACGTATTTCGCTTAAATCGATATGGGTGTAACTTTGAAGATCTTTTCCCCCGATAAACGTAATAAACCATGAATTAATTGTGGTAGAGTCGAAAAATATTGTTATAAATAGACACAAGTGTTTACACGTTCACTTTGTCGTTCATGTTTCTTTGTCGATTTCAGAATTCGTAAAATTGACCAATCACAGCGAAGCACAAAAGTTCTAAACATTTGCCACAGACCAGATATATAAATTACCAAAATTCTGAACGAAAACGCTTTCCACTATTATAACAGGTTATAAATACTGCTAAATAGCTCAAGGTTTATGAGAGTGCTGAGGGTTCGGCCGGTCAAGACTGAAAGACGTCAACTTAAAGTTGATGATAGTTGACTCAAGGGTACCGTAAGAGCCGATAAGTGGCATTGAGAAACGAGTGTGAAACGCGAGAGACACGACCCCTCGAACTTTCATTTATTGCTTGACCTAGCTGAGCTTGCATGTTTCCGTACGAAGTATTAACTTTACTCTTACAAACCTCCTCGACTTTTTCTTGTACAGATTTCTTTTCTTCACTGCAGAGTGTAGCAACAGCCTGATTGACTCTTTCGCTTTCGCCCAACAAATTCAACAGCACCTGTTGTTGAGCTTCGGGCAACTCTTTCGTATCGACGAAATTCATAATTTTCAGCCGTAAGGTGCGCCATTGTAGATCGGAAAATATCTCTTTTAAAGAGTTTGTGAACTGTTGCTTTCCCAGCTCGCTTTCTACTTCATCTGGGAGCAAATTTCGCATCAATTTTCCTTTGACATACTTCTTGCATATCTCAAAGACTTCCGTTGCATGCGCCAAACTCAGCGAAAAAGCAAAGGATGGGCGATCGAATCGTTTCCATACTTTACAAGCAGTTTCTTCTTGCGTTTGATGTGGATGTTGATCGATCGCCGCCGCTAATTCGCTGGCAAAAATCGAAATTTGCTTCCCCGAACCGACAGGATAGTACGCCATTTCTGGCTTTGACGTTGAAATGACAACATACTTTATTTATTTACATTGTTTTTTCCGCCATAAGGCGGGAAAGACAAATCGAACAATGAAAATACGTCATTCAAGTGGTTACGTATTTCCGGTCATCGAAATCCTGCACGAACATGCCTAGGCGATTTTATATTAGCCTGCATGTAGGCGGCTCACCCGCGTCTGCCGAGTGTTTGTGGCTCGCGGGCACAGTCGCGGGTCTTTTGCAGGCTAGTTGCAAAACGAAAATATACAATATATATTGAGATCAGTGTTTATTAGCCTTTAAAAGCCTCAGCCTCAATCTGAGCATAGTCTGAGGCTTTGAAGTTATTCAAGACTTTGAGCTGATAAAGTGCCAGTTCTACCTGTTGTTTCTCCAAGCATTTTCTCCTTCACAATGCAGCCAACACATTCTCAAAGAAAATAAAACCTCCTAAAGAAAACTCACAGTAACACACCTGTCTCTCACAAGCAACACAACTTAAAAGCGACAGAATTCAAAATGAAAGCAAATATCTCACGGTTGAATAAGATAAACTGAAGACCAATACATTCGTTTTTGTGCCGCCCCAGTAGGAGGCAGGAAACTAATGAACAACATAGTTTGTTGTCGATGCACAAAATTTGATAGTATCACTAACCCGTAATGAAAGGCTAAATTTTTACGATGTCCAATCGTTTACTCATCAACATAGCAAATACTGTAGAGTGGTTGAAAGATAGAGAGGAAGAGAAGGCGTTCTATAAAGGAGTGGTAAAGTTCTTAAAAGAAGCTGCGAGCATTTTAGAACCGGCAGTAGAAAGCCTTCGTGGCAAAGATATCCGCGGTCAAACGGATCAGGTACTTATTAAAGCTTTGAGGACTTTGTAGTTTGAAAGCTGGGAAGCTTTGGTTAGCTGGAAGGAATGAAATAGACTTGAATATATATGAATGGGGCAGAGTGTTCACTAATTGCACGGTGTAACTTAATGGTCAAAATGCAGTTGACAAAATTGCCGAGTGTAAATATTGACCAATTGTTTGGTAGTAAACATATTTAATGACCAAATCAACAGATTGAATTACGCATTTCAACCACTTTTCAGCTTGCGCGGTGTGGATATAGACTTTGAAAGTAACACCACAAACATCATTTTCACCCGAGTACACAACACCACGCAGGACACATTAAAATCTAGATATGTTATGGAAACCAACAATCTTTAGAGCACCAACTGACTTATGCTATTTAACGCTGCACTTTTCTATTTCTTAAAGACTGCTACCTTTATGATACATGTCATACCTGCCATGTTAGTAATACAGTATCATTTGCTGTTTTTCTGTGTCAATACACTTCACATACAATGGCGATTTATTTTGAGAAATGCAAACAATCGATTCTTTCCTTTGCAGCTAGTGGACGAAGATAGTATCCTGATGACATTAAACGACCTGATCGATCACATCGATTACATCACGAACAAAGATGGTATGCAAACGACGTCAATATTAGAGCGAGCTAAGCTACGGTTGGACCTTGCCCGACAGACAATACGGCTGGAATCTGCCGTCGTTCCTGAAATACGCGTAGACTTACAGAAAGTTTTAGACAATGTGCACAACGCTTTGAAGGAGGATAGTGATAATGTAAATTTAAAAACAGCATTAGTTCGGTTAAAAGGAACGATGTACGATCTGTCAAATATCTAAATATATTTTGGTTAGATCAAGAAAATATCTGCAAAAAATTGTTTGTTGTACAATGTCCTGCAATGTACACGTACAATGTACATCTTATTCTCCTCATATTTAGTTCGTGCTTTTTTGCATACCAGTTTATTTTAGAAACCTGTTGTTCGAGACAAGATTTCGGAAGAAACACTTCAGTACTGTCTCCAGTAACTTCAAACCTCATTATCGTTCTACAGTTGCGGGAGTTTCCTCCTGCTGATAATGCTCAGCTTTAGGTGCATGATGTTCCAACACATTTTATATAAATGAGCAGTGAGACGAAATTGGGTAAGGACTGGACTGGACTCACGGACTACCAAGAACTGAAGTCGCCAAAACCAGAGGTTTTTTTAACTTTCTTCTTAGCGGGCTGCGAAGAACTTTCATCAGGATCGCTAGAAATATGAATGAAAACATCTTTCAATTCTATGCAAATGTAACAATCAATTCAAGACACAAGTCACTGTATCTTGTCAACTCGAGACACAGGTCACTACGTCTTGATTCAAGCAAGAATGGCAGTTGCCAGCAATTGGTATGCAAGAGTCCAAGTTCTCGAGTGAGAACAAGAGCTGTACTGTGTGTATGGGAGACAAGCGAGCAAGCGTAGCAACTCAATTATATTCAAATGGTTGTAGCCATTACTCAATTTTCAGGGTCTTACGGATCGGGGTAGGGATGTGGGGGTGTCCTTATCTTCTAAATACCTCGACACTTTTGGTATATACTTTCCAACTCCTGATCGATGAACTTTCATTTGAGTTTCCAAAGCAGAGCTTGAGTTTTGTTTTCGTTCTTCCTGCAAGATTCACCAGGATAAGAATACAGTACATAGATGGATAGAATTTTTTTTATACACGCTGACCCCGTCAACCGAAGCTGACTTCCACGAGGGGCATGTGCTGAAAATAAATATATAAAGTTTACAAGTGCAAGAAAGTGATATTTAGAGCTATTTACAAGAAAGTGTATAAGTTTTAAAAGATGTGCCAAAATAACAACTACAAACATATTAGTGAAAGAATTTGGTAAACAATTCACATTATTTGCAATACTTAGTACTCAAAGATGTGAGCAGCGATTTTTTTGCCGAAAGGAAGAAAGAGATTTGCTTCCCCTAATACCTTTAGGAATAGAATTCCAAAGTTTTGTCCCGTCATACATGAAACTGTTCTTCATATTATCAGCACGAGGCTTTGGTAAACATAGGCTACTTGATATGTTTCGTATGGGGAGTGCGATGTAAATTCAACTTATCTATTGCTCAGGCTAAACGGGATTCGAACGTTGAGAGAAAGTTGACGTTCAAGTCCTACCTCTGCCAGCCGATTTTTCTCTTCTTCTTCTCTCTCTTTTTCTACTTTTATCTGAAACAAAAACGCACGTGTTGGTTTTGGCTTTCAAATAAAATATATTTTATGCACAGCAAACAAAATAAGCGGCGGAGAAACAAATATCTGCTCACCTTTTCGTCGACCTCTTCAAAAGGATTAACAAACACGCTAACATTTGTAATTTTAATCAGTTCCTTGAAAGAAATAAATTTCAAGTTTTTTTGTGGTATTCGGATGTTCACAAACAAAATTATTTAGTACAGGTTCTAACAAGTTTGTTTGAATAATTTTTGGAAGATATACCTTTGGTCTGTCTTTTTCATCACATTCAATTTTTTCCATTTTGTTTATCGTATCCATTCCACCAACCACACTAACATGCAAAATAAATGTATAGCTATGTAAATGTTGTCAGTAACTAAGTGCAGGAAAATGTTAATTGGCAGCCATATTTGGTTTCTCAGAAACTTACTTTTCTCAGAAACTTATCATAGTTTCTCAGAAACGTTTCATGGCTTCTTAGAAACTTACTTTTGTCAGAAACTTATCAAGGTTTCTCAGAGACTTACGTGTACTTTTCTAATAAACTTATCATGGTTTCTCAGAAACATACTTTTCTCACAAACTTATGATATTTCTCATAAACTTACCGTCCAAAAACTGAATGTTTGTTATCAAGATGTCGACACGAACGATATGTTATAAAACTAAAAAACAAGAAAACTAAACGTGTGTCCATTCGCTCTTTACAAACAAAATAAAATAATTATGATATCAAGTTCCATAAAACTCACAACTGAGATTTATTAGTGTTGGCCCCAGAGTTCGCCATACTTAAAATGCCTCGACCTAAAACCAACATACATATAAAAAACACTAAATATATACAAGATATTACAGTATTAGACATAACTAAAATACTATATAAAAGCCTGTTTACGATTTAACGGCCATCTTCGCTTTCCTCCTTTTGGAGGATATGAAATAGTGGATTACTTAATGATGTTGTTACAAGACTTCATAACCTGAAACATTTTGTAACGCGTCGACTCTTTCACATCCTTTAGAAGGAGAAAGTTGCAGCAAAAAAAACAACATTATTCCGTCACGACAGTAAAAGCTCTACAAACCTTGATGCGATAAATTTGGTTTGAATTCATCTTTGAAAGGAGAACCCCAAGCAGACTCGCCTCCTGCAAGGGAGGACAGAATAAAATGATACAGCACAGTCAAGCAGACCCCAACTTGAAGATGACAAAAAAGATGCCCATGTCACTGCGATCTTTTTGAACCTATTGTAAATTAGCTTTTATACTACACTGCCTACAAAATGTTCGACTCGTTGACATAAGTCTTAGTAAATAAAACTTTATTCTCGCTAATTTTGATGCCCTAAAATTTCAATCTTCTGAGTTTTTGAACGTATAAAGTCCACGCCTCCTAAAGGTCATGGTAACATCGACAAACGGCCATCTTTTATGTCGAGGTGAATTGACAATGACGTCAGCAATTTTCATTCCCATTATTTTCAAGAGAGTTGGGAGAAGTGAAGAAACTTTTAAATTTTTATACAAACCTCGACCTGTTCCAGTTGGGTCTCCGCCTTGTATCTGCGCCAAGATATCAGTGTATTATTTTTAGTATTGCTTGACATTTACTGCCTTGTATCTACTGAATAATTACATGTCCACAATTCAAACGAACTTACCATGAAGTTGCGAATTGATCGATGAAAGGCTGCAGGAAAAATAAGACTTTTATAATAACGAACATCGCTTCAAATCAAATAAACTACAGTTAAAAATTAATGTAATATCTTACTGGTGTTGTTGTAGTATCCGGACGCACAGTGCTTTAAAAAATTTTCACATGTTTTAGGAACCTAAAAGCCAACACGCATACAGTTACACTCAATGCAAGGAAACTTTGCCTGAATTCGCAGTCATTTTCATTCCTTTTCATGGCAGTTCAACGTTTTAATTAATGATTTCAGATGCTCGTTCAACGTTAAACCAACGTCATTTTACCCGCATGGTACAGTAAGTACAGGAACTAACCATATCACAGTGAAGCTCCAAATTTAAATCTCCCATGTTTGTGGTGATTCGAACATAGCCTGTGAAAAACGAAATGAAATGCAACCACTGCGGAAAAAAGAACAAAGTTGTATGTAGGTATGGGAGGAGGTATGGAGGTATGAGAGGAGGTATGGAGGTATGAGAGGAGGTATGGAGGTACGAGAGGAGGTATGGGAGGAGGTGTGGAGGTATGAGGAGGTATGGAAGGAAGTACGTAGATATGAGAGGAAGTATGGGAGGAGGTATGAAAGGAGGTATGGAGGTACGAGAGGAGGTATGGGAGGAGGTGTGGAGGTATGAGGAGGTATGGGAGGACGTACGTAGATATGAGAGGAGGTATGGGAGGAGGTATGAGAGAAGGTATCTAGGTATGGGAGGAGGTATGCAGGTATGGGAGGAGGTATGGGAGGACGTACGTACATATGAGAGGAGTAAGGGAGGAAGTATGTAGGTATAAGAGGAAATATGGGAGAGGGTACGTAGTTATGAGAAGAGGTATGGAGGTAAGGCACTTGCAATGTTTATCTTAGTAATTCACTTTTACTGTATCTTGTTTCAAATTTCTTCGTTATTTCATCAAACTTTACCTTTCTTCTTCACTTCTCTATATCGCAAAACATCCTCGTCAATGATGGCTACAAAATGAAACAAACAAACGCATTGCTTTTTAAACACAATCAACCGTATATTAAAGGTAGCGAGTTGCAGGGTTAACTTGCACAGTACAATTCTAGTTGGAAGCAAATAGACCACTGCAGAAAAAATAATGTTACATGAAATTTGATTGGCTCAACATTTGTCCTGAGCCAATCAAGTTTCGTGTAACATCTCAAATGACCTGCTTCTTGTTTTGTCACAGGAACTCGAGCAGTTGATGTCAATGAAGCTCCCATCATTCCAGTTGAGTAATGAGCCTAAACATGAAATATTCATCATTTAGAAAACAATGAATATTAAAGTGATTTGAATCTGAGAAACTCTAGCTTATAAGTCCAAAGACCTAATTCCTGTCCTCGCAGAAATCAACTTGCAGTAAGCTTGCGATTCATCCAATCACAATTCACAATGCTAGAAAGTGTATTTTAATTAGATGCAAGCACTCGCTGCGAGGAGCTTCCGGCAAGCACTGGAAATCCGCCTAAACGCTTTTCTAAGTAAGGAAAGATCTTCAGAGAACACCCTCAAAGCTACAGGATAAAGTTGGTAAAAATATACTAACTGCATTCCTGGAATCAGCCTTTGACGTGCTAGCACCACCGTCTTTCTCCTAAATAACATGCAATCTTGAGTATCTTCAACTTCTTCTTTGGGTTTATGTATGGAATATAATTTCACTTACAGGTTCTTTATAAGTTTGTTGAAGTTCGCTCAAAATGCTGTCAGTTTCCGTGTTTGTCTTTCTTATGTAATACATTGGATCTTGCATTGCCTTCGTTTCACCTGAAGAAAAATATTAACAAAATACTGTCCAAGAGTCCATTTAAGTTCGTTGGTTATAATGCAAAGCCCAATACACCACCCGTTTTTGCACACTGATATAGTGTCGTCATCAGAGGTGTCGTCATCAGCCATGCTGCTTCCTCGATACTTAAGTGGTAACATCATCAATTCAGTACAAACTCACCCTCATCCACAACTGTCAAGTTATTTTTGAGATGATGAAATGAAGCAAGGTTAAATTTATGAAGGTCAGTTGGGTCCTGTAAGAAATGAACAAAAACATCAGCCTCGGCAAGCACATTGTCTAAATTGCAACAATATTTTGGGATTAACCTGTATAGTAATGATGTCCTTGCGTGTAAATGGCTCATCTGTCAAGAGATCTTTAAAATTTCGTGGCTTGATGTTCAACTGTTCGACAGCCTGTTAAGAGGAAATTTATTGCCTACTCACCAGCTCTGTACTTATAAACTTGTGAATCTAATTTGCAATGTACCACCATTTAAAGCAATCTTCAATGAGTTTTACCAATACACACCTCATAAGCAAACACATTCCCTGTTGTTTTGACAGCAACAATGTGACTATTTTGTGTGAAAACTTTGTATGTCACAGGGCAATGATATTTATCTACAAAAGTATACAGAATGTATAAATGTTAGCCTAGCAAGCAAGGTTGCTTTGGTGCTTACTGCACAAAAAATGGATAACACTATCCACTGGATAGTGATTTTTCGAACTGCTGCAGAAAGGCATAAAAAGCAAGCACATCAGAGATATAAGCAAACCAGAGATTGGTATAAAAAGCGACTTTAACCCGGTCGGCAGAGTATGGCAGTTTACTTTTGGTCAAGATCTTGGGAGCGCCAAACACCAGAACTTGTATGCGGGTGCTCAAAAAAAGGTCAGGTGTGCTAGGAAAAGTTTTCTAGGTGCGCCAAAATATATTTAAGTGTGCCTAAATATCTACAGTACTTAAGTGCTGCATTATATTTCAAAGCTTGGTTGATGTAACTAATTGTGACCATGAAAGGTAAAAATAAGGTGTTTTTGAGGTCTTCCAAAACACCAGGCACAGTAGGCTAGGTGCCCTGAAATTTTGCGCCATTTTTCTGCAAGGTGTGTTTTTTGTTGCCACACTCTGTAGTCTGGACTTTAGCTCATAAATGCTGGCCTTTGATGTGGGTTTGGCTAATTACTGAACATGTTTAGAGAATTTGAAAAAATCACTATCCAGAGAATATCACTATTCACTTTCTCTGATGTTTTGCAACTGAAATTATCTAATACCTTCATTGTTTTTGTGAAAGTTCAATTTGATCAAGTTTTTGATTTCCAAAGCCTTAAAAGATAAAACAGTGAATATATACCATTCCACAAATTTCAAATAAGATTAACTTGGATGTTGTTAATTTGCTATATATTAGAAGATACTGTACCTCGCCAGTGACTGGGTTTTTACCATATTTCTTAATAAATGGTACAATACTCCTGAACATAAATTAAGAAACAAGATAAAGAAAAACATAAATTAAATAACATAAATTAAGATTAAGATACGATTAAGGTTAATAACATAAATTAAGAAATAATTAATGTTAATAATCTTAATTTATGTTATAAATAATTAATAAATAAATAATAAATTATTACTACATAAATAATTAACAATAAATAAATAAATAATTAACTAATATATTAATAATAATATTAATATAATAATATTAATATATTAATTAATATATTAATAAATTAATAATTAATGTTAATTATCTTAATTTATGTTACTAACATAATTTAATAACATAAATTAAGATTAAGATATGATTAAGGTTGAGATAAAGATTAAGATAAAGATTAAGATAAAGATTACGGTTAAGATAAAGATTAGATAAAATAAGATTAAAATAAAGTAGGATTAAGATAAAATAAGATGAGATAAAGATAGGATTAAGATAAGATTAAGATAAGACTAAAATTATAAATTAGAAGTATGCAATACAGGTTCCAGTGATATTTTAGCCTAGATAAGTTCTACAAAACACTTCTGACAGAAAAAGGAAGTGTTATTATAATAATTTATGTTATAAATAATTAATAAACAAATGATAAATTATTAATAAATTAATATTTAATAAATAATTAATTGATTAATATATTAATAATAATATTAATATAATGATATTAATAATAATATTAATATATTACTTAATATATAAATTTATTAATAAATTAATAATCAAATAATTAATGCTAATTATCTTAATTTATGTTATTAACATAATTCAATAACATAAATTAAGATTAAGATACGATTAAGGTTGAGATAAAGATTAAGATAAAGATTAAGATAAAGATTACGGTTAAGATAAAGATTAGATAAAATAAGATTAAAATAAAGTAGGATTAAGATAAAATAAGATGAGATAAAGATAGGATTAAGATAAGATTAAGATAAGACTAAAATTATAAATTAGAAGTATGCAATACAGGTTCCAGTGATATTTTAGCCTAGATAAGTTCTACAAAACACTTCTGACAGAAAAAGGAAGTGTTATTATAATAATTTATGTTATAAATAATTAATAAACAAATGATAAATTATTAATAAATTAATATTTAATAAATAATTAATTGATTAATATATTAATAATAATATTAATATAATGATATTAATAATAATATTAATATATTACTTAATATATAAATTTATTAATAAATTAATAATCAAATAATTAATGCTAATTATCTTAATTTATGTTATTAACATAATTCAATAACATAAATTAAGATTAAGATACGATTAAGGTTGAGATAAAGATTAAGATAAAGATTAAGTTTAAGATAAAGATAAGATTAAGATAAAATAAGATTAAAATAAAATAAGATTAAAATAAAATAAGATTAAGATAAAATAAGATGAGATAAAGATAGGATTCAGATAAGATTAAAGTAAGACTAAAATCATAAGATTAGAAGCATGCAATACAGATTCCAGTGATATTTTAGCCTAGATAAGTTCTACAAAACACCTCCAACAGAAAAAGGAAGTGTTATTACAATACTTACAGTAAATCAAAAACAACTCCTTCTTTTGTGCAATATGGGTTAGCAAATGGTTGCAGGGACAAACTATGAAAAACATGTTCTGATTATCAATTAACCCATTACTATTAATTGTTATGAATTTTAACCCATTACAGCCATCAATCACACATTAGTTTTTCTGTTGACAATTTCTAACATCACATAGACTGGTGAAATATACAGATCACAGCATATGATCACAGTCACTGTACACGGCCAAAAATCAGATCCTGTTCTTAGGGCATCATTGTCCCTGGTTGTCAACAATATTGTTCAGCAATTGTTACACCTGATTGCCTGAGCACTACTCATCATGATTATAACTTGGGAACTGTCCTAAACCACAAAAATTCCTCCTGGAAATAAGATATTTTTTAATATTTCCCGGAGGGGTGACTACTCACTTACCTGCAACAATAAAATGGTAATCTTCTAAAAGCTGCATTTGCACCAACATCACTACCTAACAAGATTTTAAAATGTGACAATTTATACATAAGCAATATAAATGCCAATTTACACTACAAAACAAGTCATGTGTAACTCTTGTTCCGCTGTATAAGAATGATCGAGTAAGGCTTGTAAAATTGTGACATTTTATATTTCATCTCCAACTGTTGAACAAGAGTAGTGGAGTTTGCAATTGTTTTCATGTGTCAGAAAACTCCAGTTTCAACCAATAATATGTTAATACCTGTCTCCTTTCCACCCCATTCAGTTTTCCATTCCTTGTTTGTGATATATCTAGTGCAGAATAATTATGATTATAGTTCTGTAACACAATATTCTCAATGTAATCCAGCAGCCAACGAAAACCTTGCTCCTGGTATTTAATTCCACCATGTGTGGGATTTAATTAATACAGAGGGCCACAGACTCAAATAGAGGCCGTCAGGCGGACAGGCCGTGGAGTGTGGACTGCCGACTGCTGGCTATTTTGTACTGTGACTCCCATGTTGGGAAATTGTGCTTGAATTATTATTTGCTTGAAAAGTGCATATCTTTTGATGAAAACAACACCATGAACACCATGAAAGAAATAACTTAGCTAAGCCATAGACTCAAGCTTGGGGATCAAGCTTGAGTTCATGAAATAGTTGTAATAACAACAGATAAATATATCTATAGACTCAAAGAAACTAGCTCTATTAAACTTACAATTTGTCTTTTTGATGCTGTCTTTTTCCCATAACGTTACACTTTTAAAGACGTGAGATTTATTTCAGCTTCGATTTTCTTGTTTTTATGGTTGAATTATGGCTATTATCTACATGAAGTCTATCGCCACGCGCTGACCAAGCCAGCAAAACACCAAGATGGCGGACATGAAAAATGTGGTAGAAACAAAATTAACAAAAGAATTTAGCCCTGTTCATCTGGTAAGTGCTACTGCTGTTAGTGCTGTAACTTATTCAATTGATATTCTAATATTAATGCATTTATTTCTTCCCTGATCTATTTAAATACTAACAAAATTATATAACTGTTGTCCTACCTGATTGGGCTCCTAGCTAATTTGTCCCCAATGTGTGGAAATTATTTTCTGAAGCAGGAGTACTTAGACTTCCTCTGTTTTTGAGTCGAAGTTTTAGCAATTTATAACAACATAAAAAAGTCAATTTCATCTAGTCTGTAACAAAAGGAACTAGTGTAGAGTGACATCAGCACGCAGTTTGTCATTTTCTAACTTTAATTTTGCCTATTTTAGGATGTAATTGACATCACTGCAACTAAATGTGATACCAGTTTTAATGTGATCATTGTATCAGAGAAGTTTACAGGAAAACCTCTCTTACAAAGACATAGAATGGTCAATGCTTGCCTGGAAGAAGAGTTGAAGTCTATCCACGCTTTTACGATGAAGACACTCACGCCAGAGCAATGGGAAAAGCAAAAACAAGCAACTTAGTAGTGAAATAAGTAATGTACTAGTCAATAAACCAGTAAATAGACTAATAATGAATATGAAATAGAGTAATTCTGGAATAAATTTTGTAAATATGGAGCAATTAAAATGCTTCAAACAGAATTGTGGCATGGCTTCGAATTATCCGCAAAAAGTCCAGTTAAAGTCCGTCTAAATCTAAAAATTCTTTATTGAAACAAATGGAAAATTGTATGAATGTTTCAAAAATTATTTACCCACTGCCACGACTGCGCATGCGTTCGAGCTTCAAAGTTAATGATGAATAAACAAGATGGCGGAAAATATAATTTTTTGAGAAAACAGCATTTTTGACTAGTTTCCAAGCTGGTAACATTAAAACAAATTTAGAAAATTCTTCAGGAAAACAACAAGAATAGGACTAGACTCGAACTGAAATTCCTGTTTTTGTAAAAACACAAGTACATTTATATAAGTACAATATTTATTTCACTACTATTAAAGTCGCTTGTGGAAAAGCTTAAAAATTGCTCCGTGCATTTTGAAGTTGTTTTCAGGCTTCACGAACGAGATGCAAACACTCCTGAAGGTAAGTAAGGTACTTTTTGCGAGTAAAATAATTTTGTATTCTTTTATAAATATGTTTATGCTCTTTTTGCGAAATTTGATAACAAATATATGTCTGTCGAAAGGTCACACTTCACAGTCCAGCTGAGTGAGCTGACCCATATTGTAAAGCGCCTGAAAGAAAAACTCGTCACTGGACATATTTTCAATTCAATAAATTTGCTTGCAAGCCATAAACTGTTATTGAACACTACACAGTAGGTAATCCAGGATATGCAACCATATTGATAAAAAACAAACACAATTTTATTACAAGATTGACATTTTAGTCAAATATTTCACGCGCTTTTAGTTTCAAGCTCATGGGAACTAACTTAATTAATTAATCAGCACTTGAGAAGTTTAATTACAGCTCTCCAAAATCATAATCCGCTAAAAATAACTCCTTGATCTAGAACAAGTTCATACAGGCAAAATTTCGAACAAAGCTCGAATGTTATTTTGCCTCGCGGAGAAAATTCTAAATTAGTGCGACGGATTTTTGCGCACCGGCTTTAAGTCGTGCGCACAGCTTGAAAACATTAACACAATTAGTCTGAGTCGAGAATTATTATAATACAAATTAACAATTTGTTGTGGATCCGTCTGCTGGGCAAAGGAAGCGTCTGAATGAATGTTTTGTACACTAAATCGATGGGTTTTGTATCTGGGTGCCTAAGTAAAGAATTGCGTTTCTTTTGAAGCTTTCAAGAGTGGGAATCTAGCGAAATATGGCAAGAGTGGGCAAAGAAGGAACAAGGTTAGAATTTTGAATATTTTCGCTAGTTGTTAATGCAGATAATATGTTCGATGTATTAAAGTGATGATACCTTACTGCCGATGTGCTATGGTATTTCATCTGTGAATCAGTACACGTTTCGATTCTTCTTGCCGGATAAAATAGATTTTAACCTGGCAGATCTATCATAGAAACGCGTAAACTTTATTTTGTATATTACATTATAATGTTGATTAATGATCTTATCGAGTCAATTCTAGACGCAGCTAGCCTTAACGATATGCGCACTTTATTAACATAATAATGACACAGTTTTGCATCGTCCGCAATGTGTCCTTATTCCTATAGGGCAAAATTAATCATGCACGTCCATTTTTTAATGTTTTAATTGAAATTATCTTGCATTTACACTCTCATTTCGTTAAAACCCTCCCCCATAGCTGGGTGTTCAATGATCGCTCCAAACTAGACGCTCTTCTCTTCATATGTAACATGTAAAAAGAAACAGATAGACCGTTACAAGTACATGCATTATCAAAATATCAGTGTGCCTTCCATCAACGATGGATGTGTGTTACATCTTAGCTATTACGAAATCGTTGCCTTCAGATTTCTCTAGCAAAATTTCTTAACTACGTACTTATCTCTGTCAATCTTGTTCTTTGGAATGGGCCTTTAATTCAGTGCGTTGTAGTGCAAATTGCATTCCCCCGTTAGCTAAATGCCCATTAGCACGCAGTATGTAATTTACTGCGATTTATTGCCATTGTGTGCCTGACCTAAAATATCATAAAGTGATAACACACTGTCGATTTTGTCCGAATGAAGTTCATTCGAGCAAGATTGAACTTTTTTAGTTCACATTTTCCATATGGCAACAGCTTTTATTCGAAATTCCATCATGGAAATTTAATTGCTCTGGATTGGCCATTAGGAAACCGAATGCATTTTCTTGTTGTTATACTTGCACGTGAAGGGGAAGGGGATTATAGTTAAGGGGGATACATCATTATCTTTAGCTCTAACTGCTTGAGAGCTAAATTACAAAGGATATTACAGCTCAACTCGAACCTCAGTGGTGTCAGATCACAAAGCACATGAATAAAGTCGCTTCCACACGACTAAAGTTTCTTTGACAAATTTCATGTGCAAAATGTTTTTTGACTACGTAAATTAGAAATTTTCAAATCTATTTTGATTTTCTAATTTACTCGGTCTAACATTCAGGACATTGGTTGTGTAAAAGTGGTCTTGAAACCGTAGTGAGGATCAAACTCACGGTCTCAGAGCTTGAAAAGCGCTTGCTCTGACCTTGCGCTGCGGAAACTCTCTCTAAATTTCATTAAGTTATTTAATATAAAAAAAGGCTATAAATCTAAAATTGTGTCAGTTAGACTTCCCTAACATTGTCCTCTGAAATTGGATCAGCCAGTTGCCCACTCCAACGAACGAATTGATCAAAACCCGCTGAAAACATATTGCGGTTATCACACAATTACAACAAAATCCATTTTGCAACGTGCTAATTAACTTTTCCCAAATCAGAAACGGTTAAAGATGGATTCTAGTGCATTGCCAGGAATAAATGATGAACTTTGTTTCCTGTGTAGACTAAAAACAATAGTTAAACATTCACAAACATCTAGACGACAAAACCTCGCCGAGCTCAAAAATAGAAGTCTTAGTACACTGCGCTGCGGTTAACCGTCCCGAAGATTTTTCTAATCAAAGAATATTACACCCGAACGAAGTGTTATGCAAATTTCTGAGCGGAGCAAGCGGTCTCTCACCTGTTATGAATGGCCAGTCTTAATACAAAGACCAAACATTCAGCTCTGTGAATGCGTAATGAAAATATTGTCAAACTATCTAAAATCGACGCCGTGCTGATTTGTAGAGCGATTCAAGCGGCCAGATACAAGTAGCAAGCCGGTTTGTGGAGTCTTACGGAAGAGAACCAGAGGATTCTTGAGATATTCCAAAGATGGAGTTCTCCTCTCGCACAAGGTATAAATGATAGATGTGACATTGCTGCTACAGTGACAATTTGTGTGTGAATTTTGTATCGCTTTTGTGAACCGGTTACGCTTCAACGAGAATTAGTTTCAAAACTTTCAAAGTATCGAAAATTTTACTTTAAAGGTTTTGTTTGCGTTGCGGTTCGCGCGAAATAGGCAGACTACAAGCTTGTGTCCAAATGTAGGTATGCTTTTTCTGATACGCAGTACGCTCCCGACTTGGGGACAAAGTTCGTACAAATTTGTAGACGAAGCTTAGTTAAATTCCCGTTCTCTCAAGCAATTTTACTCGTTTGAATTATCTGAAATAGTAGACGAGTTGTGGACGTAGTTAGTAAACGCTACCTTGTCTGATCTTTCAGAAGTCGGTCATTCTCTCACATACGGCAAATAGAAAATCGCGGAAAATTTGCAAGTATTTCTTAAAGAGACTTCAAATGCGTCATAGGCGTCTAAACTAAATAGTCACTCCAATGTTTATTTGTTATTTTTATGCAGTTTTGCCCAAGCTGTCAGCGAGAACTCGAATCCATTTGAATTGTTATATTGGGCGTCAAATCACGTATTATACAGCATAACTACACAACTTGTGATCGACTTATTTTATATCTTAGAGAGTTTGTTTAAAGAACATTCTAAAGAAATATAAATCTATTGTCTGCATACACGCACGGTCTTCATATACGTCCTTCACATTTCAGTGTAAGATTTTCGATTTTTAAAATGCACAAACAGCATCTAGGTTTAAATTATTAATCGGCATTCATTTAAGGTTCCTATGTATTATTATCACACACCTTGCTAATTCTTGCCCGTAGGCTAAGTCTGTAAAAATGTTTTGAAATCGTAAAAGATTGATTTGTAACTAAAATAACTGCTCTCTCATACAAATTACAGAATGATCTAGAACTGGTACTATATACTGTTATAAATGATTGTCTAGTCCAACTCTTATGAAGGCGGTTTTATTTTATAACGGAAAGTTCTGCAAAGAATTACGTCAATTTGTCGGCCATGTATGCTTGACTTACCGGCATTAAAATGTAAAAAAGTTTTTTTGTCAAGACGACATGATTTAGAGCAAAAGAATTTGTGAAAGAATCCTTAAACTACTCGGTATATCAGTATCTATAGGTAGAGATGTACCGCCTTTTTGGTCACTTTGATTCGCTATTTGGTGAATTTCAGTGAATTTATGAGAATAACCTTCAACGCACTGCCGAAAGTCGTGGACTTTTTCCGGGTACTCCGGTTTCCTCCCACAAGGAATGTTAATTAACAGTGTGGGTGAGATTAGCTCCAATAACTGATCCTTTCATCGTAGCTGTGCTCCGTGTTCAGAGATGAGTCATAAGGTGGTGTCACTGGCGCCCTCAGAAAGCCTTCGAGTGGATCAGTGTTTTGCTGTGTCCCTCGTATCTCAGCTTACCTGCTAGCTGCAAGTGTATGGATGATTACACGGGACAGCTCGTGCATACCACTTATCAAACTTAATATGGATGGAATACTCTTTGATATAAATCAATTCCTAGCCACTCTGAAAATGTTCAATATAAATATATATGCACTACTTTGCACCAACGTCAAACCACTGGGCAAAGGTTTGGTGATATTTAGAAGAGATTCACACCAATTACAGCAAACGTTAGAAACTATGTCACACTATCCATGACAACAAGATCTCAGCATGTGACCCCTTGGTGATTAGAAGCTCAAAATATCGTACGAACGCCCTCAAGTAGGGGATGAGTGCAATATTAAATATCTTTGATAAACAAAGATTGTTTTGTTAAGACGTTTGCAAACAAGCCATCTTCACTGTTGTGCCTAAGCCTTGAGAGTCTTAGTCAAGGTAGGATGAGATTAAGAATCGAGAAGCGAGTGTTTGCCCGAGAGTTTTCACAACTCTCGCTAAACTTGGTCAAGCAGGGGGGGGGGAGGAAGAGTTGGTGAAATGGATGTTGAAATCTGCTCAAGATTGTCAATATTTTTGCTGAAATAGTGACTGATATATCATACGCTGTACTATAGTTGATTACAAATTCAGTTCTCATGCAACTCTCATCACTGGTCAAAGCGAAGAATAGCTCTCGTCAACTATCATAAAACTGCCTTAAAGTTCTGTGAACTCAACTTGTTCTTCCTTTCATTATAAAGAGTGATAGCTTATCTACATGTAGAAAACAAAATCATGAGGGGAAGGCGTAATTAAATTCCTAACTCCTATAATACTTCGTGAGTTTGTCTGTCTGTATCTATGTCTGCATGTTAGTTTGTTGCCTCGAAACCATCCAATAGCCTCTTCAGGAATCTCTTGAATCAACAGTGTTTCTATTACGTATTTTAACCTGGTATACAAGCTAAAATATAACGCAAAATATCAGCATCTCGAAGTCCAACATTCGATTTAAAATAGAGTTTCGGGTTTCGATATTTCGATTCTCTTTCAAAATCTACGAACTTATATGAAACCTCCTGACCACCGAATAATCCCGAAAGATTTCAAAAACGTGCTAGAAGACTTGATGTGGGTATAAAAACAATCTAGATAGACTTTCGTAACAATCAAGTGCCTAGTATGTTTATTCATAACGATAGAATAATATCATTTCTAGAAAAACTAAATAGTTATCGCTACAGCTTTTCATTTTTAATCCGGGATAATCACCACCGCAACTCCGTAAGACATTGTTAGCACTGATGGATGTCCAGGCTAGTACGGTCCTATTTTATGTTTTTCACAAAGGAAAACAAATTAGATATGAAACATACCCTTAGAATAATGCAATTATTGGTATTAAACCACTAATACAATTCAGGGGGCATGTATCAAACGCAAACGACGACAGTTTTCGATTACAAAGTTGGACCAAAATTGCTTTCTAATCCTGTGCGGAAATGTAGTATTACAAACGCAAACATAATCAGACATCGCCGTGACTTTGCTATGTAGACCTTTAGCTCATTATGAACTCATGAATATATTAACAAAATTCTTGGTTATCAATATTTAATATCACGGCGTAATATTATTGTTACAGACTCACTATCATAATTGTGGATTTCGCTTTGAACTTGGACAAATTCGATACGTTTTCCTCGAGAATATTGCAAAAGGTGTCCTTTGTTAAAGGTACGGAGTCATATGAGTCTTTGTGGTTGTCTTGTTTGTTTCAAGCGCTTTTCAAAAAATTTTCGCACTATCAGGTAAAGAACAATCGAATTGCGTATTGAATAATTCAAACTTGTTCTAATAAGATGCAAAAATATTTGCATAGAAGTATTTATTTTGTCGGGCCACGCTTGAATCGTCAAGCCTCGATGCTAGCGAATTTAACGCCACAGATTTCGCAGAGACGCAGAAAGGAAACTGTAAAAGCGTAAAAATGTAAGTAAGATGTTTAGCTTTGAAATTGAAATTGGAAAATTCGCTGAATCATTATGAGAAAATCAACGAAATGTGCCTCGTTACGTGTTGTGGTTTGTTTGACATGCTACTGCGTGAGGGAGTGAAAAACAAATAGGACTTTAACTCGTGCGTTTTTCATTTGCGAGTGCATGAGAAATCACTAGAACAGGCATTCACCTTGTAAATGGCAGGGTTTCAACAATTTTTACAATATTGTCAGAGGGCAAAGAGTGTACCTTTCTTAAGGCGTGCACTATACAGCTGCATGCATGTCTGCATGGAAACAAAGTTATAACGCGTTTTAAATGATTAAAAAACCATCTGCTGTGCATTCAAAATCATTTTAAATCTTCCTTGAAAAAACGATAGGTGATGTCTGCGTTATAGATTCATTTAGGCTGCTCTATAATATATCACATGCGTATTCGATATAGGTTATGGTTGCATGTGATGTCTAAACTTACGTGAAAATTAAAGTTATATGTTTCCGACATCCGAGTATGCGGGGTTTCCTTTGTATGGGAGTGTCAAACATTGTCAGATTGGAAGACGCGAGATCAAATTTTGGGTCTGAATTTGGTTGTATAGTTCTCGGTATCACATGAACGTTTTATAAGACTATATATGAAAATTCTTGCCGTGTTTATATTGACAATCGTCTTATTTTTCTCGGCTAAGTCAAGGCTAATTGTATCATCATTTTGCCTCTATTGTTCGCTCTCTCAGAGGAGGAAAATGTGACAGGAAGTTAATCGATGTATGGCGTCAATCAATCCAGTGTCGATGAAGCAATATACTGTAAAGCGAGAAAGCTTGAGTTCGTGTTATGCATGATATTTTGTTTCAAAAATAATAGTTTCTCCCATAATTTTAGCAAGGTCTTGTCGAGTTTCTCTTTCTGTACAAGGGAAAAGGACAGGTACATGTACTTTTGCCTGAGCGAATTAAATTAACATAATACTTACAAAGCCTGTATTATATCTATATAAAAAGATGAATAACACAAACAAACATAGGATCTTTCTCTGCTTGAAACGATTTAAACAGACCTTAGCTTCATCGAGAAGTTAGTGTAGTAGTGATGTTTTGTGTGCTTTTTATTCTCTAACTTTCCTTTGACGCTATCTTACATGCAATGGAATTGTTTGATACTGGCCAGAACTTCGTTCCATTTTCTTTTCATTGTTTACCTTTGTTTCGCTTCTACCTAGCTCTGTAAAGCTTTATGAATCGTAACGCGAGCAAGCTTTAGCTGTAGCATATATAAGTGGCTATTAGAAATTTGAACATTTTCTTTAGTGCATGTTTCAGGAGAGTGGCTGGTATGTAAATTAAGAAACGAAAAGGGAAACTTCGTAAGGAGACATGACAGCCAATGCCCACATGTTGGTAAAGTACAAATGATTGGCACTATCTGACACTATCTTTCAATTCCGTGCGTCATAACGACACTCGAATTGGTGGATTAGTGGGAATGATATCTCAACAACATATGAAGTTTGTGCTGGTAGTTCAAGTCTTTCATCAGCAAATCAATTTCTTCACAGTTCAAAAGTTTGCATAATTTTGTTCACGAATGAGTACAGCAGACAAATTCTTAGACAATATCTATCTACCATAATTAAATGCATTTCTGCCAATACTCGTCCCCGCATATTTCTAACCAATCAGAATGCTTTATGCACATTGTCCCCAGTGCCCTGAAATTCTTGAAGCTTTGGGCTCCCTGATTGGCTACATTCACAACCAATCCCAGAGCGGTACTTTATTAAACCGCCGACCATTGGTTGCTTTGACCTCGATGATTTTGTTTGATTTAAACAAGTACAACAACAACATCATAAGGTAAATAATTGCCGGCTTCATGCAAAGCCTGACAGGGGCAAAACTGGTGTGAAGTACAAGCTAGGACTATATATCTACATACAGGTATTGACTCATCATCACATAGTGAGCGAAACGACGCTCAAAAAAGCTACAATGTATATGTGTACAGACAACTATAATGAGTGTATTCCTTAAAATTGTTTATATTTTGTTCTCGTAGACAGGTATGTGGTCAATGTGACTATATGTAATTTCATTGTTTCTATAATACTATGTTGTTTTTAAGACTAACACGGGCAGGTTATAGGGTATAAAAACATACATCTACCGTATATACGTGTTTATTACGGCTAACTTGTGACTTGTGAGATGGTCCGGAGATTTTTCCAGAATCCTTTACAGGCTGATGGTTTCAGCATGTATAAAATTAACGTAGTTCCGCATAAAGTGTGTACGATGAGATTTTGCACAATTGAATACTGTTTATTTCGAGTCAATCGATTCATCTCCAGCAAACAGCAGCAATTTACAAGACATCAAATGAGTGTTTATGAACCTACAGTTCTAGAAGAAAAGAGTACTTTAAATAATATCAGGGTTTTATATGGTATCAGTATCTGTAACATTCCCTAAATGCAACTTATCTGTTGTGCTAAATTCGATATAATAACACAAGCTTTTGCCATTAAGGCGCAACCGGTCTTACATGGAATTGCACAACATCAATCTTGAGATTAATACTGTCCTTGGCTTGTAAAGGCATTTTAACTTGAATGTTTCAAATTCTTCTGATCTTACTTTTCTGGCCAGTTCGGGTCGATTACACGGAAAATGAAAGCATAACTGCTCTGCAGCTTTTCCAACGAGAGCCACACTCGACAAAGGGCATTTGCCGGAGACATCAAGGTTTCTGCTTATATTCCAATCATCAGGCTCTTTTACAAACTCTTGTGGTATTTCATCCGAGAAGATATTGCCACTAAACTTCAAACAACAGCAACAATATTTTGTACTTAAATGCTCTTGTCGATGTCCTTTTTTGTACAGTATGGGATGCATTAAAAACGGTTAAAACCTGCTTACCGACCTTTTTGGTATTTGTGTTTTACAAAGACTTTATTTACCTTGGCACTTTGCCCCACGTGCAAGAAGCATTGTTCGCCTTTGATAACTCGTATGGCCGCGAGATAACTCTCTCTATTAACTTTCCTTTGATTCTATCTTACATACAAAGGAATGGTTCGATAGAGGCCAGAACTTCGTTGCATTTTCTTTTATTGTTGTAACTTTGTTTCGCTTCTACCTGACATAACTTTCAATCAAATATCTTACTTATTATCTTACTTGTTGTTTACGTCGTTTAGTCAAGATGGATATGCAAATGCATACAAAGAGAAACATAATGACAAGCTAAACAATGAGTGTGGAGAGTTGGCTTGACATGCACGTGATGGCTTTAGAATGTCCTAAGATCTATGCCAAGTTTGCACAGATGGAAAAGCTTAAGGACTCAGAGAGTTAATTGTGTCCAAAATTGAAGACTTTACCATAATTTGGGTTTAATAGCGCAAACTACCAGACTTTTTTCTTTGTTGATTTTGATGTCTTGTTCGACATGAAAAATTTTTAACACGCAAATTTATTTTCCATTTCTAGTAGTGGAAGGTACAATCCTATCACCGGTGTTCCAGTCCCGGTACAACCAACCCGGCCTAACACTTCCGCTATCTTTGGAGGTTCTCCCGGTGCTATTGAATATATGTTCATACCTCCCACTGCTACAACCCGTCCAACGAAACCAGACACCACCGAAAAACGACGTTCCTTAAGCCGCGAAAGTCTACGACGATCGTTTACGGCCGTTCCCGAAAGTCTACCGGATTCCGACGAGTATTCCTCGATCTCCGACCTCAGCGAGTGCAGCAGCGAAGCGGAGCACCGCGAAAGAACTAGAACGAACTCGGGAACGTTTTCTAAAACACGCAAACCCATAACACGAAGTACTAGCTCGCGTTTGCCTGTGACCGCAAAGAGACCGACCGTGATGAAACGAGCAAACAGTTTTACACGAGGTACAGGAAGTTGTGTCCCGCGTGGACAAGCTAACGACACGCGTGGTTCCACGACCAGTCAACAAGAATCAACTTCAAGTACGTCAGATCTGACTAGTCAACCGCGTACATGTAATACTGCGGTAGCGTCTAAAATACCTAGAAAACCAGTACCCCGGGGAGTAGCAACTCAACTCCCTCAAACCTCCCGCATTCCACTGAAACGTGCTGACGTCAACTCTAACGTAGCCAACCGTGAGAGGTCTGGTAAAGAGCCTACTGTTATTAAACGAACTGCAACGGCAGACACCAAAACCAGCGGTATTCCTACAAATTCAAGTAAACAAACTTCCACTGAAACAAAGGAACTGTCTGAGCCAGTGATATCCAAACAAAGTGCGCTCTGCGGTATTCCTACGAAAGTTGGAAAGAAGACCCAACAGCATTCTGGGGGTTCAAAGATACCAGCTACTAAACAAGTAGGGGGCGATACTCGGGGTAATGAAACGAGTAAATCTACAGAACAAAACCAAAATATTGACAAAGAAAACGAGAGCGCATTGCATGCTGAGAAATTCACGTTGAAACGCGAAGGGACAGGGGATGAGTTACGTGTTGGTAGAAATGACGTCGCTAAATCTAAACTCCCGCGAATATCCAGCATACCAAGAAGCAACAATGCAAAACCCTCAGTAAAAACGAGGAACAACTCTAACACAGAAAATGAAACAAAAGCAGCTAAAGCAAGCCAAGTAACGAAACCCAAAACAACATCTTTGACAGACAACAAAACAAATGTTCCGTGTGCCCGCAGAGAACTGTCCGCTGGTCCAGCAGAGTTGGCAAGCACTTCATGTACCCTACAACGAAGTGATTCGGGCTACGGCGATACGGATTCGGTCAGCAGTAAAGAAGACACACCAGTTACAGAAACTGGGAACGAATTTACACTTTCCCGCGAAAACTCGAAGTCGAAAATCCCCCGAATGTCGGCGAAGAGTCGAAGTGCAGCGAAGTCAAGCCGAGATGGTCCGGTCAGTGACGAAACCAAACCGAAGACAGATTTGAAGCAGACCAAAACTACAGCTCTGAATTCGAAAGAGTTGTCGTTGAACGCAGCACAGGATAAGCTTGAAATGGAGTCAGAAAAAAGCAACGAGAAAGATATAAAAATATCAGTTAAAACAGAAAACAAAACAGTTTGTTCAGGAACTGATAATATCAGCGTTTGTGAGAAGTCCCTAGAAATCAATTTAGAAGCGAAGAAAGCTGATAATATCGATAAAAGTACAAAAAGTCGTGTGAAAGCAACATCGAACAGAGAAAACATTGCAAGTAGCCTGGAAGCTAATAACGGTTTCATAACGTCAAAACCTGAGTCACGTGAGAAAGTTGAGTCAAAGGAAATACAAAGCAATAGCGGCAGTGATGGAAAGGCTTTGATGCAGAATGTCAATAAAAGTTTACAAAAACCTGCAGTTCAAAAACAAGAGTATGGGTCTTCGACAAAAGTTGATGATTTGATTTTGCCGACTGTTCAAAATGTTTCCTGCAAAGGTAACGAAAAAACGCTGAAACATTCGACAGTGACAACGAACGAAGACGAAAATAAAGATAGTGATGCTGGTATTAAAGCAGCAGACGATGTTTCCAATAGAAAGCAGCAAGATAATTTGAATAAAAAGCAATCGATAGAAACTTCAGTGAGTCATGGTAAGCAGGAGGAGAACAAGGTCCTTTTGCAGAAGGGGGTGGAGACAAAAAATGAGCCCGAAATGCAAGCTTTAGTTGGCTTGGAAAAGATAACGAGCAAATCATCAGAAAATGTTTCGGAAACTGGAGGAAGAAAGACTAAACCATCACCACGGAAACCGCCACGTTTGTCGAAGCTATTGAACACAAATGACTTTGAAAATAAGCAAGTGTTCTCGTCTGTGGACGCCCAGAGAGTGAATGTCGATGAATTGTCAAGTAAAGAAAGTACTTTGAATGAAGATGTTACTTCGACAGGAGGTGAGGGTGAGAAGTCAGGAAGTACAAAACAGGCTAAAGCTTTTAATGGGTCCGAGTGTGCTAGGCCACCCCAAGATGTGGGGCAAGCTAAGGATATTGCAGCGTTCGACAAGTTTGGCTCCTCAGTGCACGGGGCTTCTTTAGTAGGAGGTCCGCTGGAGAAGAGTGGAGGCATGAGGGAGGTTTCAGGTAGGCTGGAACCAGATTTAGGTCAGCCTGATGAGGTGGGGCAGCTCGACAACGAGGGGGTGGCAGAACAGGAGGACCCCCCTAGAAGATCTGATAACTGCATGCAATGTAGGATGGAACAGAGTATAATAGATGGTGAAGATCTCGAAGTCGAGAATGGTCCGGGATTCAGGCAATATCCAACATTTATCAGCCCAAGGAAGAGTCTGGTCATGTGCAAACATCATGCTAAGCAGAAAGAAGACACGGACATGCCACGTGAACAACCATTGGTCGCAATGGCGTCATTTGCAGACAGCCACGACAAGAAGTTAAATCTCGAAGCTTTGAAACATAAGCCTGAAGGAACAGTGAAAATTCCTAATCTGTCGCCTCAAGACTCAGATAAGGAAGCGAATACCGTAGGTAGCAAATCGCCGATTGGAGATCAATCTCGCATGGTATTCCCGTTACCAAACAAGACTGAAAGGAATGGCTTAAACCGTTTAGAAAGCTTAAAAAGCTCGGAAAATACAGTAAACGAGTCTCTGCCACTCGAAAGCAAGACCTTGACAGGACCCAAGGGTGGTCATAGTCCGCTCTTAGCACTTTCCCGCGATAAAAAGTTCGCTCAAAATACCAAACCGTCTGAGGACATAAAAACCGCGTTATCGTTAGAATGGGACGACACTGGGACGGAGTTGAGCCCACCAAATTTCTCAGACGACGAAGAACTTGGGGATCTTGGGGATGATAGGAGACCCAGTGTGAAACTTATGAACACGAACGAAGCTTTGGATAAGTTGAAAGTCATTCAGAGTTTAATTATGAAAGAAGCCGAAAGTCGAAATCGGAAAGAGTCGGATGAAAGCGCGGGAAAATCCAAGAAAACTGGGAACGAGTTGGAAGAAAGTGCGGGAAAATACACGAAGAATCCTGAGAACGAGGTCGGGGACTTTGGCGGGAAAATCAACTCAACATCCAATCAGGTTTCGCCAACTTTAGAAAACCCAGGCCGCAAAGCATCCTCACCGACAATCTGGGACAGAATCACGGACAGGTCGACGATCTCGCAAGATCAGACAACAGAATTACTGAACGAAACGTTAGCCAAACTTAAAGCAAGTCCAAAGTTAAGCGGCAATGCTATGACGCGCAGAACTTTGAGCTCGCGCAGTCTGCCTGGATCGAGGCAGGCGAGCAAGGAGCAGTTGACGAGCGATGGCGAACGACCCGTATACGTGTATACCTCGAGTTGGATGAACAGAAGCGGGAAAAACTCGCGTGGATCCACGTTAAGTTTGTGCTCGAATAACCGCTCCCTGCCGAGCTCGCGGCAAAATTTGACCGCAAGGGAGCCTGGACTGAAGCGCTCGGAAAGCGCCGCTGGTCGGATGGAAAAGGAGAACGGAAAACGGCCTGAGCCGAAGGAGCGAAAGGAATACAGACTTAGTGATTTTGACGAGATTAACTTGTCGGACGATATGAGCGAGTTGAGGAGTCAAAAAGCGACAACCCCACATCAAAAACCCGCGGAAGAAGATAAAAGTCCGAACGGCCAAAAAGCGTCGAAAAAGTCGAAGCGCAGTAAGAAAAAGTCAAAAAATACGGCAGCGACAATGAACAATACGCCAGCGTATGGTGCAAGTATGGAGGAGTTGGCAGACGGCAAAACTACGTGCCAGTGTGGTGGCGAAAAATGTGTTATATCCTAAATCGTTTTATTTCACTGTTCAATCAACGCGATTGTTCTGATGGCCAAGGAAAGGTCGTGGCAAAGATGGATACCGCTATTCACTGGATAGTGATTTTTTCAACCACTGCAGAAAGGCATAAAAACAATGACAATAGGCTCGTTGAACTTGCAAGCGATAAAAAATGACTTTAAATCGAAAATACTAAACTTTACTAAGGGTTTTAGCAGTTACTGAACATGTTTAGAAAGTTTCAGAAAATCACTATCAGCTGGCTAGCGCTATTCACGTTTCGTACCACTGACCTCAGAAGACTTATCTTCGTGAGATAAAAACTATTTTAAGAGATTGGCTTTAAAAGGTATCAACCCCCCTGCTAAATTTATAAGCAGGCGATAAAAGTAGGTTTTATAACATGAGGCGGGGGTGGTGGTTTTGGCCACGCATTGACATTACTGGTGAGCCAAATACACCATCTATGCCTTTCCATGTTATCAAAGTGTTGCAAAAACGTCATATCGCTTGTAGATTACGGGGGAAGGTAATGGTAATGTGTGTAAAGTTGACGATCAAGTGTTGTCCAGTATCGTAAATCTCCGACTATAACCCCTCCCCCGTGTATAAGCCTCTCATTCTATAAGCCTATCAAATTACTAACGTTCCCACTATTCCGCATATAAGTTCCCCTTGTATACGCACAGTTATTACCAACCCAAAATGACATCATTGTATTAGCACTCCCGTGTACAACCCCCCCCCCCCCCCGTGTATTAGCCGATCAAAAAGGCGTACGAACTTGTATAAGCTCAGGGCTTAGAGTCGGAGGTTTACGGTATGTATTAATGACAAATAATTAAAGGACAAAATTTAATTGTAATGGCTTATGTGCAAGAGTTGCACTCCAAGACGTTTTCCTTATTCAAATGCATTAATATTTCAAGAAATAATTTTTACAGCCTAACTTTGAAAGATGTTCCTACAGGTTGTGTTCAGATTTAACGATAGTAATTTGTATGTGTGCAGATTAACTCGAGAGCTAACTTATTTAAAAAAAAATATGTGTGTATCATGCAGTATTTTTTTGGTTTGTGATAAAAGTTGATAAATCACTGAGCCACCAATGTGCTTTCCTCAACTTTCAGAGTTCCTGGGATGACAGAACTGCATGCAATGGTAAGCTTTGAAGCATTTGTAAAGATAACTATATTGCCAGACAGAAGAAAAAACAGAAATACCAAATTTATTTCTCGTGTTTAACATGATATTTAACATGTTCAACACTCGAGATAAATTTCGTATTTCCAAGCATGTAGCATCCATGTGTTATTCTCGATATGCTACTGCAGCCAGGGAGTTGTCTGAAGTAACTTTAAATGTCCCGTTTATGTCAGTTCTAAAGAGGTTCAGATTTGGCTTTCAATACCTCTACCGCTACCTTAATCTATCTTTCAGCCAATCAGATGTGCCGGACCTACCCGATTAACCAATCAAATTGTTTAAAATCGGAAAAAGGCAGCGGTAATGGTAGAGGAAGTCAAATCTGAACCTCTGTTATTAAATCCTGATCAAATTCAAATATGTCTATCACGTCTTCGAACAATGCAGCGATGATAATTAGCATTAATTACCCTTGTTAACTTCCTGTTAATGAAATTCAATTTTAATTTGTGGTTTTCGACTCAACCAAGTGAAACGAACGATCGATAAAAATATGCTTGTGAATATTGTCCAGAACATGCAAAAATGTAAATATTTGAAATGCGAAAATTGTACAGCAGCGAGGACCAACATCAGCCAATTCCTGGACATTTTGTGGAGAAAAGAATGTTTATTTCGAATTACTAGATATAAGTGATTCTTTATCGAACGGATTTATTTGCAGAGAAGCTATAATCAATCCAACGGTCGAGAGGACAATATCATACAGGAGTTCTTGGTGTATGCCTAGATTATATAAAGGTAAGTTAAGTGAAAAGATATTGTAGTTTCTTTTAAACTTTAATTATATCTTCGGCAAATATTATTGTCTAAAACGAAACCTAAAGCTTGTTCATTAATGTTTATGTTGTTGTTCTTGCGATAGTCAATCATTCCAAAACGGGATTGCGTCTTGACAGATAATAAATGCTTGTAACTAATTGATCCTTATTTCAAAATGTCCTTCCGGCCTCTTCTAAAGAATTTCATCAAGTCAAAATAACATTCTCAAATTGATTGAACCTTTCAGTTTTCTATAAGATTTTGCTGTAGATCTGCCGTTATTAATCTGAACTCTAAACAGATATGCAGTACGTATAAAAGTAAACAGACCGACAGATTACCTTGTAATGGGTTTGTAATGGGTCAATTTAAGAAACGGATGATTTTAAAATGCCACACTTTTATAGCAACGGTAACTGTTAACAACACTGCAGAGAAAAACAGTGTCAGATGAATCTAGCTTTTTATATCCCTGAGGATAGTTCTGAAGTAGAAGTGAAACTCGGAATTATTTCTTTGAAACAGCATCGAGAGCCCATAGGACACTTACGATTGCTCAGGTAATTCCCTGAGTATCGGGGCCAAAATAAACAATGATAATGATATATACGCTAGGGGTAATATGTATCCTAGCAGAAAGGCTGTCGCTTCGCTTGAACCAGGGTTGCCAGATTGCATGCATAAATTAGCCAAACTTTTGACAATGCTCTTTGTTTTTCATTGTATTTGCCTTTTGTTTTCTTTGTTTTTGTGACAGCACTAATGATGGTTTGGCTTAATTATTCAAGAAATCTGGCAACCCTGTAATTACAGTTCCCATTTTGAAATGAAGTCTGGTTCATATATATTTTTTTCGTAAGAAACGGGAATTTTCTCCTTCTCGCGCATGTAAACAAATAGTGCGAACAAACTAAATTATGAGAAAATAATTAGATTGCTCAAGCAATGGAATAGAATTCACTCATGCCTAGAAAATAATATTGGCTATATTGCTTTATAATTTTAGAAAAACGTTTCAAAGATTCTTAAAATCATGGACGACGAAAGAGAAAATTCGAGGAAAAGAGTTTCATTTGGCAAGGCTAGAGTTCGTCTTGTACATAATTACTACAAACAAAACTCTACAGAAAACGAAGGCGCTGACGAAATGGCGTCAAGCGAAATCGCCAGGATTAAACAGCCACAGTTTCATCCAGAAAAACAACTTAAATCAATTCTTAAAACATCTACAAGCGCCGTGAGTGTGGACAGCGGATTGAATGTATTACACCAACGCCTCAAGAAAACTTTTGAATCGGAAAAAATGGATGAAAACTATTGGATACCGGGCTCACGCACCACGAAAGGAGAAAAAGCACAGGAGAGTGGAGATACTGACAGAAAAAACGATTTGTTTAAAACTAACAACAAAGAGAAAGATAACAGCGAGGTTATGGCCACCAAGAATGTTGCAACACAGGACACCGAGGCAGAGAAGCCGGTAGTTAAAAATAATGAGAAATGGGAAGGAATTACGGTATCTGGTGGTCTAGGACTCGCATCACAATCGCTTATGGCAATTTACAGTGGAATAGAAGCCGATTGGGGTCAGGCCAAACAGTCGCTATCACGAATTGGTGTGGATGTCGAGGAAAGTAGACTTCAAAATCCCAGGTATGTTAAGGCTTGACGTCATTCAGTGTTACAAAAGATACCTGAACTAAATAAACTAGAGCTATACTAGTAACAATAAAATCACAGTTTGGGTTTCCCCTTGTTTGTAACACTGGATCAACCGGAAAAACAGTTTAGAACTGATAGAGCTATCAAGTATAAATAAAGTTAGTTTAGTTTGAGCATCTCCAAAATATTTTTAGGGAATTTGTTGCCATAATGAACATGTTTTTAAGCATGCAAAAAGTAAAATCTAAACACCAAGGAAATGGTGAAACCAAACAAGACGACATTATGATACACAACCCTACACAGCTGCCACAAGAGACAGATGAATCAAACGCACTGACACAGAAAGGCGCCTTCCAGAATTTCAATAATAACGCAAGATTCAAATCAACGAAAGCCGTGGATGATCATAACGATCCAGCTTTCAAAGAGGAATCAACGAACGACAACCTGAATGCAACTGATCGATGGGAAAAACAACCTAAAAAGCAACCGAAGAATCGAACCAAGAAGTTAAAAATGAAAGGGTTACTCCCAGGGAAGAAGAAAACCACAAACAGCAAAATGCAAAAACATAAAAGTTCTAGTGAAGATAATTTAGATCGTTTCTCGAAATGCAACCACAAAGCTAATGACACTTCTGATTCTAGTTCAAATACTTTCGAAAGAAAGAAAAGCTTGAAGCCAAAACGAAGTGCCAGCGAAGATAACATTAACCATGTTAGCAAAGGTAAAGTTGAGAAAACGAGTTACAGCTTAGAGGGAGGTTCAAGCTTTGATACTGAACTTGTTTGCACTGACTCATGTTCAGCTACATACAGCTACATTGATAGCAATTTGAACCGATGCAGATCTTCGTCCTGTCCTACAAGAAAAGACGACTCAGCTGAAAAACATCGAAAACCTACGAAACCGAAAATCGTGAAAAGAGATTCGTGGTTTCTGATAAGAAAACAAAAGTTGAAAGACGAATCGCCAAATATTTTAAAAGAAGAATCGATT
This sequence comes from Muricea muricata, assembly GCA_963855995.1. Classification (NCBI taxonomy): domain Eukaryota; kingdom Metazoa; phylum Cnidaria; class Anthozoa; order Malacalcyonacea; family Plexauridae; genus Muricea; species Muricea muricata. The sequence continues at coordinate 11,726,549 of OY979729.1, read as the reverse complement.
CCGAAAGAACAAAAACGTAATGATTTGGAAAGAGATTTTGATTCGAAGAAGCAAAACAGCGAACAAATAGACGCAGAGGTATCAGAATCTAATACAAGAAACGAAAGATTGAAACCGAAAGATAAGACGAAATCTGATATTAAAACGTCTGAGAATAAACCAACGTTACTAACAATTACAAATCAGTCACAATCAGAAATAGACTCTCTCTGGGAAGTGAATGAAAGTGCAAACAACAACAATGCACAAACTAAGCCAGCTTCTGGTCAATTTGAAGAATCAAATCGATGTCAAAATTTCAAAGCACAAAATACTCAAAAAGTGATGCCGGATGTGGAATGTAGTTCAAAAGTGGCAATTAACAATGAATGCTTAGATGTTGCTACGAATTCTCGATTTACAGAAGAACTTAATGAGCTAAATCAGGGTGACTCCGTCGTCCAGAGCTTGGAAGAAGAAGTAGTGGAATTTAACTCACCATTACCAGTAAATAATGAGCGGTCGGATCCTGCTACGAACTTGCAATGTGCGGAGAAATATACAGATCTAAATCAGAATTATTCTAAAGATCAGATCTCGGACGAAGATGAATTTTTTGCCAACCAGAAATTCCAAAATGACATCAAGTTTATCGACGATGAAGCCAAACGAAGCCTGAGGAGCCAAGAATATTTAGAAAGGGCAAGAAAGAGATATCTTATTCCGCCGATAGACTGTCATAAACCGATTTCAGTTCTTAAAAGACTAGCAAGATTTGGAGAAATCGTTCAAACGACACCTCTAAACCATGAAAATTCCGAGAAGAAAGGTGAAGATGTTACCGGGAAGAAATATTTTGCAGAAGTAAACATTTCCAACCATGAAAAGAAAAAAACCATCAGAATATCGAAGTCTGATTCCAAGTCTGGAAACGGAAAGGTAATCAGAATATCGAAGTCCAATTCCAAGTTTGAAACCTGAGTAAAAATTTGAAAGAAAAGATAAAAGAGAAATCCAGTGAAAATTTAGAAGAAATATCAAACACTCGCAAAAAAGGGGTGAGGGAAATGGGATAAACTCTGGAAGACAACACACATTTATCCAAACAAACCTTTCTCAGCAAGTATTGTTATTGTTATACCAAATTGTTAGGTTGGCTTTGCTCGTTTGAGGGAAATAGTACCTTTTACGACATTTATAATAGAAAAAATTCGCTAACGGCTATTAGGATGAAAAAATACTACACGAGCTATGGTTGTTTCGGATTACAACCTTACAAATAAATTAGAAGCTTCGTAATACTACTAAAGTTTATTAAAAATGTCCAAAATCTGATACGGAACATTTTTTAGCTTTTGAACGTCAGCTTGAGCCAGCATCAGCGGCTTCGCCCAAAACGGAAGCTATTAATTTACTGGAGTTATCGTTCCAGGATTTATTTATAATCGTTCCAGGAAATAAGCAATCACTCGTTTCTCTATGAATATTAATTTGTTTATGAAATTTGATATTCAAAGCTATTTTGCTGTTATACAATTTCGCTGGCTGTACTGATTCCTCTGTAGAATCATCCTTAATTAAGCGACTTACAATCTATTTAAGAGTAAACCTGCCTTGATTAATAAACATCGACATGAGCAGAATGATGAAATATGCTGTTCTCCTAGCGTGCGGATGCTTGTTATTCGCTCAGTGCTGTTCAGCTGCAAATATTTTGATCATCGGAATGCCACTTTATAGCCATCTCAACGGACCAGCAAACGTCGGGAAATTTTTACAAGATCAAGGACATAATGTCCGCCTCACCATTCCACCTCAAATGAAAGCGAAGTTTGAAAACCATGGTGTTCCATTCATTGTTTACCATGGCTTGGGTGATTATCACGAGGGCCCATTGCTGAAAGAGTTGCTTTGGAATAAATATTACAGAGACACAGGATTATATCTGAAGATCAGAGAGACGCTTAGTAATATTGCAACGAAAATAATAAGAGATGCCAACTTGCTTAAGAACATTGAAGATTTCAAACCAGATTTGATTATATTGGATTCCGGCCAAAATGCTATTATATTGAGTTTAATACCGTATAAGCTGGGTGTTCCTTTCGTTATGATGGGAAGCACTGCATGCCCACAAAGTAAACGAGTTCCGATCCTACCCACCGTATTCCCTGCAAAATTCTTGCCATATACAGACCAAATGACTTTCCTACAACGCGTGCATAACACTTTGTTTCAATTACGACTTTATTGGCGACAACCCATGGCCATGGTTAATTCGTCACTCGTTTACGAATTTGTTCCAGAGAAGCCATATATCTCGCCCATAGCACTGTTGGCCAAAGCACAGTTGTGGATAGACAGGAAAAATGTTTTGCTGGATTATAACGAACCCATGATGCCTAATACGAAGAGAGTACCGCATCTACAACCACTCACCGTTAAACCACTTCCGCCTGAATTTCAATCATTCATAAACGGTGCCGGAAACGGTGTTGTTGTTGTCACGTTTGGTTCAATTCTAACTTTACCATCGGAAATAAAAATAAAATTACTAACAGCGTTCAAACTCACAAAATATAAATATATTATCCAAGATTCGTCCGAGAAGAATAACAATTCTGATAAGTTCATGTTTAAAGCATGGCTTCCTCAATTCGATCTGCTCCGCCATGAAAACACAAAACTTTTTATTAGTCATTGTGGATCAAATAGTTTACAAGAATCTCTTGTTGCTGGCGTGCCCATTGTTGGTTTCCCGATGGTTGGAGATCAGCCGAATAACGCTGGGAAGGTAGTGAGGAAAGGATTTGGGTTGAAGTTAGAATTGAAGTCATTTTCTGTCCAAGAACTGGTTGCCGCAATCGACGAAGTGATCACAAACTCTTCGTATAAAGCTAAAGTGCAAAAGGCGTCTGCAATTTTGAAATCCGAGAGGGTACCACCGATCGAAGAAGCGGCGTACTGGATCAACCATGTTCTCATGTTTGGTGGTGAACATTTAAGATCGTATGCACAAGATATTCCACTTTGGAAGTACCTTGGTTTAGACATCATTGCCTTCTTTTTCCTACTTTGGCATGTTTTTCTTTATTTGTTCATGTCACTAGTCAAGTGTTGTTTCTCATGGTGTAGAAGGAAAGCACAAAAGCAAAAAGAAGAGTGAAGATTGTCCTCAGCACATCATCAAATTAACAACCGAAATGATTTACTGAATAATTACTTGAAATAATATTATGATTATAATGAATATATATAATAAGGCAATCGTCCAGCAAACATCTTTCTCTGATATCAGTATTGTGATATTTCACTAGTTTGGCAGTCTGGGTATCTCTAATGTCGACGTCAATGTAAATATTAGTAAAGAGATCAAGAAATTCAGAGTTTTGGTCAAAATTTAATGCAGCTTAAAGGGTCAGTCATTCAACACTCAGATTCAAGTTCATGACAATGGCTTGGGCAATAAGTGCTAATTTGACCTTTTGACTTCTTAAGAATCTGAACTACCAATAAGGAATCTTTGCTCAAGTGTTCCCGGCTTGAATTTCAACTTATGAATAATTTTCAATCGAGACTGAGACACATTCGTTTGCCCTTAGAAATTATATATAACACTTTACCTTTATTATCACTAGACTGTAAAACGACTTCGACCAGATCATTAGTTAACAATACATTTATACAGGCGCTCAAATGCTTAGTTCTTTAAAGGCTGGTCAATTAGCATATAAACCCTGAGTTGACGTGAAGCTTACATGAAATTCCCCAGCAGTTTGTTTATAAACTTGAATATATTTCTTCAGAAATCTTTCCTGACAAATAGTAGTTTAATTTCTGAAGTTAAACAGCTGTGCATAAATACAGAAAGTAAAACTGTAGGAAAAATATTAAAACAGCTTTGATCAACCACCCCCCTCAATTTCATAAAGTAGTACCCGTTGCGGCACAAAGTCATCTTCGATGGCAAAGAGTCGTACTTCGGCTTATGCACCTACTTCCATGGGCATTCTCCCCAAAGATTCATACTCCGAACTCAGACAGCGGCCGAGTGTCGCAAACAACTGTTGAATTGCATATTGATGAAGAATTTTCAAGCATTGTCAAGATAATAATAATCTTTATCATTTATATTGCGCATATTCTATAAAATAATCATATGCGCATTACAATATTACATAAGATAATTAAGATAAATGCTAAAACTTACATTATATATATATATATTTATAAACAAATTAAATAATTTAATTATATGATTTAGTAAATAAATAATGCTGCTTGTCTTATAGATAAAGGCAGTCTATTCCACAATATTGGAGCAGCGATCATAAACGCACAATCGCCCATTGTTTCATAGTATTTAGTGAACTTCTAGTTAATAAAATACCGTTTCTATTACGGCGCAAGTTATACTTGGACATTGGTAAAACTGATATTAACTCTGAAAGGTACTTGGGGGCTAATCCCTTAATAACTTTATAAGTGATAAGTAACAATTTGAATTCTATACGCGCATGCACTAGCAACCAGTGAAGCTCCTTAAGTATAACGTTCATTATACGTTGCAGTTTCTTTATCTGATATTCAGGAATGCCATAAAGCAGACTGTTACAATAGTCTAAACGACTTGTGATGACAGCATGAATTAGCTGTTCAGTATGCTCCTTTGAGAGGTATTTCCTGACGAATATTGTAGAGATAGTAGAGTGCACTGCTGCAAGTTTTAGATACATGAGTGGAAATGTCCATGTAGGAGTCGAACCAAGCTCCGAAATTTCTTGCGGATGACACAGGTGCAATGTCAGCGTCACCAACTTTAATGCTGTTGATGGTCACCTTGGCCAGCTGTTTACGACTGCCGATCAATAGGCTCTCAGTTATGCCATCATTCAGCCACAGCATGTCTTCTCTCATCCAGGCACGCACTTTACGGGTGCAATTCTCCATGGTAGCTGCAACATCAACTTCACTCAAGCTATCAGATGGACTAAATGACAAATATAGCTGAGTATGATCGGCATAGGCATGCGCGGAAGGTAGATGTGAACGTAAGACCTCAAACAGCTTGCTGGTATAAATTGTGAACAATAGCGGGCCTAAGCATCAGCTCTGTGGTACACCGCATTCTAAGTTAAATATGTTGGAAAGTGTGCCATCAATAGAAATACATTGAACTCAGTCCGTGAGATAGGATTGAAACCAAGAAAGCACATTACCACGTAAGTCCAATAGTGAATGCAATCTTCGCAATAAAACGCCGTGGTCAACCGTGTCGAAGGCAGCACTGAGATCTAATAGCACAAGAAGTGTGACATGGCCCTTATCCATATTCATGAGTACATCGTTCTTCACCTTAATCAAGGCAGTTTCAGTGCTGTGATTTTGTGGGTAAGCACTTTGTAAATTAGGTAAGCTGAAAAATAATCTGAGAAGCTACAGCCTTTTCCCTGAGCTTCGATGTAAACTGCAAATTACTCACGGCACGAAGTTCTTACTGATGAGTTCAAGTCCATGTTTCTTAAGTAGAGGTTGAATGAACTAAGGCACTTTTCCATTCTTCAGCAAAGTGGCCCGATTCCAAAGACAAATTGACCTTTTTTGTTAACACTGAGAGTGACTCATCCAAGCACAATGAAAGAATGGACCAAGGAATTGGGTCAAGCGCGCACGTCTTCTTATTTGCTTACACTAATTTACGTATTTCTTCCTCAGACAACGGTGAGAATCCAGAGAATGTAGTAAAGGAATTACATTCATCTGTTATAACACTGTCCACAACAACAATTTGATCACCAGTAGTTAGCGTCGATCTGATCGAGGTAATCTTACGAACAAAGAAGAAGTCACCCATTTGAGCTATACACATAACTGTGTTAAACTTAAAAGTACTTTGAAAACTACTAAAATAAAAAGCGACTGGGGACGAGGCAGACCCTATCATGGGATTTTTGACTTCCTGGAGTTATCCTTCCAATCCAGTGCAGACATTAATAGTAACCTTTGATCTTTAGCAGTCAAGCATTGTGAATATCAATTTGTTTATGAAATTAATACACATGACGACAATTTGCCGTGATGCAACTGATCGCAACTTCCAATCTATTTGTGAGTAAACCTGCCTTGATTAATAAACATCGACATGAGTAGAATGATGAAATATGCTGTTCTCCTAGCGTGCGGATGCTTGTTATTCGCTCAGTGCTGTTCAGCTGCAAATATTTTAATCATCGGAATGCCATTTTATAGCCATCTCAACGGACCAGCAAACGTCGGGAAATTTTTACGAGATCAAGGACATAATGTCCACCTCACCATTCCACCTCAAATGAAAGCGAAGTTTGAAAAAAATGGCGTTCCATTCATGATTTACCATGGCTTGGGTGATTATCACGAGGGCCCATTGCTGAATGAGTTACTTTGGAGAAGATACTTTGGTGACACAGCGTTATATTCGAAGGTCAAAGAAACGCTCAGTACTATTGCAACGAAAATAATAAGAGATGCCAACTTACTTAAGAACATTGAAGATTTCAAACCAGATTTGATTATAATGGATTCGAGCTTAAATGCTGTTATGTTTAGTTTAATACCGTATAAGCTGGGTGTTCCTTTCATTATGATGGGATACGCTGCATACCCACAAAGTAAGCGAGTTCCAATCCTACCCACCGTATTTCCTGCAAAACCCTTACCATATACAAACCAAATGACTTTTCCACAACGCTTGCACAACACTTTGTTCCAATTACAACTTTATTGGCGAAACGACAGAGTTAATTCGTCACTCGTTTATGAATTTGTCCCGGAGAAGCCATATATCTCGCCGATAGATCTGTTGGCCCAAGCACAGTTGTGGATAGACAGGAAAAATGTTGTGCTGGATTATAACGAACCGACGATGCCGAATGTGAAGAGAGTACCGCATCTACAACCACTCACAGTTAAACCACTTCCGCCTGAGTTTCAATCATTCATAAACGGTGCGGAAAACGGTGTGGTTGTTGTCACGTTTGGTTCAGTTCTAACTTTACCATCGGAAATAAAAGTGAAATTACTTACAGCGTTCAAACTCACAAAATATAAATATATTATCAAAGATTCGTTCGAAAAGAATAACAATTCTGATAAGTTCATGTTTAAAGCATGGCTTCCTCAATTCGACCTGCTCCGCCATGAAAACACAAAACTTTTTATTAGTCATTGTGGATCAAATGGTTTACAAGAGTCTCTTGCTGCTGGCGTGCCCATCGTTGGTTTCCCAATATTCGGAGATCAGCCAAATAACGCTGGGAAGTTAGTGGGGAAAGGATTTGGGTTGAAGTTAGAATTGAAGTCGTTTTCTGTTCAGAAATTGGTTGCTGCAATCGACGAAGTGATCACAAACCCTTCGTATAAAGCTAAAGTGCAAAAGGCGTCTGCAATTTTGAAATCCGAGAGGGTACCACCAATCGAAGAAGCGGCGTACTGGATCAACCATGTTCTCATGTTTGGTGGTGAACATTTAAGATCGTATGCACAAGATATTCCACTTTGGAAGTACCTTGGTTTAGATATCATTGCCTTCTTTTTCCTACTTTGGCATGTTTTTCTTTATTTGTTCATGTTACTAGTCAAATATTGCTTCTCATGGTGCAGACGAAAAATACAAAAGCAAAAAGAAGAGTGAAGATTGTCGTCAACGCATGACCAAAACAACCTAACTGATTTAAATCTAATTCCTTTGATTTCGTTGTAATCGTATATGCATAATGTTGATTTTTATGTATCTTGGTGTTGTTTTGAACGTAATGGCGGACGTTTCAAGTGGGTTTTGCATTATTGACGTGATGATGTTACACATCTCTTTCAATCAAGAGATGAATTATAAGAAATATACGTTGACAGAGGATCACACTTGTAGTTTGGGTTAGCATTCCTTAAAAACATCAGCCTAAATCAGAACTGCAATATAGGTTGCGACAAAACTGCTTCGGGCATTGTGGCCTAAAGTATATTGCAATCCTTTCATGAACTTTTCACAGAGTTGTTTAAAAGACGTCTTACGAATAGTCTTCATGGGCAAGATCACTTCCGTGATTTTTTAGGCCATCGGTATCGCATGAGTTCCTTTTGATTCTATAGTATAAAGCTTGTGAAAACATCTTTATTCAACATCTGCTTAATTGGCTGCAGTCCATCTTAGTACATATGCACAATTTGCCTAATTTCATTTTCTTCAGCTGCCAGGCTAAGAGATCTTAGTGACGGAAACAATGCTAGAAAATTCTTCATCAATATGCCGTTCAACAGGTGTTTACGACACTCGGTCGCTGTCTGAGTTCGCCGAAAGTATGAATCTTTGGGGAGAATGCCTCAATGCCCATGGAAGTATGACTTGTTGCCATCGAAGAGGACTTTGTGCTGGAGCGGGTACTACTTTATGAAATTGAGGGGCCGGTTGATCAGAACTGTTTTAAAGTTTTTCCCACAATTTTACTTTCTGTATTTGTACAACTAAAACTATTATTTATCAGGAAAGATTTCTGAAGAAATATATTCAAGTTTGTAGACAAACTGCAGACGAAATTTCATGTAAACTTCACGTCAACTCAGGGTTTATCAATAAGCTAACTGATCGGCCTTTCAAGAACTAAGCATTTGAACGCTCGTATAAATGTATTGCTAACTAGTGATCAGGCCGAAGTCGTTTTACCGTCAAGTGATAAATAAATTAAAGTGTTATATATAATTCCTAAAGGCAAACGAATGTGTCTCAATCTCGATTAAAAATTATTCACAAGTTGAAATTCAATCCGGGAACACATGCGCAAAGATTCTCCATCGATAGTTCAGATTCTAAAGAAGTCAAAAGGTCAAATTAGCACTCATTGCCCAAGCCATTGTTATGAACCTGAATCTAAGTGTTCAATGACTGACGCTTTTGACCAAAAGTCGGCATTTCTTGATCTCTGTTCATATTAACATAGATACCGACATTAGAGATACCAAGACTGCCAAACTAGTGAAATATCACAATACTGATATCAGTTAAAGATGTTTGCTAGACGATTGCCTCATCATATCTATAAAATCATGTTGTTATTTAATTAAAAGTAATTGTTCTAGTAAATCAGTTAAAAGGAAATGGCAGCGAAAATTTTACTCGTCTCACATGAAAGAGATTTATAAACAATAAATACAAGTCTATTACAAAATATACTGTCCGCCATCTTCGATTAATTTTTACCCTCATTAACTATGTTTTAGGTGACGTCACAACATAGCTAAGCCATTCAAAGCTACTCCTAATATTGTTTAAAACCTATTCAGTCTGCGTCGAAATCCAAAGCACTTACCGTGCGTTCGGTTGCGGGCGCATATTAATTATTGTTCATAAGAATATAAAATTGCGTGACCCCAGCTGTGACGTACCATGCATATCCACAAATATCAAAGATAGCGGACAACTTAATATTTTTAATCAAAACATCTCACGAAATAAGGCAGATATAAAAATTCTGTTATAGACTTTTATGTAATATATACAAACCGTGGAGGAGTTTTATATCAGATTTATAAATTCGAGGCGAAGCCGAGTGTTTATGGATCTGATATAAACCGAATTCCGCGGTTTGTATATTGCTTCTAAACTGAATCATTCCATACACTCACTATCATCAAAATTTTGGACATTGGTGTTGTTTAAACAGCAAAAATCAAACAAGAAATTTGGCGCAAGTCTATATCAAATATATAGAACCGATACGGGTCATGATTGCTCTTTGTACTGTGCTTATGAATTATTAATGAGGTTTAGAAGTATCATTTTGGAGTCGCTTTTAAATGAGACAATACAATTTTTTGTTGCTATTTCCTTTTAAGTTGTTTTTGATGATGTGCTGAGCAGAATCTTCACTCTTCCTTTTGCTTTTGTATTTTCTTTCCACACCATGAGAAACAATACTTGACTAGTGACATGAACAAATAAAGAAAAACATGCCAAAGTAGGAAAAAGAAGGCAATGATATCTAAACCAAGGTACTTCCAAAGTGGAATATCTTGTGCATACGATCTTAAATGTTCACCACCAAACATGAGAACATGGTTGATCCAGTGCGCCGCTTCTTCAATCGGTGGCACCCTCTCGGATTTCAAAATTGCAGACGCCTTTTGCACTTTAGCTTTATACGAAGGGTTTGTGATCACTTCGTCGATTGCGGCAACCAGTTCTTGGACAGAAAACGACTTCAATTCTAACTTCAACCCAAATCCTTTCCTCACTACCTTCCACGCGTTATTCGGCTGATCTCCAAATATCGGGAAACCAACGATGGGCACGCCAGCAATAAGAGATTCTTGTAAACCATTTAATCCACAATGACTAATAAAAAGTTTTGTATTTTCATGGCTGAGCAGATCGAATTGAGGAAGCCATGCTTTAAACATGAACTTATCAGAATTGTTATTCTTCTCGAACGAATCTCGGATAATATACTTATATTTTGTGAGTTTGAACGCTGTTAGTAATTTCATTTTTATTTCCGATGGTAAACTAGTAAGAATTGAACCAAACGTGACAACAACAACACCGTTACTCGCACTGTCTATGAACGATTGAAACTCGGGGGAAAGTGGTTTAGCTGTGAGTGGTTTTAGATGGGGTACTCTCTTCATATTAGGCATCGTGGGTTCGCTATTATCAAACTCAATGTCTATCCACAACTGCGCTTTGGTCGTCAGGTCTACTGGCGAGATGTACGATTTCTCCGGAACATATTCGTACACTAGTGACGAATTAACCCTGTCGTGATGCCAATAGAGTTGCAATTGAAACAAAGTGTTATGCATGCGTTGTAGGAAAGTCATTTGGTTTGTATATGGCAAGAATATCGAGGGAAATACAGTAGGTAAGATTGGAACCCGTTTATTTTGTGGCAGCGCCATTATTCCCATCATAAGGAAAGGAACACCCAGCTTATACGGTATTAAACTCAACATAATAGCATTTTGGCACGAATCCAATATAATCAAATCTGGTTTGAAATCTTCAATGTTCTTAAGTAAGTTGGCATCTCTTATTATTTTCGTTGCAATAGTACTGATCGTTTCTTTCACCTTCGACTGTAACGCTGTGTCACCGAAATATGTTTTCCAAAGCAACTCTTTCAGCAAAGAGCGCTCGTGATAATCACCCAAGCCATGGTAAACCATGAATGGAACACCATGGTTTTCAAACTTCGCTTTCATTTGAGGTGGAATGGTGAGGCGGACATTATGTCCTTGATCTTGTAAAAATTTCCCGACGTTTGCTGGTCCGGTGAGATGGCTATAAAGTGGCATTCCGACGATTAAAATATTTGCAGCGGAACAGCACTGAGCGAATAGCAAGAACCTGTAAGCCATAACAGCATGTTTCACCAATCTAGACATGTTGATATTTATTAATCAAGCGAGGAGTACTATTAAATAGATTGGAAGCCGCGATCAATGGCATAACTGCAAAAATATGGCTGTGAATATCAAATTTCATAAGCCAATTGATATTGACATTGTTTGGTTAATTTTTGTCTGCCACTGGGTGAAGCCAAGATGGTAGAGATGGCAGCAATCGTAAATGTGGTAAACTGTTTTAGCGCCATTTTCTCAAGCAGCTGCTGTTTTCCATTTAATTTTTCATAAAAAACTCTATGGAGAACCAAGTTATAAGTTCATAAACCATGACATTACCTTTTAAATCAAAGCGAAAACATTGTCGGGAACTGGCAGATAAGGAATAACTTCATTAATGTAGAACTGCATGACGTAAGCTGCATATGATAGTTAATGTTAGGGTGTGAGTGATGTAGTCACGAAACGGAGCGGTGAAAGAGTGATGTGAGGCATGATTTATATAGTCGAACTGTGACTGCGAGAGAGAGAAGAGGGAAGAGACAAATTAAGTTGAGTCAACTAGCTCGAGCGCTATTGAAAGTGTGAGTGAGATATTTTTAAATATTTTTTGTTTATTGTCTGTTTTGTCATTGCGTTTATTATAAATCGAAAACTGAAATCTGTGGTTATAAATTGGGACTTGTCGAGGACTACACTTGGTGGCAAATTCTTGTTAACATTAAATCTCCGTGCATTCCTGGTAAAATGGTGTCAACCGCACCGACAAAAATAAAGGACTGACTCGGACGTCAGTCTCACTTGAAAGATGGCGACCAAGTTATCGTAGCAGTGTCACTATACATTGGCATTACTGTTTACGACATTTAAGGTACCCTGAATCCAGAGGTTTCCCTTCTGGTTTGTTTCTCTTGGTCGGTTTTAATACAGCAACGAAGAGACGAAGAAAACCACTTTCTTTGTCTATTCGTTGCTGTATATAATGCCAATAGATAGTAACGACCAAAAGCAACAAAACCAACAAGAGAAACCTCTGGGACCAAGGTACATTTACGGTTGTTGAACGTCAGTTCCGCCATCTTGGCTTCATCTCAACGTTAGAGTTAACAGGGTAAACTGGGCGATTGCGACACCGTTTGAAAAATCATTTTTATTCAACTCTAATAATTATTCTATATTAAATCAGTTAGGTTGTTTTGATGATGTGCTAAGGACAATCTTTACTCTTCTTTTTGCTTTTGTGTTTTCCTTCTACACCATGAGAAACAATACTTGACTAGGGACATGAACAAATAAAGAAAAACATGCCAAAGTAGGAAAAAGAAGGCAATGATATCTAAACCAAGGTACTTCCAAAGTGGAATATCTTGTGCATACGATCTTAAATGTTCACCACCAAACATGAGAACATGGTTGATCCAGTACGCTGCTTCTTCAATCGGTGGTACTCTCACGGATTTCAAAATTGCAGACGCCTTTTGCACTTTAGCTTTATACGAAGGGTTTGTGATCACTTCGTCGATTGCGGCAACCAGTTCTTGGACAGAAAACGACTTCAATTCTAACTTCAACCCAAATCCTTTCCTCACTACCTTCCACGCGTTATTCGGCTGCTCTGAAAATATCGGGAAACCAACAATGGGCACGCCAGCAATAAGAGATTCTTGTAAACCATTTAATCCACAATGACTAATAAAAAGTTTTGTATTTTCATGGCGGAGCAGATCGAGTTGAGGAAGCCATGCTTTAAACATGAACTTATCAGAATTGTTATTCTTCTCGAACGAATCTCGGATAATATACTTATATTTTGTCAGTTTGAACGCTGTTAGTAATTTCATTTTTATTTCCGACGGGAAAGTAAGAATTGAACCAAACGTGACAACAACAACACCGTTACTCGCATTGTCTATGAACGATTGAAACTCGGGAGAAAGTGGTTCAGCTGTGAGAGGTTTTAGGTGGGGTACTCTCTTCATATTAGGCATCGTGGGTTCGCTATTATCAAACTCAATGTCTATCCACAACTGTGCTTTGGCCAACAGATCTATCGGCGAGATATATGGCTTCTCCGGAACATATTCGTACACTAGTGACGAATTAACCCTGTCGTGTTGCCAATAATGTTGTAATTGAAACAAAGTGTTATGCATGCGTTGTAGGAAAGTCATTTGGTCTGTATATGGCAATAATATCGAGGGAAATACAGTAGGTAAGATTGGAACTCGATTAATTTGTGGCAGCGCCATTATTCCCGTCATAAGGAATGGTACACCCAGCTTATACGGTATTAAACTCAACATGATAGCATTTTGACTTGAGTCCAATATAATCAAATCTGGTTTGAAATCTTCAATGTTCTTAAGTAAGTTGGCATCTCTTATTATTTTCGTTGCAATAGTACTGAGCGTTTCTTTCACCTTCGAATGTAACGCTATGTCACCGAAATATCTTTTCCAAATTAACTCTTTCAGCAAAGAGCCCTCGTGATAATCACCCAAGCCATGGTAAACCATGAATGCAACACCATGGTTTTCAAACTTCGCTTTCATTTGAGGTGGAATGGTGAGGCGGACGTTATGTCCTTGATCTTGTAGAAGTTTCCCGACGTTTGCTGGTCCGTTGAGATGGCTATAAAGTGGCATTCCGATGATTAAAATATTTGCAGCTGAACAGCACTGAGCGAATAACAAGAATCCGCACGCTAGGAGAACAGTACGCGGATTTATCATTTTACTTATGTTGATGTTTATTAATCAAGGCAGGTTTACTCAAATAGATTTTAAACCGCTTTTAGTACAGTCAGCCAAACTGCATCACAGCATAATTAATAGCCCTGAATATCAATATTAATATTCACAATACTTGGTACATCTTGAGCACTGCTTGTAATAAATCATGTGAAACTAATTTTTTCCCTAAGCCTATTGTGCTTACCACCAAGCCTCGCATTGACGCAATACGTCTCTGCACATCTAAGCGAGGCTTGGTGGTGAGACAGTAGCCTTCGAGGTAGCCTTAGGGAAAACCCGCATAAGTGCTATTATAACAAATACTGAAACGATAACTGCATTAAATTAAAGCCCCATGTTTTAATGATAGTTCAACAACTATAAAGAGTTTATATACCGGCATTTTCTCGAGCTTTATAGCATAACGAAACCGGTCTAAAAATTTAGACATGCTATGCAAATATTGTAGATACGCTTAAAAAAACAAAGACACTTTTTCATAGCGATTTCATTCAATCACAATGCTTTATTTTAACTAGATGCAAGCACTCGCAGCGACTTGTGAGTTAGATAATGATTTAAAATTTGCATAGCCTGACCAAATCACTGTCAGCCCAAAAAGAAAAAAAAGGAGAAAAATTAAAGTTAGATATTGATGTGAAATTAAGTCAAAGTGAAAAAATTAAAAAAAACTCTAAAATCTAAATTTCAAAATCGTAGTACGAGTACAGTTCCAAAAAATAATAACACAATGTTTAATGACATGCAAGCACAGCTGTGCTATCAACTTTTATTTCTGTTGTCTCTAAACGAAAACAACTGATATTTGTGGAGGATATAGGCAACATTGCCAAAATTTCTTGTTTCATTAATTCTTTTAACCGTAAAGTGATTTTATTGCTTATTCTTGCACACTGCAGAGGACAATGTAAAAATTTGTTGTCTCGAGGGAGATTATATTGCGTTTCTAGACAGCCGCTTAACTAATTGAGCTATCGGGTCAACGAAAATCAGAACCATCCTCAAAGATAGGAAAGACCAGATGCATTAAAACTAGATTCATATTAATCTGAATTCATATGACGATTCATATTTACATGAATCTAGTTTTTCATATCTCTGAGAATGGTTCTGAACTAGATTCATTTCTCAAAGTCGATTACAAGGACAAGCGTTAAGTCGTCACAAAATGAATATTTCGTGCTGACTCGCAGCTGCCAGCCGTCCTCGATGGCTAGAACGGCTGTCTAGAAACCTGAAGAGATGCGAGTTTAAATGTTGCTCAGATTAACATGAATATAGTTCGTAGCTACTAATATTTTACTGAAGCCGCTAGCTGGGATTAGTATGGACACGCGTTCTTTATTGCGAAAAGCTTAGGGGTCGAAACATAGATATCGTATATCTATGCCTATGGGCTATGGGTCGAAAGCTTTGCCAGATTTACGTGCTGTTCGCGCAAGATAAACACTTACAGCAAATAATTAGCAATTAGATTTGTTGAACAGTTTTAAATTGAAGCGATCTAGGGGCTTATTGAGCGGCAGTATTATGTGTCTGCGCTCTACAGGGTGTATAAAAAAAACGGAGTCCATCTTTTGTGTCTAATTATTTCTAAATTACTGAAGCTTATAGTACAATTTAGCACTTGTTTTAAGCCACGTTCTTTTCTCTTTCGAACAAGCCGTAATTCGTATTTTTACTCCCAGTAACGTATATGCTATGACAAATTTAGTAAAAGCTATCGGTTTGAGATGCCCTCCAATTATGCAAATTCACTATGCCTTTCATGGTCGCCAGTTAGATTTTTAATTTTTTCGCTTATTACATAAATGGTATTTCTGTTAAACTTAATAAAACATGTTATAAAGCTTTACAGAAGATAACGGACCGTTTACTTTAACAAAAACCTTAGATTTATGCCAAAATAATGATCGAAATTAGCGTTTTGTTTATCCGCGCATACAGAATGTTGTCGAAATTGCGTAATGTCAATATTCATGTCGATACAAGCTTGAACTATCCGTTCGTAGTGCACGTTAACGGTCCGTTATCTTCTGTAAAGCTTTATAACAAGTTTTATTAAGTTTAACAGAAATACCATTTATGTAATACGCGAAAAACTTAAAAATTTAACTGGCGACCATGAAAGACATAGTGAATTTGCATAATTGGAGGGCATCTCAAGTCGATAGCTTTTACTAAATTTGTCATAGCACATACGTTACTGGGAGTAAAAATACGAATTACGGCTTGTTCGAAAGAGAAAAGAACGTGGTTTAAAACAAGTTCAAAATCGTGCTATAAGCTTCAGTAATTTAGAAATAATTTGACACAAAAGATGGACTCCGTTTTTTTTGATACACCCTGTATACCTGGAAAGTACCAGTTTGTGAGTTTTATGTTCGTAGCTGGGGTAACCATGTTAAACTACCAACAGGTAATAGAACTACACAAAAAGCTCAATTCAGCAAGTTCCAGTATGTAACATGATCTTAAACATGTTCTTTAAATGCTTATAAACTTACACTGTCATTGTTTAAAAAACGTTTGGCTTTGAAGCTAGCTGTTCAACCGGTGGTCTTAAACTCGCAGTACTGATCAAAATTCCTGTTATCACAGAAGGGGCCTGGGGGTTACAGATTTACTTCCAAACTCTTTTGTTGTAATAAATTTACATTGCCAATTAAATTAGAAAGAATCACCTAATTATTTTCTGCGGAAAATAGTATTGCCAACCTCTGAACTGAATCTTTTTAACTTGCCGATGCGTTATCTATCAGTATATAGTAATTACTTTATGTAAATAATCATACCATAGTTAAAAATCAAATATTATAAAACATAAATTTGTATATGCAATGCGAGCAATGAAGAAGTCTTTGTTTTTTAAGTATCTCTCGACGTGAGTATATCTTGTGTCATCTGGCACTTAAACTTAAAGTGTTTGCACACGAGGTCGATTCCGAACGTTTTGACAACAGTCAAAATGAAGACAATATATGTGAACTATAAAATTTCTCATCGCATGAAGTTTTTAGTTTTTGTCCTTAGGTGAGGTTCATGCTGGTTTTCATTGAAATATGTCAACAAGTCGGGAACTTGGAAAGGCTCGAAAACGATGACCTCGTGTGTACGTAGTAGCCTTTCAATCCGTGAGGCCGAAAAGCGTTAACACCTTGGCTCCTCTTTGAAGTGGGCGAACGCTTAACGAAGCAGCGTGGCTAATATCGCCATTAACACCTTCCTACACCAGCTTGAAAAGAATTTGCATTTTGTTTGAATGCATGCACAAAAGGTATTGTCCTCGCTTAAAAGATCCTTAAATCTTTGCATAGAAACTAGATAAAGTCTATTTACTAATACTAGGCTTAAAAAACACATTAACATTCGCACGGAGCTGTCACACCAAGTAACATTTTAAATTTTTTATTGCGTCATTTTACTCTTAATCTTGACGAGAATTAAGATTCAATGACAATGTGAATAAATTTTACCGGCAGGCACGGTTTCATTAGTATCGTTTCTAGGCGAAGTTTGCTCAAAATGAGCTTTCAGTCAGTGCTATTTGGCTTGGAACATTCAAGTCTTATGATTGTCTCTGATCACTGGTACCTGCAAGTGCGTGTTGAATAAATGGGCGGAGAGATAGGCCATTATTAACATCCCCTCCACTAGAAATAGACAATTATTCCACATATAATCTTTCGTTTTTTGATCAAATTTTACAAAATTTAGCAGCTTTTTAAGAGGGGTTTTCCACCGCGACATATGCAGTGTTTGAAAGTATAACAGAGGACTATTAGTTTTGCCATTGTGTTTTCATTGCTACTTCAAAACATAAAAGACCAGCTGTCTCGCTGAGGCTTGACAATCTTCGATAAACATTATTCAAAATGATGTCATTTCCTTTGAATTTTCAAAGCATTTAATAAGCGCGTTCGTCTTTGATCAATCGTCACTTGGAACTTCGCTTCGTTGCAAAACGTGGTTACTTGAACAACACTGCTAGCGATCTCAGTTACATCAAATTCAGTTTGAGATATGGAAAGCAAAGGAGAGAAAACATCTAAGAAGTTTTCGTTTCGTAAACGACGAAGTAGCAAGGGAAAGAAAGATGACGAAGTGCAACAACCTGTTGATCTCGACACGGAGCAAAACGAAACGAATTCACTCGAGGGAACGCCAGAGAGAGCGAGCGTTGTTGTTGAACAAGAAACTCAAACGCCTCAACCAGATGGCGATAAAGCAGCAGAATCTTCTGGGGAAGATCCGAGCCCGATATCGGCCGGTGAAAACGCTGTTGTCGAAAAGAAAAAGTCGAAACGGAGAAGTCTTTTTAAAAGGAACGGCAAGAAAAGCTCCGTGGACGAGAGTGGTGAATTGAAAGTTAAAGAGGACGAGAATTTGCAGTACAAGAGCGAAGCTACGGGAGAAAAATACGAAATTGTTGACTCCTTGGTTGATCATAAAATTTCAAGTGTTGAAGAAGGACAGGTTGTTTGCGAAGGCGAGGGGAAGGCAGCTGAGATCACGGCGGAACAAAGCGATGTGGAAGGATACTTCAGCGTGGGGGATATAAGCGAGACGGAGGGGGAAATCTTACTCGGCGGAGGAAGCGAATCATCGCCTGAATCGGGGAAGACCGAAGCATACAAAGGAACGAAGCGTAAGAAGTTTTTCAAGCGTGGCTTGTCGTTGAAGCGAAGAAAATCGAAAAAACAAACAAGCGGGCCGGTAGAAGAGAGCGTTACGGCGGAGAAAACAAGCAAAGACGAAACACAAACGAAGAGTGCAATAAAAAAGTCTGAATCAGCCATTGAAGATCAGGAGTTGGGTGCAATTGGAGTGGCTACGGCACAAAATGGCGAAAGGGACGAGAATGTCATCGATGAAACACAAACGGACAGCGAGAATACGTCTGAAGTTGCAGCCAAAAAGGACTCTGGCAAAACAGCACGGAAAGTTTCCTTTGTCGTACCTGACGGAACAAAATTGGAATCTTCTGACGAGGGGGATTCCCTGACCGAGCAACCGGCGGAAAATGATGACGAGTCCGATGGGGATACGGTAACTAACGAGGATGGCCCGAGTAATGTGTCCGAGGAAATTTCGGAAAATGTCGTACAGGAAGCGGTGGTAATGACGGAGAATGCTGAGTGTCCCGAACCTTTTACGGAAGGTGAGAAATTCAGAATAATTTTGTTTGTGCTAAAGGTCAAACCAGGTCATGTTTTATTGATCCAGTGTTATTACAGGAAAAAAACTTAAACTAAACTAACTTTATTTATACTGGATAGCTCTATCACTTCTAAACTGTTCTTCCTAGAGGTCCAATAAGGATCATCTCTTATTGATCCAGTGTTACTACAGGAGGAACCTAAACCAAACTGGCTTTATTTATACTGGGTAGCTCTATTAGTTCTAAACTGTTCTTCCTAGAGGTCCAGTAAGGATCATCTTTTATGGATCCAGTGTTACTACAGGAGGAAACCTAAATTACACTAACTTTATTTATGCTGCATAGCTCTATCAGTTCTAAATAAGTCTTCTTCCTAGACCTCAGTGTTATGCAATTATTATAATTGTTTTAAGGTGACGATGATGATCTTACAGAAGTATCAAGTATGGCATCTGATTTACTTTTGTCATCCGATGCTCCAGACACAATATCGACCTCAGACACCAGCAGATTGTTTACCTTCACCGACACAGATGACACTGGAGGATCAAGAATAACTTTGGAGGGAATCAGTGAGGAGTCTGAAGCCGAGGAAAAGTACGAGTCTACGCCGCAAGAGGGGTCTGGAACCCATTCTAAGGCAGAATCGGGAAGTGATGAGATTCAAGCAGAATCTAAACTTGAAGCTACGTCTGAAGAGATTGAGCCCAAGTCAAAAGCACAAGATCCGGAGACTGGATTGGAACCAAGGCCAGAATCTTCAGATTTGGCTACAATGTTGCTAAGCAATGGAGATGCGAGTAAAACTGGTGATTGGGAAATGGTAAACAGATCAAATGACATGTCCGTTGAACTATCCCGTGTGCGGAAACAAACTTTGTTCGGTGTTAAGAGATTGTGTTGCTCGGTTATGTAATTGACTGCAATTGCAATTGCTCTTCAGATATTTAGGACAAAGTTGTGAACTGACACATCCCAAAACAGTTTATTGACAGAATTAATTTAGGTTGCGAAGATAGTTTCTCGGGGTTCAAGGTTCCATGTTTTGCGGTTTTCCTTAAAAAATTTGTCTTTCAAATGTTCCCCTAAAAAATTTATTTGTTCATCACATTTATGATTAAGTTTTTTTTGCTTGCATGAAGTCATACAAGTTTCCGACAAGTCCTACGACCAGTTGTTCTAAAATCAAAAGCCGACAAACTTAACCAAAGGAATTTCCGGCCGGCTTTTTTAAACGTTTGGAAATATTTGATCAGAAATCCTTTTGGACTAAAATTACTAGTGTTACTACTGATTACTGGCGTTTAAAGTTCAGCACCAAACAAGCTTTGAAAAACCGCTCCCTGGGACCCTGATGGAATGTTGGTGACCTATTTAATACAGAGAAATTGAAATTAGTTATAGATGTTGAGTATATATCCAAAGTTAGTATTTTATAATTATTGTGTAGTTGAGGTTCATAGGGTATAAACAGATGTGGGTTATTTATATTTTACATTGATGTAAGGTATTTGTTAAGAGTTTTAAATTCATATTTCATACGTGACAATAAAATAATATTCAATACCGGTACTACTTTTGTATGGGTAATCTAAAATCACCGGTGACACCGGACTTCAAAACCGAGCTTGCCTGTGTCAACTGTCATGTAAGAATGCCCTAAAGCGAGAGTTTGGTCCAATGTTGAATTTGTAAGGCAGCCTAAATTTCCCCATTGGGTGCAACCTCACAAGTAAAGGTTTTTTGTCCAGATATTTAACGACACAGCCGATGTTGTAACGTTGTTACCTAATAAAATTACTATAGTTACAACGTTTGATAATTTCAGTACTTACTGGAATTGTAATTTCATGCGTATAAAATGAACCCTGACCCAAACTCTAACCTTAACCGTAATAATCTCAATACCAGTAATTTATTGGATACAATAATTTGATTATCATCTTACTGGGTTACTACCAGGGTTGCCAGATCACTGCATTTTTGAGGCCAAATCTTCAACAATGCTCTTTGTTTTTTTTTGTACTTGCCTTTTGTTTTCTTTGTTTACTTGACTACACTAATGACGATAGACTTTTACAGGGACCGCGAAGCAATTTTTGGATTGAGGGGGCCGAATGGTTAGCTTCCCAGGGGCGGGAAGGGGACGACCGGGGCAACAATCGAGTCCCCATTCTTGTTTCGTTTTTCAGTTCAACTTTTTTCCGTTTTTTTAATTTTTTAAGTTTTTTTTCTTAAAACTATCTTGCGGTTGCGACGTGTTCTAGTTTCTAGTTGGGTTTTTTTCGTTGTTTATTAGTGAATACTGGAAAAAAAATGTATGTATGTTATTTCGACGCCAATCCTTTTGCTTCCTTTTGCTGAATGTCAGAGTGCGTTTTCCCAAAATCACAGCCAAAATGTTAATGAGGTGCTCTTGACCTGAGCTTTAACGCTACTTATTGGAAAAACGTCAAGTATCACTGGTTATAATCAACCGCCATTCAATCAGTCACAGGAAAATTATTGGGGGGCTAAGGCCCCCGGCCTCTCCTCCTCCGCGGTCCCTGTCTTATCGCATCTTGTTGCTCCTGGGATATATGCTAATTGCTCACGTGATATGTCATGCCAGATTGCAAAGTTCACAAAGTGCGCGGAGAAGGCAATACAAAATCTCGCTTAGTGCAAGAATCAAAGTTTGAATATGCGCGGATGGGCTGGGAAGCTCGTATGTTCGCACGAAAAAAGTGATACACAACGAGCCGGTAATTAATTTGATTTTACAACAACTCAACTGTAAGATAATACGAAACGCAAACTACATTCAAATTTATGTTATTTTTCTCATTTTCTCAAGTAAAGTTTTATGCAAAATATTGCGCGGATGATAGATATCTTACGTATTTTGCGCGGCACACAGAAAAGTGCGCGTTGAAGATCTCCTCCACGCACTGCATACTTCGCAATCTGGGGCCGGTGGTATCAAAGGCGTTTAGCTTAAACGATGGATAAGTCAAAAACATAAAACAAGTTTGCATGTTGAAAAAAACAAAGCGGCTAAAGTTATTTGCCCTGAGAAGAACAATTATATATAAAACTAAATATTTATTTTATTAGACTCATAATTTCGGTTCCGTACTAGATGTAAAAGCGATTTTTAAATTTCTCTAATCCACCGTTTAAGCTAAACGCCTTTGACACAACCGTCCCCTAGTTATTGTCATGTGGTCATTCGATCACGTGACGTGCCAACATGGAGGATGCAGAACATGTTTTGAATTTGTTTTGAACTCTTTGGTACTGCTTTATTTACTGTTTGGAGATATACTATTGCTTTCAGAGGGGTTTTTATGAATGGTAAGCGACACATTTGTTTTTGAATTCAAAAGAATTTTCAAAATCTACGCCAGGAGAGAGTACTGTTTTAAATGTACTGTATTTAAATTTGTAAATTTTCTTTTGGGCTTCAGTATAGAAGCAGACTGTTCGTCACTGCAAGGACAATGTGGTTGTTTCGACATGGTAGCAGCTCATCAGAAGAAAAGGTAACTTGGATGTTTAAATATGACTCAATTAGGACACAACATTTCGAATTTGTCGCTGCCATTTTTCCCGGGGGGGGGGGATTTTTTCTCGGGGGGGGCTTTGGTTGTGAGCCATCCATAGATATAGTAGGCCCTGGATAGCCAACACGTACCTAATGCAGGTGTCACATGTATGATGAATCCAAGATGGTTTCGTCAACCGGGCAAAAAACTAGAAAGTTCTATTATGAAAAGCAAGTTTCTGGACATTTTAGACAGTTGAACTGATACAAATAGATCACTATTGCGAAGGTTTTGAATGTAATGAGGCTTCATTCTTATAAAATTATCATCCAATAAAGTTTTCGAGGCTCCAATAATGTTCATTTTTTTGGTTTATTCTAGGTTATAAGTACCAAAACAATCAATTTTAATGCAAAACAGAGAGTGATTTCAGATTTGTCTACTTTTTTTAAGCACCCTGTATAGTGCTAACATTTTTCCACCCTCTCATATGTGGGTGAATTTTTGAAAGTTTCCAAATTACAATGAAATTGCTTGAAACTTTACAGAAATACTTAAACCAGTGTTTGTTAATGAAAAAACTTTGTTTGGAAAGCCAAAGACAAATTGTAGTGGTTGTTCAGTCAGTCGTGCATTTTACCTACCTATATTTGCCTTTCCAGTGTCTTTCCCTGAGGTGTCTGTTTTTGTTTGTAAACTTCATATATTGCATTGAAATCCTTTGACACTTTGCAAACATCATTAAATCAGTCTACTTTGATGAAAAAACTAACATGGGCCAGTAATGATACGGTTGAGAGACTTTCATGGTTTACCTATAGTGCTAACATTTTTCCATTCTCTTACTGATGTGTGGGTAAAATTTTGAAAATTTCCAAATTACAATGAAATTGCTTGAAACTGTGCACAAACACCTAAATCAGTGTTTGTTAATGAAAAAACTTTGTCTGGAAAGCCAAAGACAAATTGTAGTGGTTGTTCAGTGAGTCCTGCATTTTACTGGGTGTATAAAAAAAGTAGACAAATCTAAAATCGCTCTCTGTTTTGCGAAGCGCCTCAAGGTACGATGTTTTGTATTAAATTAGGTTGTTTTGGTACTTATAATCTAGAATAAACCAAAAAAATGAGAAATTTAAAACTTCAATACCCGGAGGGTTCTGTCTTTTACCGCAATTTAAATATGTCTTGTGCACAAAACTTAAATGCTTAAAAGTAATTTTGACTTGGTAGATGGAAAACTTGTCGGGTGTTGTATTGCTGTGCAAAATTTCAGAAAATTTGCTCGAGTCTAAGCCGTTTAAAACATCGTGCAAACTTCCATATTTTTAGCAAAATTAGCTTTGTGCATGTTTAATTTATGTATTCACCTAATTTGCATACAACTCCCAAGGAACATTTAATTGAAATTGGAACATTTCTTCAGAAAAACAATTCTTATTGAGAAAAATGTATGTTTGCACGACGTTTTGAACGGCTTAAACTCAATCAAATTTCTTGAAATTTTGAACAGCAATAAAACACCTAACATATTTTCTACCTACCAACTCAAAATTACTTTTAAGCCTTTTAATTTTGCGGGCAAGCCATTTTTTAATGTGTTTCAAAATACGCACACCCCTGGGTTTGAAACATTTAAATTTTAGAATATTTTCATTCATTCTACACCGTAAGTACCCAAGCAATGTACATTGATAAAAAACTTCATTCTTCAAGCCACTTTACGAGGTTGAGAGCCGTTTCAAAATTGTCTACTTTTTTATACACCCTGTATATGCCTTTCCATTGTCTTTCCCAGAGGTGTCTGTTGTTCGTAAACTTCATATATTGTATCGAAATCCTTTGAAACTGTGCAAACATCATTAAATCAGTCTACTTTGATGAAAAAACTAATATTGGGCCAGTTATGATACAGTTGAGAGACTTTGTTATGGTTGAACTATAGTGCTAACATTTTTCCACTCTCTCATATGTGGGTAAATTTTTGAAAGTTTCCAAATTACAATGAAATTGCTTGAAACTTTGCTGAAATACCTAAATTAGTGTTTGTTGATGAAAAAGCCTAGTTTGAAAAGCTAATGACATATTGTAGTAGTTGTCAGTGAGTCCTGTATTATACCTACATTATTATGCCTTTCCAGTGTCTTTCCCTGAGGTGTCTGTTTTTGTTCGTAAACTTCATATATTGCATTGGAATCCTTAGTTCCTTTGAAACTTTGCAAACATTGTTAAATCAGTCCACTTTGATTGAAAAACTAACATTAGGCCAGTTATGATACAGTTGAGAGACTTTGCTATGTTTGAACTACAGGGTGTATAAAAAAAAGTAGACAATTTTGAAACGGCTCTCAACCTCGCGAAGCGGCATGAAGTATGAAGTTTTCAATTAATGTACATTGCTTGGGTACTTATGGTGTAGAATAAATGAAAATATTCTGAAATGTAAATGTTTCAAACCCAGGGGTGTGCGTATTTTGAGACACATTAAAAATGGCTTGGGCACGAAATTTGAAGGCTTAAAAGTAATTTTGAGTTGGTAGGTAGAAAATATGTTAGATGATTTATTGCTGTTCAAAATTTCAAGAAATTTGATTGAGTTTAAGCCACTCAAAATATCGTGCGAACGCATATTTTCTCAATAAGAATCATTTTTCTGAAGAAATGTGCCAATTTTGATTAAATGTCCCTTGGGAGTTGAATGCAAATTGAGTAAATACATAAATTAAACATGCACAAAGCTAATTTTGCTAAAAATATGGAGGTTCGCGCGACGTTTTGAACGGCTTAGACTAGAGCAATTTTTCTGAAATTTTGCACAGCAATACAACACCCAACAAATTTTCCATCTACCAAGTCAAAATTACTTTTAAGCATTTAAGTTTTGTGCGCAAGGCACATTTATATTGCCGTAAAAGACAGAGCCCCCCTGGGTATTGAAGTTTTGAATTTCTTATTTTTTCGGTTTATTCTGGATTATAAGTACCAAAACAATCTATTTTAATAAAAAAACATCGTATATTGAGGCGCTTCGCAAAGCAGAGAGCGATTTCAGATTTGTCTACTTTTTTTTACACACCCTGTATAGTGCTAACATTTTTCCACCCTCTCATACGTGGGTGAATTTTTGAAAGTTTCCAAATTACAATAAAATTGCTTGAAACTTTACAGAAATACTTAAACCAGTGTTTGTTAATGAAAAAACTTTGTTTGGAAAGCCAAAGACAAATTGTAGTGGTTGTTCAGTCAGTCGTGCATTTTACCTGTATATGCCTTTCCAGTGTCTTTCCCTGAGGTGTCTGTTTTCGTTTGTAAACTTCATATATTGCATTGAAATCCTTTGACACTTTGCAAACATCATTAAATCAGTCTACTTTGATGAAAAAACTAACATTGGGCCAGTAATGATACAGTTAAGAGACTTTCATGGTTTACCTATAGTGCTAACATTTTTCCATTCTCTTACTGATGTGTGGGTGAAATTTTGAAAATTTCCAAATTACAATGAAATTGCTTGAAACTTTGCACAAATACCTAAATCAGTGTTTGTTAATGAAAAAACTTTGTTTGGAAAGCCAAAGACAAATTGTAGTGGTTGTTCAGTGAGTCCCGCATTTTACAGGGTGTATTAAAAAAGTAGACAAATCTAAAATCGCTCTCTGTTTCGCGAAGCGCCTCAATGTACGATGTTTTGTATTAAATTAGGTTGTTTTGGTACTTATAATCCAGAATAAACCAAAAAAATGAGAAATTTAAAACTTCAATACCCGGAGGGTTCTGTCTTTTACCGCAATTTAAATATGCCTTGTGCACAAAACTTAAACGCTTAAAAATAATTTTGACTTGGTAGATGGAAAACTTGTCGGGTGTTGTATTGCTGTACAAAATTTCAGAAAATTTGCTCGAGTCTAAGCTGTTTAAAGCGTCGTGCAAACTTCCATATTTTTAGCAAAATTAGCTTTGTGCATGTTTAATTTATGTATTTACCTAATTTGCATACAACTCCCAAGGAACATGTAATTGAAATTGGGACATTTCTTCAGAAAAACAATTTTTATTGAGAAAAATATATGTTTGCACGACGTTTTGAATGGCTTAAACTCAATCAAATTTCTTGAAATTTTGAACAGCAATAAAACACCTAACATATTTTCTACCTACCAACTCAAAATTACTTTTAAGCCTTTTAATTTTGTGCGCAAGCCATTTTTAATGTGTTTCAAAATACGCACACCCCTGGGTTTGAAACATTTAAATTTTAGAATATTTTCATTTATTCTACACCGTAAGTACCCAAGCAATGTACATTAATAAAAAACTTCATACTTCAAGCCACTTCGCGAGGTTGAGAGCCGTTTCAAAATTGTCTACTTTTTTTATACACCCTGTATATGCCTTTCCAGTGTCTTTCCCAGAGGTGTCTGTTGTTCGTAAACTTCATATATTGCATCGAAATCCTTTGAAACTGTGCAAACATCATTAAATCAGTCTACTTTGATGAAAAAACTAATATTGGGCCAGTTATGATACAGTTGAGAGACTTTGCTATGGTTGAATTATAGTGCTAACATTTTTCCACCCTCTCATATGTGGGTAAATTTTTGAAAGTTTCCAAATTACAATGAAATTGCTTGAAACTTTGCAGAAATACCTAAATCAGTGTTTGTTGATGAAAAAGCCTAGTTTGAAAAGCTAATGACATATTGCAGTAGTTGTCAGTGAGTCCTGCATTTTACCTACATATGCCTTTCCAGTGTCTTTCCCTGAGGTGTCTGTATTTGTTCGTAAACTTCATATATTGCATTTGAATCCTTAATTCCTTTGAAACTTTGCAAACATTGTTAAATCAGTCCACTTTGATTGAAAAACTAACATTAGGCCAGTTATGATGCAGTTGAGAGACTTTGCTATGTTTGAACTACAGGGTGTATAAAAAAAAGTAGACAATTTTGAAACGGCTCTCAACCTCGCGAAGCGGCATGAAGTATGAAGTTTTCAATTAATGTACATTGCTTGAGTACTTACGGTGTAGAATAAATGAAAATATTCTGAAATTTAAATGTTTCAGACCCAGGGGTGTGTGTATTTTAAACACATTAAAAATGGCTTGCGCACGAAATTTGAAGGCTTAAAAGTAATTTTGAGTTGGTAGGTAGAAAATATGTTAGATGTTTTATTGCTGTTCAAAATTTCAAGAAATTTGATTGAGTTTAAGCCACTCAAAATATCGTGCGAACGCATGTTTTCTCAATAAGAATCATTTTTCTGAAGAAATGTGCCAATTTTAATTAAATGTCCCTTGGGAGTTGAATGCAAATTGAGTAAATACATAAATAAACATGCACAAAGCTAATTTTGCTAAAAATATGGAAGTTCGCGCGACGTTTTGAACGGCTTAGACTAGAGCGATTTTTCTGAAATTTTGCACAGCAATACAACACCCAACAAATTTTCCATCTACCAAGTCAAAATTACTTTTAAGCATTTAAGTTTTGTGCGCAAGGCATATTTATATTGCCGTAAAAGACAGAGCCCCCCCCCCTGGGTAGTGAAGTTTTAAATTTCTTATTTTTTCAGTTTATTCTAGATTATAAGTACCAAAACAATGTATTTTAATAAAAAAACATCGTATATTGAGGCGCTTCGCGAAGCAGAGAGCGATTTCAGATTTGTCTACTTTTTTTTTATACACCTTGTATAGTGCTAACATTTTTCCACCCTGTAATATGTGGGTGAATTTTTGAAAGCTTCCAAATTACAATAAAATTGCTTGAAACTTTACAGAAATACTTAAACCAGTGTTTGTTAATGAAAAAACTTTGTTTGTAAAGCCAAAGACAAATTGTAGTGGTTGTTCAGTCAGTCGTGCATTTTACCTGTATATGCCTTTCCAGTGTCTTTCCCTGAGGTGTCTGTTTTCGTTTGTAAACTTCATATATTGCATTGAAATCCTTTGACACTTTGCAAACATCATTAAATCAGTCTACTTTGATGAAAAAACTAACATTGGGCCAGTAATGATACAGTTAAGGGACTTTCATGGTTTACCTATAGTGCTAACATTTTTCCATTCTCTTACTGATGTGTGGGTGAAATTTTGAAAATTTCCAAATTACAATGAAATTGCTTGAAACTTTGCGCAAACACCTAAATCAGTGTTTGTTAATGAAAAAACTTTGTTTGTAAAGCCAAAGACAAATTGTAGTGGTTGTTCAGTCAGTCGTGCATTTTACCTGTATATGCCTTTCCAGTGTCTTTCCCTGAGGTGTCTGTTTTCGTTTGTAAACTTCATATATTGCATTGAAATCCTTTGACACTTTGCAAACATCATTAAATCAGTCTACTTTGATGAAAAAACTAACATTGGGCCAGTAATGATACAGTTAAGGGACTTTCATGGTTTACCTATAGTGCTAACATTTTTCCATTCTCTTACTGATGTGTGGGTGAAATTTTGAAAATTTCCAAATTACAATGAAATTGCTTGAAACTTTGCGCAAACACCTAAATCAGTGTTTGTTAATGAAAAAACTTTGTTTGGAAAGCCAAAGACAAATTGTAGTGGTTGTTCAGTGAGTCCTGCATTTTACAGGGTGTATAAAAAAAGTAGACAAATCTGAAATCGCTCTCTGTTTCGCGAAGCGCTTCAATGTACGATGTTTTGTATTAAATTAGGTTGTTTTGGTACTTATAATCTAGAATAAACCAAAAAAATGAGAAATTTAAAACTTCAATACCCGGAGGGTTCTATCTTTTACCGCAATTTAAATATGTCTTGTGCACAAAACTTAAATGCTTAAAAATAATTTTGACTTGGTAGATGGAAAACTTGTCCGGTGTTGTATTGCTGTACAAAATTTCAAAAAATTTGCTCGAGTCTAAGCCGTTTAAAACATCGTGCAAACTTCCATATTTTTGGCAAAATTAGCTTTGTGCATGTTTAATTTATGTATTTACTCAATTTGCATTCAACTCCCAAGGGACATTTAATTAAAATTGGCACATTTCTTCAGAAAAATGATTCTTATTGAAAAAATATACGTTCGCACGATATTTTGAGTGGCTTAAACTCAATCAAATTTCTTGAAATTTTGAACAGCAATAAAACACCTAACATATTTTCTACCTACCAACTCAAAATTACTTTTAAGCCTTTAAATTTCGCGCGCACGCCATTTTTAATGTGTTTCAAAATCGCACACCCCTGGGTTTGAAATATTTAAATTTTAAAATATTATCATTTATTCTACACCGTAAGTACCCAAGCAATGTATATTAATAAAAAAACTTCATACTTCAAGCCACTTCGCGAGGTTGAGAGCCGTTTCAAAATTGTCTACTTTTTTTATACACCCTGTATATGCCTTTCCAGTGTCTTTCCCAGAGGTGTCTGTTGTTCGTAAACTTCATATATTGCATCGAAATCCTTTGAAACTGTGCAAACATCATTAAATCAGTCTACTTTGATGAAAAAACTAATATTGGGCCAGTTATGATACAGTTGAGAGACTTTGCTATGGTTGAATTATAGTGCTAACATTTTTCCACCCTCTCATATGTGGGTAAATTTTTGGAAGTTTCCAAATTACAATGAAATTGCTTGAAACTTTGCAGAAATACCTAAATCAGTGTTTGTTGATGAAATAGCTAAGTTTGAAAAGCTAATGGCATATTGTACTGGTTGTTCAGTGAGTCCTGCATTTTACCTATATATGTCTTTCCAGTGTCTTTCCCTGAGGTGTCTGTTTTTGTTCGTAAGCTTCATAGTGCTAACATTTTTCCTCTCTCTCATATGTGGGTAAATTTTTGAAAGTTTCCAAATTACAATGAAATTGCTTGAAACTTTGCAGAAATACCTATAATTCAACCATAGCAAAGTCTCTCAACTGTATCATAACTGGCCCAATATTAGTTTTTTCATCAAAGTAGACTGATTTAATGATGTTTGCACAGTTTCAAAGGATTTCGATGCAATATATGAAGTTTACGAACAACAGACACCTCTTTGTTCGTAAGCTTCATAGTGCTAACATTTTTCCTCTCTCTCATATGTGGGTAAATT
Source organism: Muricea muricata (assembly GCA_963855995.1). Classification (NCBI taxonomy): domain Eukaryota; kingdom Metazoa; phylum Cnidaria; class Anthozoa; order Malacalcyonacea; family Plexauridae; genus Muricea; species Muricea muricata. The sequence goes on along the minus strand of OY979729.1, from coordinate 11,695,703 downwards.
TTTGAAAGTTTCCAAATTACAATGAAATTGCTTGAAACTTTGCAGAAATACCTAAATTAGTGTTTGTTGATGAAAAACCTTAGTTTGGAAAGCATAGTTCGGAAAGCGGTTTAACCCCCCTTTTTAAATTACACCCCCCCTATCAATATCAAGGTTTTTTAAAGATATCAAATGCAACATTTATGCAAGATAACGAATGATGCCGTTCGCCTTAGCGATTATCTATTAAACAAGACGCCTGCTAAGGCGTTCACTCCGCCTGCCAAACGAAAATGGGCACAAGGCCAGGCAGGGCTGTAACTAGAGAGTTCATTGGGGGTGGGGTACATTCACTTATTTCTGTTCTGTCCAACTAATTCCTTTTTAAATCAATTATTATTACGGTACCTTCCAAGGCATTTTAAGACATTGCTAGCACATCTTATGCAATCACTAAGATAACCAAAAATCAATGTCTGAGTGACCTGCCAGGCACTCTGTCCAGAGTCCTAGTAGGATTGCATTTTTTAGAATTTAATTTAGATTAAAGACTTTAATAGTACATATGTTAAACAAGATTCTTTTGCCATAATGCCACCAACAAATAGCTGTTTTATTTTGCAAGTAAAGAAAATTTTACTAAAAGTGTATACAATACATCAGTCTATTAAATCCATCAATTTATTAAATCTATTCTGTAGCACACTGCCTGAAGTCTCCACGATATAACTTGTTGGGAAAATGTTGGCTAGCCTTTTGATATATTGACCAGCTTTGAATTAGATATTTGATGTGTTGATAAGGTGTCAGGTAAATATTTGGCATGTTTATAAAATGTTGGTAAGGATTTTGACTAGTTGACAAGTTTTCGAGCAGACTTTTGACATGTTGATAAGATCTGAGTTAGTCTTTTGATATGTGGACAAGCTTTGAAATGGACTTTTGACATGTTGATATGCTCCTAGTTAGATTTTTGGCATGTTGACAAGATGTCGGTTAGGTTTTTGGCTTGTTGACAAGATGTCAGTTAGGCTTTTGGCTTGTTGAAAAGATGTTGGTTAGGCTTTTGGCTTGTTGACAAGATGCCGGTAAGGCTTTTGGCTTGTTGACAAGATGCCGGTAAGGCTTTTCACTTGTTGAAAAGATATCAGTTAGGCTTTTGGCTTGTTGACAAGATGTCGGTTAGACTTTGACCTGTACATGCCCACAAGTTGTCAGTTAGACTTTCGACATGCTGACAAAGTATTTACTTCCAGAAAGCTTCAGGTGTCAGTTAAAACATTGGTATATAGGCAGGGTGTCTGATAAAGTTTTGGCAAATTAAGAAAGTGCCAGTTGAAATTTTACTAAATTTAAGTTAAATTTTGTTCTTTTTTTATTTTGCATTTTTGAGTTTTTTTCTTGCTATTTTAATAATTATAGCAACAATCTTTACAGTAATCGACTTAAAAGTATTTCTGTGATCTGTATTTTCTGTGATATCCAATTTGAAATCCTTTCTCTGAGTCAACTATTCAACGTGACGTTCTAACAAAACAAGTATTAAAATCGCTCATAAAAACAACAAAAATTAAAAATTAGACTAAGCCATTAAGTCTGAAGTCTCCACGATATAATTTGTTGGGAACTTTAGACTAACATATGTATTTCTGGAATTGGAATGTAAAATGTCTCTTACCTTTTATTTGCCGTTTTAAAACATTTCTGGAGCAATTTTTTGATAAAGAACCTTCCTGTCCCTTTTTGTTGACTATTACATGTTAAAAATTGTGTTTTGTATGTAGATATTTCAGTAGAATTTGCGTTTGATTCTTGTGTAGAAATTTTTAAATTTCCTTAAAAGTAGGAATACAACAGAAAATGACGGAAGCACGCTCTCATCGCTCCTCGGTAAAGTTTCGCGGTGGAATTTGTCGTTTTAAAACATTTTGCATGAGAATTTTTGCACGTAAAACCTTCTTGCGGTTTAGATGTTCTAGCATACATGTTAAAATGCGTGTTTTGTTGACATATTCCGCTGGAAATTGAGTTTAAACGACGTGTTTAGGTCGGCTCACGCGGCTTGTGCCCAGCGGTATCACCCATTAGCGGCGGCACCGACTTCTGACACCGAAAAAAAAAAACAGAAACCGGGCGAATTTAAAACTCCGCCTCGCCTACGGCAGGCGGAGTAAAAAGGCAATTTAATTTTAATTTTGTGAATTTCGATTACAAAACATGCCTTGGACTGTCGACCAATTGATTTCGTCAGGCGATTACAGACTTGTGAGAGGAGGGGGGTAGCCTAATTACTAAAATGTAGTGAAAAAAGGACTTTCCATCTAATGGTGGGAGCAGGTTGGCGGGAACACTGGAGAATAAAGGTCCTGTCACAATGCAATTTTTCTTGCAACTTGAAATGCAATTCTACTATTGGGAGATGTAAAATTGGCAAATGCAAGTTTCCATCACAGTTTGCTGGGGTTTTTTAACGTACCAAACATTTGTCACAAATTTACTTAAGAGTAGATTTTCCCTGTAGCAAAAAAGATGGCAAATGTCGATTTTACCAGAGTGCATGGCAGTCTGAAATTGTTTAAAAAGGCAAATTAACGTCTTTTGAAGAACAGACAGAAGACAATAGGTTATTTTCACACTTGTGTTAAAATTTCAATCCAGTAGCTTTGTTTCTTGTCATCTTTTCCCACGTATTCTTTCTTGATACCTGCAATGCATTCTGGTAAAATCGACATGTCGCCATCTTTTTTGCTACGGTGAATGCAAGGAAAAGTGCACCGTGTGACAGGGCCTTAAGGGTAAGAGGTGGATAGAGAAGGAGACGGAGCAGTTACAAGTGCAAGAAAAATTGCACCGTGTGACAGGGCCTTGAGGGTGGGAGGTGGATAGGAGGAGACGGAGCAGGATGTGGGAGTCGTGCAAGGTCGGGAGGTTAAAAAAGAACAAGGAATGTTATGTTTTTAATGCCTTTTAGACTTTTCTTGAGGCAATTAAAATTCAAACTGTCAAATCCAAACACTGTACAGAATGGCCGACTTTACGTGGTCTTTAGTTTTTACACAACCACTTGCATTGTTATCTTTTGCAGTTTGTTTACCATTTCAGTTATCTATCTTCAATAGAATTCTTTGAAATTTGTTTGTAGATCGACAAAATGCTTAACCTCCTCTCAACAACTGGCAGATTATGAAAAATGAAATTGTTAAAGGTATTGGAATATTGCATGTACAATATTGAATATGGGACAATTTGGGACAGTATAATTTTGGACATGACGGTTTCATTCTCACCTAATTTGACGATTATTTTGTGGGTACACATACCGTGGAATCTCATGTGCTCCAGAAGCATTTTAATCTTAGAAAAAGTCAAATAATGATGAACTGTGTTTTAAAAGAAAGTTAGAATCTTATTTGGTTCAAATCAATTGAATTATGGCCCAAGAGTTCATGAAAACACATACAAAAGGCTTTCTTAAAAAACTGAAATATCAAATCTAGCAATTTTATATGTTATGCCTCTAAACAACACAATTCTGTTCCTAAAAATTGGTACCCTACTAGACCTATATGCATGATTATACTAATTTGGACATATTTATTTTTACCCATTAAAATATAAATTTGTGTTTAATCATTCGTGTTTGTCATTATTTGACTTTGTAATGTTGGTTAAACATAAGGAGATTGAGGTGACTTTGCCAGAAACAAAAACATCCATTATACTAAAATTTCAATATATGTAGCAATTAAAACTAACCACAGGAAATATATTTCTACTTTTTAATTGAAATGTTTCTGTTATATGCACTATATCATATTTTTGATAAAAAATTACAACACCTATGTTATTTCCTGGTTTACTATCTCAATCATCTTTTGTTTAAGCTGGCTTTGAGTGTTCATTTGAAAGTTTGGAAAGTTCATTTGAAAATCACAATAGTTCTCAATGTTATATTGGACCCTTTAAAGTTAAAAAAATACTTTGTAATATTTTATACTACTGGTAATTTATCTTAGATACAGACTTTGTGATTTTGTACTAGAATGTTGACTTTCAAACTTTAAGATGAACTACTTATTAAGGACAAAATAAGCTAGCATATTGTCTTTTGTTTACAAAGTGGAACTTGTTTGGAATTGAGATGAACTGATGCAGTTGTTCTTTAACTTTATCAATTAATTACATATCTTAAATGAAAAAGAAAACCACAACTTGCCAAATAAATTCTGTGGGCTCTTTTTATTAGCAAAGAAAAGATGTGGCGGATGTAAGAATTTAAGAGTAAAAAAGTTTCCTTGGACTAAAAAAATCGACAGTATGCCAGATTTTCTAGATAAACAAGCAGTACAGATGTTGGCCAATAATAAGTATAAGTAACTACAATTTTTAATTTTAAAAGTTTTCTATTGATGCCTGGATACAGTAAATACTTTACCAGAGTTCTTCGTATTACATCGACTTGAAAAAGTTTTAAGTCACATGAAGCTTTTAGTTGATACTATGCAATTTCAAATTTTACAGACTTCTTAATTAACATGCCAAATTTACCTTGTTGAACATAAGGTCTTTCCTGAGAAAAAGTAAAACTGTCTGGCATTATATGGAGTAGAATAATTTAAATTAGTTTGAGACTTTGATTTGATAACAATTTTGATTTGTACTATTTACAATACAAGTGACCGGGTTGTATCGGATATACAAACCCAAGCTGAAGGCGAGATATCTGACATACACAGATGCGAATGTTGTAAATGGCTTGTGAAACTCGTCAATTTTATACATCAGATCTATAGCAAAGTGATTTTGAAAATACCGATTCTGTAAGATGAGAAAATGATTTCTTTTGTGTTTCCTGTATGATTTATTACTTTATAAGTTTCTTAATTAAAATTACAACATATTGCCTACTGGAACTTTTTATATTGTTTGGTTGTGGTGAATTTGTATTTTGGCAATTGAAATATTTCTGAATTTGTATGTGCATTTCCTTTGCTTCAGTTCAAGTTCAAGTTTACATTTCAAATATTCCACTTTGTAATACTTGCGTGGTAATAATAATATAAGAAAACAGGTTTACATGGCTCTTGAATATAGTCTTTTCAACAAGTAAGTAAAGATGAATTTATACTTCAAAGAGATATGTTCCTAACCTGACAATGGTTCCTTCCAAAAAGACTAAATTTAAATTGATTCTTCGAATAAATTTTTTACTTTTCAATCCAAGATCAATCTAAGTTATGTATTTCTACTTTTATTTTGGTCTCTTTAACACTGAAACTATCAATTGTATATAAAGCAACTTCACTATCGAGTGACTTCATTAGTTGCTGGGCAAAGCCAAAGCATTGATTTTTCGGCTGTTTTCAATGAAAAATAGAATTTTGCCCAAAGTTATCTCAAATAAATTATCACAATTTGAACAAAAAGCTTCTGTTCTTGTGCCCACCAGAAAAATGAGATGTCTGAGACTTTCTTTGTATTTTTTTGCGAAAAATAGATCGCATGCACTGTTATGCAAAGAAAAGTGTAAGAGATTGGTTTCTGAAAAATGTCGATCTACACACAATATTCTAAAAATGCTTGGTTTTTATTCTATGTATTTTTGAATTTTTTGTTAAAAAAAAATAAAGGTAGCAATGTTTAGTGTATTTCACATTGTCAGGTTAGAAACGCAATAAGAAAAATGTGGCTCCGAACATTACAGCTTGGTCAATTTGGAATTTATAAAAAAATCGTTTCTTCGTTGTTTTTCGACGTTTTGAAGGGTTGTTTCGAGTACAAAAAAGTATTTTTAGGAAGAATTATGTGCCCACGTTACATGTCTCAAAGCCATCAAAATTCGTTGGTAATTCGTGCATGTATTTTTTCTGACTTATAAAAGCACAATTGATTAAAAATAATATTTTTCTTTTGACAAAAATACCTTTCTTCTGTGAGGCTGGCTGTATTTGAAAAAGCGTTGGTCAACGCTCCGCCAAAACTCGTGGGTTTTCTCCGGGTACTCCGGTTCTTCCCACTGGGAGAGTTGACAGGGTAGTTACATATGGTTATAAAAATGTGACTAACTTTTGAAAACCTTTCTACTTAGACTTGTTAAGCCTTCTCGTCATCTCTATCAGTTGCATGTTTTGAGCCACATGTTTTTCTTTGTAATTGTGAAACAACTCGTTATATGCTGGGTAAACCTTTGCAAAACTCTCAAAATTTATCACTTCAAGTTGTTTCATTGTTATAATATATTTTGAAGTATAAACATTTACTTACGTTGAAAAGACCCAAGTTTTTTAGGACTTTGTTCATTCACTTGTGTTATTGTTCTCTCTGCCATGTTCTGTTTTCTTCTGTTGTTATTTTAATAAGTACAATGTGTGGTAGTTAATCTCTTTTTATTGTTATTCAAATTGTATGTAATCTTTACAAATTTTTTCAATAAATTGTTTACAAAATTTACTTGTGACCCCTTTTTAATTAAAAATTCAATTCCCATGGGAATTGAGAAATTGAATAAAAAAAATCCCCCTACCCCGGCCAGCTCCCCAAGTGCCACTTCCACCTAAGTAGAAGTACTTATACATGTAGTACAAGTACTTCTACTTATTCACGGTGGAAGTAGCACTCGGAGAACTGGCCGGGGTAGCCGGCAAAGAGAAGACCAACTTTGCAAGTGCTAATACAATTGCTAAGTTGATCTTCCCTAGAGAGCAGCCGCGCGTACCTAACAAATTAAAACAACAAACGTTAGTGACTTAAGTACTTAGCATGCAAATTTGATTCCCAAAGCCAAAATGTCAAGTGCCCCCCGCTGATCCTACCAACTGCCTACCTGCCTCAGTTCTAAGCTGTCTTCCTCAGTTCTAAGCTCCTGCATTCCATTCGTTACCTTCACTTTCCTCACCATCGCACAGTCACTCACAGCTGATAAACCCGCATGCACCACCACCACCCCGACTGCCACCCAATTTCGAAAATTAAAAGAGTTAAAATTTCGGTAAAGTATGCATTTTAAATGCAATTTATTTGGATATTTTAGATCAAACGTAAACAGAAAAAGCTCGTACATAAAAACAGGTGAGAATTCTATTTAAAATTTGCTTGCAAAATATAAAACTTAATTCGCATTTTTCTTAGTTAATAGTATAGATCAATTTAGTTGATGTTGAAACCTACTCTTAACTGTTTTGTTAGAAGTGACGACAGATTTTGGTTTTTAAGCATACTTTCAAAAATTTTAATTCCTTTAATAAACCTAATCCCATGCAACTTACACACGGCGCACACCCTCGCAGTCCATACATTTAGCTAATAAATTACGTTATAAACAAAAAAGCAAAATAAAAAGATAAATTACGTTATCTCTAGCTACTTAAACCCACTTAGACTGAGTTTTTGATTGAATTTTCAAACGTAAAACCTTAGCTGAATGGGCATGGGCTTTTCGTTGTGTTAACTGTTCCGGAGTAAATATAAACCTGGGGCCGGTTGTATCAAAGGCGTTTAGCTTAAACGGTGGATAAGTGAAATTTAAAAATCAGTTTTACACCTAGTACGGAACCGAAATTATGAGTTGAAATAGAATAAATATTTAGTTTTATATATAATTGTTCTTCTCAGGTCAAATAACTTCAGCTGGTTTGTTTATACAACATGGAAACTTGTTTCATATTTTTGACTTATCCACCGTTTAAGCTAAACGCCTTTGATACAACCGGCCCCTGATACTTACCAAAGTCCAAGGCTGGGTCAAATGAGCATGAGAATTAGGCAAAAATAAAAAGCAATTGAAACTCAACAGATTCACTAAAGTTGTTTTTTTTTTGGCAACTTATATCCTTAAGTGTAGATGACATGCAATTTTTAATGCCGTAATTCTCACACTTATTTAACCGAAACGCCTTCATTTGCATGGTACCTCGCAGCTGCTCTCAAACCACCTTCGTAATTTGCTTTAGTGTACACAAACAATGACTTCATTGTTCCTGCTTACCAAAACAAATCTGAAAGCACCAAGATACTTATCATATTAATAATCAAAGAGGATTCGCATTATGCAGTAATTACCATAAACAGACGCATCACCATTGAAACAAAGCATGCTGTATTCCCATGGGAATTTAAAATGCACAAAAAAATATAATGATCCTACTGATTTGCATGGATGTATGAACCAAATTAGCTAAGAAACAAAGAAATGATATATTCCCTTGGGAATTTAATGTAGCAAAAAGATGGCGGGTGTTGATTTTACCAGAATGCCTTGCGGTCTGAAATCGTTTAAAAACTTAAGGTAAATTAACCTCGTTTGAGGAACAGACAGATAGGTTATTTTGTCACTTGTGTTAAAATTCCGTCCATTAGCTTATGTTAAATATCATTTCACTGCTATTCTTGATTGATACCCGCATTAAATTCTGGTAAAATCGACATGCCACCATCTGTTTTGCTGCGGTGAATTGGAATACAAGTCAAATTTTCTCGCTTTTTAACCAGAGAACACATTCTTTAAAGGTAGAACGACGGAATTGATCGTTTACAATCGACGCCATCTTTGTTGACGTTTGAAACACATGGCAACCACAAAGTATCTATTCATTATATCTGATCCTATCGAGCCATACATCTTTAAAGTATCATTCATAATACGCTAAAACTAACGATGAAATAGTAAATTGACACCAGTGTTTCGCTGTAAACAGCTGAAGTAATCTGCAGAGTCAACCAAGATGGCGCCCAATCACACGAAATGACGGCATGTGCAAACCAAGAATAGTGACAAAATGCATCAACTATAATTTAGTGGCATTATTACGAAACTTATTTTTGTAAAACGTTCAATCCTACATGTTATTTTGTTTTGTTTTTAGAAATATCCAAATCCAAATGTTAGAGACAAAATTTCCAGGCGTTAAGGTATTGTTTCTTTAAAAAATATTGTCGACATTTACCATATTTTTACCTGTTTTTTGACTCGAAAATTGACTGCCAAACTCCTAGGTATTCTATTTAATTATTTTGTTGAATGTATTTGATATCAATGTTATTTCAATCCAATTTTTTTCACTTAATTTGCTGTCTTTTCTTTTTCATTAACGAGAAATATCTATTAAATCCTCTTTGATCCCTCAATAATAAGTATCTTGTTTTCTACTAACTTGCACATTACCACTACTTTCTATTACAATGTCGTGTCTTCTCATTCTTGTGGATTGTTGTTTTGTGGGTCTTGTCGTCCAGGATCGTTCATTCTTTTCTTTTCTTGTGCGTTTTTTTCACATCCCATCACCCTTTGCAATAGTAGAAAGAATTAAATCATGAGATGATAGTTACGAGTAATTTATAAACTATAACATATTAAACAATTATTGGATGAGGTTTTTGTGATATGCGGAATTATCAATGTCGAGGTAAGAGTTATCAGCCGAGCCGAAGGCGAGTCAGATAACTCTTACCGAGAGATTGATAATTTTGCATATCACAAAAACCGAATCCGATAATTGCTTTATTATACATTTTAAGTCTTTTTCCTCGAGCAATTGACGCATTTCGCCCTCGGAAGAGCTTAAAAAGGAAGATGCCATAACATGAAACAGAAAATATCGAAAAAATGTTGTTGCCATGCCAACCATTGATGCCAACGAATACCGCATACTGTAATAATCTGCACCGTAGGCTCAACATCCAGATAACTCAGTTATCTGCTAGCAGATAACTGAGTTATCTGCAGATTGTGTGATAGTCGCATTTATCTGCATACAACTGATCAATCACAACGCATAAAACAACTGCAATGTATAATAAAATAGTTTATTAATTAGGCCGGCCAAATTATTGTGTAAGCTGTTAATATGAAATTTTTTTATTAAAATCTCGAGAATCATTAGTAAATCGTGAACAAAACACAAAAGAAAATCATAGCCGTGAAGGAGTCTTTATTTCTCACACGCACACAACTTGCAGCTACCCTAATTTATGATTTTAAATCAAAATATCTCGAGAATTAAACAACACGTAAGGAATGTGTAAATTCTTAAAGCTCTTTCGAACAATAAAAATTAATATCTCGCACTAATCTCTCTCAAAAGCTCTCTCAAATTTATTACCAATATCTCTTCAACTATTACTTTGCAGGTGAAATGTAACTTCTATCAAAACTAGTTTACTTCAAGTTGTTTGGGAATTAAGATTTTACGTGTCAACGAGATCAAATATGAATCTAAGATGGCAGACAGCGCATTAAATTTCTATCTTTACGACCAACTCCCCAACGAAAGGCTTTAATTCGCTCGAAAGTCGAATTTTGTTTTTTTATTGTTTAATGTAGTGAAAGATCCTGTGTGCTTTTTACAGCACTGCCAACACTAGCAACGTTAGTGCGAGATGTTAATTTTTATTGAAACGAAAGCTGAACTGCTAAAGAAAATAGAAACGACAAGATAAAATCAAAAAACTTACTTTCACTCTATCTTTGGATCTTCTTGGCTTCGGTTGTTCTCGTTTCATCATGCTGTTTATGGTTTCATCTGGTTGGCGCACTCTCTTCATGGAACATCACGCTGGTCCAGTAGGTAACTAGCTCACTCGTGTCCAGTCAACCAACATAAAATAAGGAGAAAATTAATGTTACAAAATATTTTAGAATATAGGACACTAAGCGTTAATTGAAATTGACTTTAACAAACCGTACATTGTGATAGTATTTGCATCTTAACATCTGATGGAGACGGCTTGTGATTTACTTCTTATGTCGATATGAATTCTTTCCCATCTTGTTGCGTCATTAGTTGATGGTTGTTGTATTCACTTTTTACTTGGCATTCTTTGAAAAAAAAATTACGATGTTCAGAAAACTGTTTACAAGATAAGCAAAGAAAACTACGTTCACAAGCATTAGAGAGGACTAAGTAATTATAATAGGCGTGACAGGTCACAGAGGTTAGTCGACGAAGAAACTCATGGACAAATTCCCGTCATGATGATATTCCGATAGCAAGAAGTACAGCAAGTGTAGAACGTGTACGTGTAAGCTTAAACTGTATCTATGCAACTCCAAGAAAAGCGCAACACAAAATGGCGGAATTTAAAGACATTTCTGGTGTCATTTCCAGTTCCCTAACTTTCGCGGACAAATATATTTATATATTTTTCTCAAATTTTTTTGAAGTAAATCTAGATGGATTTTGTGAATAAACAAATTAAAAAAAGTATTGCCCACGTTAGGAAACTAGAACGGGCGCCCAAGAATGCCCACAATTTCTCCAATCTGGATTATATTTATTGATTGCGCAAATGACTGATAAAAAATAAGAGAGTAATAAAATACCAAATGGTTTCCTCTTCAAGATAGTGTCATACATGCGCGCGGCATTTCGGGATATTTGGGAAAACTCATGTTGAAGTTGAACCTAAGGCAACATGCCAAGTACATGGATGACGCTATCCTGCTCAGGAAACTATTTAGTAATTGTCTTACAAAATGATTACAGTGAAACACAAGTCAACGCCACGGCATTTAAATTTCTCGTGTAGGATTGTTTGATCCTGCACAGTAATAGCCAAGTGGCGCAATCGTCAGAGCAAACGCCTATCACATGTGAGGTCGTGGGTTCAATCCTTACTTCAGACTCGTGACACCCATGTGAGGAGTTAGTCAGCCGTGGGTTTATCCCGGGTACTCCGGTTTGCGAATGTTGACTGGACGGTTAAAATTGTAAAATATCAGTAATCACCGGAACACGGGTACTTAACTAAACTGCTGACGATGAGGCGGAACTCATAATGAATTAATGAAAATGTGTTTCACTGTAGTTATCATATAATGTAATTGCCATGCTGAATGAATAATTCTCCAGTAACTACGTCATATGAATAATTTACAATTATGAGAGTAGTGGGGGGGGGGGCAGCATAAAGATTGAAGTAGTGTCAAGGAAGGGGTACTACCCTGACGGGTACTAGGCGAAGAAGTAGAGTAAACAGGAGGAAGAAAATTAAATTGGAGTAAATAAGGGGGATTGGGGTAAAGAAGGGGAGAAGCAGGATAAAGAAACCAGTGGAAGGGGGTGCTATCCTGGAAGGAGTACCCGGGAAAGAAGAGGGTGAACAGGAGGAAAAGTAGATTGGAGTACAGAAAGGGGAAATTAAACGGATCAGGAAATTCAGACTTGCAATTCAAATGAAAGGCAGCTCATTGGTCATGTAAACACTCGTTAAATCATGGTTCTCGCTTGCCTTTAGCTTGGAATCATCTTTGAATTTGAACTGAAAGTCTGAATTTGCATGTTTCTTGTATAGAGTGCAGTGTATCAGAACAGAAGAGGTTTTGAAGAAAAAGAAAGAAAGAATAAAAGTAAGTTAAAATTTGTAAAGAATAATGAAGAAACTATTGGTACAGCACTTGATACATGATGATAATCATCATTATAAACTCTCTATTAATCCGGGGGGGGGGTATAATAGAGAATTTGCAATGATAGTAAGTATATTGTAATATTTGGGTTTTTACCACTAAATCCTCTTGAAAGTTTTTTTTGGCTGTGGCTTCTCTCATCACAGTTGTCTGTGCTTGTCTTGCAAAATCTCTGGAATATCTATAACGTGAAGGTCAATATTTAAGATTAGAAAAATAGAAACCGTAAAATAGAAAGAAATTTAAATCGTGGCGAATACTTTTTACGGTCTTGCTGGCATGACAAAAAGAGAGTATAGATTTATAAGATCATGTTGATTTATCCTTTATCTGAACTATATTTAACTTAGATTTTAAAATAGATTTCACCCTGGTAAGCAGACCGAATGGGTTTTCAAACAAGATAACATTTAATGACTAAAACGTGCACAGAATAGTTAGAGAATGCTTACATGTCGAATAAAAATCCAATACTTTTAATGTCCAACTACACAATAGCGATTTTCGTTGCATTTCTAGACTGGAGAAGAAGACGACGCCATTTTGATTTTGATTTCTCCCGACAACGGCAGATTTGTCTTCGCAATTTTTTTCCATTTCTTCGTCGTTTTAGCTCCAATTTGCTCGTTGTGTTTCTTTCGTACCTTCCTCGCCATTTCCGTACAATCAATGGACATTTATACTCAAGATTAAGACTGTATTGAGACTTTCAAAATGTTCGTCAGGAGACATAAAAATCGAAGCTTCTTCTTCGGGTTGCAGAAGCAAATGACGTCAGACGACCTTTGTCCGCCAGCAAATACCCGTATGTATAACATTCAATGATCTTTTTAGGAAGCTGAAAATCGGTTTTTATTGCGCGAACGAAGTGTTTTTGCCATTATTTCTTACTCAGGTCTTTCTTCTGCTACTTTACTTCATGTTTACTTAGGTAACTTGCCAAAAGAAACGCCTGTAAGGGACAATTTTGCAATTTTTTTTATTTGGATGCTGATGAACAAGGGAAGACTCGTTAAAGGTTTCATTGGCAAATATCTTTCCCTCCGTGGCCGAGAGGTAAAGACAACTGTCTTGACTTCGATTTTGGGTGGATCGAGGACCGGTCCAGTTCAACTGAGTTTGGTAAGAATTTAATTCTGATCGATGCTCGATCCACCCAAAACTGAAGTCAAAGCTGGGCGTGGAGTGCAGGAAAACACTAGGCAGTACCGCGAGGCCGAGGAGGCAAACGTATTTTCCCAGCGTTGTTAACTAATATTTAAGCAAATTTCATTAACTTGACTGTTGGGGACAGACCTGTAGGGTTGGTGCATTGAAGACTTCTCGTCGTTATTTCCCTTCGTTCAAGAAGACAAGTTGTCTTCATCGAGAAGTAACGACGAAAAGACTTCAAGACACCACTAAACCACTACACTTTAAAGCTACAGTGTAGTGGTTTAGCTAGCTAAACCACTACACTGTGCCAATAATATATGGCTGACTTCTTCCTAACGCTTACGGTACGACCATGGATGCGCAAAGATGCGCAAACACATTAAAGTCTTGAAAGCAAGTGTTTTCTTTTAGGAAAGAATCAAGGACGACAACGCTTACTAAATCAAAGCCGTGTAGTCATGTTTTAAGTACTTCAGCTGTTTAACGATCTTTTACCAGATCATTGCAAGAGGAAAAGTAAAATTTTGCATCATTATTATTAACTTTCCGTCAGTCGTTTCTTTCTTGATCGAGCATTATATGCCATTGTGTTCAGTGTCCTTGATATAGGAGCCATATACTTATGGCCTTGGGTTTAATTCCCAAACACTGAATGGCAGTGTTTTGCTCTTCCAATGAGATAACAAGATGGCACTGTAGAACGCGTGGTTTTATATAAGCTACGAGCGTCAAGATATCCTTGATAGGTAACTATTGATCCTACAATGGCACTTATGTTCACTGCCAATAGGAACGTTTTCAACTCACAGCTTGTACATAATGGCTTTTATAGGTTGTGTCACAAGGAAACTGCAGTTCGGTCGTAAAATCAACTTGTTTTCAAGGTTGCCGGGTTTTAAACATTACTGACACTGTTAATGTTGTAGCTCGGAATTGTAAAACAACGGCGGCAATGCAGTTTTCTTGTGCCATAACCATATAAGCTACGACCGCCAAGCTTTATCCTTGATAGGAAAGAATTGATCCCACCAACGACATTTGTATTCTCTACCGATAGGAACGTTTGAGACTTACAGCTTGTACATAACGCATTTTATCGGTGAGTCGTAAAACCAACCTGTTACTGCTCAGCAAACTACCATTTCCCTCGATCAACGATAGTCGATGAAGCTTGGCGCTCGAGTTGTTCAGCTAAGTTAAACGATCTTTTATGGCGAGGTCTTTTCAAGAAGGCATGAAGCATAGATGCGCAAACACTGTACAGCCTGTAAAGAATATGTCTTCTTTCGGGAAAGAGTCAAAGACGATAACGCTTATTAAATCAAAACTGTGTAGGCATGTTTTAAGTTGCTCAGCTATGTTTAACGATCTTTTATGACCAGGCCTTTGCAAGAAGGAAAGTCGAAGTTTGCATATACTATTGACTTTCCGTCGGTCGTTTCTTTCTTGATCGAGCTTTATATGTCATTGTGTTCAGTGTCCTTGATATAGGAGTCATGTATTTATGACCTTGGGTTTGATTCCCAAACGCTGCATGGCAGTCTTCAGCTCTTTCAAGTAATAAGATAACTTTGGAACAAGATGGCAATGCGTTATTTACTATATGCCTGGTCATGCTGTAACTAATCATGTAGTATATTCTACAAACCTTAACTCAGAACGTTGGCTGTCAGTTTCTATTCGTGGTTGCTTTGAAACATTGCAGATACTGCTAACCTGGCTATAACCTGTAAAATGCTTGGTTTTACACAACCTACGAGCGCCAAGCTTCATCGACTATCGTTGATCGAGGGAACTGGTAGTTTGCTGAGCACTAACAGGTTGGTTTTACGACTCACCGATAAAATGCGTTATGTACAAGCTGTAAGTCTCAAACGTTCCTATCGGTAGAGAATACAAATGTCGTTGGTGGGATCAATTGTTTCCTATCAAGGATAAAGCTTGGCGGTCGTAGCTTATATAAATGATAAAACCACCCATTTTACAGGTTATGGCACAAGAAAACTGCATTGCCGCCGTTGTTTTACAATTCCGAGCTACAACATTAACAGTGTCAGTAATGTTTAAAACCCGGCAACCTTGAAAACAAGTTGATTTTACGACCGAACTGCAGTTTCCTTGTGACACAACCTATAAAATCCATTATGTACAAGCTGTGAGTTGGAAACGTTCCTATTGGCAGTGAACATAAGTGTCCATTGTAGGATCAATAGTTACCTATCAAGGATATCTTGACGCTCGTAGCTTATATAAAACCACGCGTTCTACAGTGCCATCTTGTTATCTCATTGGAAGAGCAAAACACTGCCATTCAGTGTTTGGGAATTAAACCCAAGGCCATAAGTATATGGCTCCTATATCAAGGACACTGAACACAATGGCATATAATGCTCGATCAAGAAAGAAACGACTGACGGAAAGTTAATAATAATGATGCAAAATTTTACTTTTCCTCTTGCAAAGATCTGGTAAAAGATCGTTAAACATAGCTGAAGTACTTAAAACATGACTAGACGGCTTTGATTTAGTAAGCGTTGTCGTCCTTGATTCTTTCCTAAAAGAAAACACTTGCTTTCAAGGCTTTAATGTGTTTGCGCATCTTTGCGCATCCATGGTCGTACCGTAAGCGTTAGGAAGAAGTCAGCCATATATTATTGGCACAGTGTAGTGGTTTAGCTAGCTAAACCACTACACTGTAGCTTTAAAGTGTAGTGGTTTAGTGGTGTCTTGAAGTCTTTTCGTCGTTATTTCTCGATGAAGACAACTTGTCTTCTTGAACGAAGGGAAATAACGACGAGAAGTCTTCAATGCACCAACCCTACAGGTCTGTCCCCAACAGTCAAGTTAATGAAATTTGCTTAAATATTAGTTAACAACACTAGGAAAATAACGTTTGCCTCCTTGGCCTCGCGGTACTGCCTAGTGTTTTCCTGCACTCCACGCCCAGCTTTGAATTCAGTTTTGGGTGGATCGAGCACCGACCAGAATTAAATTCTTACCAAACTCAGTTGAACTGGACCGGTCCTCGATCCACCCAAAATCGAAGTCAAGACAGTTGTCTTTACCTCTCGGCCACGGAGGGAAAGATATTTGCCAATGAAAGCTCTAACGAGTCTTCTCTTCTTCATCAGCATCGAAATAAAAAAAAAATGCAAAATTGTCCCTTACAGGCGTTTCTTTTGGCAAGTTACCTAACTAAACTGGAAGTAAAGTAGTAGAACAAAGACCTGAGTAAGAAATAATGGCAAAAACATTTCGTTCGCGCAATAAAAACTGATTTTCAGCTTCCTAAAAAGATCATTGAATGTTATACATACGGGTATTTGCTGGCGGACAAAGGTCGTCTGACGTCATTTGCTTCTGCAACCCGAAGAAGAAGCTTCGATTTTTATGTCTCCTGACGAACATTTTGAAAGTCTCAATACAGTCTTAATCTTGAGTATAAATGTCCATTGATTGTACGGAAATGGCGAGGAAGGTACGAAAGAAACACAACGAGCAAATTGGAGCTAAAACGACGAAGAAATGGAAAAAAATTGCGAAGACAAATCTGCCGTTGTCGGGAGAAATCAAAATCAAAATGGCGTCGTCTTCTTCTCCAGTCTAGAAATGCAACGAAAATCGCTATTGTGTAGTTGGACATTAAAAGTATTGGATTTTTATTCGACATGTAAGCATTCTCTAACTATTCTGTGCACGTTTTAGTCATTAAATGTTATCTTGTTTGAAAACCCATTCGGTCTGCTTACCAGGGTGAAATCTATTTTAAAATCTAAGTTAAATATAGTTCAGATAAAGGATAAATCAACATGATCTTATAAATCTATACTCTCTTTTTGTCATGCCAGCAAGACCGTAAAAAGTATTCGCCACGATTTAAATTTCTTTCTATTTTACGGTTTCTATTTTTCTAATCTTAAATATTGACCTTCACGTTATAGATATTCCAGAGATTTTGCAAGACAAGCACAGACAACTGTGATGAGAGAAGCCACAGCCAAAAAGAACTTTCAAGAGGATTTAGTGGTAAAAACCCAAATATTACAATATACTTACTATCATTGCAAATTCTCTATTATACCCCCCCTCCGGATTAATAGAGAGTTTATAATGATGATTATCATCATGTATCAAGTGCTGTACCAATAGTTTCTCCATTATTCTTTACAAATTTTAACTTACTTTTATTCTTTCTTTCTTTTTCTTCAAAACCTCTTCTGTTCTGATACACTGCACTCTATACAAGAAACATGCAAATTCAGACTTTCAGTTCAAATTCAAAGATGATTCCAAGCTAAAGGCAAGCGAGAACCATGATTCAACGAGTGTTTACATGACCAATGAGCTGCCTTTCATTTGAATTGCAAGTCTGAATTTCCTAATCCGTTTAATTTCCCCTTTCTTTTCTCCAATCTACTTTTCCTCCTGTTCACCCTCTTCTTTCCCGGGTACTCCTTCCAGGATAGCACCCCCTTCCACTGGTTTCTTTATCCTGCTTCTCCCCTTCTTTACCCCAATCCCCCTTATTTACTCCAATTTAATCTTCTTCCTCCTGTTTACTCTACTTCTTCGCCTAGTACCCGTCAGGGTAGTACCCCTTCCTTGACACTACTTCAATCTTTATGCTGCACCCCCCCCCCCCCCACTACTCTCATAATTGTAAGTTATTCATATGACGTAGTTACTGGAGAATTATTCATTCAGCTTGGCAATTACATTATATGATAACTACAGTGAAACACATTTTCATTAATTCATTATGAGTTCCGCCTCATCGTCAGCAGTTTAGTTAAGTACCCGTATTCCGGTGATTACTGATATTTTACAATTTTAACCATCCAGTCAACATTCGCAAACCGGAGTACCCGGAATAAACCCACGACTGACTAACTCCTCACATGGGTGTCACGAGTCTGAAGTAAGGATTGAACCCACGACCTCACATGTGATATGCGTTTGCTCTGACGATTGCGCCACTTGGCTATTACTGTGCAGGATCAAACAATCCTACACGAGAAATTTAAATGCCGTGGCGTTGACTTGTGTTTCACTGTCATCATTTTGTAAGACAATTACTAAATAGTTTCCTGAGCAGGATAGCGTCATCCATGTACTTGGCATGTTGCCTTAGGTTCAACTTCAACACGAGTTTTCCCAAATATCCCGAAATGCCGCGCGCATGTATGACACTATCTTGAAGAGGAAACCATTTGGTATTTTATTACTCTCTTATTTTTTATCAGTCATTTGCGCAATCAATAAATATAATCCAGATTGGAGAAATTGTGGGCATTCTTGGGCGCCCGTTCTAGTTTCCTAACGTGGGCAATACTTTTTTTAATTTGTTTATTCACAAAATCCATCTAGATTTACTTCAAAAAAATTTGAGAAAAATATATAAATATATTTGTCCGCGAAAGTTAGGGAACTGGAAATGACACCAGAAATGTCTTTAAATTCCGCCATTTTGTGTTGCGCTTTTCTTGGAGTTGCATACATACAGTTTAAGCTCACACGTACACGTTCTACACTTGCTGTATTTCTTGCTATCGGGGTATCATCATGCCGGGAATTTGTCCATGAGTTTCTTCGTCGACTAACCTCTGTGACCTGTCACGCCTATTATAATTACTTAGTCCTCTCTAATGCTTGTGAACGTAGTTTTCTTTGCTTATCTTGTAAACAGTTTTCTGAACATCGTAATTTTTTTTTCAAAGAATGCCAAGTAAAAAGTGAATACAACAACCATCAACTAATGATGCAACAAGATGGGAAAGAATTCATATCGACATAAGAAGTAAATCACAAGCCGTCTCCATCAGATGTTAAGATGCAAATACTATCACAATGTACGGTTTGTTAAAGTCAATTCAATTAAAGCTTAGTGTCCTATATTCTAAAATATTTTGTAACATTAATTTTCTCCTTATTTTATGTTGGTTGACTGGACACGAGTGAGCTAGTTACCTACTGGACCGCCTTGATGCTCCATGAAGAGAGTGCGCCAACCAGATGAAACCATAAACAGCATGATGAAACGAGAACAACCGAAGCCAAGAAGATCCAAAGATAGAGTGAAAGTAAGTTTTTTTATTTTATCTTGTCGTTTCCATTTTTTTAGCAGTTCAGCTTTTGTTTCAATAAAAATTAACATCTCGCACTAACGTTGCTAGTGTCGGTAGTACTGTAAAAAGCACACAGGACCTTTCACTACCTGAAACAATAAAAAAAA
The DNA here is from genome assembly GCA_963855995.1 of Muricea muricata. NCBI lineage: Eukaryota > Metazoa > Cnidaria > Anthozoa > Malacalcyonacea > Plexauridae > Muricea > Muricea muricata. The sequence continues at coordinate 11,675,934 of OY979729.1, read as the reverse complement.
AACAAAATTCGACTTTCGAGCGAATTAAAGCCTTTCGTTGGGGAGTTGGTCGTAAAGATAGAAATTTAATGCGCTGTCTGCCATCTTAGATTCATATTTGATCTCGTTGACACGTAAAATTTTGATTCCCAAACAGCTTGAAGTAAGCTAGTTTTGATATAAGTTACATTTCACGTGCACAGTAATTCTCAAAGAGATATCGGCAATAAATTTGAGAGAGCTTTTGAGAGAGATTAGTGCGAGATATTAATTTTTATTGTTCGAAAGAGCTTTAAGAATTTACACATTCCTTACGTGTAGTTTAATTCTCGAGATATTTTAATCTAAATTCATAAATTAGGGTAGCTGCAAGTTGTGTGCGTGTGAGAAATAAAGACTCCTTCACGGCTATGATTTTCTTTTGTGTTTTGCTCACGATTTATTAATGATTCTCGAGATTTTAATAAAAAAATTTCATATTAACAGCTTACACAATAACTTGGCCGGCCTAATTAATACTATTTTATAATATACTGAGTGTCAAAGTTCATTTATTCCTGTTTCTTATTGGTTAAGAACGTATCACGTGATAGTGGAGAAATTCTATTGTCTCCCTGGCAACGTAGCTAAGCGGTGGACATTACTTTTATTCACCGGTAGACAACAAATCCACAAAGCCTCACGTAGCCATGTCAGGTAAAAGGTAATCCTTTTTACACATGTTTGATTGATTTGTGGTACTTTTCTTCTCTTTTGGCACTCAGTATATAATAAAATACTTATTGACTGAGACCTCGGGAAAGCAGTATGTTTTGTGGACCCTCGACATCGACAGTCTCTGGTCCACAAAACATACTGTTTCCCTCGGTCTCAGTCAATAAGTGTTAATTACTATACATTGCAGTTGTTTTATGCGTTGTGATTGGTCAGTTGTATGCAGATAAATGCGACTATCACACAATCTGCAGATAACTCAGTCATACAATAAGAATACATAGAAGGGCCACTCAGCAGTGCAACATGTCACACTATGTTTATGCAGTTTACTGGCTGCCACCAGCCAGTTCAGCATTCCTATTGGCCAGAAAATGCAATTGACTGGCTGAGAAAATGCTAATAACGTGCGTAATGCGACATGCGCGGCTTCAAAAACTCCAAAGGCTCCGACGCGAGTGGCCCTTCTATGTATTCTTATTCTATGGCTCAGTTATCTGCTAGCAGATAACTGAGTTATCTGCATGTTGAGCCTACGGTGCAGATTATTACAGTATGCGGTATCCGTTGGCATCAATGGTTGGCATGGCAACAACATTTTTTCGATATTTTCTGTTTCATGTTATGGCATCTTGCTTTTTAAGCTCTTCCGAAGGCGAAATTCGTCAATTGCTCGAGGAAAAAGACTTACAATGTATAATAAAGCAATTATCGGATTCGGTTTTTGTGATATGCAAAATTATCAATGTCTTGGTAAGAGTTATCTGACTCGCCTTCGGCTCGGCTGATAACTCTTACCTCGACATTGATCATTTCGCATATCACAAAAACCTCATCCAATAAGTGCTTAATATGTTATAGTTTACTTATTAAGCTTTGTGGAAACACCACGTAAATTTATTATTGCAATAATAAATTTACGTGGTGTTTCCACAAAGCTTAATAAGTATATTGTATTCACCATGCAAACGTACAAGAAACTTATCATGTTATAGTTTATAAATTATTCGTAACTATCATCTCATGACTTAATTCTTTCTACTATTGCAAAGGGTGATGGGATGTGAAAAAAACGCACAAGAAGAGAAAAGAATGAACGATCCTGGACGGCAAGACCCACAAAACAACAATCCACAAGAATAAGAAGACACGACATTGTAATAGAAAGTAGTGGTAATGTGCAAGTTAGTAGAAAACAAGATACTTATTATTGAGGGATCAAAGAGGATTTAATAGATATTTCTCGTTAATGAAAAAGAAAAGACAGCAAATTAAGTGAAAAAAATTGGATTGAAATAACATTGATATCAAATACATTCAACAAAATAATTAAATAGAATATCTAGGAGTTTGGCAGTCAATTTTCGAGTCAAAAAACAGGTAAAAATATGGTAAATGTCGACAATATTTTTTAAAGAAACAATACCTTAACGCCTGGAAATTTCGTCTCTAACATTTGGATTTGGATATTTCTAAAAACAAAACAAAATAACATGTAGGATTGAACGTTTTACAAAAATAAGTTTCGTAATAATGCCACTAAATTATAGTCGATGCATTTTGTCACTATTCTTGGTTTGCACATGACGTCATTTCGTGTGATTGGGCGCCATCTTGGTTGACTCTGCAGATTACTTCAGCTGTTTACAGCGAAACACTAGTGTCAATTTACTATTTCATCGTTAGTTTTAGCGTATTATGAATGATACTTTAAAGATGTATGGCTCGATAGGATCAGATATAATGAATAGATACTTTGTGGTTGCCATGTGTTTCAAACGTCAACAAAGATGGCGTCGATTGCAAACGATCAATTCCGTCGTTCTACCTTTAAAGAATGTGTTCTCTGGTTAAAAAGCGAGAAAATGTGACTTGTATTCCAATTCACCGTAGCAAAACAGATGGTGGCATGTCGATTTTACCAGAATTTAATGCGGGTATCAATCAAGAATACCAGTGAAATGATATTTAAGATAAGCTAATGGACGGAATTTTAACACAAGTGACAAAATAACCTATCTGTCTGTTCCTCAAACGAGGTTAATTTACCTTGAGTTTTTAAACGATTTCAGACCGCAAGGCATTCTGGTAAAATCAACACCCGCCATCTTTTTGCTACATTAAATTCCCAAGGGAATATATCATTTCTTTGTTTCTTAGCTAATTTGGTTCATACATCCATGCAAATCAGTAGGATCATTATATTTTTTTGTGCATTTTAAATTCCCATGGGAATACGGCATGCTTTGTTTCAATGGTGGTGCGTCTGTTTATGGTAATTACTGCATAATGCGAATCCTCTTTGATTATTAATATGATAAGTATCTTGGTGCTTTCAGATTTGTTTTGGTAAGCAGGAACAATGAAGTCATTGTTTGTGTACACTAAAGCAAATTACGAAGGTGGTTTGAGAGCAGCTGCGAGGTACCATGCAAATGAAGGCGTTTCGGTTAAATAAGTGTGAGAATTACGGCATTAAAAATTGCATGTCATCTACACTTAAGGATATAAGTTGCCAAAAAAAAAACAACTTTAGTGAATCTGTTGAGTTTCAATTGCTTTTTATTTTTGCCTAATTCTCATGCTCATTTGACCCAGCCTTGGACTTTGGTAAGTATCAGGGGCCGGTTGTATCAAAGGCGTTTAGCTTAAACGGTGGATAAGTCAAAAATATGAAACAAGTTTCCATGTTGTATAAACAAACCAGCTGAAGTTATTTGACCTGAGAAGAACAATTATATATAAAACTAAATATTTATTCTATTTCAACTCATAATTTCGGTTCCGTACTAGGTGTAAAACTGATTTTTAAATTTCACTTATCCACCGTTTAAGCTAAACGCCTTTGATACAACCGGCCCCAGGTTTATATTTACTCCGGAACAGTTAACACAACGAAAAGCCCATGCCCATTCAGCTAAGGTTTTACGTTTGAAAATTCAATCAAAAACTCAGTCTAAGTGGGTTTAAGTAGCTAGAGATAACGTAATTTATCTTTTTATTTTGCTTTTTTGTTTATAACGTAATTTATTAGCTAAATGTATGGACTGCGAGGGTGTGCGCCGTGTGTAAGTTGCATGGGGTTAGGTTTATTAAAGGAATTAAAATTTTTGAAAGTATGCTTAAAAACCAAAATCTGTCGTCACTTCTAACAAAACAGTTAAGAGTAGGTTTCAACATCAACTAAATTGATCTATACTATTAACTAAGAAAAATGCGAATTAAGTTTTATATTTTGCAAGCAAATTTTAAATAGAATTCTCACCTGTTTTTATGTACGAGCTTTTTCTGTTTACGTTTGATCCTAAAATATCCAAATAAATTGCATTTAAAATGCATACTTTACCGAAATTTTAACTCTTTTAATTTTCGAAATTGGGTGGCAGTCGGGGTGGTGGTGGTGCATGCGGGTTTATCAGCTGTGAGTGACTGTGCGATGGTGAGGAAAGTGAAGGTAACGAATGGAATGCAGGAGCTTAGAACTGAGGAAGACAGCTTAGAACTGAGGCAGGTAGGCAGTTGGTAGGATCAGCGGGGGGCACTTGACATTTTGGCTTTGGGAATCAAATTTGCATGCTAAGTACTTAAGTCACTAACGTTTGTTGTTTTAATTTGTTAGGTACGCGCGGCTGCTCTCTAGGGAAGATCAACTTAGCAATTGTATTAGCACTTGCAAAGTTGGTCTTCTCTTTGCCGGCTACCCCGGCCAGTTCTCCGAGTGCTACTTCCACCGTGAATAAGTAGAAGTACTTGTACTACATGTATAAGTACTTCTACTTAGGTGGAAGTGGCACTTGGGGAGCTGGCCGGGGTAGGGGGATTTTTTTTATTCAATTTCTCAATTCCCATGGGAATTGAATTTTTAATTAAAAAGGGGTCACAAGTAAATTTTGTAAACAATTTATTGAAAAAATTTGTAAAGATTACATACAATTTGAATAACAATAAAAAGAGATTAACTACCACACATTGTACTTATTAAAATAACAACAGAAGAAAACAGAACATGGCAGAGAGAACAATAACACAAGTGAATGAACAAAGTCCTAAAAAACTTGGGTCTTTTCAACGTAAGTAAATGTTTATACTTCAAAATATATTATAACAATGAAACAACTTGAAGTGATAAATTTTGAGAGTTTTGCAAAGGTTTACCCAGCATATAACGAGTTGTTTCACAATTACAAAGAAAAACATGTGGCTCAAAACATGCAACTGATAGAGATGACGAGAAGGCTTAACAAGTCTAAGTAGAAAGGTTTTCAAAAGTTAGTCACATTTTTATAACCATATGTAACTACCCTGTCAACTCTCCCAGTGGGAAGAACCGGAGTACCCGGAGAAAACCCACGAGTTTTGGCGGAGCGTTGACCAACGCTTTTTCAAATACAGCCAGCCTCACAGAAGAAAGGTATTTTTGTCAAAAGAAAAATATCATTTTTAATCAATTGTGCTTTTATAAGTCAGAAAAAATACATGCACGAATTACCAACGAATTTTGATGGCTTTGAGACATGTAACGTGGGCACATAATTCTTCCTAAAAATACTTTTTTGTACTCGAAACAACCCTTCAAAACGTCGAAAAACAACGAAGAAACGATTTTTTTATAAATTCCAAATTGACCAAGCTGTAATGTTCGGAGCCACATTTTTCTTATTGCGTTTCTAACCTGACAATGTGAAATGCACTAAACATTGCTACCTTTATTTTTTTTAACAAAAAATTCAAAAATACATAGAATAAAAACCAAGCATTTTTAGAATATTGTGTGTAGCACGACATTTTTCAGAAACCAATCTCTTACACTTTTCTTTGCATAACAGTGCATGCGATCTATTTTTCGCAAAAAAATACAAAGAAAGTCTCAGACATCTCATTTTTCTGGTGGGCACAAGAACAGAAGCTTTTTGTTCAAATTGTGATAATTTATTTGAGATAACTTTGGGCAAAATTCTATTTTTCATTGAAAACAGCCGAAAAATCAATGCTTTGGCTTTGCCCAGCAACTAATGAAGTCACTCGATAGTGAAGTTGCTTTATATACAATTGATAGTTTCAGTGTTAAAGAGACCAAAATAAAAGTAGAAATACATAACTTAGATTGATCTTGGATTGAAAAGTAAAAAATTTATTCGAAGAATCAATTTAAATTTAGTCTTTTTGGAAGGTACCATTGTCAGGTTAGGAACATATCTCTTTGAAGTATAAATTCATCTTTACTTACTTGTTGAAAAGACTATATTCAAGAGCCATGTAAACCTGTTTTCTTATATTATTATTACCACGCAAGTATTACAAAGTGGAATATTTGAAATGTAAACTTGAACTGAAGCAAAGGAAATGCACATACAAATTCAGAAATATTTCAATTGCCAAAATACAAATTCACCACAACCAAACAATATAAAAAGTTCCAGTAGGCAATATGTTGTAATTTTAATTAAGAAACTTATAAAGTAATAAATCATACAGGAAACACAAAAGAAATCATTTTCTCATCTTACAGAATCGGTATTTTCAAAATCACTTTGCTATAGATCTGATGTATAAAATTGACGAGTTTCACAAGCCATTTACAACATTCGCATCTGTGTATGTCAGATATCTCGCCTTCAGCTTGGGTTTGTATACCCGATACAACCCGGTCACTTGTATTGTAAATAGTACAAATCAAAATTGTTATCAAATCAAAGTCTCAAACTAATTTAAATTATTCTACTCCATATAATGCCAGACAGTTTTACTTTTTCTCAGGAAAGACCTTATGTTCAACAAGGTAAATTTGGCATGTTAATTAAGAAGTCTGTAAAATTTGAAATTGCATAGTATCAACTAAAAGCTTCATGTGACTTAAAACTTTTTCAAGTCGATGTAATACGAAGAACTCTGGTAAAGTATTTACTGTATCCAGGCATCAATAGAAAACTTTTAAAATTAAAAATTGTAGTTACTTATACTTATTATTGGCCAACATCTGTACTGCTTGTTTATCTAGAAAATCTGGCATACTGTCAATTTTTTTAGTCCAAGGAAACTTTTTTACTCTTAAATTCTTACATCCGCCACATCTTTTCTTTGCTAATAAAAAGAGCCCACAGAATTTATTTGGCAAGTTGTGGTTTTCTTTTTCATTTAAGATATGTAATTAATTGATAAAGTTAAAGAACAACTGCATCAGTTCATCTCAATTCCAAACAAGTTCCACTTTGTAAACAAAAGACAATATGCTAGCTTATTTTGTCCTTAATAAGTAGTTCATCTTAAAGTTTGAAAGTCAACATTCTAGTACAAAATCACAAAGTCTGTATCTAAGATAAATTACCAGTAGTATAAAATATTACAAAGTATTTTTTTAACTTTAAAGGGTCCAATATAACATTGAGAACTATTGTGATTTTCAAATGAACTTTCCAAACTTTCAAATGAACACTCAAAGCCAGCTTAAACAAAAGATGATTGAGATAGTAAACCAGGAAATAACATAGGTGTTGTAATTTTTTATCAAAAATATGATATAGTGCATATAACAGAAACATTTCAATTAAAAAGTAGAAATATATTTCCTGTGGTTAGTTTTAATTGCTATATATATTGAAATTTTAGTATAATAATGGATGTTTTTGTTTCTGGCAAAGTCACCTCAATCTCCTTATGTTTAACCAACATTACAAAGTCAAATAATGACAAACACGAATGATTAAACACAAATTTATATTTTAATGGGTAAAAATAAATATGTCCAAATTAGTATAATCATGCATATAGGTCTAGTAGGGTACCAATTTTTAGAAACAGAATTGTGTTGTTTAGAGGCATAACATATAAAATTGCTAGATTTGATATTTCAGTTTTTTAAGAAAGCCTTTTGTATGTGTTTTCATGAACTCTTGGGCCATAATTCAATTGATTTGAACCAAATAAGATTCTAACTTTCTTTTAAAACACAGTTCATCATTATTTGACTTTTTCTAAGATTAAAATGCTTCTGGAGCACATGAGATTCCACGGTATGTGTACCCACAAAATAATCGTCAAATTAGGTGAGAATGAAACCGTCATGTCCAAAATTATACTGTCCCAAATTGTCCCATATTCAATATTGTACATGCAATATTCCAATACCTTTAACAATTTCATTTTTCATAATCTGCCAGTTGTTGAGAGGAGGTTAAGCATTTTGTCGATCTACAAACAAATTTCAAAGAATTCTATTGAAGATAGATAACTGAAATGGTAAACAAACTGCAAAAGATAACAATGCAAGTGGTTGTGTAAAAACTAAAGACCACGTAAAGTCGGCCATTCTGTACAGTGTTTGGATTTGACAGTTTGAATTTTAATTGCCTCAAGAAAAGTCTAAAAGGCATTAAAAACATAACATTCCTTGTTCTTTTTTAACCTCCCGACCTTGCACGACTCCCACATCCTGCTCCGTCTCCTCCTATCCACCTCCCACCCTCAAGGCCCTGTCACACGGTGCAATTTTTCTTGCACTTGCAACTGCTCCGTCTCCTTCTCTATCCACCTCTTACCCTTAAGGCCCTGTCACATGGTGCACTTTTCCTTGCATTCACCGTAGCAAAAAAGATGGCGACATGTCGATTTTACCAGAATGCATTGCAGGTATCAAGAAAGAATACGTGGGAAAAGATGACAAGAAGCAAAGCTACTGGATTGAAATTTTAACACAAGTGTGAAAATAACCTATTGTCTTCTGTCTGTTCTTCAAAAGACGTTAATTTGCCTTTTTAAACAATTTCAGACTGCCATGCACTCTGGTAAAATCGACATTTGCCATCTTTTTTGCTACAGGGAAAATCTACTCTTAAGTAAATTTGTGACAAATGTTTGGTACGTTAAAAAACCCCAGCAAACTGTGATGGAAACTTGCATTTGCCAATTTTACATCTCCCAATAGTAGAATTGCATTTCAAGTTGCAAGAAAAATTGCATTGGGACAGGACCTTTATTCTCCAGTGTTCCCGCCAACCTGCTCCCACCATTAGATGGAAAGTCCTTTTTTCACTACATTTTAGTAATTAGGCTACCCCCCTCCTCTCACAAGTCTGTAATCGCCTGACGAAATCAATTGGTCGACAGTCCAAGGCATGTTTTGTAATCGAAATTCACAAAATTAAAATTAAATTGCCTTTTTTCAATAAATTTGAACCAGAACCAACTCTATACATAGAACTGTCTCAGCATACTTTCTTCGACAATCTCAACAATTCAAGACCTCATTCAGTTTCTATAGCGGATTTCATGGTATTATTATCGAACCAACTTCAACTGAAAACGGTAGCCTTAATCTGACATGCGACCATAGCCATGCTTGGAAAGCACAAACTTACAATACTCGAAAATTGTACTTATTTCCAGTCTGATCTCTCAAAAATCGATCTCTATGCACAATCTAAGTACTTTGCTACAAATAATGATAGAAAATAAAGCATATTACCTTAAAACAAAGTTAGGATGCATGAAAATTTAGAGGACTTTCAAGGAGCAAAATCTTCGAGCTAGAGAAAAATTTTGAAAAAATAGTATTCGGAAAATCTTCGAGCAGCGTCGGAAACCGACGAATTCCGAGGAACGCCGAAACTACCACTTATGCTTTTACTACCGACATGCTCAGAAGGTAACTCTAATCTACTACAGTTAGTATACTAGAGTTACGTACCTTAGTTGACTAAGGTAACTCTTGTTTACCTTAGTGGTAGACTAGAGTTACGTTAGTTAACTAAGGTAAAGTTACTATGACTCTACCTTCGTTAACTAACGTAACTCTAGTCTACCACTAAGGTAGACTAGAGTAACCTTAGTTAACTAAGATTACTCTAGTCTACCACTAAGGTAGACTAGAGTAACCTTAGTTAACTAAGATTACTCAAGTATACTGACTATAGTAGAGTAGAGTTACCTTCTGAGCATGTCGATAGACTTACCTACCTAATGGTCACCGTGAGAACTATAAAGCTACGGAAACCAGTACGGGTGGAAATTAGTAAAAACTAAGTACCTAGCACTATTTTAAATTTAGTATACTTACCTCTACTAACTATACTAAGCATAGTTAGTGTATGTCAGCAGTTAATAGACATCTGTGTCTCCAGGAATTGAACCTGGAAACCTAATTAGGTCCACTCTAATTAGGTCCCCTCCAGGGGCATTTTTTTCTTAAAACTTAGTATAAGGCTACAGGCGTGACAAAACAAAACGCAGTAGAAAATATATCAGTAAGGTCTAAGGCGTAACATAACAAAACATAGTAGAAAATAAAGCAATGTACCACTTATGTTTTTGTGTGCTTTGATTGCAACTACCGGCATTGAAACGAAATCTGAACTGACAAAGAAAATGGAAACGACAGAATAAAATCAACACACTTACTTTCACTCTATCTTCAAATCAAGCTGTTTATGGTTTCATCTGGTAGGAATTCTCTCCTCATAGAACATCACGCCGGTCCAGTAGGTAACAAGGCTCACTCATATTCAGACAACCATCATAAGAAAATGAGAAAATCACGTTACAAAATATTTCAACGTATTGGACACTACACGAAAACTTGATTGTAAATGAGTTTGACAAACCGTACATTGTTATAGTATTTGCATCTCGACATCTTTTGATGGACACGGAAAGTGCTTCAATTCTTAAGTCGATATCAATTCTGTCCCATCTTGTTCTGTCACTGGTTGGTTGTGGTGTTTTTTTACTTGGCGCCCTTTGGAAAAAAAACAATTCCGATGAAAACTGTTTACAAGATAAGCAAAGAAAACTACGTTAATAAATTATTTAAAAGATAATCACCGAGACCAATGAAGATGCTCCGGCACAGCTCGCTGTAATATGCGTGTTTTGCGCATGTGTTTTTCTGGGATAAAATATCGTACGAAACAGGGAAACTATTGTGGTATAAACTTGAAGGCCTCGGTCCCCATACTGTGTTAAAGGTATTAAAAAGAGAAAAAGATAAAAGCATAAAAAGATAAAAACGTAAAAACCACGAAAAAACCACATAAAAACAAACATATAACCATTTAGTGTTACTTTAACTGGCAAAGCTTTAAAGCACCCACAAAAACCCAAAATGTATGAGCATAGGATGGTCTTTTCATCTATACAGTTGAAAGTTATCGCGCTACGTTATCATGAGTTATTGAAAAAATGCTCCTCGGTGCTCTTAAAATTTGCAGCACGCAGATTGTATTATTTTTTATAATGCTGTGTACAGGCTGTATTATTTTAAGGAATGTTGTGAGCCATGTAAAAATATAGTGGCTAAAAGTGGCTAATGCTGACAATATTTTAAAGAAACAACAATACCTTAACGCCTGGAAATTTGGCTTCTATAACATTTGGAGCTTTGGATATTTCTAAAAACAAAGCAAAATAATGTGGGTATTGAACGTTTTGCAAAAATCAGTTTCGTATAATTCAAACTAGTTAGCTAGTTGAAGCAATTTGCCACTTCTTGTACCCACTTTTGCACATCGTTGCACCCTTTATAGGTTAAGTCTAGATTTAATTGTGTTCTATATTATATTGAAATATCAGAAATGTCAAAATTTTTGGCTTTCAGCATTAATTTCACAAATGCCTGCATATCTGCTGCTCATACTTGTGTCAAAATCTACACATGCTCTCATTTGGCGCTTTCTTCACAAAATGCACAATGCTTCAATATAACTATACCCGCTCAACTATTCCTCCAGAAATGGAGTTTAATCGCCGTGTTTAGATCGGCTCACCCAGCTTGTGCCAGCGGTATCACCCATGAGCGGCAGCCCACCTTTTTGGGTCATGGCTTTATAGGATACCCTAAAGGTCGAAATGTAGAGAGAGCACTGGGTTTCTCACTCACTGGGACTGTATCTACTTCACCAAATTTAGCTAAAGCGCGAGCCCGAAGGGCGAGTAATGATTGTTGCGCTACGCGCTCCCTCCTTAGCTAAATTTGTTGAAGTAGATACAGTCCCAGTGAATGAGAAACCCAGTGTTCTCTCGACATTTCGACCTTTAGGGTATCCTATAAAGCCATGACCCATCTTTTTGACACCTTAAATTCGAATCAAACTTCATCATATTATAATTCTCTTATTAATTTTACCCCCTCGGTTACAAACTCCGACGACATCACATCTGACAAATGTGCGATGTATTAAATGAGGGCAACATCGCTGTTCAATTGTTTATTGTATCGTAGGCACAAACTTTAAGGCTGTTTTCCACTGGACGGAATTACAATAAAAAATTCCGTTCCACGCGCAAAATTCCGTCTAGTGGATAAGGGCCTTTAATAATAAAAATTAGCATTTTCTTCGCAACTGCGCAAGGTTCATTTGCGCTTTTTAGCGCTTTTAGGATTATGATTATTCACTCCTTCGGAGACTGATTCTTTTTAGCTTCCACAGTTAATGAACAAGAAAATATTTGCGTAATGCGTCTGAATAATCATGGCGTTGGATACAGATGGCAAATTGTTAGAAAATCACACGGAATAAAACACAAAAACAGTCATGTAACAAATGGATAAATTTATTTATTAAAACCATACTTTTTCATTTATCCTATATACATATTTCTAATACATTATTAATTAGCAATATTTATATCATGTAAAATAATGTATATTGTGCAACATAATCATTAAAAAACTGCTTGATTCTAGTGCAATACATGCATGCAGCAATGGTTGAGATGGAAGACATGACCTTACATTAACGATAAGTTAACATTATTTCTATTTCATCACGGAAGGCATTTTGTAAAAGGTTGAAAAACTAAAAGCTTTGCTCAACCGAAATTTTACAATTTTCAACCCCTTAATTGAAAAAAAAAGAATAATTTAGGAAATCAGGTTTACCCTTAACGATACCTTCATTTTTATGCTCTAATGATACAAGATCACGTGACGCATGAGTTGATGGTACAAAAATGAAAAAAATTATCAGTGACGTTAGGTCACGTGTCTTCTTCACAACTAGTCACAGTAGAATGATCACGCAAATCCGTGCGATCCGTATTTAATGATGGGTTTATGCGCAATTCCTGGAAACGTAAGGTATTGTCATGAGTTTTCCAGGATTCCTGGAGAAGAAATAAAACATTATTGTGAGTGACACGGCTGTGGTAAAAATAAAGTTTAGTGTAACTTTCCTTTTGTGGTAACACTGGATCAATAAAAGATGATCCTTACTGGACCTCTGGGAAGAACAGTTTAGAACTGATAAAGCTATCCAGTATAAATAAATTTAGTTTAGGTTTCCTTCTGTACTAACACTGGATCAATAAGAGATGATCCTTACTGGACCTCTAGGAAGAACAGTTTAGAGCTGATAGAGCTATCCAGTATGAATAAATTTAGTTTAGGTTTCCTTCTGTACTAACACTGGATCAATAAGAGATGATCCTTACTGGACCTCTAGCAAGAACAGTTTAGAGCTGACAGAGATATCCAGTATAAATAAAGTTAGTTTAGTTTAGGTTCCTTCCTGTAGTAACACTGGATCAATAAGAGATGAGCGTTACTCGACCTCTAGGAAGAACAGTTTAGAACTGATAGAGCTATCCAGTATAAATAAACTTAGTTTAGTTTAGGTTTCCTCCTGTAGTAACACTGGATCAATAAGAGATGATCCTTACTGGACCTCTAGGAAGAACAGTTTAGAACTGATAGAGCTATCCAGAATAAATAAAGTTAGTTTAGTTTAGGTTTCCTCCTCCTGTAGTAACACTAGATCAATAAGAGATGATCCTTACTGGACCTCTTGGAAGAACAGTCTAGAACTGATAGAGCTATCCAGAATAAATAAAGTTAGTTTAGTTCAGGTTTCCTCTTGTAGTAACACTGGATCAATAAGTGATGATCCTTACTGGAATCCATACCTAGTTTCGTTTAGTTAATGTTCACCATGGACTCGTATCAAAACCCACCTCCAATTCGTCTCTGTACATTTCCTCAACAAGATCATCACGAGTGAAAACGCGTTCACCAATGAAAATAATTCTTTCCTCCTGAACAAATTAAATGTTCGCAATATTAGGAATCGTTGGTCACAACTCCTCAGCATAACCTGCATCTAAGCTTCTAGCTACTTACTCTGTCTGTTCGCGCCAGACGTGGGTCGATAGCTTCCAGCTCATCTTTAGTGAGATATGTTTGAAACAACACTTTGTGCGTGTCCTCTGAAATAAGCAAACGATGGTTGACAGAGCTGAGCGCATACCCAGAGCGAAGTCGAACGCGTAGCTAATTTATACCATTAAAACGAGGATGAGAATCGACTGTCAACTCACATCAACTCTCGTTCATTTTTTGTTACCTCCCCCCTTCGCTAAGCCGGCTTGTTAATTCTTATGCAACTCTTGTTCTCATTAGACAAGGTCAGGTCATCTAATGTCAGTTTCTAATGGAGTCTTGCAAAATCCCATGCTTGCTTTTGCTTGTCGACTCTGATGATTGACTCACATGCCACTCTTGTTCTAGCCTGTTCACAAACTGAGCACTAAAAGAGTAAGGCCTGTTAAGACTTATAGGACTGCTTGTCCTGGCTGAGAGAAGCATGCGACTTTATATTGCAAATATTTACTTCTAGTGCAATTACTTGCATAGACCTTTTACAGGAATAAATGATTATGATAACTCTAAAGCAAATCGAAAATTCTCTTCGGCCGTCATTGTAAACATATCAATTGATGTGTCATATTATAGTGTTGCATAAATTAATTCTCCAAAACTTGAGATATAATTTACGCATGGACAAGAAACTTCCAAGTATTCACAGACCTAATTAATCATTCCGATTTAGGTCTGTGCACAAGATACTCTTGTTCTCGTTTGACCAGGACATAAGAGTGAAGAAAACTCTCATACAAACTCTCGCTTGTCAACTCAAGACATGACAACTGACAAAACTCTCATAAACTCTCGTTTGCCTCTCTTATCACGTCTGATGCTTCCTCGCATTTGTCCAGAGCTTAACTTACTTGCGCTGTTTTTATGTTTCTTTCGATATTCGATACAAAACACAAACGCATCGAGAATGAATGCAACCACGATTGTCATCACAACCTGGCAAAGTAAACGTAGAAATAATTAGAAATTCCCTCAACTCAACTTTGACAACATATGTGCGTCCGTTTTTATGTATATTTTGAGGAAAGCTTACCAAAATAACAACATAAAAGATCATGAAAAATAATCTGCTCCATTCGGTTGTGGCGACTGCAAAACCTTCCTAAATTATAAAGTAGTTTAATAATCTTTACGCATTACATGACTTCGTCACGTTCCTTATAACAGATGTGCAACTAAATGATAGCTTTATTTCAAAGATCTCACCATAATCACATGCCAGTTGTTGATGACGGTTAATTCAAACAAAGTGACTAGGAAGAATTAATGCTATGTCACACGGAGTATTTATTGTCCGATGTCAATGCAAACGCAGCGCCTTCTCTTCAATCATTTTACAAAAGACGGAGAAGGGTGTGAGAAAGGTCTGAACCTCACGCCTCTAGACTGTTACGAATTATTTCTGATTTTTTACACCTACCGTAAGAGTGGAAAAAGTCATTAAAATTATTCAAATAGTAGTATCCCCCCTCTTCATAGTCGTCTTGGATTGAAGTATTTCTAGAAAAAAACCCCAATCCAGTCATTTGTGGTTTTACATTTTGGAGATAATATCACAATGATGTATCGTTAATTTTCTGTCAAAAGACAGTTATAACTAAGATCGTCAGACCTGCAACAGGATTCTAAATCGATGCCAGCAAACGTTTCAATGGCAATAATTGCGAAGAAATAATAGAACAAAATGATGACAACCCCTAAACTGTTAAAGAGAAGAGAAAAGAATTGGAACTGCTGCAGATCAGAACTTCTGTAGTAACACTGGATCAATAAGAGATGATCCTTGCTGGACCTCTAGGAAGAACAGTTTAGAACTGATAGAGCTATCCAGTGTAAATAAAGTTAGCTTGGTTTAGGTTTCCTCCTGTAGTAACACTGGATCAATAAGAGATGATCCTTACTGGACCTCTAAGAAGAACAGTTTAGAACTGATAGAGCTATCCAGTATAAATAAAGTTAGTTTAGTTTAGGTTTCCTCCTGTAGCAACACTAGATCAATAAGAGATGATCCTTACTGGACCTCCAGGAAGAACAGTTTAGAACTGATAGAGCTATCTAGTATAAATAAAGTTTGTTTAGTTTGGGTTTCTTCCTGTAGTAACAGTGGATCAATAAGAGATGATCCTTACTGGACCTCCAGGAAGAACAGTTTAGAACTGATAGAGCTATCCAGTATAAATAAAGTTAGTTTAGTTTACGTTTTCGCCTGTAGTAACACAAGACTTGATTGTCAGAAGTCATGTCATGCAATTCTATATACGTACTTGAGCAAACTCGCAAGTAAAATCCTCAAACTATCAAAGACGACACGGTAACTCTTCCTCAATTTGAATAAACTATAAAAAAAACATGACAGTAAAATTACTGAGTTAAATTACGTATGATAACCAGGCCTTTGCTAGAGCAATTTCACACAAATACAGTAACAGCATGACTTGAAATACAAAACAATATGACTCACAGTAATAGCCTGATCGGCCGAAGGTAGATGGCAAAGGTCGCGCCGTGATCAAAGCTTCCGAAAATATTGAGAATTGTGACCAACAAATCAAACCTAGAATAAAAAAGATCTTATTGTGGAAAATTCGACGATTACCTTCGAATACTCCAGTTTCCCTTAGGCTAGAGTATAAACGTCACATGGTAAAGCTTTCACAAACTTTTTGTCATTTCACATGAGCGAAAAGTCTTTTTCAAGTCTTTTAAAATAATTATTTTCTTATTTTCCAAAAACTATTTTTCCGCCAATATTCTCGCTTGCGAAGTATTTTTGCTCACCAGTTCCAATAGGAGTCAAAGTAATCACGAAGTCCCAACGCCAGCAATTTCAACACCGCCTCTGTGGCGTAAACTACACAAAACAGAAAAAAAAATCAACGTTTATCGTACGAAATTCGACCAAGGGCTTAAACAACACTTAAGACCTGGGGCCAGTTGTTCAAAAGTCGGTTAGCTTAATCCTGGGTTAACGTAAAAGTCAAAGTTTCCCCGGAAGATTGTTTGTAACAATGAAAATATTTCTTTAGAAATTTTGTCTAGATCAATAGTAGTCTAGGTCTCTACAGTTTTGAAAGGAACAGAAGTGTAGAAATACAGACACTAAAATCCTGTGTTGAACTTTAACCCAGGATTAGTGCTAACCCAGCTTTGAACTAGCTTTGAACAACTGGCCCCTAATGTTTACAAAAATAAAACCACTTACTGGCGGTGAAAACATGAGAGAACCAGTGCATTCTGCTAAAATCTCTCTCAGACGGGCTCTCGTTTGAAGCCATTATCACCTCGAAAATAACTGTACATCCATTTATGACAATAACAATATCTGCCAAAAATACAAAACAGAAATGCTTGTATCTTACTTTGACTTCAGTACAACGTAAATACGACATATATAACTTACATATAACAATATCGAAATAAGAATAGGTCGATTTCTTAAACTGTTTCGTCACCAAAATGTGGATGCCTGCAAGCAGAACAAAAAATGTTTAATATCTGCTGGTCGAAAATTATTTAGCAGCATTTACCACTGAAATTTGTCATAACAAAGTACCTTTGAACACTTTATGAACCTTTTCAGGAAAATTCCAATTGTAAAACCACTCTGAATTAATATACTTTAATAAAAACAAACGGAAAGATGATTAGATCCACTAAGCATTAAATCGATGGACTATGAAAGTGAATCAACATCTCGCAATAGACCTTTAACCTTTTAGACGAAATTTTGAAAAAATTCGAAACAGGCAAAAATATTACCACATCTTGAAAGAGCATCCTAAACTTAATAAAATTGCTAGGTTTGGTCGTGAAATGTTCTAAAATATGGAAAATATAACCTTGCAAATTTGGTAAATTTTGTATACATTTGTATCACGGGTGGAAAAAAATACCCAGTAGATATCCTTATTTCATTTTTTTTTAATTTCGTCCAAAAGGTTAAAGGTCCATTCTAGCTTCAGTTTGCTTATAGTTCAATGGCGGGTCTTACCCTACGCCATGACAGTTGTGTTACGCCATAAATATGAAGAAATTCTTCCAGACTAGAGTAGAAAAGAAATCATCAAAGATCTTTTTAAACAGAAAAAACTAAACCCTCAAGTTTGAAAACTGATGGCCCGTATCATATTGTACATGGCTCTTACTTGATTTTGCCTGATCTTCGTTTGTCCAAAAGTTTGAACGCAAGAACCTTATTCAACGATGCTAAATGATGTCATGGATGGAATAGAGTGAGTAAGGAGGAAGAAAAGGGATATACGTAGAGGGAAATACAGGAAGGATAGGAAAAAGAGATAAAGAGAGCAAATTAGAGATAAATTACTTAGAGAAGAGGTAGATGGAGAGATAGACAGACGGGTAGACGGTAAGGAAGATCCAAGAGAGGATAGATAGAGGTCGAGAGGGATAAATGGAGGTAGAGAGGCATAGGTGGAGGTAGAGAGGGACAGAAGGATGGGTAGGAAGGGATATGGTAGGAAAAGAAAGATATAAGGAGAAAAGAATAATGGATATGGATAGAGGGAGGATAGGAAGGGAGGACTGACCATAGAGATTATAAATAACACTAGAGTGGCCATCGAAGGCAAAAAAGGGAGCGCGGCTATTGGAGGGCAAATTCAAGTCCCGGATGTTCACTCATTCACGATGTCCCAGGCAAAAAAGTCGTTTTAGATGAGTTTTACTGCTTTTTGAAATGTTTTTCCCCGTAAAAATATTGAAAATATCATTCCAGATTGTCTAAAATAATAAAAACAATTGAAAAAGTACTATTTTGCCCACAAAACCGGCAGAACGACCTCAACAACGATGAGGAAAACATTTCATACAGATTTCTGCTGTTGCTAAGGTGGTTGCTAAGGTAGCGTTGGCTCAGCAAATAAGCGCCTGGCCCTGCATCCGGGACTTGAATTTGCCCCCCAAAAAACGCGTTCCCTTTTGTTTTCAGTGAAAAAGATTACGATGCCTCCTCTAGTGTTATTTATAATCTCTATGGGACTGACATTTTAGACTTACGCATTCTGGGCTTGTAATGCCTCAATAACTTTCGAAATTTTGTCAGCTCCATACCATCTTCCTGAAATAAAAAAAAACACTTCTTCTCTTCTTACGGACACAGCACACAACAATTGAAAATGATTGTGTCAACAACCTACCGATGAATCTACGATCTTGTTGTAAGCAAGTCTTGCACCTTCCCTGAAAAGAGTATTTACTGTAGAAAATTAATTGGACTGTTTTCCTGTTCCGAGCTACAATAATATGTTATCGCACAAGCATTTTTTGATCAACTTGGGGTTTTTTCCCAGAGAATTTTAAGGACCATAAAACGGCCCAAAGCATTCAATCTTGACTTGTGTTTTGAAACTCGATCTTCTCATCGAAATGTTCAGTACAGTTCAACTAAAGTTGTTTGAGTTGAATTTGTGACGGATACAATTATTGCTCAGCTGGACACTCCAAAATTAAGGGGAAAATGTCTGGAAATAATTTCACAAGACAAGAAAAACTACGCATTATGTATATAATGATCAGGACTAACTCATTTTATTTCAAATAATACCCCTTGTCTCGACTGCTTTGGAGGGCAGTTAAGTCAGGACTTTAAAGTTCACGTAAACTTAATCTTCTCTGCAAAAACGGACCCAAGAGAAAACCCAGAATACCCCCCTGCAATTCTTAAACGTATCAGTATTGTACTAAATAACACTCACCGCCGGTGAATATAAAGTTTTGTAAACTTTGTCTTATTCTTTGAGGAGAATGTTGAGTACACTGTGGCTAGTAACTGAAAGAATTTTAAAAGCATCAGAGGACGACGTTAAATGGTATAAACAATCTGGGAGTTAAATGATGAACAATCTGGGAGTTAAATCAAGAGTAGACAAGAGTCTTACCAGATTCATTAGAAAATACAAAGCGACTGCAATGTATATGACAAAGAAGAACACAGCTCCTCTGTTTTGGTGGAAGGCTGGCATCATGACGTCTGGGTAACTAAAAGCATGTGCAGATTTACCATGTCGCTGGAAACGTCTTTTTAGAGGTCCAGTAAGGATAATCATGTACTTATTGCGTGAGTGTTATTACAAAAGAAAAAACTAAACCAACCTTATTCATACTGGATAGCTCTATCAGTTCTAAACTGTTCTTCCTAGAGGTCCAGTAAGGATCATCTCTTATTAATCCAGTGTTACTACAGGAAGAAACCTAAACTCAACTAACTTTATTTATACTGGATAACTCCATCAGTTCTGAACTGTTCTTCCTAGAGGTCCAGTAAGGATCATCTCTTATTGATCCGGTGTTGCTACAGGAGGAAACCTAAACTAAACTAACTTTATTTATACTGAATAGCTCTATCAGTTCTAAACTGTTCTTCCTAGAGGTCCAGTAAGGATCATCTCTTATTCATCCAATATTACTAAAGGAGGAAACCTAAACTAAACTAACTTTATTTATACTGCATTGCTTTTACTGCATCAGTTCCCAACTGTTCTTCTTACTGTCCTATCAGTATCCTTAGTACTCATCTAAAAATATTTCTCATTTTTTCCATACTTTGCAGTTGTGACGAGGACAAAGAGACTGACAAAACTTCGTTGGAATGTATTAAAATTCTAAACATAAACAACAAAACTGTTCAGGGATGCAATTCCTACAGACAAAACGATCAAATAGAGGATCAAATAAATACTTACGGGGTCGTCTTCATTCGTTGAAAAAAAGAAAAAACCTAAACAAAACATATCGCATACAGTTCAAAGAAAGCCACGAGACTCGCTTGTACAGTTTAATCAGAACTTACTTGGTTTAAAAACAACTATAATTTCGTGGAAACACCACGTAAATTTACTATCGCAAAACTTTCGATTCCTAAGCTCGGATCTTCATGCGTGCTAATTATGTCATTCGTGTTTTTCATGGTCTGCCTTTAATACAATTGCAGCTTCGTACGGTTTCAAACGATCAACGATCTTTGGCTCATCATAATGATTGCATAAGAAGATATTTGAAAAAACTCAAAACACTTTTCCTGTCAATAATCACTGACAAAAGACGGGTCAGAAATTGCGATATAAGCGAAGAACTATGCTTTATGGTGCTAAAGACATATTTATTGGAATACGTACCAAGAATAGCAAAAATAACCATGAAGAAGAGGAGCAAAGTAAAAATATCCAACACAGGAGGCATTGACTTTAAAATATCTCTGAAGACCCTGAAACGATACGTATATAAATGAAAGAGAACTGTAAACAAACAAATGAATGTATCCGTTTTTACAAGGATTTCACTTTCGTGCAGACACACGTTTTTCTCTTTCCTACCCAGCATGAAACAGACACAAGTTTCAACATTATCTACCTACATACGTACAGCTAAGTGGCAACTTTCAACAAGCTTTAAACGAGTCGTGTTTCTACGGCCTGTCCCAGGTTGCCAACAAGTTTGGGAGAACTTGTCACACGTTTGACGGAAATATCTGACTTGTTACAAGCTTGTCCTACATGTAACGACTCTGATACAGACATGCTGTAATAAGATTGACACAAAGTTGAAAACACAAGCTTGTAACAATATTGTTATATCATGACCGTGTAAGTCTTGTTGGAACAGCCTTGTAACAAGTCTGACACTGTAGTCCCAATCAAGCTTGTTACAAGTTGTTAACAGCTTGAGTAAAACTTGGCCAACAACCTGGAACAATAAGTTTGAACACAACTTCTCAACAGCTTGTGAACAGACTAAAACTGGTGCGCTTTCACGCGTGTATTAACATGTCATACTTGATTATATCGTACCTTCTAGCTCCTCCAAAATAATATGTATCGAGGAGAAATAACGGTCGCAAAGATCTCGTCACTCTTAGGTGGGAATTACCACGAATCAAGACAACAATCACCTCAATTGTCATGGTGACAATTAACACAAACTGAAATATAGTGTCGTAAAGTTAGAACCCTCCAACCGACGAGAACATTTCATATGAGTCGCGTTTTAGGGGTGGAACACTTTTGTTGGGTTTCTTGTTGTGCCCAACGGCCCAACGGAAGTAAAAAAGATCCAACAAAAACAACAGACCCAACAGCCCAACGGAAGTAAAAAAGATCCAACGAACACAACCGACCCAACAAACACAACAGACCAAACAGCCCAACAACCCAACAGCCCAACGGAAGTAAAAAAGATCCAACAAAACAACAGACCCAAAAAACACAACAGACAGCCCAACAGAAGTAAAAAAGATCCAACAAAAACAGCAAACACAACAGACCCAACAACCCAACAGTCCAACGAAAGTAAAAAGACCTAACAAACACAACAGACCCAACAAACACAACAGACCCAACAAACACAACAGCCCAACGGAAGTAAAAAAGATCGAACAAAAACAGCAGACCCAACAAACACAACAGCCCAACAACCCAACAGAAGTAAAAAAGATCCAACAAAAACAACAGACCCAACAAACACAACAGACCCAACAACCCAACAGCCCAACGGAAGTAAAAAAGGTCCAACGAACACAACAGACCCAACAAACACAACAGACCCAACAGCCCAACGGAAGTAAAAAAGATCCAACAAAAACAACAGACCCAATAAAAACAACAGACCCAACAGCCCAACGGGAGTAAGAAAGATCCAACGAAAACAACAGACCCAACAAACACAACAGCCCAACAACCCAACAGCCCGTTGTGTTTGTTGGGTCTGTTGTGTTCGTTAAATCTTTCTTACTTCCGTTAGGCTGTTGGGCTGTTGTGTTTGTTGGGTCTGTTGTTTTGTTGGATCTTTTTTACTTCCGTTGGGTTGTTGGGCTGTTGGGGCTGTTGGGTCTGTTGTGTTTGTTGGGTCTGTTGTGTTCGTTGGATCTTTCTTGCTTCCGTTGGGCTGTTGGGGCTGTTGGGGCTGTTGTGTTTGTTGGGTCTGTTGTTTTTGTTGGATCTTTTTTACTTCCGTTGGGCTGTTGGGTTGTTGTGTTTGTTGGGTCGGTTGTGTTCGTTGGATCTTTTTTACTTCCGTTGGGCTGTTGTGTTTGTTGGGTCTGTTGTTTTTGTTGGATCTTTTTTACTTCCGTTGGGCTGTTGGGTCTGTTGTGTTTGTTGGGTCTGTTGTTTTTGTTGGATCTTTTTTACTTCCGTTGGGCTGTTGGCATGTTGTGTTTGTTGGGTCTGTTGTTTTTGTTGGATCTTTTTTACTTCCTTTGGGCTGTTGGGCTGTTGGGTCTGTTGTGTTTGTTGGGTCTGTTGTTTTTGTTGGATCTTTTTTACTTCCGTTGGGCTGTTGGGCTGTTGTGTTTGTTTGGTCTGTTGTTTTTGTTGGATCTTTTTCACTTCCGTTGGGCTGTTGGGTTGTTGGGCTGTTGTGTTTGTTGGGTCAGTTGTGTTCGTTGGATCTTTTTTACTTCCGTTGGGTTGTTGGGTTGTTGGGCTGTTGTGTTTGTTGGGTCTGTTGTGTTCGTTGGAATTCTTACTTCCGTTGGACTGTTGGGTTGCTGGGCTGTTGTGTTTGTTGGGTCTGTTGTGTTCGTTGGATCTTTCTTACTTCCGTTGGGCTGTTGTGTTTGTTGGGTCTGTTGTTTTTGTTGGATCTTTTTTACTTCCGTTGGGCTGTTGGGTTTTTGGGTCTGTTGTGTTTGTTGGGTTCGTTGGGTCTTTTTACTTCTGTTGGGCTGTTGGGTTAGCGCGGAAAAAATGGCTTTAGCTGTTAGTGTATAATATTTCCTCGAATGCAAACACCAGCATCAATGCTACTCTAATGCAAAAACCATCATCAATGCATTTATAGTTTTGGATGTTCCAAAACGTTCGCGCATGCGCATTTCTAACTTGCATTCATGGAAAATCCACTTCCCTTGGGCCGTTGGGCACAACAAGAAACCCAACAAAAGTATTCCACCCCTAAAACGCGACAGGTATAGAACATTTTAGAAGTGATGGAACAAGTAGCATCAATAGTGTACCTTGAATAAAGTTCGTTTGTGATACTTGGAGTACTGTATTCCTTGCCATCTTATTTTGATTACAAACTCAATGATTAGGATGAGAAGACAGATTGTTTCAAGCACACCATGTACCTTAGAAAAAATATATCTGATGTAGCGCTCTGGTGATGGGGGTCATGATCTTGGTGACAGTGATAATGGTGGTTGTGGTAATAGTGGTAATGGTGCTGGAGATGATGGTGAGGATTATGGTGGTGGTTGTTATCATGATGGTTGTAATGGTGATCATGATGGTGATCATGGTGGTGGTAGTGATGATGATAGTGGTGTTGATAATGGTGGTAGTGGTAATCGTGCTGTTGGTAATGGTGGTGGTAGTGGTGGTGGTGGTAATGATGGTGATAATAGTGGTGGTAGTAATGGTGGTGGTGATGATGATGGTGATAATGGTGAGGATGATGGTGGTGGTTGTAATCATGGTGATGGTGATAATGGCAGCAATGGTGGTGGTTATGGTGAAAGGGTCATAGCTGGAAAGTTAACAGGGGGTGAATATTAATATATTTATGTTCTCTACAACCAGTCTCTCTTTAAATTAAATTTAAACAAATCAATTAAAAAACTTGTCGAGCAGAACATGACCACATGAATATACACCCCCTATTAATGGTAGTGATATAGTACTGATAGTGATAATATGTAGTGGTGGTGATGGTTCATGATGGCATAAGGGGTTTCATACATACCCAAATTGGGACATCCATTCCTAACATTGCAGGAGGTTCAATGGCAGCCAATGCCAGCAATGCTACTGAGGCAAGAACATCGAGGACTTTGTACAAAGTTGTGTGAACAATGAGATAACAAATAAACCGTGACTTGTTGAGATGATCATTAATCTTATACTTTTCATTTGCTACTCCTTTTTCCAGATAAATAGCAGCTTCCTAAATCATACAAAACAACATTTAATCCAATAAATTACACCCTATAACTCCTTAATTTTGCTCTGTCTCGTGAAGGTAGTTTTTTTGTCTCTGACTTGTTGAGGAGAAAGTTTACAGAGAAATGCTAGGAATTTTTTCTATCAGTACTTAGGATAAATTGAAGACAATAGTCACATTACTGGCAAGTTGCGATACATGAGAAATATACACACACACAACTTTAGCATGTTTATAAATAAAAAACACACTATTGCTATTCTAGTCTACAGGTACTTGCCTGGTATGCGTATTGCTCTTCAGAAACTGAAATGACAGGAAATAGAAAATATTGGGTTAATACACAATTAACATTAATTTGTTTAAATTCCACTTGAATTAGACCTGCCAAAACATGCATGAAATATTAAACTAAAGTACTTTTTCATTGTCGAAACTTTTGGTAAATGATCAGGTACAGTGTCGCTAGCCAAGAGGCAGAAATGCCAACAGAAAACTACATCAGTCTAAATTACTGCAATTGAAGCTATTGTAAACACTTGCTAGAAAGATTAATTATAATAACTATAAAGACTTTCTTCCGTTTGCCAAACGAAGTGTTAAATAATAAGGAGGCTTAATTAACAAATACGCCATCATATTCTACAGTGTTCTAAATGCCAACACATTCAAACTTATATACTGATACAAAAAACTTATTGATATAAAAAATACTTAAGTATACGTAATTGTATTTATTCCGCCTTCAATGTGTAAGTTCACGCTCTATTTCAAGTCTTTGTCATAAACAACGACAGATATAAATCCTCTCAAAATTCTCACGTACCAGTTCGGCTGCTAGAGCGTTCATATTCTGGAGTTTGTGTTGTCTCTCGGTTTTGTCTCTTGTGTTCATAGCCGTCAGACAACTCCATACCTCGAAACGAATGGTCAATAGTCACTTGTAACGCCAAAGTGTCTTTCGCTTGTCTTTCTTGGGAAACGAAACATAATTTTTTTTGCACAGCTTGACAAATGACAGCAAAGTCAAACAGCAAACTTTCAATTGAATAAATTGATACAATGAGTTCCGGACATTGGTTAGATCCGGTTGTTATTGAGGAGAACTCCCCCCCCCCGGCGGAAATGCTCAATCAATATCATGGTTACTGGGGACAACCAGGACGATTTCGTCACCACCGATTGATCGTGTTCTGCGTCTAAATGTTCAATCACCGACACTGTGACAAATCAGATCAAATGTTAAACTAATTGTAGATGCTTGATTGGCACTGATAATCTCACATGTGAGATTATTTATATTATGGTAATTCCACATCTGAAAATCATCGCTTTTCAAGCGATCATCATTTATAGCTTCTGGGTATTTTATATTGGTGGAAACTAGAAAACACTGTAGTTTATATAATCAACAGAAAAATACACGAGACATGGGTGCTTGGAATATATCACGTTCAACACTCAAGATAAATGTAGCTGGTATCCCCGCACACCCATGTATTATTATTCTCTATAAAATACTTCATACTAAATATGTATTTATACGATTTATGAAACACAGACACAAACAACATGTTTTGATTGACTTGTGAATCCTGCCTCTTGCTTGATGCTTAAACAGTTTTATAAACAACTGTCTCACGTGTCTGTCGACCTTGACCCAAACTGAAGGGACTGCGAGAGAAAAGACAGATCAACATTAGGCAAAGTTGCATGCACGCCGAAATTGAGCAATTATTGCACGCCGCCAGATGTTTTTTCACGCGCAAGACCTCGTCGACGTATATGTAGGAATTAAACTTTTTCGGATAACTGAAAGTTTTCGCAAATCTTGCCAACTGTGAACTTTAAATAAATAAATCCTGATATTCATCATATACCATTTCCTGAACGTTACAGCAAAGAATCAAAATGTCGCCTTATTGAAAATTGATAGTTTAATACGCTACACTATTCCAAATTTTCAACTATAACTAAAAGTGTTCTTTAAATGTATTGTCCATTTGTCCTGCCTTCCCTTATTTACCCGTTCAACTATGCGGTCTAGATAGTGCCTTACAAGGCAAAAAATCGTTTTGAGAAACAGCACAGATCTATGAACGCCTTCAACTTTCCTACATACCAAAAACTACATATTTAACCTACAAGCCAGACTTTAAAGACGCACTACAGTCTATTATTCTGCGAATGTCAGTACGTGGGAAATGGTTGAGGATGCATCGTTTGAGAACTATACCAAAACCTCTTCGACTTTTGACACAATAAATTCAAACATTTTCAAACAGACTGTGCTGCATGGACCTATTGAGTTAAGTATTAAACGTTAGCCAATCATTGTGCAAGACATGAACTCGAGTAACTCCATGTCGTTTGGCAACCATACTTAGCATAACCATGGGAATAAATTAAGTTATTAAATTAATATTGAGAACTGTTACTATTTTAATGCACTCTATAATTATTCCACAAAATTAATATTGAGAACTGGTATTATTTTAATGCACGCTATAATTACCCCACAATTAACACTTCTAATTGTCTTGTCCAACATTGTAGCATAAATGTAGCACTTATATAAAGCTCATCGTGTTGCTATACAGGGTGTATAAAAAAAGTAATCGAACTTCGGAGTGCTGGAAATCACGCTTTTTGTAAAAAAATATTGAAGAAAAGTTGAGAAACATACGAAAATTTTCACTCGATTCATATTTGCTCATTTTTTCTTACAATTTTATAAAGCAGGCGATACTTAAACGCTAAACGCTTAATTGTTTCCACTGTGAAATATTCTGCAGAATAAATCTATAAACTATTTCTGCAGATTAAATCATTCAATATTGAACGGGCTACACATAAAAAATCAACAACCTGTTCTGGGCTGATGAGAGCAGACATGAACAAAGTTTCGCTGCCCGCATTGTTCAATGTAGCCAATAATATTGTTCAGTATTGTTACAACCAGATTGCGGGCCAACGATGCCAAACAGAATATTGTTGACAACATTATTGAACAATGTGGGTAGCAAGACATTGTCCAGGCCGGTCTTATCCATTGACCAGTATAATACTGGATCACGCATTCATAATTAAATTTTGAAGCCATCGCCGCCATCTTGGTACTCCAGGTCCAGTGTTCTTTGCGGGTGTAAGAGTAAGCTTTTATAAGCAGCGTTATCAATTTCCGTAAATTTCCTTAAAATTAGAAAGTTTATTTATCTATTGAAAATGTTGATTGTCCGCCATCTTGGTACTCCAAATTCTGACTTCACTTGATGTCACTGTATGCGTGATCCAGTATTATACAGATCAATGGTCTCATCAGCCGAGAACAGGTTGTTCATTTTTTGCCGTGTGGAGCGCTCCAAAGAACGATTACCCTTTTAATGTATATGTATATATATACCCATTCTATTATGAAGTTTACTGGCAAAGACGGTTCAAGTCGTTTACTGGCAAAGACGGTTCAAGTTCAGTCAGACAATCACACAACAACTGTGTTTGAATCTGAGAATCGTGCGACGTTTTGTGTGATTGACAGATTCCTCGAGGCATCTTTCCACTGAACGATTACGGGACTTCTTGCCACCTGATTCATGGCTCTTTCGTCGTCGCCGAACTTCCGTTTCCGCTCTATTTTCGCTCTGATTGGCCAGATTCAGATAGGTGCTTCCCTGACCTTCCTGTGACGTTTCTTTACCGGGCCCGTCTACTTTTTCTTCTTCCTTTTCATCGACTTCAGGTTGTACACACTCCAATGGACCAATTTCTCCTACGTCTTCCTTCGGTTCAGACTCGTCTTTCTCGTTTTCTGGGATTTCAACTTGCTGCGTTGCATCGTTTGCGGTCAGCGCTGGTGTTTCTAACTCCAGTTTTGGAGTTTCTTCTTCCAGTTTGGGGGTTTTTACTTCCGGTTGCGCGATTTGTATTTCTGGTTCAGGGGCTTCTACGTCAAGTTCGGCAGTTTCAAGTTCCGTTTCATGTGTGTGAATTTCAGGTTCTTGGTTTTCAGGTTTTTCCTCTCGCACTTCGGTATTTGGTTCCTGGTTATCTACGTCTTGCTCTGGGCTTGAGACATCTACTTCCGTTTCTGTTCCATCTGATTCTTGTTCCTTTAATTCTACTTCGTTGGAATCAGTTGCACTTTCTGCCACTTCTTCTTTTCCCGTTTCGTCATCATCTTGTGGGCTTGTTTTAGTTTCGTCTACAAGGTCTTCTTGACGGATCGTCGGGATTGAGGGCTCCTCGTTAATGTAGAAAGTGACAACTTTGCCAGCTGTCTGTTCTGTCGTGTTACCATCCTACAGATGAAAAAATAATTTAGACGGTAATGTCCTGATATACAAATACATTAGAGTAGCGTACCTCATCAATACATGCTTCCACTTCAGGAGATGTTTCCATCGTTATCACATCTTGAGGTGAACTCACTTCTTCTAATACTGGTTTTGCCAAACTCTCAAAATTGGAAGCACTGGGCTTCATCTTATCTGAAAGAGCTGCTTGATCTTCGTTCTCTAAAAGTACATCATCTAGTTTTGCCAGCTTGGTATCTTTCAATTCGGATTTTTGTACATCGTGATGTATATCCTCGGGTTTTTGTACATCGTGATGTTCATGCTCGGGTTTTTGTAAGCCATCATGTTCATCCCCGGGTTTTTGAACCTTCGACTTCTCGTCCTTTCTCTGGTTCTCCTGTACAGTTTCTTGGTCACGTTCTTTCGGTGGCTCAGCTTTGGGTTCAGTTTTGGGTTCAGCTTTGGGTTCAGCTTTGGGTTCAGCTTTGGGTTCAGTTTTGGGTTCAGCTTTGGGTTCAGTTTTGGGTTCAGCTTTAGGTTCAGCTTTGGGTTCAGCTTTGGGTTCAGCTTTGGGTTCAGCTTTGGGTTCAGCTTTGGGTTCAGCTTTGGGTTCATCTTTAGAAATGGATGTTTTTTTATGCAATTCGCCAGATCTACCTGGGTTCGTAGTTGCTTTTTCCAGAGACTGGGTTTCATCAGATTTCTTTGCTTTATCGCTGTGCCCTTTTGTCTTGCTGGTCGCAGCATCGTGTGTGCTGGCAGCCTGGGGAACAGTCTCGTGTTGTTCAGCATCATCGGCATGTTTGTCTTGTTTCTTTCCTTTCTTGAATAATTTGATCCCTTTTTTCTGTTTTTTCTCATGGTTTTCGTCCGTCCCAGAACTGGCAACAGTTGAACCTTTGAAGCACAAAAAGGTCATGAAAAATTCTATTAGTTCCACACTGTTCATCCTAGAAGTCCAGCAACAATCATCTCTTATTGATCCAGTGTTACTACGGGAGGAAACTAACTTTATTTATACTGGATAGCTCTATCAGTTCTAAACTGTTCTTCCTAGAGGTCCAGTAAGGATCATCTTTTATTGATCCAGTGTTACTACAGGAGGAAACCTAAACTAAACTAACTTTATTTATACTGGATAGCTCTATCAGTTCTAAACTGTTCTTCCTAGGAGTCCAGTAAGGATCATCTCTTATTGATCCAGTGTTACTACAGGAGAAAACCTAAACTAAACTAACTTTATTTATACTGGATAGCTCTATCAGTTCTAAACTGTTCTTCCTAGAGGTCCAGTAAGGATCATCTCTTATTGATCCAGTGTTACTACAGGAGAAAACCTAAACTAAACTCATCTTATTTATACTGAATAGCTCTATCAGTTCTAAACTGTTCTTCCTAGAGATCTAGTAAGGATAATCTCTTATTGATCCATTGTTACCACAGAAGGAAACCTAAACTAAACTAACTTTATTTATACTGGATAGCTCTATCAGTTCTAAACTGTTATTCCTAGTGGTCCAGTAAGGATCATCTCTTATTGATGTTACTACAGGAGGAAACCTAAACTTAGCTAACTTTGTTCATACTGGATTTCCCGTCTTTTCTATCCTCTTTCTTTCCTTCCTTCTTACTTTCTTTTTTAATTTCCTGTTTTGTCTCTTTCGCTGTCTTTGCGCTCTCTTCTGTCGAGTGTTTCCTGTCGTCATGTTTCGCTTTAGACGTCTTGTCTTTTTTCTCTTCTTTCTTCCTGTGAAAAAAAAGATGTCCAAAATTTTTCACCCAAATATTTTTGCAGTGGCAAGTTTTCAACAGACTTGTTTCAAGCTGATTGTCAAAGCTTCTTATCTACAGGCTTGCTAAAAGCTGTCTCAACAAGTTATTATCATTATTATTATTATTATAACAAAGCTCCACATTAGGTAGCTAAATAACTAAATTACAATGTGAATTACAACTAAGAATATAAAGTCTATTGTAGAAAACATTAAAAACAACCTAACTGGCTACAATTTACAACTCGAATAAGACTTAATAATACTTATTCATGGACATAAGATCAATTCAAAGTCTGATTGTATTTATCTATGGCAAAAACAATCGGGCTATTTTTAAACCGTTCTGTCCTACAATTGAAATTATATTTCTTATCACCGTTTAACCTTGTCTCCCTATCCCGGATTTGATTAACCGTAGGTGGTAATAGGTCATGCAATTTATGTCATCATAAGCCATCATATCCTTAACTAAGTTTACGCATTTAGTTTCCCTCCGACTCTTGCTGACTGGCTCCAGGGTTTTAATGCCGCACCTAGTTAATGCTTCGTTATAGGTAATTCCGGGGTATATTATTCTGAGCGCTGTCTTTTGGATTCTCTCAATTCTTGGGTTTCACGTGACGTCATAAATTTCACTGGGGGTCAACTCCAAATTGATACACAGTCATTGGAGGGAAATAATTTTTCACTGTATGTGTTGACCTTTTGTTTGGCAGCAAATATGGGCAATTTCGTGAGATTTGTTTAGTCCTGTGCAGTATAATCATCAATACATTTTGGGTTGACCCCCACTCAGAATTACTGCAATATGCCCCAGTGAAACCCAAGAATATCATAGCATTGTTCATCAGTAAGACTGCCATTCCAAAGTTTCGACAAGTCTGTAAATAACAGGTTGCGGCACGTCTGATGTTTACAGATTTGTTGCAACTTGATGAAATTGAGAAGTTTGTTGCAACCTGTTGACATGCTGTAACAAGCCGGAAAAATTGACAAGTTGCAACAAGCCTATGGCGTATTTGCCCGTGCTAAAGGTAACAACCGTCGAGTCGTTGAATGTTAACAAAAACTCGCATACGAGCGAGCATATTTTTTTGGCCTTCTACTTACACATCCTTTTTATGTTCCTTTTTGTCTTTTTTGCTTTCCTTGGCTTCAGTTTTAGATTTCGACCTCTGTTTGTCTCTCTTGCTGTCTTCTTTATGGTCTTCCTGTTCGCTTTTTCTTTTGGCGCTCTTTTCTTTTTTAGACTCCTTTTTACCTTTCAGTAAAGGAAAAATGATAAATGCACTCAGTCAAAAACGCACAACTTACAGTCAATCAGATTGTAATCGATCAAAAAGCCGATATCAGGATTCACTTTCGAGTTGTCAGCACACTTTTTATAAATTGTTATCCACAGGCTTGCTGCAAGTTGTTTCATGATCAACACGTTGCAACGAGTCTGCAAGTGCATGACAAGTCAGCAATTACCTGATTTTAACAGACTTGTTGCAACTTGATGAAATTGACAAGTTTGTTTGGAACTTGTTGACAAATCGCAACAATTAATATGTAAATATGAATATTGGAATAAGCCCGTGAAAGACATCTCGCGGCGAATCTGTGGCGTTTTTGGCAGTGTAAAACATAAATGTTTAGCCAGATGTGACGGTAATCAGCTGCACAAAGGTGTACGCAAATGGAAACGGAGTACCTTCTTTTTTGCTCTCCGCTTTCTCCGACTTCTTATCATTCGCTGTCTCTTTCTGAAGTGATTCTTCTTTCGCTGTATCTTTTTTTCCTTCTTTGCTTTTTGTTTTGCCCTCAGATTTACTCGACTTGGTAAAGAGGCCTTTCTTTTTAGGTTTTTCTCCCCCTGAAGGATGAACTTTGTTTCCGTTAAGTTCGTCGGGTAAATCTTTGCTTTTGGGATCGCCAGCTGTTGCCATGTTGAACTATAACGCGACTCTAAAGAGAACTAAAATGAGTCTTTGTTTTGGTAATTTCGAGTTATTTTCTTTGATAAATATTGTTATAACCTCAATTAAGTCAACGTAATTTGCGCTTTCAAATTGCAAACCAGTCGTGAATTTAAAAAACAAATTTCAATCGCACTTGATGCAGGTTTCGTTTAAGGCTATTAGTATCCACGCCATAAAACCTCGCTTAGATGTAAAGAAAACATATATGGTCAATTAGGGGCTTGGCGGTGAGGACAATTAAGCAAAACCCGCATAAGTGTTGCATTGATTCCTTTTTAAAATGACTTGAACTAGAATGAAGAACTAGGTAATAAATTTCGCTGTTTACTGGCCCCCTGCTGCCACTAAAATCAATAAACACTGCTTTTGCATGTCTTCATACATCTGTCCTTCCCGGGAATGCGCTTAATACTTAAGACAGCAAAGTTACTGTCTTATTAATTAATTTGCATCACAAACCATGAAAACTAACGCTAATGGTGATTAAATTTTAATAGTTAAACTTTATACAATTCTTGTTTTCATGTCAATGCTTGCTTTGCGACATTATGGCAAAATCAATTCACACTCGAACACGCACAATTTCGTTGATGGAACCGGTCTATATCTCATTAAACTACGATAGAAACATGCTTAATCGTCCATGTCTCTGTTAAGTCATCCCAGGTCTGTGGTTAAAAGTCTTTGATCGTTACTGTAATGTTTTGGCGATCTCCTATGAAGCGAATCGATGATACTTTGCCATGATTGCAACATACCCACAATATTAAGTTCCCACAAAACCCAACGTTCATTGAAAAAAAGCTACCTTTAGGAACTGCAATCCAAGTCAGATTCAGTGATGAAATACAGGATATCAACGACACGAGTGAATGAATGTATTCAAGTCGGATTAATAGCCAAACAAATTATAACATCCTCTTAAAATATGCTGGGTATTGAAAACACGCCAAGCAAATTCTGTTACTGTGTTGAGCAGATGTGCGAAATGGCAGGGAGAACCATTCTTTTTTTTTTTAAGTGTAACAATCACTGACCTTTATTCTTTGTAAGAAAGCTTTGTCTTTGCAAATTTCCGGTTTTTTATAGATTTATTTCGATCCATCAAATTTAAAACTTTTAAAGAGTTCAAAGGTCTCAATGATGTAGAGGAACTGACATAGTTACCTCGATTAAAGTCCGTCGCGTAAAAATTTAATTTAAATTCCTAGCTTCAAATTCGTACCATATGCATGTCAATGCGTTCCGATACAGTGGAAGAAAGGATGCACCATCAATGAATCAATAATTGAATCAATACATCAATCATTCAAAGAATTAATCAATCAATAATCCGCTGTCCAGCTCTGACGTGTACCATAAGCGTGTACAAACATATACACGACTTGGTTGAAAGGCCAAGAACGGCCAAACAAAATATTCGGCTGTCGTAACGAGAGAGGGAAAAGTAGATCGACAAACATGACGTATGTCAATTAAGATGAATGTGGAAAATTTTTCCACTGGGATGGGAAAGCGACCTGGTTGTGTTTTCAACCCTATCTGAAATAGAAGACCAATTTGGTTTTGTAGAAACACCTATCTGGGTGAAATAAGCTTTACATAATGTTTGTTATTTTAAAACGATCTTTAACAGGTATGTCAACAGAAGTGAATGGCAGGGAAAGAAATTTACATGAACAAATTTAATTTATGCGGGAATAAAATTGATGAATTGAATCGTTTAAATTTTCGAACTCGGAGTCACTTCGCACTTTCGCAGCTCCTAAAGTTGATTTATTAACCGTTTACAAAGCTTCAGCCAGGCAATATTTGAAGTTCCGAACGTTCTCAAAATATTCTACCTCGAAATACTATCCAGGGTTGATAAACACTTTAAAATCTATACCATAAGATCACAGATAAGATGAAGTGGATCGAAAATGATGTTCTACATTGTACAGTTTTGCTATTTCGTATGCTTTTATTGCTGTATCCAACACAAACAATTATTCGCCTCAGGCTCGGTGGTTATTGTTAAATGAAAACGGCGACTTTGTCTTCGCCCTTTATATTGACATTTTGTAAAGGGCCCACTGTAATTGGTGTTAAGCTGTTGTGGTTTCCCAGCTTCTTTAATGCAATTATTGTATGAAGTTTGGAAGCGAAGCACAATAAATAAATAAATAAATAAACAAATAAACCAAAATGAATCGCCTAAGTGGTGATTTAAAGGGTATCTTCCCTTGTAAAAAAAAGGTCAAAATTAAATTTCCTCCAGCTGTGCTGAAAATCTAAGTACACCTCTTTTGTCGTACATTTTGGAGAGAACAGAGGGCTTAGCCTTAAGCTTCGCGTTTAAATGTGAAACGGCAAATGCCAGGCAAAGAAAGAAAGTTAATAGGAGGCAAGGAGTAATTGTAATTATCGACGTTTCAAAAATTTATTGTATGACCGATGTTATGACTTAAGAGGGAGAATCTAAAATGTACAAATCAAACGAAAATTCTGTCAAGAAATTTCGGCCTTGCCGTTTGCCCGGGGAACGTGAAGCGTAAGCTCTCTAATAAACGTACATTCAGGGAGCAGACAATAGACTTTTTTGGGAAAATCTATTCGACAAAGAGGCTAACAGAATGTAATTTAATAGTATTATGGACTTACCAATAAATCGTACAGCCAAGACGTATCTTCAATTCGCGTTTGTGCTAATATATCGACTTGCTTTGAAGTCAATCAAACACTGTGGTATTTGCGTTTAATTGCAGCAAAGAGCACTGTGTAGCATCACTGTGCTAGCATCAAGTCTTAAGCGAGAGCAAGCATGCAGAGACAAATGCCATGAACAAATCACGAGAGATCTGTTTCGCACTTTGAATCTCGTGACCAACCAATCACATGGGTGCCGTTAATTGTTATGCTAATCACAATCACGTTCTGATTGAAAGTGATATTGACCATGGCGCTTTTTATGTTCATCGTTTTATCAACAAGAATATTGTCTTTTTATTTTGACAGATAGAAACAGCTTATTTCAAACATGTTTTATGTCTCAGAATTGAGACTGTTGAAATATAGGTTTCTCTATATAGTAATTAGTCACGGGTCTGTCACATTGAGATACGGAACGTAAAATATGTTTACCACGCAAACCTGAGACCATTGTCGGAACTATTATCCGATACGGAAAGATGACCCTTGTCGAAAAAATGACCGGTCCGGGAAAAACGACCCGGTGAAATAAACCATCCGAGAAACACGACCTTAGCGGAAGGATGATCCATCCAGGAAGATTGAACTATGCCGGAGGATTTATCCTACCAAGAACAAATACACTGCCATGCTGCAAATCGGAAGGATGGGACGAAGGATGGCTATATAAATCCACGGGCAATCCCATTTAGGCATTTTTTAATTGCTTATTGTCGTATTTTATAGACGTTGTTTGATAGGACTTCAAGCCAGATTTTCGGACTTTAATCAACTTTGTGTTAAAGCATTTTCTGGAATAATTTCTGTTTTTACTGAACGTTCGCATTTTTAACAGATCTTTCATCAAAAATCCCCTCAAAATCGTCGCATTTGGGCACAGAACGAACACCTTGAACTTTGACAAGCCGAATGTTGTAGGATATTGACGCTGTTATAAAAAACGGAAAACAGTTAGGTGTAATTACAGACCATAAACACGTCGCATCGGGTCACACAGAGAACTTTGGACTTTGACAAAGCCGTGTTGTTGGATATCCGCACAATTTTAATTAATTGACAAAACCTCGTACATATAATTGACGGATACAAACAAACTGGATGCCAAGGAACACTTATTTTTTAAGGCTGTTCCATTTCTTAGTATCTGGTGGAAGTTGGCATAGGTAAAACAAAAATCACAATTTCCCCTGTGAAAAAAAAACTGACATTGAAAAACGATTTTTCATCAACTTTTATTTCCATTTTACTACGAGTAATTACACTCACTCCAGCACAAACGTGTGTAATATTCGTACAACAGTACTTGTCAATGGGAAACCAGCTCTACTATATCTTTTGTGCAGAGATGGAGATGGTAAAAGGAACAGTTGAGTAGTGGGAGAATTATAATTTTCTGTCTATTTCATGAGCTGCAGATCGCCCATTAAAAATACTGTACAATATACAATATTTACATTTCAATATAGCAACATTCATTATATATACATGCATAATAATCTACAGGACAATATATTACAATATACTCTCGGATCTAAACACTTTTTACCACTATATACACGAAGCCAATTTGATAAATAAGTACAAGTATAATAAAACACATCTATCCTTCATTGACTGTATGTACAAACAAAGAAATAATCCCCTGAGTTAGGCCATTTCAAAAATCATGAGTTATAAATTAAGATGATGCAAAATATCGCGCCATATATGTTAAGAAAAGGAAGAAAAAGGACCGGAAATTCGCACAATGATATTGATATACAGAAGAAACGAACAGCTTCAAAATTTCACTTGGTCGTTTGTCGGGTTTTTGTTAATCCATTTGTTGTCGTTGGACTAGAGCCATCCATTATCCTTTATCATGTGCGCCATTTCGATGATAAATTTGCCTTCTTTGTATTTTTGGCTGTTTTCAAACGCATGTTCCTGTTGAAAAACAATTAAAGCACGGGCGTAAGTGTCTACAACGGCTAAACTCTTTGCTGAAATAAAATACAGAATCGATAAATGTCTGATCTCATTTGCATTTCTTGATGAATCGAGCAGATGGTCTACCAATAATTACATATGCTGTCCCAAAAGTTGGAGCGCAGCACGGATGATATAGAGCCAAATTTAAGCGCAAAGTACACAGCATATTACAAAACGTCTTCGTAGTAAACACTTACATATTTCCAACCGAGGGTAGTTTTACAATTTTCGCAAAAAATATCGGCGACTGCATGAAGGCCAGTCAGTAGCACTCTCTCTTCGGCAGGGCCGCATCCAATATTCACACTGTAAAACAAAATTAGAGAGTCTTGTCGTTAACACGCTGCTTTGAAAATGACATGATACAAGCAAACGTTATACTTACACTTTGTTAAAGAGGTAAGCTCGTCCCTGACTGCCTTGGAACGACTATATTTGAAAACAAAAACAGAACACGATGTCAGACTGACTTGTTTACATGACTAGAGAATTCATCTTGATAAATAATTTGTCATTATTCATGTAATTGCAAAAGCAACGAAATGGTGAATAAATGTCTCTAACCTTTGAAATAAGCTCGTCGTGGTTCGCCAAATGTGCTCTGCAATGAATACAACTGTAAGTTCGGTAACAGGCAGGCAAATAAGCTTGAAACGTCTTTCCCATCTTGTTCAGCGTTCGCGGGTAATTGTCCAACTTTGGCAAAATGCTCAAATAATGTTTCGAATATCTCGCTTCGACAAGCTGTAAATGCTTTGAAACTTTGTATCAGAATAGAGTTATATCCTTGCTGTATCTCCGTGAAGTAATTCGGAGTTTTTTTGAAAAAAAATCGCAAAATAAGAGCGCAATTCTGCACACACTTTCTTGTTTCGCATTTGACTTGATTTGTTTTGCTTTGACGTCTTTATTGTTTCATGTTATGACACGTGATCATTCTTATCGCACCAATCAGAACGGAGCCGGATTTAGTGCGAGCCAATGGGGGTTCTTGACTACGGAAAGACACTTAGGATAACAAATATTGCGTATGGATATGGTATAAATAGGGCAAAAATAGGGGGCATATGGCCAAAATATATGTGCCCTTGACATTCCTAACAAGTATAAATTTCGGCAATAACAAACTACCAAATTGTAAAGCTTGAATTATACCACTATAATGCGGTCTTATAGAGTTCTAGCGGGATATATCTTAAGTTAATATCAATGTTATTGTTAGCCATTTCTTCACTATAGCTGAAGTGGCACTCTAAGGACGTTATCATCGAACGATAATCAGGCAAGCAGCTGGTTATAAAACAATGAAATATTATCGTTTGCAGCTTTTAACAAAAATTAAAGTACGATAAACTAGATCACGTCTTTAAATTTATTATGAGAGCTCATAAATCATGGCCTATTAATGTATTATCCTATTACCTTGAACATTTCAAAAGGAAGTACTCTGACAAAAAAATTACACAGGAACATTATCACCTCAACGGAAAGAGGAAATCCAACAGTACATAATATCCGATTTAGGTATTCGAAAATGAATACTGAAATTTCGATTCAATTTGAAAGTGTTCACAAAAACCTAATGTTCTGTTTCTACTAAACAGAGCATAACATTAACATCGTGTCACAGAAAGTCCCTACAGAGTAGCTAGCCTATATTTAGTTTTTAGAGTCATAGTCACAAGCATTTTGAAACTGAAAGAATCGATAATTGCTGTTACTATGGGGTCATATTAATTCAAGTATTCAACCATAATTCCTTGTGACTTGATAAATACCTTGCTTGTCTTTTTGTCAATTATGCTAATATATGTGAGCTATATCACAAATATCGGCGTGCCTGAACATTGAAGAGATAACTAAAAGTGTCTAAAAGTCAATAAGGGCGTAAAACGACCATGGAAAAGTCGAAAAAGCAACAAGGTATATGCAGTCATAATTTGCATTGCTTTTTTCCAATTATAAACGTGATCATTAATGCGTTACACTGCCAGTGGGCGTCTGCAGGCTAGTTTATCTTTTCAAAATATGTTTTGATACCCTGCGGTTAAGATTAAGTCCTTAAATCATCAATAGCACATTTGCATGTGAGGTGATGAATATGGTACATCTCAGCCATAAAAGATAAATTTTTATATGACGTGTTATATTTTCTGAGTAAAGCAATTGTCTCGCACGAACTGAATAACAAAGCAATGTAACAAACAGTCTTTTTATGAGGACTTTTGGCAAGTACGCTAACCGGAGGCCGACACTAATTGACAACACGTGTGGTGTTCTGTTTTTGTTTTCCAAGCTGGGAGACCACGGTTCAAGCCATGGTCCAACCGCTACTCAAGGTCTCAAAATAATCGAGGAGAAAGGTCTGCCTTTACATTGACATCAGTAAATGGTAAGACTTCCGTGTCTTCAGATAAGCCGACATTGAACCGTAGGTATCTCGGATCCCCTGTTAATTGGACATGCCTGTTGGGTAAATCAGATCACCCAACAGCGAGGAACATAATAAATACATATTATGCACTCTTTTCTAAAGTTCAATGTCGCTCTCTTTTTGCTAACTCGTCATCTATCAGGCTACAACACAAATAATTCAAATAAGTCGCGGAAAGCTGACCAACGCATGCGCCGTATAATTTGTTGCCAAGCTGTCAACACGTTCTGCTTCTGCTACGTGGGGTAATATCAGTGTCTGAAAAGCAAAGTAAGTCCATTTCTGGCGCACTTACGCAGGTTTCAGTGCTATCTTGTCGGATATAACAGTCACGACAGCACTATAATCACAACAAACGTAACAAATTGTTTTACATTTCCCACGAGATAACGTAAACGATAACGTAAAAATATAATAGCGAACCAGGGGAACAGTCTCGAACGTCTGAAGACTCTTGAATGTAGAAGATCAGAAATAGCCTCACATGCTTTGGTGTTGGTTTCTCAATTTTTGTTGATCAACTTTTCCTTCTTTTTTAAAATATATGACGTCAAACGATGGCGCTGACGTAGAAAAAAACACAGGATATCTATTTGCGAACAATGCTATTCTTTTAACTTGTTGAAATCACAATATCAAAAGTATTTATACAAAGTTAAAACACGTATTAAAGCGGAGACGGCACTCGAAAGAAGGACGACAAAAGGAAGCAACAGACTTAAAAAAAGGTTAGATATTTACAATAACTTTTTGTCGTTATCAACGTAGTTCAGACGTCAGCATGCAATATACTACCGTGAAAAATTTTACAGTTCCAGTCTGCAGGAGACGGACCAGTGCACATACAAGTTTTTTTGGCGAATTCGTCTTTGTGCACGCCAAAAT
Source organism: Muricea muricata (assembly GCA_963855995.1). Classification (NCBI taxonomy): domain Eukaryota; kingdom Metazoa; phylum Cnidaria; class Anthozoa; order Malacalcyonacea; family Plexauridae; genus Muricea; species Muricea muricata. Next base: position 11,635,186 of record OY979729.1, on the reverse strand, counting down.
TATATGATAAACACATAATACGTACTGGAATTACTAATTAAGTACGCATTAGCAATTGAAGAAACAGAAACAAACAATGTTTTGACTGTTTTTCAATGTAAATCTTGCATCTTGGTTGATGCTTAAACAGTTAAACAACTGTCTCGCTTTCGACAGTGACTGTGAGACAACAGAATAATTAACACGCGCCAAAATTAGGCAATTGCACGCTGGTTTACGCCACCTGAAATGTTCTAGCACGCGCGAGATAGCGCCGACTTCGGACCCCCTCTGCGGACTGGAATAAAATGAACTATTCAGTGGCGTAGGAAGAAAGTAATTATTGTGCGGGAACAGCCCAGCCCCGTGAGGCGAGAGGTCTATATATATCCTATAACCCGGCGCCCACATTTTTGCTATTGGGGGGGGGGCGTCCCCCGCGATTCCTACGCCACTGCAATTAAAATCTATTTACTCAGCACGTTTTTGATAAGTACAACTACATGACCTGACCACGAGGTCTAAAATTAGCAAAAGAATTGAAATCAATTGTGCTATTCTTAATCATTTATCTTTCATGTTCCCTGTCAAAAATCCCTCTATAAAAGTCGCTAAAACTTTAGTAAAGTATAGTTAGACAGAAATTTCGTAGTTTCAATCGAAAAATGGATTTCTGTCAGACAATTAAATAGTGCCAGTCTTCCAGCGTGTTTTGTTAACCTTGAATATATTAACCTAACGCTGACTGTTCTGAGTATAAAACTGGACTAAGAATCTTTGTAAAAAAATGAAGATACAAACGATCCTGATCAACAACTATCGAATTGTCATTTTAACATACAATCTACGCCGCTCCCCCTAGTTTGGAATATCAAATACTCCTCTCCCTGCACAAATATACAATATTACACCAGGGGGCAGTTGCTCAAAGCTGGTTTAGCGTTAAAATTAACTCACTTCGATCGATCCAGGCAAGATTTGTGAAACACATTTTCAGGTTTATAAATAAGCTCCTCTTCGAATTTCGAGTTAACCGAGAGTTAAGCTAAACTACTTTTAAACAATCGGCCCCAGGGGCTCAACAACCGCACCTTTCGTGGTGTTGGAGACATCAGCTTAGAACTGCTGAACAAATCTCATATGGAACAATGCAACGTCACCGATTATCTCGCGTGCTCAAAAGCCTTGTTCTCGATGGAGAATGAATGCTAGTGGGCAGCAATGATATCGACCTACAACTGGGTACCTGACTTGATTAACCACAGGAACAATTTTAATCATCCTTCGCCATCATGATGTATCCAGGCGGATGGTACGCAGCTTGTTCTGATGTGCTAGGATACACGCTGCCTCGTTCACTCCACCGCAATAAAAAGAGGAGGAAAACACAGTCAGAAGCTTGCCATTCTGTTGAACCTAAAAGAAATTTATGGTTACTTCTGTAGTTTGTAGGTTTACCTTTATCACAGGATTTAACAATACGTTCGAAATTTTCAGTTAGCGTCTTTACGAGATTCCGTGATCACAATCATTATTCCAACAATAATCACCAATACCTCTATCATCACAATCATCATCATCATCATCATTATCCCAACAATAATCCCCAATACCTCCATCATCACAATCATTATCATCATCATTATCCCAAACATAATCACCAATACCTCCATCATCACAATCATCATCATCATTATCCCAAACATAATCAGCAATACCTCCATCATCACAATCATCATCATCATTATCCCAACCTATAATCACCAATACCTCCATCATCACAATCATCATCATCATTATCCCGAACATAATCACCAATACCTCTACCATCACAATCATCATCATCATTATCCCAAACATAATCACCAATACCTCCATTACCATCACAACATTTACAAATCATTAACCATCACTCGCAAAACACAAACCTGAAATCCCGCTTCTTGGACTTCGTGAGCTCGAATCACATGGGTCAAACTGTTCCTCGCCAAGAAAGCATCAAGAGCCTCGACACTTCAAAACACAATAAAAAATAATACACTGGATTTACGACGATACGAAACATGTTTCGGATACGATACGGATACGGTAAGGTTTCAAAAGAAAGGTTACCTAAATTGGTACGCTGTGCCACGCTTTGAGTTGTTCACGAAGCCATTATTTTCAAGCAGCTCAGCTTTAATATCATCAGTGCGCTCTTCGGACCTGTGTTGACGATATAAAATGCATCTCAACTATCTTTGTTTATTTGGGGTAGCTCCGTCAGGAGGAAAGCTACACAAACGAACCTCAGAGGATCGTTCCAGAGCAATTCCCATGCCAGCTCTTCGTCCATTGGCTGACGCAGCCCCACGGGAAGTTTATTGATTTCACTGATCATACCTCCACCGTGTGTTGGCAGGGGTATGCCACCGTGGACACAGAATATCTGAAAGCAAATTGGAAACAATTAGAAAGCAATTAGAACACAATAAAAAACAATAAGAAAACGATTAGAAAACAATTGGAAAACAACTAGAACACAATAAAAACAATAAGAAAACAATTACAAAAACAATTGGAAAACAATTAGAACACAATAAAAAACAATAAGAAAATGATTAGAAAACAATCAGAACACAATAAAAAACAATAAGAAAACAATTGGAAAACAATTCAACTTAACACCCTTCAATTTTCGGTTTCATCAAGTTGTAACATGTCTTTTAAAGTCAGGCTTGTTGCAACTTGTCATTTGCAGACTTACTACAACTTGTTGAAACAACTTGCAGCAAGCTGCGGATAACATAACTAGTTTCGACAATCAATTTCGCCATGCGAACGCATTCTGATATCGGCTTTTTGATAACAAGTCTGTTACAATATGTCAACAGACTAGTTCCAACTTGCCCGTTTTTTATAGTCGGAACACTCGTCGTCCTCGGCTACAATGGATGAGCAGCAACTCAAGTACGACCTTAACTCAAGTCAAAGTTTCCAACCCTAAAACGCAATTTTACCTTGTCATCAATACAGGCGGCCAAAGGCAGTGCATCAAACACTGAGTTGATTGCTTCCCACACTTGAACACCAAGCTCTTTGCCAAATTTCTTTTTACATTCTCTGAAGAGATGGAAGGCTTCGCAAACAGGGCAAAAATAAGTGGGGGGAGGGGGGGAGGGTTCGTAACTTACCAAACGCTAAATACATAATATCTAATTCTTACTTAGTTTCTTACTTGTAAAATGTAAACAACTTCTGAGTTTCTCGAATTTCATGATTGCCACGTATTAAGAAAAATTTTGTCGGAGCCAACATTTTTTGTGCAAATAGATAGGCGACAACCTATGAAATCAACGAAAAAGAATTGCTAGACCTTTCCAGCTTCCCCCCCCCCCCCCAATAACCTCAGATTGTGTAGTTGGTAACGGTGGTGTAATTGACGAACCTCGATACCATATTCTCCACGATCGACATAATCGCCAAGGAAGAGGAAGCTGGACGGGGTCAAAATAGGACCCATTCTCCAAAGGACTTTCTCAAAACATACCAAGTCATGGAAGTTACCGTGAAGGTCTCCTACGGATTAAAAAAAAACAGATTTTACTGTCGGGGGATGATGATGGTTGTGATGGTGATGTTGGGGGATGATGATGGTGGTGATGGTGATCTTGGGGGATGATGATGGTTGCGATGGTGATGTTGGGGGATGATAATGGTGATCATAATTAAAAATAATGTAGGCTAGGGTTGAAGTGGATGGACGTGATGATGGAAGATGTGGAAGAAATGGTGGAAGATAGTGATTGTGATGTTGTGGAATGATGGTGGTGGTAATAGTGATGTTGAAGGATGATGGTGGTCATAACTGAAAATGATGTAGGCTAGGGTTGAAGTGGTTGGACGTGATAATGGAAGATGTGGAGGAAATGGTGGAAGATAGTGGTTGTGATGTTGTGGGATGATGGTGGTGGTAATAGTGATGTTGGGGATGATGGTGGTCGTAATAGAGATGTTGATGGATGATGGCAGTAGTAATGATAGTAATGTTGGGGGAGAGGGGTGATGGGTGGTCATCATAAGTTCTGAATAAAACAAAAATACACTCCTTACCAAGAATATAAGTTGGTGAGTCAATCTTCAGAAGTCTTGGTTCATTCAGCAAAATCTCCCGCACAGAATGACAGGTTGAAAGAATACATTTTGCAAACGATTTCATATCCACTTCGCCCCAGCAAAAGGCTGATTTTGATGAACTGCCGCCTGGAGAATTGTTGATGGCACGCTCGAAGTAACGCAAACCAAAAAGCATCTCGTTTGGGATTGATTTCTGGGAGAAATTTCACATGACTGAATATTTACCCAGTTACAAAAACTATTCTTTTCATATGGCTCTGAGGAGGGGGTGAGATAAAACCTTAACTAAACTCATCTTATTTATAGTGGATAGCTCTATCAGTTCTAAACTGTTCTTCCTGGAGGCCCAGTAAGGATCATTTCTTGTTGATTCAGTGTTACTACAGGAGAAAACCTAAACTAAACTAACTTTATTTATAGTGGATAGCTCTATCAGTTCTAAACTGTTCTTCCTACAGGTCCAGTAAGGATCATTTCTTGTTGATCCAGTGTTACTACAGGAAGAAACCTAAACTAAACTAACTTTATTTGTACTGGATATAGCTCCATCAGTTCTAAACTGTTCTTCCTAAAGGTCCAGTAAGGATCATCAAATTGATCCAGTGTTACTACAGGAAGAAACCTACACTAAACTAACTTTATTTATACTGGATAGCTCTATCAGTTCCAAACTGTTCTTCCTAGAGGTCTAATCATCTCTCTGATCCACTGTCACTACAGGAAGAAACCTGAACTAAACTAACTTCATTTATTCTGGATATATGTAAATATTATCAAGTGATCACAAAACAGCAAACACACACTGACAGATTAACGACAATTCCAACCAAGTTTCTCACCTCGTTGAAAGAATTCACCGACGACATCCTGGTGAATTTTGATCGATCATGTTGCATGAGGTCTTGAACTGACTTCGCCAAGGCACCAGTCCCTGTCATATCCCAAAGCTGACTGACATTGGTTAGCGTACCGCTACGGCGTACTTTGACAACATGAGTAGCAAGCTCGTAAGGAACTGAGTCAGAATGGTTGTTTGCGATTTGTGGTTCGTCTAGCTCCATTCTGTTGTCTGAACATCCCCCTTCGGCTTCTTCGTCCTCCTGGGCTTTTCTTTTCATCAGCTTTCTATAGAAACATCAAGCAGTGATCATGATTTTATATAGTGTCTTGTTATGTGTATGTTAGTGTCTTATTGTTACCCAAACTTCGATATAATAAAACCACAAATTTTTGTAATAGTTCGAACTATCCAAATCCAAGTTGCCTTCTATCATTATTACATTGGATGATCACCTTATCGCCAACAGCGTTTTCCTTTTTTAAAACTGACATTCCTCGCTACACACATTATAAAGGATTTTTTCTCTCTAATTCAAGACCAATTAAACCAAAATTTCCCATACCCAATATTCCTAGCACGATGCTACATCACCGAATACAGGCTTGAGATAATAATGGATGAGTCTAAATTCATTACCACTAACAATCCGCTATGGCCAAACGAGGACGAGATTTATGTCATGAGAGTTGGCAGGCACAAATTGTCACAGGGGACATTTCAAGCTTCAGAATGAGAGTTTTGACTATAATTTTTTCACTTCAATAAAATACACGATTGTGTTGGGAAAGCATCAAGCACAACAGCAACCCACGCGGCGTGACTGTTAACTCTCGCCCATGTTTGACCTCGCGTCAGCAACATTAAAGACATTAACATGAACCTCTTCTTAGCAAGATGAGGATTTTCTTTCGTCTTTTTAGCCACAGTTTCCTTGAGAGAAGCAGGTAGACGAAACAGCAAGGATGTGCCACGAAACTTCAAATGACCAACAGCGTCCAGAAACTCCTTCAATGGCAACTTGTCCGTTAACTTCTCTCCAAAAATCCTGGAAAAACCATCGAATTAGGATCTAAACAGTTTTGTACGCAGACAAACCAAGCGTGCAACTATTTAACTAACTTAATTTGCTGTTGAACTTTCGTGTCCAATTCTTCATTCGTGGTAACTTCGCCTTTACTCTTCTGAATATCTCTCATAATTTCCCTAAAATGAAAAATTCAGACAATGGCATTAGATCCAGGTACTTTGTCTTGGCTAAGGATGCACGTGATTGGTTAATGCATGGGTATTTTCAATGCATCTGATTGGTCAACGATCCTCTATCAATTGGGCGAAAGCGTTAAGTCATCTCGAAAATATTTCGTACACTTAAATTAGATAAGACTTGCTACCAATCCCAGTCTGCTCGATAGCTCAATTGGTAGAGTGGCGGTCTAGAAACCTGACGATGCGAGTTTAAATCCCGCTCGAGACAACGAATTTTTCGTTGTTCTCTGCAGTGTCCGATTAATATGAATATAGTATTTACCTCTTTGAAAATGGTTCTGGAAAAAGAAACAAATCAGCCTACCCACGAGTAGGGAGTATAAAAAATCAGAACATATTATCAAAGACATTGACATACTTCAACTCATCAAGGTTTAGATATCCAGTCTCACTGGCGTTGTAGTATTTGAAGATGTATCTACAGCGTAACTCCGCTGGTATACCACCGTGGGTTGTCCTCGGGTCCATGGCTGCTAAACCATGTAGAATATCATCGATGTCCACAAATTGTTTGTCCTCTTTATCGAAGGTTCTACAATAAAATATATATCATCGTACGACTCCATTTTGGTCATAAACGATGGCTCAGACTTCAGAAACAACTTATAGCAAGTTTGAAGGAAATATCAGACTACAGATAGTTACAAGGTTGTTCTAAAAACTCTGATACTAGCCTGCTAAAACAAGATTGTCACAAAGTTGACAACACAAGGCCGTAACAGTTTTCTTATATCATGACTGTATCAGCCTTGTTGGAACAACTTGTAACAAGCTTGACTGGAATATCAGACTTGTTACAAGGTTTTCCTAACTCAAATTTGTCACAATCTTAACAACGTAAACATGTACAACAATAATGTTGTACCATAGTCAACTTTGTAACATTATTATCTCAAGGAACACAACTTGTCAACACCTTGTGAACAGACTTGTCACAAGTTGTGCATCTTCGGCGCGCACAAGACAGCGTCAGTACCTGAATAAACGTCTACTATCGTAAGTTTCCAAGCCAGCACCCAAGTCTGCAATCAGTTTCCCAAATGCGACATCGTTAAGTTTGTTCTCCGCAGAACTAGCGAATCTTCGAACCAAGTTCAAAACATACTGTTTCTCTGAAACCAAATGCCGATTCTTAGTGATTGAGTGCGGTTAATGTATCTGAGGTATCAGAGTGCCCATGCTCTACTCCTCCTCCTGTACACATCTTTAGGCTCGCAAAATGCTATTTCCTATAATCAGGCTGTTCACTAACCTGAGCTTCCAAACTTTGCAGCAATAAGCAACGGGTTATAATATCCACCAAAACTGTTGGCTTGATCACTTTTATCAACCGGCATTTTTTCTTCCAGTTGAGGTTGGTCATGGCTGCAACAAAATTTTGATTGAAGAGTTCATTTCAATGCTTGTTCATTCTTATATAGCAGTTATTCATTGCCACATTCAATGATTATAATGTACCGTCAGGTATGTTTTTTTGTTTTACCTGCCAACTTCCATCAGAAGAGAAAGTGGAGTCTCTTTGTTACCTGATAGAGGGCAAAATATATTCATGACTAAATTATGTTGGTGATGATATGACTGGTCATGGATATGGTGATGATGGTGGAGGGGGTGATGTTGGAGGAGGTAGTGATGGAGGGTAGTGGTCATTCAGTGGAGTAGTTGTGGTGGGTGATTGCTGTGATGGTGGGTGATTGTTGTGATTGTGGGGGGTTATTGTGATGGTTGGTGATTGTTGTGATGAGGGGGGGGGTTATTGTAATGAAGGGGGGGGGGTGATATTGTGATGGTGGAGGCTATTGTGATGGTGGAGGTTATTGTGATGGAGGTGAGGTTATTGTAATGGTTGGTGATTGTTGTGAAGGTGTGTGTATTGTGATGGCAGGTGATTATTGTGATGGTGGATGATTATTGTGATGGTGGATGATTATTATGATGGTGGATGATTATTATGATGGTGGATGATTATTGTGATGGTGGATGATTGTTGTGATGGTGGATTACTATTGTGATGGTGGATTATTGTTGTGATGGTGGATGATTATTGTGATGGTGGATGATTGTTGTGATGGTGGATGATTGTTGTGATGGTGGATGATTGTTGTGATGGTGGATGATTGTTGTGATGGTGGATGATTGTTGTGATGGTGGATGATTGTTGTGATGGTGGATGATTGTTGTGATGGTGGATGATTGTCGTGATGGTGGATGATTGTTGTGATGGTGGATGACTATTGTGATGGTGGATGATTGTTGTGATGGTGGATGATTGTTGTGATGGTGGATGATTGTTGTGATGGTGGATGATTGTTGTGATGGTGGATGATTGTTGTGATGGTGGATGATTGTTGTGATGGTGGATGATTGTTGTGATGGTGGATGATTGTTGTGATGGTGGATGACTATTGTGATGGTGGATGATTGTTGTGATGGTGGATGATTGTTGTGATGGTGGATGATTGTTGTGATGGTGGATGACTATTGTGATGGTGGATGATTATTGTGATGGTGGATGATTATTGTGATGGTGGATGACTATTGTGATGGTGGATGATTGTTGTGATGGTGGATGATTATTGTGATGGTGGATGACTATTGTGATGGTGGATGATTGTTGTGATGGTGGATGATTATTGTGATGGTGGATGATTGTTGTGATGGTGGATGACTATTGTGATGGTGGATGATTGTTGTGATGGTGGATGATTGTTGTGATGGTGGATGATTGTTGTGATGGTAGGTGATTATTGTGATGGTACATAGTAATTATGATGGTAATCTTGATGATAGATTCCCAGACTATTAGAAAGTTCTGGTACTAGTCATGTAGGTGATTGCAACTTTTGATATCATCTAAATTTAATGATTGTAAAGGCATGTTAAGATCACCAGTGTTGATCGTGACTGCAGAACTAAAAGGTAATAATGACGGTGATAACATAATAATGATACAGAGCAAAAGGGTTTTTATCAATGTGAAGGTGATAATAATCTTACAATGACTAAAATAGCCACATACCTTGCTCAATCTTATCAATAATTTCTTTTGTTTCTTCCGAAAATTCATCAGGATGATCCTCACTGATATAAGAATATGGGAACCATGAAAACACTTCTGAATTTCTAGCTGCCTCTGTGTTTGGTAGCCTGGGGGGTTTTACATCAGGATTGTTTGCAGTTGTTGCAAGATAAACAAACTCGATGGTTTGATCTTGAATTGAATGACGAATGTCTACCAGACTTTTCAAGACCAAAGAAGGTGAAAGTTTCTATAAAATATATGAATCATCAAAAGTGAAATAAGGAAGGACCTGCCTCCAGGAGTAATATCAGGGGAGGGATGCCTATTTGGAAGATAACGCTTAGCAGCATCATTTGAACTTTTATTCCAGAAACCTGCCCAACCCTGTTATATGGACAATGTTTCATCCCAGTAAGCACAATCTTGCCTCTTCTTCAAATGAAAGTTCATGGCCAACCAGATCCCTTGTCCAGAAAAATGCATGGTAATTTTTATTAGGAAAACAATAGCATGGCAAGATTGCACTTACTGGGCCGTCTGCCCAATCTAACTGGTGGGATGAGCTAACCAATAATCAATATTCTATATAAAATACAGTTCCGAGGAAGTGTTTATCCGAAAGCTCCACTGGCCGCTATAAATAGCTTCTAAATCAGCTAAAGGGGAGAGCTGAAGCTGTGCTGAAAGGTCTTGCGCAAATCGTATTCAGCTTACAAATATTTACTGGTATATATGCACTTTGCATAAATATTTATCCAATAATTACTTCCGTATAAAATTGTACATAAAATAACCACACAATTTGACAAACAAATTATGCAAAATTTCTCTCACAAGTTATCAAATTACTACATTGGGAATAACAATTACACAAATTCGGCATAAAAACCTGAAAAATTTGGGTAAACAAAAGTGAAAATAACTCACAGAAATTAAAACACTTCCCCCAGTGGCTTCGATGCTTTTTCCACGGGCTACGATATTTGAGGGCAAGCTCCATGCTTCGCTTTTGTCTTTGCGAACAAATACGTAATAATTTTCTTTTTCAAAATGTTTTAAAGCAAGTATCGTTCTAATTTCATGTTTATTGACACCTGCCATATTTAAATGCTTCCCGGGTTCGCTTTTTATGTCGCGATATAAAAACTAAAACATCAACTTCTATTTTGGATCTTAGATATTAAACCGAAGTTACCCGCATATCGCACTAAAATTTCATTTTAAACCAAACTTTGCATTTAATTTTAATTGCCTACTGGGCAACAAACAATATTTATACGAAATATCGCATTAAAATTTAACAAACAAATCAAAGAAATTGATCGCCTAATAACAGCCAAATTGGAGGTGTCACTAAAATTACTCAAAAACAATTAAACAACCTTTTTAAAAGAAGTCTACTTGCTTTTAAACTGAACTTTCTAATACTTAAACACCTCTGCACACGAGAATTGTGAATAATCTTTTCTTTTGTGTGGAAAAATTGTTGTTTACTTTGGGAGGAAGAATGAGTGTTTTGAAACCTGTTTAAATTTTGAGATATTAGCCGAAAAAAATGACGGCTGAAGTCTTGGCGCGAAAATTCAATTAAGCGCGTAGACAATTATCGTGTTGTTGTTTCTTCTTTCCTCTTTCGTCAAAATGAGTGAGACGAAGCGCAAACGATTTCAACTAACTTCCCTACCTTCAGAAGAGAAAATACGACTTGCTGGTTATATAAAACAACTAGGAGGAACTTTTATAGATACGAAAGTGAGTCACGCTTCGTTTGTAGTTTGAATTTTTTTGACAAATCGACTAAACGTTGTCCCATGAGCGAGGACTTTGTAAATATTGGTGTTAAAAATTGCATGCGTTTTGATGTTTGCAGATATTTTCAAAGCACGTAACGCACGTAGTATGTGGAAAAGCAAATCGGGGTGAGAAATATCTTGGGGGCTGTGCTTTAGGTAAGATAGTATTAAAACATTTGAAACTAATAAAGTATACTCTGGATACATGTTGCTTATATTAACAGTCGAATGTGTCTGCGTGGAGGTACGAAGTAGATGTACTTCCAGGAGACAGGGATCTCTGCCAGTCAGCCAACTGACATCACGGTAAAATTCTATGAAATATTCTAGGCAAATGGGTGTTACAAAAGGAATTCATAAAAGCCAGTTACAAACAAGGCTGTTGGCTTAAGGAGGAGAAATATGAGTGGACATCAAGTGCTCTCGATGGGGGAACTCCTGGCTTGCCTCTTCTGGATGCACCTAGAAAGTGGCGACTTGCATTACAAAATACAAAAGTGGGAGCATTCAGACAATGGAATGCAATTGTACTTGTACAAGACAGCAAAATGAAAAAAGCATATGAAAGGTGAGATTAACAAGCCCCATTTTGCTCCTTCCAAGAGAAAAAAGTATTCCACGCTAATCGTTTCAATTCATCTTGTCTAGACTTCTAGAAGCTGGTGATGCCATTGTTTTCAAGAAAAACAATTCATTTCAGGATTGCTCAAAACTTCCCAAAGCTTTGACACATGTTTTTGTGGAATCAAAACTCAGATCAGATGTTCTACATCTCGAAAGCAAAGGGATCTTTGTATGCTCCCCAGATCATATACCAGAATATATTATTAAGGTATAATCAGATGTTTTTGTGCAAATTTATCCAAAACTTCCCATGAGAAGGTCAGACATTTAACCTAGACCTGCAAGATTTACTACTTGAAGTGAGCTTTATATTCCACAAAGTAAATCTCCTAAGCCTATTTTTCACTGGATGACTTTGTTTGAACAAACAGAAAAATCAGGAACGGCTTCTACTTATTTGTGGAGAAACTTTTCACCCACCAATTTTAACCAATTACTTGCCAGATTCTTGTTTTCAATTGCCAATGCACAAACAAAGATGCCAAGTAGAAAATGGCCTCAAGTACCCCTGGACTGACCCAACTACAAGTTGATGATCTAAGTTATTTGAGAGATCTCAAACCTTGTTACGGTAATGTTTCAAAATATTTTCAGGGTCCGGAAGAGTCCTCTGTGTCAAGCAATATCACAATGAAATACAATAGCTTTTTCAACACATGTACGAAACCATGGTTCTCAGAGATCAAGCAAACAGCAGGAGCTCTTCCTAGAAAGAATAATGGAGTTCTAGTTAAAGAGAAGGCCAAAGAACCTCCCAGGAAGAGAGGGGTGAAACGTCTTGCATCCAACTGTGATCTCTGTGCTGCCAAAAGATTAAAGACTATGGTAACTTAATGTGACATCAATACACAATCTATATACTATAGTCTCACCTTCTTTCTTATGTATTCAGGATAACCAGCTTCCTTATGTCAACATTAATTCAACAAGAAGAGTACCAAAGGTAAATTATATTCCTGTGTTTCATGCAAAAATCACATGTAATCACATGAAGTTCACGTATGACCACATGAATTTCACATGTGATTACCTGAATTTCACATGTGACCACATGAATTTCACATGTGACCACATGAAGTTCACATGTGACCACCTGAATTTCACGTGTGACCATGTGAGTTTCACATGTGATCACCTGAATTTCACATGTGATCACCTGAATTCCACATGTGATCACCTGAATTTCACATATGATAACATGAATTTCACATGTGGCCATATGAAGTTCACATGTAATCACATGAAGTTCACATCTGACCACATGAATTTCACATGAATGTCACATGCAATCACATACAGTAAATCATCATTTAAATGTTCGATCATATCTTTATCGTTTCTCAGTCGCAACATTTAACATTTCCCGGTTATGTGTCGAATATTTTGGAAACGTGTATAGATGAAGCGTGCGTGAATCTTGGTGTGGAAGCATTGAATTCAAGTGTGTCCAGGGACCAGGCTCCTACATCAAAATGGCTGCATATCATAATGAGTCGCTTTCTTCTTGTGAGTTATATTTGTGGTCAAATTTTGAAACTTGTTGGAGGGAAAACATGTTAACAACAACTTATAACAAGCTTAACGGGTATATAGACTTGTTACAAGTTTGTACTAACAACTCTGATACAGACCTGTTGTAACAAGATTGTCACATTATCATGACTGTGTCAGTCTTGTTGGAATAACATTGTAACAAGTCTGATAGCCCCACCAAGCTTGTTACAAGTTGTTAGCAGCTTGCTGCAAACTTGTTCCAACTACTTGAAACAAGCAATGGCAACACAACTTGTCAACAGACTTGTTACAAATTGTGTGTTTTTATGTGTATAGTTCAATTAAAAAGTATTTTTTCCTTGTACTAAATGTGTCATCAATCATCTGGTTATTTTAGAATGCATCAAGCAAAGAAGAAGCATTTCAAACGTACAATTTGTTGCAGAATATCCTACTGGTCCATCCTCCAAATTCATGTCAAAGTTTATACCTGCAAGCTTTGTCAGAACCATCAGATAACAACGTACAAAACATCCCCAGTATCAAGTCGACATCATGGAGTTTCGTTAGCAAAGTTATCAGGTACATGATTCCATTGTCTTGAAATCACCGCCCTACAGCAAATTGCATCCTTTAACAGTCTACTTTCATTTGTTCTTAGAAGCTCCTTGGCAAGCCTCGGAGATAAAGAGACAAACAGGTGACTGCGCTAAACGGGAAGAGAATGAACAAAACTGCATAGTTTTTATGCTATACGATATATACATAGCTAAAAACCAGACTTGTTTCAAGTTGTCAGTTTCATCTGAAGTTGCAAAAAGTCCATCAAAATTAGGCTTGTCCCAAATTGTTATTTGCAGATTTTTTAAACCAATTTGCAGCAAGCCTGTGGACAACCAGTTTTGACCATCAACTTGCAACAAGTCTGTTGACAACTTGCAACAGACTTGTCGTCACTACCTGACGCCAGCCGTGCGAATGCATCCTAATATCGTTGTTGTTAATAACAAGTCTGTTGCAAGATGTCAACAGCCTTGTTGGAACTTACAGTACGCGTTTTCGGGTGTGTAATTAAGAATGTTACAAACATACCCCGGGGCTCTGTTGTTGGCTTTTGGTATTTAACTTATTTTCTTAATAATTACAGCTTAGACATCGTTTTTTGATTGTGTTATTCAGGTCGCAGAGCAATGCAAGCTTACTCCTAAAGTTCTTTGACAACCTGTTCAAGCTGGACGGCTGTACGGTTACACAATCCAGTACCATAATAACTCAAATATTGTGGCCCACGGCCTCTGGTTCAGCGTGTCCGTCGAACTCAACAATTAAAGAGTTTGCTGCGATTTGCGGCGAGACTGTGAAACTAGCAACTCGCAATGTCAGTACGGTAATGTATATGTTTGTGTAATTCCCAACTCCAGACAGAGCTCTGTTCTACATGGAAAACTGCTCAATTCAAAGGTTTAAGCTAATAGCTGGAAATGAAATGTATTCGTGTGGTTATAGTTATACCCTAAGGTTTGGTCTTAAGGTTACCCGCCCAAGCAAGATTTCTGCTGTTCATAGTGATACACTGCCACAGTTTGATTGCTTTCTTCGTTAAATGTAGCATAGCTGCTTATATTGTCATGTACTGTAAATGTCTGACGTTAAAAATAAAATTTTATTTCAATTTATGGTTAATTCGAAGTTATTTAGCTAAAAATTGAGAGAATATTGGGGTTTTTCACGCAAAATATTTAGAGCAGATGAGAATATGAACAGCTATGTTACATTTAACAAAGAAAGCAATCAAACTGTGGCAGTGTAAACTGTCACTGTATACTGTTTTCAGCACAAATATTGCCTGGGCGGGTACCTTAATACCACAAATCATCTTTGTTTTACGTAGTTTCCAAATAGTTATTCGTTTTGCGGGAACCAGATTGGCCCGAAAGCTAACCTAAATGCATGGGATGCATTATTTCCGTGTTGACATGACCATTTCCCACTTCTTAGATGGTTATTTGTCACATGCTACTCGACTGGTTATCTGTGGCCGTTACCATAAAGAAACGTGATGACGTCGCTGGTCAGGCCTGCAATTTTCTTGCTCAGCAGTTGTTTGTGGAAATCTCCAAAAGCAACTCGTACGAGGCGACCAAGCTTTTGCTCCAAGGATGCCACTCTTCGTGGCTGAAAATGAGAATGCTCGAATTAATTTTGGAGAATTTTGATAAACGCTTGATCCCACAGGAATACAAACAGCTACTCAACAAGACTTTGAAGTTGGACAAAATTGTACGTAAATATGTAGATGTAATGCCTGATGTAAAAATATTTTCGAGAGTTTCAACTCTTCACTAAAAGAGAGTTGTGTTTTGGTCAAACAAGAACAAGAGTTGCATGAGAGTTGAGAAGCGAGAGTTTGTGTAAGAGTTCTTAACTTTCATGTCCTGGTCAAACGAGAACAAGAGTTGCATGAGAGTTGAGAAGCGAGAGTTAAAATGAGAGTTTTCTCAACTCCCGGGTCTAGAAATCAATGAATTTTCTAATCGCGTCATATTCTTTCTCAGGTTTTATGCTATTTTTTTCTCCTTCCTGCCAACATGAAAGAAAAGGAGAAGATTAATAACGGAGTAACTGAGAAGAAATTAACGTTCACGACGAGGAAAAATGGAAAAGGTTGCGTAGAATTAAGTCACATGAAGTTCACATATGACCACATGAACTTCACATGTGATTACATGAATTTCAATCGTGACAACATTTCACATGTCATAAGTCAAGATGGGAGTTTGATTTTTTCATACAGAACCCCCCCCCCCCCCCAATAAATCTTCCTATACGATAGTAACACAGGCTAAAATGAAACATGAAATGATATCGTGTTGATTTCCTTACAGGAGAGACGGCTCTTCATTTAGCATGCATTCGGAATGATGCTAGAAAAGTAGAAGAAATATTACAACAGAATTGTTTCGATGTTAACACGAGAGACAACGCGGGATGGACTGCTTTACACGAGGCCTCTAACCGCGGTCATGTCGAGTGTGTCAAGAGAATCTTACAATACCATGGTATGTTGGCGCTTGTTACAAGTTTACCGGCTTGTTTCAACTTGTCAACAAGTTGCAACAAACTTGTCAATTTATGAAGATGCAACAAGTGTGTTAAGATCACGCTGGTTGCAGATTTTCATTTGCAGACTTGTTACAACTTGTTGAAACAACTTGCAGCCAATCCTGTGGATAACAAGTTTTGGCAATCAACTTGCAACAAGTCTGTTGACAACTTGTAACAGACTTGTCTTCAACAAGCTGTCGCAAGCCAAGCGAACGCATCCTTACATCAATATGTTGTAATGTGGCTATAAACTATAAAATAATTGCTACAAGCGTGATGTTTTATATTTTTAGAGAAAACGAACAAAGTTGACTTACTGGCATGTCCTGACAATGGTGTGACTGTTCTTCACGATGCTGTCGTCAATAATCATTTGCCCGTCGTTAAACTGCTCGCTGAAGCTGGAGGTTGGTGTACTACTCATCCTAACTTCTCCTGTAACCTTATTTATACGGGATTGCTCTATCAATTCTAAACTGTTCTTCTTAGAGGCCTAGTAAAGATCATCTCTTATTGATCCAGTGTTACTACAGGAGGAAAATAAATTAAACTAGCTTTATACTGGATAGCTCTATCAGTTCTAAACTGTTCTTCCTAGAGGTCCAGTAAGGATCATCTCTTATTGATCCAGTGTTACTACAGGAGGAAACTAAATTAAACTAACTTTATTTATACTGGATAGCTCTATCAGTTCTAAACTGTTTTCTTCCTAGAGCTCCAGTGAGGATCATCTCTTATTGATCCAGCGTTACTACAGGAGGAAACGTAAATTAACCTAATGTACCAACATGCATGTTATATAATGTCAATGCCAGTACCTTACAATATAAAATTGCATATTCAGGTCTAGAGCTTCTACAAGCGAAAACAGCCTCGGAAATGACAGCTCTACAAGTTTCCCAATCCAATGAGATATCCCAATTTATCAAATTCGAACTGACCAAGCTACAATCAGCTGGTCGCGATGAAGATATGCCGCGACCGTCACAAGAAGCTTATAATAAAGTGTTATCAAAGAGCAGGCGAAAACACTACGTGCCCATGCCAGAATGCGAAAAATACCTATTTTTTGTCTCGATGTTGCTACAAGTTTACATCCGAGAAAACGTGTTGATTTCTAAGAATTCCCTAGGATCACGCAAGAAGCTTTGTACGAACTGTATTGCCGATGTTGGATGTCTTGAAAACATTTCTCATCATTTAACGAACTTGGAACAACACGTCAAGACGCTGTCAGGGAAGCAAAACTTATCGCAGTTGTGTCAGTTGTATTTAACATCAATGAAATTGTGCATTCCATACGTGGTTTAAAAGAAAGTCTTTGTAACTAGAATTTCGAAACGAAAGCTTTCGAAAATATTATCCGTTTTTTAGTTCATTGGCTTTTAGTTCAATGCAAGCAGATGAATGAACAAGATCGTTTAGGAAAGATGAAGGAAAATCTCTTTCCAATAATTTTCCAATCAATTTCTTATTCCTAATTAAAAAAATATATAGCAATAAAAGAGTTGTTTAAAATAGTCGTTTCAGCATAATATTGTACATAAACCTCTTAAAAATCCTCTTTGTATAAAAGTTTTACAATAGGTTTTATTATTTATTGAAAATATTTTAGGAGTTTTGATTGGTTAAGAGCTAAAGGTGAAATCGTCATATCCGCTTCAGAGTTGCCCAAATTTGGGGTTGAAAATAAATATAGGACATTATTACTCATTTCGTCGTATATCGAAAACAAATATACTACATTATGACTCATTTCGTCGTATATTGACTGACCTTGTAATCTGACAATTGTTTTAAGAATATTTTTTTCGTAGTCTGATTGGCTTATTAAAGTTTCCGAACAATTTTATGCTGTTCCATTATTAGCAGCTTGTGTCTTCTTACTTACAAAGCAAGCGTTTAAACTGAGTTTAAAATATTTTCAAAAAATAATAAAACAATTATTGAATTCCTCATATCCTGCTCGACCTCATTCAATAAAATTAAATGTAATCATAAAACAACAGGAGCTTAACCCTGGGTTAACGTAAAATTTAAGAGCTTCAAAATCCTAGCAGCTTCCCAGCAGCTTCAAAATAGTTTTACAGGAATCTGGTCCGGATCAATAGTGGTTCGAGTTTATGAAGTTTTGATACAAACGGGCAGATATAGAGACACAGATACTGAAACAGTCGGTTACACTTTAAGCCAAGATTAACGCTAACGCAGTTTTGAACAACCGACTCCAGCAGGGGCCAATTGTTCAAAAGCCGGTTAGCTTAACCCTGGGTTAACGTAAAATTTCTTTCCAAACTTTCCAGTAGCTTATTGATAGTATTGCGAGACATTTCTTCAGAAATCTTGTCTTGATAAATAGTTTTGGTTTGTAAAGTTAAACGGATATGTAAAAACACAGAAACTGAAACATTGGGTAAAATTTTAACCCAGAGTTACTGTAGTGCTAACCCAGATTTGAACATCTGGACCCAAGGCAGGTTAGTGAATCTCATATTCTCGTTTGCGTGACTTTCAATCGATAACGCAAGCCGTCCAGATTTGCAAAGGTATGTCAAGACCCTTTCATCAAGCATTTTTGATTGCCATTTCTCTTTAAACAATGTTCAGTTGGGTTTTGCTATGTCAGAATATAGCTGTCATATGGACAGTTATTAATATTAGCTATATCGGAAATAAACACTATACATGAAATCAAATAATAAAATAAAGACATTGAATAAACTTGCGTCATAAACATCGAAGCCAGTTTCAATAATACTTTATCACTATGGTGAATCCACACTTGCACACAGCCATTGCTTGCTTGGGCAATTTTATATATACTGTTTTTGGTTTTAAAGATAAGTTGATGTATATTACACAGCTAGTGCTATATATGAATTTTAATACTATAATGTTAACAAAAACCAGTCGTAAATTGTAACATGTTTTAAAAGTATTCGTTTACTTTACATTCATTAACATAACGTAGTGTTCAGAATAAAAACATTAAGCCTGTGTAAGCTAAAAGAGCAAGCCACACAAAGGTTTGTAGTTTATGTGATGATGCTGAATTTTGGGGTGTTGAACCTGGGGTGCAGCGACAATCAGATGTAACACGACCGCTAGTCTGGCTATGTTTTTCTAACATGCATTGATAGAGGCAAAATTCATGTATGAAATGAAATCGACAGAAATGCCTTCCACCAGATTTAGCTCTGAGGTAATCGTCTGTCCGACATGTAACCAATTGGTGGTCATTGTAGCCGTCGATCTTCACACATAATCTGGCTCCATCTGGGCCCCTGAAGGCATCACAACGTTGAGACTGGATATGGCGTACACAGAAGATGGCAATGATAATCAAACACAAGTAATTCATATTTATTCACACCACTTTTTTCAGGGCTTGGGGTAATAGGGTCTGTTGTTCTTTCTGTTCTAAAAAATGGCAATTGTAGATTTATATATATATATTATATATTGGAAATGTTGTGATTAATTTGTATAGAATGAGAACAGTATATCTTAAACGTGCTGGTTATTAAATTGACATGTTTCATTTAAGAAAATATAAAACATTTTCCGTGCTGACATTGAGTTATATTAACACGGCTTTCGGAATTGACAAATGCTATTTGTAACTAACAATCTCTAGCCTCGTTCCCAGGCGCTTTCTAATTTTCTAATCAGGAAAAGTGTATAGGATTGTATATATCGATTTAATATTGTGAATGCGCGCGGGAAACACGCGACGAGAAAATAAAGGGAAGGGAGCGAAAGCGCCTGGCAGAAAATGAATTCAAGATGGCGGAATGCGTGGATCAGCCACTGCCAAGTTTAATAGAAACTTCCCTCGACGATATAAGCGAAGAAGAGCAGCTTCGAGATTAGATTTCTTAAGGCTTTCGGTAATCTCTTCCATCTATCAAACACATGTATGGCCAACACACGCGACTGGAAAACGAAATTCTCAATAAAATACTATCTTATCACTTTTTCGTTGAATCATACACTTTTTTCTGCATTTTCTGCCAGGCCCGACCGCGCGTTTCCGACTGTGTTTTCCACGCAATACCCACGCAACGGTAACGGTTGGGCCTGGGGACGAGGCTGAACAATCTCGTAGTACAATGTAGTAGATATTTTTATTCCGTAAATGTTTTTACGAATTAAAAAGAATTGAGACTTTGATTCACATTCATTTACGAGCAAATCAAACCAGAAAGTGTCATATATTCAGTTAGTGAATCATATTCAGGTGCAAATTTTAACCCCTCTTAAAGTGTAACCCCTCTTTCCATTCGTAACGTCACAAATCACAAAAAAAACGGATAGAAAAATTATCATGTCGTATACTGCAGTAAAAAAATAATCCAACGTACCTTTTTGTCATATGAACTTATGCAAAAGCGTTTGGTCGCCTCGGTTATCTTGCCAGCAGAGTGTTCAATTCTGGAATACTAAAATTTGCTTGTTTCATGCGCTTAAATAGTCTCATGATATGTATTTAACGAACGCTGCGATTGGTCAAAGAGCGTGGTTAAAAATAAATTAAGCCATAGTCGCGGGGGAAATCAGCGTCAGCACTAAATTATAACGTTATATAACTATCTTAAGAAGGTTCAGCATTTAATTTACAGCGAAATGTATAATTATTTAACACAAAAGGCTGAAGAAAACGTTTGCTTACATAAAGACTTGAAGCCCTCTTCATTCCACTAGCAACTTTGTGTGTATATGGTGTATATATAAGTGCAGAACCAAACTGCAAGTTATAACTATCGTTCAAAACCTCCATAATTCATATTCAAGAGGAAAACACAAAGGAAATCATAGCCGTAAACGGATGTCTATATTTGATAAAGATACACGTTTATTTATACATAACGTTTAAACACCTTTTATTTGTTGAATTGTTTTCGAGTTGTACGCCGTCAAACACCTGTTTTTAAACCAGTACCCAGTTATTATTGCGCGATTTTGGCCCGTACAGTCTACACGTTTAGAGAATAATTTCGTTGAATGCAAAATGTTTTGCTGTGCGATACAATGTAATAGATCAGATCACTCGTTTTTTTTCGGTTTTCGGTATATACGTTTTTTGTCTGGGAACTTTTTGGGTGAAATGTACCTTGAGTTTTCCAAAATCAACAACAAAGCCCGTGTTACCTACGTGATGGGTGAATGCCATATGCTGGTCTCCGATACGCATGGATCGAATGAGCATGTACGATTTATCGAAATGCTTGTTTGCAATAGACCTCCGTGGAATGTCTATGAGAGGTTTTGCTGGTTGGTAGTTCATGAGGGGCATGCAGTATTGCCCGTCACCTTAGAGATAATATTGAGGCACCATGTAGGCATGCACATAATGTCATGCATCAGTTTATAATTCCAAACAAGTCATGACGAAGATTGAGGTAATTTAGAGTAGGAATTAACATGTATGCTTTTAGCTTCAGCTTTTTGGGCTGAAGTAATTAAAAAATAATTATATAACGATGTAGTTTAGTGCTGATACGCCCCCAGGTAGATAGTTGGGCATTCATTTTAATTTCCATATGCATGCGTTTGGCTTCAGGGCTTCAGCCTTTTGTGGTTAAATAATTATACATTTGACTGCATAATCAATTGCTGAACCTTAATAATTATATAACGATGTAATTTAGTGCTGATACGCCCCTCGCGTAAATAGCTACACATAATTAATTTTAATTTTTCCATATGCGTTTACAGGGGCGTCGGACCGTCTCTAAAATGGGGGGGGGGGGTAATTGGCCTTGATTATTTTCTTATAATGTCTTAGCCGCTATGTTTCAGGTATATAACAAAAGAATCGCTCCAATTAGCTGGCTGTTGCTGATATTAATTGCTTTATCATGAGAAAGTGAGAAACTGACTTAAACTAAAGCAAACCGATAATGCGTTATTTTTATGTGGTCACAGAAAAACCGTGGTCCAAACATCTTTCAACTAAAACACTTTATGTAAATACACGTTTGCTAGCAGCACGATTACCATTGGTTGTATTGTGGCGAATTAATTCCCTTTTTCTAGTACATGATTTCATTTAGGTCAAGTTAAAAATGGGGAGAGGCAAAAGATATTCAGCCCCCCCCAAAAAAAAAATTGGGAGGTGGGGGGGGGGGCACAGTACCCCCTGTTCTGGCGCGCCTGTGTGTTCAGCTTCATGGCTCAGTCAGCCTTTTGTAGTTAATAATTATACATTTGACTGTAAATTAAATGCTGAACCTCTATAGAATAACTATGTAACGATATCATTTACTGTTGATGCTGATTTCCGGCTGCAAGCTAAATAGTTATTATTTAATAATATTATTTAGCATTTTTCATGCGTCAGTTTTCTTACATTCCAATCTTGGAGAACACAAAAAGTAATTGGAGAGCAAAAATACGCATCAGTACATTTCTTTATGATATAATTATTTGTTATTACACAGCAAGAAAAATTTCGCTGACAAAAGTTGAAAAAATTTTTCTCACCCATTTCCGTTGGTAAACCGTGTTTTTACGACGCTCTTTGCCCAATCGCAGCCTTCGTTAATTTTACATCATGAGACTATTTAAGCGCATGAAACAAGCAAATTTTAGTATTCCAGAATTGAGCACTCTGCTGGCAAGATAACCGAGGCCACCAAACGCTTTTGCATAAGTTCATACGACAAAAAGATACGTTAGAGTATTTTTTACTACAGTATACGACATGATCATTTTTCTATCCGTTTTTTGTGATTTGTGACGTTACGAATGGAAAGAGGGGTTTCACTTTGAGAGGGGTTAAAATTTGCACCTGAATATGATTCATTAACTGAATATATGACACTTTCTGGTTTGATTTTGCTCGTAAATAAATGTGAATCAAAGTTTCAATTCTTTGTGATTCGTAAAAACATTCGCGGTATACACAATGCTTATCAATATCTACTCTCTTAATTCAAACGATTTAATGGATTGAATTTTCAATCCTTTTAGGATTGTTTTTAGGGATCATACGTTTTCTATTGAAAAGCAATCTAATTGAGTGACATATTTCAATCGATTGGAACTCTGAAAGAGTATCCCTCAATCTATATTCAATCCATTAGATTAAAAATACTCTATTAGATTGAAAAATTCTTCAAACCTTTGAAAGATGGAAAAAAATCCCTCAAACCAATACTTTAAATTAAGAGAGTACTACAATTTACTACGAGATTGTTGGCTACAAATAGCATTTGTTAATTCCAAGAGCCGTGTGAATATAATCACAACATTTCCAATATATAATAGATAATATATATCTGCAATTGACATTTTCTAGAACAGAAAGAACAAGAGAACCTATTACCTCAAGCCCTGAAAAAGTGAAGTGAATAAATATGAATTACTTGTGTTTCGTGTCTTGCCTTTTATTTATTACTTATCCACTCTACATGTTCTACGATCTATTGGGAAAACTACTATTAATTATTCTAAATTATGGTGATGTATTACATAGATAAATTATTGGGTATTAGTGCTAAGTTAATTAATTATAGTTAATTGCGATACGACAATCCTCCCCTGTTTAGAATGTTTCTCCTAAGAACAAAATGTCAATGTAATTACTTAATATTGTTCCGTTAATATTGTTCAGTTAGTAGTTAACTAGGGAACTGATTTAAGTCTTATATAATATTACTAATATCCGAATCGTTCAGGTGGTTTTGTTTTTCTTGCTGATCTTTTCCTGGGTGGTGAGTGGAGGGGTAGGGGTTGTTGAGGATATTGGTGTGGTTGGGTTACTTGTTCTGGTTGTGGTGTGGTTTCTTCTTCTGGTTGAGGGACTTGTTGTGGGACCTGTTCATTCACGGGGTGTTCCATATCTTCTTCTTCGTCTCTTCCTTCAGCCACTTCATGGTATTTCTTTGCGTGTGCTGAGTTACGTTTGTACTTTTGTCCGTGCTTATCTCGAAGTTCTAATTGCGAACCGTTGATCTTTATGATAGTATAGGGGTCGCTAGAAAATTGCGTTGAATATTTGTTCGTGTGTGGCTGACGTAACAGCACTTTATCTCCAATTTTGAACTCTTTTTCCTGAGCTCGCCGTTTTCTATCGGCGTATTCTTTCGCTTGTTTCTTTGCTTTGGCATCTGTTTGTTGAGCTCTTGTGTCGTCAAACGATTTGCTTGTATTAAAACTTGGTAGCTTGGTACGAAGTTCCCGATTCATCAACATCATTGCTGGGGTTTCTCCGGTGGATTGATGAGGTGTTGTACGGTAGTTTCGCAGCATCACTGGTAGGGATTTTCGCCAATCTCTTCCAATTGTGTTTGAGGTAAGGACGTGCTTGAGTATAACTTGGTTGAATCTCTCCACTTGACCGTTTGCTTGAGGCCAATATGGTGTGACGAAATGTAGCTGGATTCCCCAGGAAGTTAGGGTTTGCTTGAATTCTTGCGATGTGAAATAACTAGCATTATCGCTCTTGATTTGTTTAGGATATCCGTGCGTTGCGAAAACATTATCGAGCCATTCTAGGATTTTCGCTGACGATACTGTTCGAAGTATTGTTGCTTCGGGCCATCTAGAGTAATAGTCGGTGAGGCTAACGACATATTCTCCTGTAGGAAATGGACCACATACATCAATTGCAAGCTCATTCCATGGTTCATCTGGAAGCTTGGTAGGTTGTACCGGTTCTGGTCGGTCTGGTTTTCCTACGATTTGGCAAGGATGACATGTTCGGATGTGCTGCTCAATGTCCTTGTCCATGTTGGGCCACCATAACTTGGAGCGGATGCGTTGTTTCGTTTTTGTCATACCCGCATGATCCTCATGTGCCAATTTGATTGCTTGGCTTCGCAATTTTGTTGGTAGGATAATTCGATTGTCACGTAGTATGATATTGTCTACGATACTCATTTCTTGTGCAAGGGGTTGGTATTGTAGTGGGAGTTTATGTGGTTGATTGTTCTGGATGCATTGTCGAACTTGAATCAGTTCGGGGTCGGCTTTCGAGTGTTCTTGGATCTCTGCAGTGTTCATGGCAACAGGTGTTAACTGCTCTGCAAGATAGTGGACATGTCGATCGGCACAGCTTTCCATATTGCTTCTCGGGGTCTTGTTGGGTAATCGAGAAAGTGCGTCGGCTAGGTTTTGTGGACCTGGTCTGTATTTTACGATGAAATCGTATTCCTGTAGTCTGAGTAACCATCTTTCTACGCGTGCTGGTGCTGGTTTTCCGGCCGATTTGGGCTTGAATATGTACTCAAGTGGGCGGTGATCGGTTTCCATTTCGAATGACTTGCCATATAAGTATAGATGGAAGTGTTCGCATCCAAATACAATGGCTAATGCCTCTTTCTCAATTTGGGAATATTTCATTTCGGTTTCGGTAATAGAACGACTTCCAAATGCAACCGGGCGGTAGGTGGAATCAGATTGTTGTTGGAGGAGCACTGCGCCAACAGCCCATGGTGATGCGTCCACAACTACTCGAGTTGGTGCTGTAATCGAATAATGAGCTAGGATTGGGGCACTGGTGATGGCGTGCTTTAGTTTCAGGAAACTACTTTGTTGTTCCTCTCCCCAATGGAATTTGGCTTTCTCTTTTAACAGCTGTCGAAGGGGGTAGGTAGTTGTGCTGTAATCTTTGATGTAACGTGAACAATAGTTGACAAGACCAAGGAAGGAGCGTACTTCTGCTGTTGTTTTGGGAGCTGGTGCATTGATTACTGATTCGACCTTCTTCTTGTCAGGCCGAATTCCTTGGCTCGAAACTATATGACCAAATACGTTGATTTCTGAGACTGCAAACGAGCACTTGGGGAATTTCAAGGTAAGACCACTGCTTTCCATTGTTTGAAGGAGCTCGTCCAGTTGCTTGACATGTTCTGTTATGTCTTTCGACCATAACCAGATGTTGTCCGATATGTTTTGACAGTTCGGGATGTGTTTGATCAGGTTGTGAATGATCTCATGGAAATATTCTCCGGATGGACTGGCACCCATGATGAGACGTTTAAACTGGTACGGTCCGTCATCTGGTGTTTGGAATGCGGTCATGGGGCGTGATTCTTCAGCTAATGATATTTGTAAGTAGCCTTGAGAAAGATCAACTTCTGTGAAAATTGTCGCACCCTCCATTTTCTGTAAGATGTCGTCTACCGTGGGGAATTGCACTCGGCGTCGTTTGAGGGCTTGGTTCGGGACTCTCATGTCGAGGACCAGTCGAAGGTCTCCGCCTTTCTTTGGTATGGGTATTAGTGGTGATAGCCACGGAGTCACTCCTTTTACCTTTTCGATAATACCTTGCTCTTCCATCTCGTGGAGCTTCTCATTCACTTTCTTTCGCATGCTGTGAGGCAGTCGTCGGCTGTGCTGAGCGACCGGCGAAACAGTTGGGTCGACTTCTAACGTGACTTTGCAATTCTTAAGGTTTCCCATCCCTTGGAACACTTTGTGATGATTTTGCAGGACCTGTGCGATTCTAGGATCTGGATGGTCGGCAGAAATGGAGTTGATGTTAATATTGAGTAGTCCCAGAGCAATTGAAGTGTTGTAACTCAATAGACAGGTATTGTTATCTTTCGTTACGAGAAAGGTGCTGGTTGTTCTTTTGGAATGACATTGGATTTCGGCAGTAAATTGACCAAGGAGATGAAGTGGTTGTTTTGCTCCATAAGCGAATACCTTTGTTCGGGTTGGTTGCAGCTGAATACAAGGGTTTTGCTGATTGATTTTCTTGAAGTGCTCATAATTGAGAATGTTCACAGACGACCCTGTGTCAATGATTATTGGGACAGGCAGTTCTGCAATCTTGACTATTGTTTCGGGTGCTTTCGTTGATACCATGATAGTGTAAATGAATTCCTCATCAGTGTCGCTTTGCGGGTGTTCTGACAGACCACGAATGTCCCTTCGAGTACGCTGCTGTGGTGCATGGTGATTTGATGGGCGTGTTTGTTGTCGTTGCTTCGACAAGCAATGTTTTCCAAAATGTCCGATTTTCCCACATTCGAAACACGTTTTTCCTGTGGCTGGACATGACGATTTTCCTCCGATGTGTGGGTAGGAACCACCACAATTGCGACATTTTTGCATGCTTGGCTTTGCTGGTGCGTTGTACCGGGTGTTTTTACCCTGGGATTTATGTTCCCTCTGGCGCTCTTGCGAACTCCTGCCTTTGAGGAAATTTGTTTGCCTAGAAGCCGTATTTTTGTCCTCTTCTAGTAATTTGCTGTGGCGATCTGACTGTTCTAAAGTAAGCCCGTATTGTAATAATGCTTTTAAATCTGGCTCATCGCGTAGAGCTTTACGGCGAAGGCGTGCATCGGATGTTTTATGTATTATTTGTGTTCGTATTTCCGCTTCCTCGTTAGTGAATTCGCATGTGCTGGCTTTTTCCTTCAAGCGACGGTAAAATTCGTTGAGTGTTTCTCCTGATGCTTGGGTAATTTGACGAAATTCGTATATTTCCATGTCCTTATTAATAGCTGGGTCGAAACATTCGGTTAAACTTTGTACAGCTGAGTCATAGTCTGTGCCAGTGCTTGGCAATGTGTCAAAAATATCATTCGTTGTCTCGCCTACATACGTTAGCAAAAGACCTCTTTTAACGGTTGGATCGGTTTCACGAAGGCTTATTAGGAGATTTTCAAACCGACGAAGCCATTTTCGCCATCTAAGACCGGTATTTGTTGGATTTGAAAGCGGGTCAAACGGGGGAAACGGCGGTAAACCACTACGGGGTACTATAACTGATTGTTGTGTTGTAGAACTTGTCGCTGCTTGGGGACTCTCGGGTGATTCGTTTGCCTGATCACTTAACATTCTTATTATACGATAAAAATGCTTTAGTTCGGTACCTGAATCGTGTTTTGATATTCTCTTGATCTCACGGTATTTAAGATTTCATCCTCGTCGCCACTTTCGTGTCTTGCCTTTTATTTATTACTTATCCACTCTACATGTTCTACGATCTATTGGGAAAACTACTATTAATTATTCTAAATTATGGTGATGTATTACATAGATAAATTATTGGGTATTAGTGCTAAGTTAATTAATTATAGTTAATTGCGATACGACAGTGTTTGATTATCATTGCCATCTTCTGTGTACACCATATCCAGGCGCAACGTTGCAATGCCATCAGTGGTCCAGATGGAGCCAGATCATGTGTAAAGATCGACGGCTACGACGACTACCAATGGGTTACGTGTCGGACAGACGATTACCTCAGAGCTAAATCTAATGAAAGGCATTCCTGTCCATTTCATTTCCTATATCGATTTTGCCTCTATCAATGCATGTTAGAAAAACATGACCAGACGAGCGGTCGTGTTACAGACGACTGTCGCTGCTCCCCAGACTCAAAACCACCAACTTCAACACCGAAAACTTCAACACCAAAAA
Source organism: Muricea muricata (assembly GCA_963855995.1). Taxonomy (NCBI): domain Eukaryota; kingdom Metazoa; phylum Cnidaria; class Anthozoa; order Malacalcyonacea; family Plexauridae; genus Muricea; species Muricea muricata. The sequence goes on along the minus strand of OY979729.1, from coordinate 11,606,565 downwards.
CTCCACAATGCGATGCCTTCAGTGGCCCAGATGGAGCCAGACTGTGTGTCAAAGTGGACGGTTACGATGACCACCAATGGGTTACGTGTCGGACAGACGATTACCTCAGAGCTGAATCTAATGAAAGGCATTCCTGTCCATTTCATTTCCTACATGAATTTTGCCTCTATCAATGCATGTTAGAAAAACATGACCTGAGTAGCGGTCGTGTTACATCTGATTGTCGCTGCACCCCAGACTCAACACCACCAACTTCAACACCGAAAATTTCAACAACGCAAACTGCAACACACAACACTTCATTAACACCGAAAACTGCAACACCGAAAACTGCAACACCGAAAACTTCAACACCGAAAACTGCAATACAAAAAACTTCAACACCGAAAACTGCAACACAAAAAACTTCAACACCGAAAACTGCAACACAAAAAACTTCAACACCGAAAACTGCAACACAAAAAACTTCAACACCGAAAACTGCAACACAAAAAACTTCAACAACGAAAACTTCAACACCGAAAACTGAAAAACGCCAAAATTCAGCATCATCACATAAACTACAAACCTTTGTGTGGCTTGCTCTTTTAGCTTACACAGGTTTAATGTTTTTATTCTGAACACTACATTATGTTAATGAATGCAAAGTAAACAAATACTTTTAAATCATGTTACAATTTACGACTCGTTTTTGTTAACATTATAGTATTAAAATTCATATATAGCACTATCTGTGTAATATACATCAACTTATCTTTAAAACCAAAAACGGTATATATAAAATTGTTCAAGCAAGCAATGGCTCCGTGTATGCCAGGAAAGGAACGTCAGCTAACGTATATGAACTTGCTGCCAAATGTAATTATTTTACCTTCTATATTTAAACGTCATATTTCGTGGCGTTGCATGCACGGGAATAACTATAGTACACTAATAATTCAAAATTATGTTGTTTTATACAATATTGTAATGTAAGTACAATACACATATATATATATAATAGCATTTCAATCAACAAAAAGCTGATCGTTTTATAGCTGTCAATTTATGGATGGTGTTTACAGAGTCGTTATTGCTTCCAACAGTCCAATAGGCAATTGGAAGTTTTGCCGATAGATATCAACAGTTGAAAACGATTTCTCGATACCCAAGTTCAAGGCCGGCGCGACACAATCACGGGCCCCACTGTCAAAATATTTCACCCATTTTCAACTTAGCACAAACAGCACACAATTCCTTGCATTTATTAAGAGCATTGTAAAAATCCGAATCGCCTGTACTATCTATACTTGGGAAGAATCAGGAGAACATCAGGATATTCAGTCTTGCATGAGAGAATGAAAAAACTTGTTCCAAAATCTTTTCGACCTTAACTTTCGTACAACTTGTATAAGGCCTGTTTCATGCAGAGGTCAAACTTTTCATGTGCCGAACCTAATGTAAATACTTAATAAGCTAAAACAAAGAGTTTAGTTCATTTGCATTGGATTCGGCACATGAAAACTTCGACGTCTGAAACAGGCCTTACTAAATGAGTGAAAATTGTAGTTTGTATCCATTGGAAAACATGTTGATTCCTACCTTAACATTACTCTGGCTCAAATAACAAGAAATTATGTGTTTTGGTATGTTCTCTCGATTGCAAATTTACTTTTGGCATATATGCGCCCTCTTTGTGCCCAAAGTGTATCCGCTCTGGCTGTCATTAGACGACCACAAGAGAGAATTCAATGAACATAAATGGTAATAAACAGTATATGTAGCAGAATAGATATATACACAAAGTTGCAAGTGGAATAAAGTGTAATAAAGAGGGCTTAAAGTCTTTATGTAAGCAAACGTTTTCTTTATACATTTTTAAACTCGGCATCACAGAAAATTGAAACACGCATTTTTTTATATGTCGTTGTTTTGGCACTCAGCTTCGTGTTTTTATTCCAACTACTGAATTATACAACAATTACAGGGTGTATAAAAAAAACGGAGTCCATCTTTTGTGTCATATTATTTCTAAATTACTGAAGCTTATAGCACAATTTTGGACTTGTTTTAAACCACGTTCTTTTCTCTTTCAAACAAGCCGTAATTTGTATTTTTACTCCCAGTAACGTATGTGCTATGACAAATTTAGTAAAAGCTATCGACTTGAGATGCCCTCCAATTATGCAAATTCACTATGTCTTTCATGGTCGCCAGTTAAATTTTTAACTTTTTCGCGTATTACATAAATGGAATTTCTGTTAAACTTAATAAAACTTGTTATAAAGCTTTACAGAAGATAACGGACCGTTAACGTGCACTACGAACGGATAGTTCAAGCTTGTATCGACATGAATATTGACATTACGCAATTTCGACAACATTCTGTACGCGCGGATAAACAAAACGCTAATTTCGATCATTATTTTGGCATAAATCTAAGGTTTTTGTTAAAGTAAACGGTCCGTTATCTTCTGTAAAGCTTTATAACATGTTTTATTAAGTTTAACAGAAATACCACTTATGTAATAAGCGAAAAAATTAAAAATTTAACTGGCGACCATGAAAGGCATAGTGAATTTGCATAATTGGAGGGCATCTCAAACCGATAGCTTTTACTAAATTTGTCATAGCATATACGTTACTGGGAGTAAAAATACGAATTACGGCTTGTTCGAAAGAGAAAAGAACGTGGCTTAAAACAAGTGCTAAATTGTACTATAAGCTTCAGTAATTTAGAAATAATTAGACACAAAAGATGGACTCCGTTTTTTTTATACACCCTGTATAACCGGATCTATTTTATGTTTCAGTGTTTACAGCACCTGTCCTTTTAACATTTAAGTGCTATTACAAACGGCTCTTTCAATACAAGAAGTATTGCTTATTCAAAGAATCGTATAATTTAGGAAAACTGTTCAACAAATGTCTGCGTGTGTTTGTAAGAAAGGAGGTTGATCTGAAATATAACATTGCTGTGTCAAATGTTGCGCTTCGTGGCTTCGCGTGGAAATGATTGATATTAATAGATCAATATTTCAAAATCACGTTGTTTTCAGTACAATATCGCGTACATACATTTTGGAATTTTAATAAAAGGATGACGGCGATTTTGTTCTCTTATAACCAGTGCTCATAGAGTCAATATTGCTGCAGTTAACTGTTCGTTTAAAGACTCTTCGACTCGATGCCAAAGCTTATAAATGACTATATAAGGCCTTATTTAAACGAAAAATGTGACTTATTTGTGAGTGAGTGTAATTTGAAAAACGATCAAGAGTTAGTTAGCCTGCATGCGAGCTTTTTTAAATCTCATACTCCAGTCAGGGTTGAAGACCCAAGACACAAAGCATACAGAGGTTCAACTTCTCATTAACTACGCGTACCCCTTGCTTAGCCAGTGCGCTAAGAGGCATTCTCCCCCTAAAAATAGTCATAATGGATATTAGAAATGGCCAGGGGGAGAAGACCTCTTCTTAAAATAGCGCACTGGCTGAGCTATGAGTAGTTGAACCGCTGTATGCTCCGTGCCCGAGATTACCAGTATACCACTCAAAATCCTGATTGGAATTTAGAAATTCCAGCCATACACTGTATGTATATTCTCCTTCTTATAACCGCGGTTAGAACACAGTTATCAGAGTAAATTAAACATTATTAGCATACGTTGGCCTTGCGTTTAGTAGCAACGACGTGTAAAACAGTTTGGCTTTATTCAAGTAAAGCCCCGCAAAGTAAAGCCTCGTACAGACGAACACGTTTTCCTTGACAAGTTTTATTCGCTCGTGTGTACGCGAAAAAATTGACAATTTTTTCTTGACAAGGAGCCTGGTTTAAAAGCTAATCGTACCAGCTTTTCGACAAGGAAACTTGCTCGTGCGTACGTGCAAAAAGGAACACTTGACAAGGGAATTGTTTGTTTGCGTACTTAATTCACGCGGCTATTCCTAGTAATTAAATTGTCAAATTTCGCGTACACAGGAACAAATAAGGCTTTTCAAGGACAACTTGTCCATAGGAAAACTTGTTCGTCGTACAGACGCGCAAGTGAACTCGTCAAAAAACTTGCCAAGGAAAACTTGCTCGTCTGTTCGGGGCTTTTAAATGAACTGTTTTATCAAGTTAGCGTTGCTTTACTGCATTCGCCAACAATAAATATTCCAAGTGATTACCTGGGGTGGGTTTAGTTTTTTAGGAAGTCTGTTGTTGGTTTCCCGTTGCGCCAGGCATGGCAACCTTCCTTCGCTTACTGGAATAATACTGCCAGTGCAATAGAACCTGCTCGTCGATAAACTTCGCGCAAGGAACGTTGACGAGTTCGCGGCGAAAATGTTCGTATTGAAGGAGATCCAAAAAGAACAGACATTGTGGATACCTGAAAAATGGCGGTCGATTGATAAGTTTGACAAAAATTAGGAAAGATTCTGAATTGGCTTATAAGGTACATGGGGAAATATTTTATTTTTGACTTGTCTGTAAGTGCACTTTAAGTAATTGTAATATTCGTTGTTACATGTTTTTGTAGCGTGCTTAGTTTCTGAAATCTTGAAGGACAAATGATCGACAGTAGACATCTACCATCTCGTTTTATAATTGGGTTCATGTTAATGAGAGTAAACTATATGCAATTTTCTTGAGTATTTCGTAATTTACGCGATAAGTACATTGATATGTATTAACACTATAGATAGTGCATCGTGATACAAAATCCAAATAAAATTAAAGCCGGAAACATGTCATATTTTAAGATCGACGGCCATGTTGAATGGTACCACTCAAAGAGTGAGTCGATGTAGTTTGTGTTAGAAAACTGATTTCTTTGAAAGCTTTTGCCTTAAAACGTGATTTTTTTATTTCAAAATGAAAACTATACATCCTGTGATAGAAATCTATAGCATTGCTGTTCAAGTGAGGCCATCCATCATGGCCGCAAGTCTGAAAATATGACGTAATCCGGCTTCAAAACCCGACAATGAATGTGCTACCCAGCTTAATACGTATTATTGGAAGTATATACGTGCAAATCCCCCCCCCCGTTTTAATATTGAAAGTCCCCCCCCCCCACACACACTTGTAAGCCATGAGTTTTTGGAATATCCAAGATGGAGAATTAATGTTTTCAGCAGTGACTAACTTGCAACAAACTTGTCAATTTCATTAAGTTGCAACAAGTTCAACAAAACTTACTTTAAAAACTTTGCATATTCGGGCTTCTTCCAATATAAAAGATATTTCAAATAATTTACAAAAGATGCCTCCTTAAAGTAGCCTCGCTGTGCAAGAACTAGAATAAAAATTGAAACAAATTGATGTCGTTTTTATTTTGACTGTTGTGAAAACGCTCGGAGTAACACACGTGTGTAACACAGATCTGACCGCGTGCACACGAGGTCGTACTTTTCGAGCGTTTTCATTCTGAATTATTCCAAAACCTCCCAACACGAACCTCGTCTAAGCCTAAGGACAAAAAGTGAACACTTCAATCTTCATGCGATGAGAATTTTTACAGTTCATATCGTTTTCATTTTGACTGTTGTGAAAACGCTCGGAAAAGATCTCGTGTGCACATAGTCTCAGGCTAGGTACACACGGTGTCGTTCCCGATCATTATTTTCCTTCCGAGCTATTTCAAAAAGCTCCAAAGCGGCAGAGCATTGACTATACTCTTTTCACATGAGGACTGCATTCAAGTGCACATTAAGATGAACATTACTGGGATCGAACTCGGAACCTTCGAGGCCCCTTGACATAATTTAGTGAAAACAAGCATGAACCTCGTTCAAGGACAAAAACTAGAAACTTCATGCGATGAGAATTTTTATAGTTCACATATCGTTTTCATTTTGACTGTTGTGAAAACGCTCGGAAACGACCTCGTGGGCACATAGTCTTAATCTCTATGACATAGGGCGAGTGGCTTAATATGGAGAGGAGATTTCCGGCCACGCGACCCAAAACTGCATACGGATCAAACCCGTGGGCTAGGTTATTACGAGTGTAATCATTGAGAAAATATATTTTGTCATTTCCCACACAAGATATCGGACATTTCCACCGTAATTTAATTCTCTACATTAAATTGTCATGGTTTTAAAACAACATGGCATCAAGGCCAAGTTTAAACGTCAGATAACGAGACAAGTCGACTTATCTGTTGTTTGAATTGCATTAAACGCAACCAAAATCCACGTACAAACGGGGACTACTTTTTATCAGCGAATATGCATAATAGTGCTCAATGACATATAGACAGAGCAAAATGTATAGTCGTGCAAAATACCTTAAAAACTTAGCACTACACTACAGTCTGTTACATCCAGGAAGGATCTTCAAACTACCACATGAAGATTCCTTCTTGACGAAACAAACTGTAGTGGTAAGCTCATGACGTATTTTGCACGACAAAAACTGTCCACTCGAAAAAAAATGTTTAACAAAGACCATAGTGTACAAGGCAGTAACGACAAGAAAGGAAGATAACGAAATCAAAGAATATATCGGCATAAGGGCAAACAAATTCAAGGAGAGATATGGGAACCATAAAAAGTCGTTCAATAATCCAAGATATGAGAATGAAACAGGACTTTCAAAATACGTGTGGAAATTGAAGCAGTTACCTGGTGATTGCTTAAATGCATGAAACTTAAAATTATAACAACGAAAGTTTGAGATTAAATAAATATTAAGTATTGCTTTACAAATTTTTGTGTCGAGCATTCTTCTGTCTACTGCAACAAAGGAAAGAATTTTTTTCTGAATTTGCTGTTATTCTACTCCAGCTCATTATCTCAGGCGTAGGCTTATGCATATTCGCTGATAAAAAGTAGTTCCCGTTTATATGTCGGACTTTGGTTGTGTTTAATGCAATTCAAACAACAGATAAGTCGACTTGTCTCGTTATCTGACGTTTAAACTTGGCCTTGACGCCATGTTGTTTTAAAACCATGACAGTTTAATCTAGAGAAATAAATGAAATGCATCCTATGGGGTGTGACATTGATTTATCATATTGTTTACGTCTGATAGATTGCATGTTCCTTGATAAATATGAACGAACAGATAGATTTTATTGTAATACTTTAAGCTTGTTTAACTAAACAAATAAGATATCGTGTGCATATATTTATACGCACATACAACAGACAAATTTCATTGGTTAAAGTTCATTGCTGTCATCGTCCAACTCTACACACCAACGGACGAAGCAGAGGTGGGTTTTTCAATTTGTACTGTTTTTAAAATTATACTTAAAACATATCGAGGTTTCTGGAATACTATCTATCCAAACCACGACAGCTTATTGTAGAATACTACCTACACTGAACCACTATACGTTTGAGATATCTTTTTTCAGGTAGTTTGAGATATCTTTTTCAGGTAGTTCAGACACAAACCACGACAGCTTATTGTAGAATACTACCTACACTAGACCACCACGTTTGAGATATCTTTTTCAGGTAGTTCAGACACAAACCATAACAGCTTATTGTAGAATACTTCCTACACTGGACCACCACGTTTGAGATATCTTTTTCAGGTGGTTGAGACACAAACCACGACAGCTTATTGTAGAATACTACCAACACTGAACCATGCACCATGTTTGAGATATTTTTTCAGGTAGTTCAGACACAAACCACGACAGCTTATTGTAGAATACTTCCTACACATGACCACCACGTTTGAGATGTCTTTTTCAGGTAGTTCAGACACAAACCACGACAGCTTATTACAGAATACTATATACACCTACTACAACTACCAAAGTTCACTGGCCATGCATTAAAAATAATACATTACATTTTCAGAGCCAAGTCAGTCAGCATTAACAACTCTTATTCAACAAAAGTCAGTATAGAAAATGGAAACAAGGGCATTGTGTTTGTTGATTGTCGCCACACTTTCCATACACGACGCTAGTGCTTTCAACTGCAATGCTACAACGGGGCCCGATGGAGCTAGGGTATGCATCAAATATACAGAGTTTGATAACTACCAATGGGCGACTTGCCGCAACAATTCGTACATAGAACGCGCGACCAACAACAAGTTCAGCTGTTCAGCAAACTATTGCCGCCTTTATTGTATGGCTCGATTGTTTAATGCGACCAAGGGTCATGTTCACGATCGCTGTTTGTGTGGACCAGGAAGAAAAAACTCAACGTCCGAAAAAGCTGATGTTGGAACTTGCAATAAATGGTCTGGTCCAGCTGGGAATACACACTGCATTAAGATTGCTCGCTATTCTGACTATCAGTGGGGAACCTGTCGTACAGATGTATACCTCAAAACTAAATCCAATGGTGACCATCATTGCATCGACCGTTCCGCAACTTACTGTTACTATCAATGTATGCTTGATGTGTATGACAAAAATAATGGCGATATTTTACCTTACTGCAAGTGTTCGCCAGGCGACCCTCTTCCTACCGAGACCATTCCTTTACCAGCTTGGTGCCACAGCCCGGATGGTACAAACTGTTCCTGGTACAGAGAGTGTTTGAGCAAAGCCTACCCACAATGCAAAGATGATCACGATGAGTATGCTATTCAGTATGCAGAAAAGTTTTGCACACTTTACAACGAAAGTTTCAAAAACTTTTCCTGGCAAGGTAGAAATTGGGTTAATGCTGTGCGCAAATGTCTCCAACTGAAACTTGTTCCAGTGATAGATACAACTCGACAGAAGACCTGTACAGAACTTAAATCAGCAGCTTTCGAGACCCATACTCCTTGTTATCTCGACCCTGATCCATCAGCTCCCTCCTACTGTGATTTATCTATTGGAGACAAATGGGAAGTGTTTTGGACCATTAAGTCTGCCTTTGTCGATGCATTTGGACCAAGTTTAAAAGGTCTGTATGATGTAATGGCCGGATGCACCCGTACGGCTGTCAAGTCAAACAAAGAAAAAACAAAGGAAATAACGAAGAAAATAAAGGAAGCAGCTGTTGATGCAATAACTGATCTAGCAGCCGATATTGACACAAGAATACTCCAAGAAAACACAGCGCGGATCAAAACTTGGCTTGAAGAAGCTCTTTCGCCATCATTTCCATTTCCAGTTCAACTCGACCTCAGGATCGGATTTGAGGATTTGGAAAACTTCCAAAGACGACGCAAGCGCTCGATTGAAGATGATCTAGAAACCACCAGATCACGATTAGCTGGCAAAATCATTGACGAGATAGCAGTGCAGAAGGAATGGCAGAACAAGGGTATCGCTTGGTTTGCTTATGCTAATGCAGACAACGAGACTGAACACGACAAAAACACAATGTCTATCCGATTTCTGGTAACAGATCGCTCAAAATACGAGAGCGTTGAGAACGGTTCATCCGCCTTAACAAAATCTTCAAACCTCACCTCAACCTTACTTGAACTGAGCGAAGCTGTTTTGAAGCGAACACTTGACAACTTGAAGATAAATGGAGAGAGGATTGAAATCATGGCACTGAATGGCTGTTTAGATTGGAACTGCGAAGAACACACGTTCAACATTACGCTGATGAAATTTGAGCAAACCAGCGTACCGGTGACAGCGAAGCCAAAAGGAAACAAAGCAGCAATGTACACCCTCTCATCAGTATCTATTGCACTTTTCGTTATCTACTCTTTGATTAATATATCTTAAATAACTGCTGGAACTGCATTTGACACAGCTTGGTACCTCGCAAATTTGGAAAGTACTTATAGACGCATGTTAGATGGACTAATTTAGTAGTTATCATTATGGTATAAACTGCTATTTAACTGACATTTCAAATAAACTGCTATTTAGCCAAACTGTCTGCTATTAAGTCACTTCTGCTTGAGCAATAGACAATTTGCATGTTAAAAATCAATCAAAGTGTCAATTGTCTTTTAATACATAAGAGAAGGAAGAATTATGGTGCATCTGCACAAAACGTCTACCTTTTTCTACAAAATTCATTCACAGTTTAGGCAATATGAACAAATATGTTCAAGTTCAACTTGGAATCGTTGATTTGATTCCTCAGAATCTATATACTATACATTTGAATGTTTAAAATGAAAACATTTCTATTCTCCATCCCAGCATTTCTGCCTAGCATTCCCATGACAAAAGGTAAGTTTGATCAGCAATTTCGAGTTTAAATTACGGCTGCTTTCCAGTTTTTTACACGTACGTGCACGCAAGTAAAAGTTTGAATTCTTCTAAGTGGTTTGCATTTAACAAATAGAATCACCAAAGTATGCCATATCTCGTTAGGAATCCTGAATTCTCTCCATCAAAACATTTGATCATTTCAAATGTAATATTGAAATTGATTTAGACTTTTACGTGCGTGTACGTACGTGTGAGAAACGCGTAACTGGAAAACAGCTTCAGGTTTTAAAAAGTTTCAAGAGTATGTGATTAAATATCACAAGCATAAAATCTCACGGCAGCGGGGGGGGGGGGGCAGTCAACTCGCGCTGTGGAGGGAGACCCATCAGGAATAACGATACGGAAAAACCGCTATAAATAAGGGGTCATGAAAATAGCCTCCACCCCCCCCTCCTCCTACTAAAAATCAAACCCACAATCTTAACTACGCAAACGATTCATTGAAGCTGAATAATAGTGCGACAATATAGCGACTCAGCTAATGTTATCAGCGTAACGTCATGCTGGTATATCAACTGGCACTAATGCTCACGCGTCCTTAAACATGAACAATTAAATCTCTTTTGAACCATATTTATCAATAAATGTGATAAATATGGTTCGAAATAACTTGAGAATAAGAATTAACCTACTAAGAATCGAACCCACAATCTTAGACTTGAAAGGCGAGTGATTTAAGGAGGTTATAACGACCTCCTGTACATGCAGTATAACTTTCACAAGCACGTTCAGGCAAAAACGAAACTACGCAAACGATTTATTGAAGCTGAATAATAGTGCGAAAAAAAAATGTTATCTGTGCAACGTCATGATGGTATCTTATGTACTGACAATAAAGCTAACGCGTCCTTAAACATGAACAATGAAATCTACTTTTAATAAATTAAAGAGTAAACACTTTCGTTTTCAAATAAAATATGTTCAAAATAAAACGTTTTACAATAACAAGGTATAGATGAACGAAAAATATTTTAGTTCTTCATATGAAATAAAGTGTCTACTAACTCTGTACTGTAACATTCTTGTAAACTTGAACATCAAAATATTTATGGTATTCTTTTCACAGAAAAAAATGCGCTTTACTATGAAATTATTCAAATTACTATTTTCTTAAAAAGAACTGGGTAGGGACTTTGCCACATCATTCGAGACTTGGCAGCCACAGTGCATGGCAATTCTGCTCTTTCCCTGCAACCGGAAGTATGTCTTCTAAATTGTTGTTTCACATTACAGACAATATAAAGATATGACGCATTTCTACGATGCAAAGGCCGTAGTTTTCAGCATGTAGTTAAAATGTGCCGTATTGAGGAGGTTTTGCCGTTTTTTTATACAATTAGCTGTATAAATGAAGCTTTTAACTTTTGTCTGAATGACATTTAAAACTTATTACCAAACTTTTCTAGATCGTTCTATTTCGTATATAGATATATAGAAGGGTATTTGTGATGAAAAGTGTAGTGCATAAAAAATCACGAGAAATCGCAGTGCTAGGCACCGATATTTTACCGATTCCATTCATCGAATTCCTTGAACGTTTATAAAGAAGTACTTGTATTTACTTGTAGCTATAACTATGCTCGTGAGGCTGCGAGGCAAAGATGCATGCATGCTTAAATCTGAGAAACTTACGAAGTCACCACAACCTCTATTCGTTATGTCCAATTTGGCCAATTCGCTGTCGCAATTTTAAGGAACATTGGATTCATTTGTCTCCATTTCAGATCTTGCATGTCGTCGTTTAAATGATAATGCTGCCTGCCGAAATTTTTACTTCAACAGGCCTCTGGTATAGTATACATGTATAGAAATTATAGTATGTTACAGTCCTTAATGTAAACTTATATTTTGAACTTTTTTAATTGTAAAATATGATATGCTAACTGAATATCTAACACTGTTCAGCCAGCTTGCTATGCTAGTAAATAGCTGTAAACCAGTCTTTATATTCAAAAGAGTTCTAAAGATGCAATACTTGGACAATGGTTACTTATTTGGGTGCCTTTAATTACGAGCAGATAATTTTCATAACCAAGGTATAGGTCGTACGGCAGCAATTTCCTTGCGATACTAATTTCTAGTACAGTAAAAAGTACAGCCAATCTAAACTAACATAAGTCTCGTTCTGCATTCTGCAAATTCCAACTGCTGTGTGGGGGTGCGATGACATTTTTTAGACTGAACAAAAGTTCTTATTTGCCGCTTTCAGAGAAATTACTTTTGCGCAGTTTGAAATGAGTTTGACATATATATATTGTACGCAGAAATTTTATATAAAAGAGGATTGTAATATCATTTCAAATTAGGCAACATGCAGTCCTTAATTTACTTCAGCGACTCAATTGCAAGTGTGCGGCGGCAAAAATATTCAGGCCTATTCAGTGTTCTTGCCAGAATAATTGGTGGGTGGGTGGGTTAACAAATAGAATCACCAAAGTATGCCATATCTCGTTAGGAATCCTGAATTCTTTCCATCAAAACATTTGTTTATTTCAAATGTAATATTGAAATTGTTTAGACTTTTACGTGCGTGTACGTATGTGTGAAAAACGCGTAACTGGAAAACAGCCTTCAGGTTTTAAAAAGTTTCAAGAGTATGTGATTAAATATCACAAGCATAAAATCTCACGGCAGCGGGGGGGGGGGGGGCAGTCAACTCTCGCTGTGGAGGGAGACCCATCAGGAATAACGATACGGAAAAAAACGCTATAAATAACGGGTCATGAAAATAGCCTCCACCCCCCCCCCCTCCTCCTACTAAGAATCAAACCCACAATCTTAACTACGCAAACGATTCATTGAAGCTGAATAATAGTGCGACAATATAGCGACTCAGCTAATGTTATCAGCGCAACGTCATGCTGGTATATCAACTGGCACTAATGCTCACGCGTCCTTAAACATGAACAATTAAATCTCTTTTGAACCATATTTATCAATAAATATGATAAATATGGTCCGAAATAACTTGAGAATAAGAATTAACCTATACTAAAAATCGAACCCACAATCTTAGACTTGAAAGGCGAGTGATTTAAGGAGGTTATAGCGACCTCCAGTACATGCAATATAACTTTCACAAGCACGTTCAGGCAAAAACGAAACTACGCAAACGATTTATTGAAGCTGAATAATAGTGCGAAAAAAAAATGTTATCTGTGCAACGTCATGATGGTATCTTATGTACTGACAATAAAGCTAACGCGTCCTTAAACATGAACAATGAAATCTACTTTTAATAAATTAAAGAGTAAACACTTTCGTTTTCAAATAAAATATGTTCAAAATAAAACGTTTTACAATAACAATGTATAGATGAACGAAAAATATTTTAGTTCTTCATATGAAATAAAGTGTCTACTAACTCTGTACTGTAACATTCTTGTAAACTTGAACATCAAAATATTTATGGTATTCTTTTCACAGAAAAAAATGCGCTTTACTATGAAATTATTCAAATTACTATTTTCTTAAAAAGAACTGGGTAGGGACTTTGCCACATCATTCGAGACTTGGCAGCCACAGTGCATGGCAATTCTGCTCTTTCCCTGCAACCGGAGGTATGTCTTCTAAATTGTTGTTTCACATTACAGACAATATAAAGATATGACGCATTTCTACGATGCAAAGGCCGTAGTTTTCAGCATGTAGTTAAAATGTGCCGTATTGAGGAGGTTTTGCCGTTTTTTTATACAATTAGCTGTATAAATGAAGCTTTTAACTTTTGTCTGAATGACATTTAAAACTTATTACCAAACTTTCCTAGATCGTTCTATTTCGTATATAGATATATAGAAGGGTATTTGTGATGAAAAGTGTAGTGCATAAAAAATCACGAGAAATCGCAGTGCTAGGCACCGATATTTTACCGATTCCATTCATCGAATTCCTTGAACGTTTATAAAGAAGTACTTGTATTTACTTGTAGCTATAACTATGCTCGTGAGGCTGCGAGGCAAAGATGCATGCATGCTTAAATCTGAGAAACTTACGAAGTCACCACAACCTCTATTCGTTATGTCCAATTTGGCCAATTCGCTGTCGCAATTTTAAGGAACATTGGATTCATTTGTCTCCATTTCAGATCTTGCATGTCGTCGTTTAAATGATAATGCTGCCTGCCGAAATTTTTACTTCAACAGGCCTCTGGTATAGTATACATGTATAGAAATTATAGTATGTTACAGTCCTTAATGTAAACTTATATTTTGAACTTTTTTAATTGTAAAATATGATATGCTAACTGAATATCTAACACTGTTAAGACAGCTTGCAATGCTAGTAAATAGCTGTAAACCAGTCTTTATATTCAAAAGAGTTCTAAAGATGCAATACTTGGACAATGGTTACTTATTTGGGTGCCTTTAATTACGAGCAGATAATTTTCATAACCAAGGTATAGGTCGTACGGCAGCAATTTCCTTGCGATACTAATTTCTAGTACAGTAAAAAGTACAGCCAATCTAAACTAACATAAGGCTCGTTCTGCATTCTGCAAATTCCAACTGCTGTGTGGGGGTGCGATGACATTTTTTATACTGAACAAAAGTTCTTATTTGCCGCTGTGAGAGAAATTACTTTTGCGCAGTTTGAAATGAGTTTGACATATATTGTACGCAGAAACTTTATATAAAAGAGGATTGTAATATCATTTCAAATTAGGCAACATGCAGTCCTTAATTTACTTCAGCGACTCAATTGCAAGTGTGCGGCGGCAAAAATATTCAGGCCTATTCAGTGTTCTTGCCAGAATAATTGGTGGGTGGGTGGGTTAACAAATAGAATCACCAAAGTATGCCATATCTCGTTAGGAATCCTGAATTCTTTCAATCAAAACATTTGTTTATTTCAAATGTAACATTGAAATTGTTTAGACTTTTACGTGCGTGTACGTATGTGTGAAAAACGCGTAACTGGAAAACAGCCTTCAGGTTTTAAAAAGTTTCAAGAGTATGTGATTAAATATCACAAGCATAAAATCTCACGGCAGGGGGGGGCAGTCAATTCTCGCTGTGGAGGGAGACCCATCAGGAATAACGATACGGAAAAAAACGCTATAAATAACGGGTCATGAAAATAGGCTCCACCCCCCCCCCCCCCTCCTCCTACTAAGAATCAAACCCACAATCTTAACTACGCAAACGATTCATTGAAGCTGAATAATAGTGCGACAATATAGCAACTCAGCTAATGTTATCAGCGTAACGTCATGCTGGTATATCAACTGGCACTAATGCTCACGCGTCCTTAAACATGAACAATTAAATCTCTTTTGAACCATATTTATCAATAAATGTGATAAATATGGTTCGAAATAACTTGAGAATAAGAATTAACCTACTAAGAATCGAACCCACAATCTTAGACTTGAAAGGCGAGTGATTTAAGGAGGTTATAACGACCTCCTGTACATGCAGTATAACTTTCACAAGCACGTTCAGGCAAAAACGAAACTACGCAAACGATTTATTAAAGCTGAATAATATTGCGAAAAAATATGTTATCAGTGTAACGTCATGCTGATATCTTATGTACTGACAATAAACTAACGCGTCCTTAAACATGAACAATGAAATCTACTTTTAATAAATTAAAGAATAAACACTTTCATTTTCAAATAAAATATGTTCAAAATAAAACGTTTTACAATAACAAGGTATAGATGAACGAAAAAATTTTAGTTCTTCATATGAAATAAAGTATCGACTAACTCCGTACTGTAACATTCTTGTAAACTTGAACATGAAAATATTTATGATAATCTTTTCCCAAAAAAATGCGTTTTACTAGGAAATAATTCAAATTACTATTGTCCTAAAAAGAACTGGGTAGGGAATTTGCCACATGCATCATTCGAGACTTGGTAGCCACAGTGCATGGCAATTCTGCTCTTTCCCTGCAACCGGAGGTATGTCTTCTAAATTGTTGTTTCACATTACAGACAATATAAAGATATGAAGCATTTCTACGATGCAGAGGCCGTAGTTTTCACCATGTAGTTAAAATGTGCCGTACTGAGGAGCATTTGCCGGTTTTTTTATACAATTAGCTGTAGAAATGAAGCTTTTAACTTTTGTCTGAATGACATTTAAAACTTATTACCAAACTTTCCTAGGTCGTTCTATTTCGTATATAGATATATAGATGGGTATTTGTGATGAAAAGTGCAGTGCATAAAAAATCACGAGAAATCGCAGTGCTAGGCACCGATATTTTACCGATTCCATTCATTGAATTCCTTGAACGTTTATAAAAAAGTACTTGTAGCTATAACTAGGTTCGTGAGGCTGCGAGGCAAAGATGCATGCATGCTTAAATCTGAGAAACTTACGAAGCCACCACAACCTCTATTCGTTATGTCCAATTTGGCCAATTTGCTGTCGCAATTTTAAGGAACATTGGATTCATTTGTCTCCATTTCAGATCTTGCATGTCGTCGTTCAAACGCTAATGTTTTTACTCCAACAGGCCTCTAGTTTGTCTGAGCTCCAAGCAACTGGTATTTAGTAGAAGCAACTTATATTGTGTGTAAAAAAGGTAGAGTGCCTCGCATGGGACTTCGAGTCCCTTTTGCACTCGTGCCGTTTGGGTTTGGTTTAATTTATCTCCAATAAAGTTTACAATAATAATACATACATAGAAAATATATCATCTTACAGTCCTTAATGCGAACGAATGCTTTGTTTATATTTTGAACTTATATGATTGCAAAATATGATATGCTAACTGAATATCTAACACTGTTCAGCCAGCTTGCTATGCTAGTAAATAGCTTTGAACCAGTGTTTTAATTCAAAAGAGTTATAAAGATGCAATATTTGGACAATGGTTACTTATTTGGGTGCCTTTAATTACGAGCAGATAATTTTTATAACCAAGGTATAGGTCGTACGACAGCAATTTCCTTGCGATACTAATTTTTAGTACAATTTCTAGTACAGTAAAAAGTACGGCCAATCTAAACTAACATAAGTCTCGTTCTGCATTCTGCAAATTCCAACTGCTGTGTGGGGGTGCGATGACATTTTTTATACTGAACAAAAGTTCTTATTTGCCGCTATGAGAGAAATTACTTTTGCGAATAAGTTTGAAGTGAGTTTGACATATATTGAAAGCAGATTTCCACTATGCAGCAGAAACTTTATATGTAAAAGTGGATTGTAATATCATTTCAAATTAGGCAACAGTCATTTTACTTTAGCAACTCAATTGCGGTAAAAATATTCAGGCCTATTCAGTTTTCCAGCCAGAATAATAGGTGGGTGGGTGGGTGGGTGGGTGGGTGGGAGAGGAACCGGGAGAATAAGTGGCGAGAAGTGAGAGGAAACAGAGTGGGATGTGGAAGTCATGACAGGGCGGGGAGGAGGGAGAAAAATGAGGGACGTTAAGTTTTTAACGACTTTTTAGTTCTATCTAATTTTGCTGGGATCGTATTTCGGGTTCAACAGCTAATGCACCGAAACCGAAATTTTGTGGCAATTTTATAACCTACTGATTTTGTAAAATCACGTTTTGTAGTTTTATCTACACGACTGTCATGACTGACAATAAAGTTTAATTCGAGTTAAAATAGTGAAGGGCCAACATTGTTTGCGTGTCGTATTGCGCATGCTCATTATGCAGGTTCTGGCCGGTCAGTTGCACTTTCTGGCCAACAGAAAACGCTGAACTGGCTGTTTCACCATTAGTGGGTGGGGACAGGGGGGGTCAACATCTCCCATCTTCCTTACCTCCTCTTGTGCCATCACAAGATTGTGGTGTCACAAGATATTCATTTCAAAAATATTCTTTATTTATTATCATTAATTTATTTTTTATTATTATTTTAAAAAATACATGAAAATAAAAGAGTCTTGATTGCCAGACATTTACATGGTAACATTGTTCAAAATATATATCAATAATTAACCTGAGTATATCGGGCCGTACGAGAAAGTACGGCGTGACACAACAGCTGAGACATTTCTCTGGTTTCCGCAGATCTTATTCTGGACTGAGCGTTCATTGGTCAGTTAGAGTGAACAGATTTGATTGGCTAGTGCTAATTAGATTACGCTATTTTTAGTATTTTGAACTAAAATTAGATCGTTATTATCGGTTATGTGATAGTCGCAGAATATATGGGTGGAAGGCAATTAGATTAAGGTTTGTGTTAGGCTCTATTTATAAAACAAAGCCTGAAAATTAGGCTACTATAACTGGGTGATAGTCGCATTTCTCGGCGTGCAATTGGCCAATCACAACGCATAAAACAACTGCAATGTATAATAATTACCTTTTTTTCAGAACTTAATAAAATTTTCAAGCTGAAACTTCAAGCAATCACTTTCAAATTTGGAGGTACTTATCTGATATGAAGACATACCATACACTGTTTACTGTGGTCATTGCAACATGCTACATATACAGCAATAGCGCAACAGCCAGTGAAACTTGCAATAAATGGTCTGGTCCAGCTGGGAATACACACTGCATTAAGATTAGTCGCTATTCTGACTATCAGTGGGGAACCTGTCGTACAGATGTATACGTCAAAACTAAATCCAATGGTGACCATTATTGTGCGGACCGTTCCGCAACTTACTGTTACTATCAATGTATGCTAGATGTGTATGACAAAAATGATGGCGATATTTTACCTTACTGCAAGTGTTCGCCAGGCGACCCTCTTCCTACCGAGACCATTCCTTTACCAGCTTGGTGCCACAGCCCTGATGGTTCAAGCTGTTCCTGGTACAGAGAGTGTTTGAGCAAAGCCTACCCACAATGCAATGATGATGACGATGAATATGCTATTAAGTATGCAGAAAAGTTTTGCACACTTTACGACGAAAATTTAAAAGATTTTTCCTCGCAAGGTAAAAAATGGGTTAATGCTGTCCGCAAATGTCTCCAACTCAAACTTGTGCCAGTGATAGATACAACTCGACAGAAGACATGTGCAGAACTTAAATCAGCAGCTTTCGAGACCCATACTCCTTGTTACCTCGACCCTGATCCATCAGCTCCCTCCTACTGTGATTTATCTATTGGAGACCAACTGACAGTGTTTTGGACCATTAAGTCTGCCTTTGCCAATGCATTTGGACCAAGTTTAAAAGGTCTGTATGACGTAATGACCGGATGCACCAGTAAGAAGGTCGAGTCAATCAAAGAAAAAACAAAGGAATTATTAAAAAAAATAAAAGAAGCAGCTGTTGATGCAATAATTGATCTAGCAGCTGATATTGGCACAAGAATACTCCAAGAAACCACAGCACGAATCAAAACTTGGCTTAAAGAAGCTCTTTCGCCATCATTTCCATTTCAAATTCAACTCGATCTCAGGATCGGATTTGATGATTTGAAAAACTTCCAACGACGACGCAAGCGCTCAGTTGGAGATGATCTAGAAACCACCAGGTCACGATTAGCTGGCAAAATCATTGATGCAATAGCTTTGGAAAAGGAATGGAAGTACAATGGTGTAGCGTGGTTTGCTTATGCCAACAACAAGACTGAACATGACAACACGACAATGTCTATCCGATTTCTGGTAACGGATCGCTCAAAATACGAGAGTGCTGACAACAGCTCAAAACCTTCCAACCTCACCTCAACCTTAGTTGAACTCAGCGAAGTTGTTCTCAAAGGAACACTCAATAATTTGGCCGTAGATGGAGAGAGAATCGACATCATGGCATTAAATGGCTGTTTAGACTGGAACTGTGAAGAACACACGTTCAACGTTACATTCATGAAATTTGAGGCCAACAAGGTACCGGTAACCATAACTCCAG
Source organism: Muricea muricata (assembly GCA_963855995.1). Classification (NCBI taxonomy): domain Eukaryota; kingdom Metazoa; phylum Cnidaria; class Anthozoa; order Malacalcyonacea; family Plexauridae; genus Muricea; species Muricea muricata. Next base: position 11,586,675 of record OY979729.1, on the reverse strand, counting down.
GAAACCAAACAACAAGAAACCAAACAACAAGAAACCAAACAACAGCGAAGCCAAAAGTAAACAAAGCAGCAATGTACACCATGTCGCTAGCAACTCTTTCTCTTTTCATTATCAGCTCTTTGAATAACATATCCTAAGCATTGGCACTGTATTTGATATAGCTTAGCACCTTGCAGCCAATTTGAGAAAATATACTTAGGCACATGTAGGATAGACTAATTTAGTAGTAATAATGGTATAAAGGTAATCAAAGGACTTAGGCGCATGTAGGATGGACTAATTTAGTAGTAATAATGGTGGTATAAAGGTAATCAAAGTACTTAGGCGCATGTAGGATGGACTAATTTAGTAGTAATAATGGTATAAAGGTAATCAAAGCACTTAGGTGCATGTAGGATAGACTAATTTAGTAGTAATAATGGTAGTGTAAAGGTAATAGAAGGTAAGCACGGTAATTTCACGTGATAATTATGAATGTAATCAGTGTGCACGTAATATAATCATTAAAACACAAGTTATAATGAATCTAGTAATAATTAAAACACAAGTAACATGAGTTTAGTTCTGACATGTGACACGTTATGTGTAAGTTACACATGTTGTAATAATACTAATGTAAAGCATTTCAAATAAACTGTTATTTAGCCAAACAGTCTGCTATTAAGTCATGCATGTTAAAAATCAATCAAAGTGTCAAATTGTCTTTTAATACATAAAAGAAGGAAGCATTTAGGGTACATCTACACACAACGTCTACCTTTTTCTACAAAATTCATTCACAGTTTAGGCAATGTGAACAAATTCAAGTTCAACTTGGAATCGTTGATTTGATTCCTTAGAATCTATATAATACAGTTGAATGTTTAAAATCTTATGATGAATATCCTGGAAAATGAACAATATTCCAAAGTTACATTTCCATCCCAGGATTTCTGCTCAGCATTTCCATGACTAAAGATAAGTTTGGTCAGCAACTTCAAGTTTAAATTAAGCAGAAAATCTCCTCATAAGCATAAAATCTCACGGCAGGGGGGGGGGCTCAATTGTTTAATGCGACCAAGGGTCATGTTTACGATCGTTGTTTGTGTGGTCCAGGAAGAAACACACCATCCAAACAGGCTGATGTTGACGATCGCTTATGTTCGTGTAATGCTGGCAGAAACTCAACTTCCAAAAAAGGTGATGTTGACGATCGCTGTTGGTGTGACCCAGATGGAAACGTAACATCCAAAAAAAGAAATCTCAACTTCGGTATTCATTATTCTTCTATTTACCACCTTTATGTCAGCAATCTAATGACTGCACTATGAACTTATTCGTTATAAAAACTGTATCATTATGTAATATTGTGTCAGAAATTAAGCATCAAAAAGGAAATTAATGTATAATTAGCTTGTATTCATAGTGCTTTGGTTAATTATTCAGGTTTATCTATAATATGATTGTAAAATGACTTTTCATATATAACCAGTTCAATGTAATAGCGATCATGATTTTGATAATAATAATGATTCATTGTGACATATCTGTATTAACTCTCATTACATGGCTCTTTATCCTTGTGCAAAAACTCTAACAACTAAAAAATGATGCTAGTTATATTAAAGATTACTTCCATGGTTTCTTCTTTACTTGGTTCTAATAAAAGTTTTTTCAACGAGCTCTTATATTTTTTTAAAAAATCTAGCGATTTCCGATCTTCTAGAAGACTGTAAAAAACTTTTGGAGCATTACAGTACAGACTTCATTGCCGGAATATTCAAGTTTTAAAGTACAGTCCATATTACTGCGCAGACCGTTCGGAACAGACCCTTATAACATTATTCTTATGTATCTTGGTGCTAAAAATATGCCTGACCACGGCGGGAATCAAACCTACGACCTTTAGAATGCTGGCCCAATGTTCTGCCAACTGAGCTGCGCGGTAAAGTCGGTTTGAGTATGTGATATTTCGAAACTGAGTCTAGTTCCTTCGACATTAAGGTAATTTTGTATTACTGAGCATGTTTTGAAGTGGCAATTAGGCAAATATTAATACGAAATGAAACAATGCATTCACCTCAACTAACTTTGCTATAATAGCGATTTTAACAGCTTCAGAAACCAGACGAAATGTTAACAATCTAATGTCACGGTAAACACAAAAGCTTACGCGTTCTCAAACATGAGACATGATAAAACATTTATACTGAATTAATTAACAAGCATTATTGCTTTCGCTTTTAAACAAAAAACGTTTAAAATAAAAATATTATTTTTAGCAAGGTAAAGAAAAGAAAAAAAAAGTGAATTCGTTAATATGCGTTGTTAAAGCTTGGAAGCAAGAATAGTATTTTTTGGAATTGTTAGTATTTACCAGGAAATTATTCAAATTATTGAAAAGAAAGCGTCACTACAGGTACATCATTTTAGATTTAGCAACAGCCGTGGCAACTCTGTTTTTTCTTTCCAACCGAAGGTATGTCTTCTAAATATTCACTTTTACATGACAGTATTTTAACTAACGTTGCCAGTGCAGGTATATAGTGCAGTTAATAGTACACAAAAGCGATAGGTGCTTTTACTACCTAAAACGATAAAGTGAAAATCGAGCAAAGACATCTGGCCCGAGCGAAAACATTTGGCCCGACGAAGCGCCTTCGCTACAAACGTCGATTTTCACTTTATCGCTTCAGGTAGCAAAAGAACCTAAACGTTCAATGCACTATTAACTCCGAATAGCATTTTGTAGGTAGCTTTATCGAACCTACGTTTGGACAACATCAGGACAGATTAGTGACAGTTGTGAGTAGATAATGCAACCTTACTTTCCTGATTACAGTAGACTTGGATAAAGTCCATCTCACTATAGGGTCCGAGGGAAGAAAAATCAGCGCGCGAGGTAGAATTTCCCCGGTTATTTCGATTCCTCGGACCCCATAGAGAGACGGATATCTGAAAATTTAAACTGATATAGTTGAAACAGAAGTGCATGCAATATTTTCGGGTTCTGACTGTTAAAACAAACAATTTCTAAAGAAAATGAGTAATGATAACAACTGAATATAACTTGAAATATTAGCGGGTAGTTCTGGCTGGCTATGTCTGGTGACAAAGCTGCGGCTACAGAAATGTTATCAACGCGACAACAACAACCTTTCGTGTTGGTACTTGTCTAGTGTGCCGAGATCGTGTCGAAATTTACTAAAAAATAAGATTTCTTAATTGTAAGGCATTGGCTTGATCGTATATTGGGCACTGACTGAACAGATAAGAAGTAGCTACAATATCGGTGATATTGCATCACATTTTGTGGAATAGTGACAGTGTGGCCAGCTGCGCTAAATATGATTTTCTATTACACATGACTTGTCGAGAATAAACAGTTATAGTTTGCGGAAGGAAACGTTCTCGATAGGTATTCAAAAAGGGTCACAACACAGACAAAGTGCTTATTTGCAACTCAGAATTTCTACTTGCCGAGGTTGGAAGAACAACGTCTAAACTGATGATTACGTTTGATATTCGAAGAGCTCGTGTGTGGCAGTAAATATACTGTATGCTTCAATAGATAGAAAAAAGAAAATTATTCATATACAACGTTTCCATGGCCGCGGAAGCATGTTTTCTGATGAAAGTTTCCCGAGGTAGACAATCAGGGAAACTTTGATAGGAAACCTAATATTTCCTAGTATCTCACTAATGCCTGCCATTAACATGCCATTTCCATTTATGTTTTTTTCCAGAACTTAATAAAATTTTCAAGCTGAAACTTCAAGCAATCACTTTCAAATTTGGAGGTACTTATCTGATATGAAGACATACCAAACATTGTTAACTGTGGTCATTGCAACATGCTACATATACAGCAATAGCGCAGCAGCCAGTGGAACTTGCAATATATGGTATGGTCCAGCTGGGAATACACACTGTGTCAAGTTTGATGTTTATTCTGACTATCAATGGGCGACATGTCGCACAAATATTTACATCCAAACCAAGTCCAATTCTCGTCACATTTGTACTTACCGTTATGCAACTTACTGTTACTACCAATGCATGATTGATGTGTATGACAAAAATGATGGCGATATTTTACCTTACTGCAAGTGTTCTCCAGGCGACCCTCTTCCTACCGAGACCATTCCTTTACCAGCTTGGTGCCACAGCCCTGATGGTACAAGCTGTTCCTGGTACAGAGAGTGTTTGAGCAAAGCCTACCCACAATGCAAAGACGATGACGATGAATATGCCATTAAGTATGCAGAAAAGTTTTGCACACTTTACGACGAAAAATTAAAAGACTTTTCCACGCAAGGTAAAAACTGGGTTAATGCTGTCCGCAAATGTCTACAACTCAAGCTTGTTCCAGTGATAGATGCAACTCGACAGAAAACCTGCACAGAACTTAAATCTGCAGCTTTCGAGACCCATACTCCTTGTTATCTCGACCCTGAGCCATCAGCTCCCTCCTACTGTGATTTATCTGTTGGAGACCGACTGAGAGTGTTTTGGACCATTAAGTCTGCCTTTGTCGATGCATTTGGACCAAGTTTAAAAGGTCTGTATGACGTAATGACCGGATGCATTGGTGAGTTCGAGCACAGGTTCGAGCCAATCAAAGAAAAAATAGAGGAAAGAATAAAAGCAGCTGTTGATGATATAACTGATCTAGCAGTTGATTATGGTACAAGAATACTTCAAGAAACCATAGCACGAATCAAAGCTTGGGTTACTTGGCTTAAAGAAGCTTGGCCAATTCAACTCGTTCTCAGGATCGCATTCGATGATTTGGAAAACTTCCAAACACGACGCAAGCGCTCAATTGAAGATGATCTAGGAACCACCAGGTCACGGTTAGCTGGCAAAATCATTGATGCAATAGCTTTGGAAAAGAAATGGAAGAACAATGGTGTAGCATGGTTTGCCTATGCCAGCAACAAGACTGAACATGACAACACGACAATGTCTATCCGATTTCTGGTAACGGATCGCTCAAAATACGAGAGTGCTGACAACAGCTCAAAACCTTCCAACCTCACCTCAACCTTAGTTGAACTCAGCGAAGTTGTTCTCAAAGGAACACTCAATAATTTGACCGTAGATGGAGAGAAAATCGACATCATGGCATTAAATGGTTGTTTAGACTGGAACTGTGAAGAAAACACGTTCAACGTTACGTTCATGAAATTTGAGGACAACAAGGTACCGGTAACCACAACTCCAGGAAACCAAACAACAAGAAACCAAACAACAAGAAACCAAACAACAAGAAACCAAACAACAGCGAAGCCAAAAGTAAACAAAGCAGCAATGTACACCATGTCGCTAGCAACTCTTTCTCTTTTCATTATCATCTCTTTGAATAACATATCCTAAGTATTGGCACTGCATTTGATAGAGCTTGGCACCTTGCAGTCAATTTGAGAGAAAGTACTTAGGCACATGTAGGAGACTAATTTAGTAGTAATAATGGTATAAATGTAATCAAAGTACTTAGGTACATGTAGGATGGACTAATTCAGTAGTAATAATGGTGGTATAGAGGTAATAGAAGGTAAGCACGATAATTTCAAGTGATAATTATGAATGTAATCAGTGTGCACGTAATATAATCATAAACACAAGTTATAATGAATCTAGTAAAAATTAAAACACAAGTAACATGAGTTTAGTTCTGACATGTGATGCGTTATGTGTAAGTTACACATGTTGTAATAATACTAATGTAAAGCATTTCGAATAAACGGTTATTTAGCCAAACTGTCTGCTTTTAAGTCATGCATGTTAAAAATCAATCAAAGTGTCAAATTGTCTTTAGTACATAAAAGAAGGAAGCATTTAGGGTACATCTACACACAACGTCTACCTTTTTCTACAAAATTCATTCACAGTTTAGGCAATGTGAACAAATTTAAGCTCAACTTGGAATCGTTGATTTGATTCCTCAGAACCTATATAATACATTTGAATGTTTAAAATCTTATGATGAATATCCTGGAAAATGAACAACGTTCTAAAGTTACATTTCCATCCCAGAATTTCTGCTTAGCATTTCCATGACAAAAGATAAGTTTGGTCAGCAACTTCAAGTTTAAATTAAGCAGAAAATCTCCTCATAAGCATAAAATCTCACGGCAGGGGTGGGGGGGGGGGGGGGGCTCAATTGTCTAATGCGACCAAGGGTCATGTTAACGATCGTTGTTTGTGTGGTCCAGGAAGAAACATACCATCCAAAAAGGCTGATGTTGACGATCGCTTATGTTCGTGTAATCCTGGCAGAAACTCAACTTCCAAAAAAGGTGATGTTGACGATCGCTGTTGGTGTGACCCAGACAGAAACGTAACATCCAAAAAAGAAATTTCAACTTCTGTATTCATTATTCTTCTAGTTATCACCTTTTTGGCACCAATCTAATGACTGCACTATGAACTTATTCGTTATAAAAACTGTACCATTATGTAACACTGTGTCAAAAATTAAGCATCAAAAAAGGAAATTAATGTATAATTAGCTTGTATTCATAGTGCTTTGGTTAATTATTCAGGTTCAACTATAACTTGATTGTAAAATGATTTCTCATATGACTAGTTCAATGTAATAGTGATTATGATTTTGATAATAATAATGATTCATTGTGACATATCTGTATTAACTCTCACTACGTGGTCATTATCCTTGTGCAAAAACTACAACAACTAAAAGATGATGCTAGTTATAATTCTTAAAGATTACTTGCATGGTTTTTTTACTTGGTTCTAATAATTTTTTTTCAACGAGCTCTTATATTTTTTTAAAAAACCAGCGAATTCCAATCTTCGAGAAGACTGTAAAACTTTAGGAGCATTACAGTACAGACTTCATTGCCGGAATATTCAAGTTTTAAAGTACAGTCCATACTACCGCGCATAACGTTCGGAACAGACCCTTATAACATCATTCTTATGTATCTTGGTGCTAAAAATATGCCTGACCACGACGGGAATCGAACCTACGACCTTTGGAATGCTAGCCCAATGCTCTGTCAACCTCATCAACAGCGCGGTAAAGTTGGTTTGAGTATGTGATATTTCGAAACTGAGTCTAGTTCCTTCGACATTAAGGTAACTTTGTATTACTGAGCACGTTTTGAAGTGGCAATTGGGCAAATATTAACACGAAATGAAACAATCCATTCACCACAACTAACTTTGCTATAATAGCGATTTTAACAGCTTGAAACATGAGACACGATAAAAAAATTATATGGAACTGATTAACAAGCATAGTAACTTTCGCTTTTAAACCAAAAACGTTTAAAATAAAAATATCATCTGTAGCAAGGTAAAGAAGACAAAAAAAGTAAATTCGTTAATATGCGTTGTTGAAGCTTGAAAGTAAGAATCGTACTTTTTGGCATGATAGTAATCTTCTCTAGAAAAAATACGTATTACTAGAAAATTAATCAAATTACACGAAAGGAACGTGTCACTGCAGGCACATCATTCGAGACTTAGCAACAGCCGTGGCAACTCTGTTTTTTCTTTCCAACCGAAGGTATGTCTCCTAAATATTCACTTTAACATGACAGTATTTTAACCAACGTTGCCAGTGCAGGTATATAATGCAGTTAATAGTACACAAAAGGGATAGGTGCTTCTACTGCCTAAAACGATAAAGTGAAAATCGAGCAAAGACATTTGGCCCGAGCGAAGACATTTGCCACTTGGCCCGTCGAAGCGCCTTCGTTCCAAACGTCGATTTTCACTTCATCGCTTCAGGTAGCAAAAGAACGTAAACCTTCAATGCATATTAACTCCGAATAGTATTTTGTAGGTAGCTTTACCGAACCTACGTTTGGACAACATCAGGACAGATTAGTGACAGTACATAAGATTGTGAGTAGATAATGCAACCTTACTTTCATGATTACAGTAGACTTGGATCAAGTCCATCTCACTACTATAGGGACCGAGGGAAGAAAAATCAGCGCGCGAGGTAGAATCTCCCGCGTTATTTCGATTCCTCGGACCCTACAGAGAGACGGGTGTCTGAAAATTGAAACTGATACAGTCGAAACAGAAGTGCATGCAATATTTTCGGGTTCTGACTGTTAAAACAAACAATTTCTAAAGAAAATGAATAATGATAACAACTGAAAATAACTTGAAATATTAGCGGATAGTTCTGACTGGCTATGTCCAGTGACAAAGCTGCAGCTACAGAAATGTTATCAACGAGACAACTATTAACCTCTCGTGTTGGTACTTGTCTAGTGTGCCGAGATCGTGCCGATATTTACTAAAAAAATAAGATTTTTAAACTGTAAGGCATTGGCTTGATCGTATATTGGGCACTCACTGAACAGATAAGCAGAAGCTCTAAAATAGGTGATTTTGTTTCACATTTTGTGGGATAGTGACAGTGTGGCCAGCTGCGCTAAATATGATTTTCTTTTATACGTGACTTGTCGAGAATACACAGCTAGTTTACGGAAGCAAACGTTCTCGATAGGTATTCAAAACAGGTCACAACACAGACAGCGTGCTTATTTGCAACTCATAGTACAATTTCTACTTGCGAGATCGGAAGAACAACGTCTAAACTGATTATTATGTTTGATATTCAAGGACCTCGCGTGTCGCAGTAAATATACTGTATGCTCCAATAGATAAAAAAAAGAAAATTATTCCTATACAACGTTTCCATTGTTGCGGAAGCATGTTTCCTGATGAAAGTTTCCCGAGGTGGACAATCAGGGAAACTTTGATGGGAAACCTAATGTTTCCTAGTATCTCAGTAATGTCTGCCGTTAAATGCCATTTACCATTTATATTTTTTTTCCAGAACTTAATAAAACTCCAAGCTCAAACTTTAAGCAATCACTTTCAAAGTTGAAAGGGATAATCTAATATGAAGACATACCAAATATTGTTAACTGTGGTCATCGCAACATGCTACATCAGTAGCAATGGTGCAGCAGCCAGTGGAACTTGCAATATAACGTATGGTCCAGCTGGGAATACGCACTGCATTAAGATTGATCGCTATTCTGACTATCAATGGGCTACATGTCGCACAAATATTTACATCCAAACCAAGTCCAATTCTCGTCACATTTGTACTTACCGTTATGCAACTTACTGTTACTACCAATGTATGATTGATGTGTATGGCAAAAATGATGGCGATATTTTACCTCACTGCAAGTGTTCTCCAGCCGATCCCCAACCTACCGACCCCATTCCTTTACCAGCTTGGTGCCACAGCCCTGATGGTACAAGCTGTTCCTGGTACAGAGAGTGTTTGAGCAAAGCCTACCCACAATGCAAAGATGATGACGATGAATATGCTATTAAGTATGCAGAAAAGTTTTGCAAACTTTACGACAAAAATTTAAAAGATTTTTCCACGCAAGGTAAAAACTGGGTTAATGCTGTCCGCAAATGTCTCCAACTCAAGCTTGTTCCAGTGATAGATGCAACTCGACAGAAAACCTGTACAGAACTTAAATCTGCAGCTTTCGAGACCCATACTCCTTGTTATCTCAAACCCGATTCATCAGCTCCCTCCTACTGTGATTTATCTATTGGAGACCGACTGAGAGTGTTTTGGACCATTAAGTCTGCCTTTGTCGATGCATTTGGACCAAGTTTAAAAGGTCTGTATGACGTAATGACCGGATGCACCAGTAAGAATGTCGAGTCAATCAAAGAAAAAACAAAGGAAATAATAAAAGCAGCTGCCGATGAAATAACTGATCCAGCATCTGATATTGACACAAGGATACTCCAAGAAGCCACAGCACGAATCAAAACTTGGCTTAAAGAAGCTCTTTCGCCATCATTTCCATTTCCAATTCAACTCGATCTCAGGGTCACATTTGATGATTTGGAAAACTTCCAACGACTACGCAAGCGCTCAATTGAAGGTGATCTAGAAACCACCAGATCACGGTTAGCTGGCAAAATCATTGATGCAATAGCGTTGGAAAAGAAATGGAAGAACGAGGGTGTAGCATGGTTTGCTTACGCCAACAACAAGACTGAACATGACAATACGACAATGCCTATCCGATTTCTGGTAACGGATCGCTCAAAATACGAAAGTGTTGACATCATCTCAAAGCCTTCTGACCTCACCTCAACCTTAGTTGAACTCAGCGAAGTGGTTCTCAAAGGAACACTCAATAATTTGATCGTAGATGGAGAGAGAATTGACATCGTGGCATTAAATGGCTGTTTAGACTGGAACTGTGACGAAAACACGTTCAACATCACGTACATGAAACCGGTAAAAGCGAAGCGAAAAGTAAATAAAGCAGCAATGTACACCATGTCGCTAGCTACTCTTGCTCTTTTCATTATCAGCTCTTTGAATAACATATCCTAAGTACTGATATAGCTTGGCACCTTGTAGCCAACTTGAGAAAAAAATACTTAGGCGCATCTACAATAATCACATAAGTAATCACCCATAATTATGCAGTATAATCATAATTATAGTCAATTGTCATTTAATCAATAATTTACACAATCATGTAAGGTATTAATTAGGCACTTTAGATCTTTAATAAACTACTATTTTGCAAAACTGTTTGAAAGTAATTTCTACATATTTTGGACAATGTATAAAAGATCTGTCACACGGTGCAATTTTTCTTGCAACTTGCAATGCAATTCTACCCTTGGGAGATGTAAAATTGGCAAATACAAGTTTCCATCACAGTTTGATAGTATGTTTTTAACATACCAAACATTTGTCACAAATTTACATCTCTTAAGAGTAGAATTGCATTGCAAATTACAAGAAAATCTCACAGTGTGACAGGGCCTTAAGAAAAGGCAGCATTTCGGGGTACCGGTACATCTACACAAAACATCAACATTTTTCTACAAAATTCACTTACAGTTTAGATAATGTGGGTTTGCCAAACACTGGACGAATTCAAGCTCAACCTGGAAACGTTGACGCGATTCTTCAGATTCTAGATACATTAGAAAGTTTAAGATATTAAAATGAATATCCCAGTAATTGGGAAATGAACACATTTCTACACTGAAAAAAAATTTGGTAAACTACAAATTTTTCATCTTTACTTTTCTGCCTAACATTTCCATGCAAGTGGATTTTGTTGACTTCTGGTGAGTGAGTTCAGTCAAGTCAAGGAAAGTCAGAAACATATTTGGCCATTCTCAAGAAACTACAGTATTATTTCCTGTCAAAATTATCACTAGGGCTGATGTAAACAATATGAGAAGCACATGGATGTCAAGTTGTGTAAATGGGCCTTTACCAAGTCAGACGCTGTAATAAAAGTAACAAACTCCAACCCCCATAGTCTCATGGAACAAATAGAACAATATTCTTGAATTGTAACTATTGGAAAGGACAGCCATGTTGTCGGTATGAAGACAAAGGAACCTCATCAGTCATTACTTTTTACATTTGTCACCAACATGGCTGCCGCTCCATTGTCTTTCTATTCTCAAAGTATTGGTTAAAGCATGGATAGTTTGCAGTTGCAGCAAATATTTGACCATTTCATTTGCTCAAGTTTAGCAGTCCTTCTCATCCATTCCTTCTGTGATTCCTCAAACTTTGAAAAGTTTGTTTAAATTTTCACAACTTCCTGTTTATTGACCATCTTGACCAATCAAAATGCTCACAAATCAGATGCAGCATTCTGATTGGTCAGTTAACAGGAAGTTGTGAACTTTTTGAGGAATTGATCAGAGCAACTGCTAAATTTGAGCAAATGAATTGGCCAAATATTTTTGGAACGCTTCTATTGCTGTGCCTGTAAGAAGTTCAATTATCTATAGTTAAAGTCACGAATTGGTTGCAATTAACCAGTGTTGATTAGTTGATTAGTGGTCATTAGTGCTGTTGTTAGAATTGGTTGTATTTAACCAGTGTTAATTAGTGGCAATTAACCTTGAAATTAAATGGGGAAAATGAGTTTGGCAAGTCTCCTAAACTTTCCTACCTACCCAATATTATTCCTTAAACCCTAGACTACAATCTATTTACTAAAACAATGTGTAAAAAGTCTAACATCACCTTCCAAAAATGGGCGAGCTTCGGCCATCTTGGAACCTTGAACATTTAAATTCCGCGCGCACCTGGGAACGACTAAAAGTAAAAGTCAATAATTTGCTAAAAGTATGACGTCATTTATGACGTCATACAATTCATGGAATAACCGCGAAATAGTATCACAGTGGGCGCAGATTAGGCCAGTACCCAGATCTTTTGTCCGCGTCTTTGTCGAACTCAGACTCCTGACCGAGTACTCATTGTTCTTTTTTCCAAAATGGCTGATCCATCAACTTGGGGCGACGAAGACGGAACTCATCGAAGCGATGGAAGAGACAGCTACGGCTATGGCAAACCGCCAAGGTACAATTCTTGTAAACTCCATAGCAAAAAAGCTTCCTGGTCCATTTGATTTGCTGTTGGTTGCTTTTTTTTAAATGATTCAAATCTGTAGTATTTGCGATGTTTAATTGTGCCTGCACTTCACTTGTACTGTAAAACTATTTGATTCATTGTATTTTATGTATTAAGTACAAGCACGTACTGTGTAGGAATGTATGGTCATTATAAATCTTTGGAAGGTTTTTACAGCCTAGAAACTCGCAGTTTCCTAATGGAGCGAATAGGCTTCTCTTATTGATTTCTAATTTTCGGCATTTCTTGCCCAACTTGCTTAGCAAGGGCTAAGCTGTATGCGAGACGTTCAAGTGTATGTGAATTTCTGTGAAACAACACCCAAGATAGCTGTGTTCTTTATGATTTTTGAAATGGGAGTTATACTATATATATATATACATATAGGTCAGTGTTGACTCAAATTTTAAGCAGTTCCATTTCTATTGATGCATTTAAGAGTTAAGATGGTGTATGTTACCATTTTGTTATTAGTGATAATTTCTATGGTGGCGGTGGTGACTGGAAACGTCAAAATCGCCGTGGGTATCATGATGATAGAGGATATGGAGGGGGTGGTGGGGGATATGGTGGAGGACGATCCTCCAAGATCCCTGATGAACCCCCGTTCACTGCATTTGTTGGTGGGCTTCCAGATAATGCTGTACAAGGGGATATTGATAGAATCTTTGATAAATTAAATGTAAGTATATTTTGGGTATTTTTATTAAGTATATACCAAGCAACATGGTCGACTTTAATTATGTGACACCATTTTCAGATGTCTATGACATATATCAACAATGTGATCTTCTCTGGGTGTTTTAGATAAGAAGTGTTCGACTTGTCAGAGATCGAGACACAGATAAATTTAAAGGTATATTAAGATGCAAATTGTAGAAAAATTAATGAAAGTTAAGATTAAAAACACCAATCTTTTTTTCCAAATTTAGGGTTTTGTTATGTAGAATTTGAAGACCAGAAATCGTTGGTCGAAGCTCTAGACTTTGACGCTGCTGTAAGATTGTCAATCACTTAAAAACATTATGAACATTAAATTTCATTATTTATATACATTATATATTTAATAAAATCTAAATAGTACACCCATTGGTTTAAGTTACCAGTCTAGTTGCTAGTACAGTTAATAGTACATGAAAGGTATAGAATCTTTGACCACCTGGAACGTGGGCGATTGAGTAAAATATTGTTTTCATCATGAGAGGATAAAATTCATATCTTCAAACTGCTGCGTAATCTTCTGTTTATTATTAAGTTTCGATCAATAATTTATTTCAACTAATTACATCATGTTATTCAAACTCAAAGAATAATTATTTGCAGTTGGCGATTTATTTGAAGTCCTACCGTTTGTTTGACACAAACAGGTGGTTTTTCTTTGAACAAAGGTGAAAATTGGTTTGCTGCGCTTGCAAAGATCGCCATTTTGAAAACACAAAATTATTGGTCACATGACTGATATCTTTGCTAGTGAAGATATGAAAAACATCTCCCTGTGTATTGGTACTATCTTACTGTCTACTATATAGTTAACGTCATTATCGCTCATTCATGTGATCCAAATTATTGTAGCAATATGGAGACAAGCAACTTAGGGTCGATGTTGCTGAAGGAAGAAAAGACCGCGGAGACAGAGGTCGTGGGAGAGGAGGTACCCACTGGTTGTCTTGAGATAATATTTATATAGTTGGTTGCTGCTTAATGTGTTTATGAAAATTTGAATTCTTTCAGGATTCCGTGGTGGTCGTGGGGGTGATCGTGGGAGACCACAGGGTGACAGAGGGCAAAATAACTATCGTGATGGGGGACGTGACCAGGGTATGATTACTAAAATGTCATGAATGTTCCAACATAAGATGTATCTATCTGATAATTTTAGCCTACATCCTGCCTTTCACTTCTGCTGAAAGCAAGGCTTAATTAGAAGTGACAAGGCCTGGTAAAATTCATAAACTTATCCTAATTCTGTGGACCATTTCTGTACTTCCAGTTTGCACACCTACCTGTGGGTTTTAGCTGATATTCTTACTCCGAGATGAAAGATGTAAATATTTATGTACACACTAGGAAGTAAAAGAGCTGAAAGCTGAGATCAAAAACCAATACCAGACCAAAAACCAATACCAGACCAAAAACCAATACCAGACCAAAAACCAATACCAGACCAAAAACCAATACCAGACCAAAAACCAATACCAGACCAAAAACCAATACCAGACCAAAAACCAATACCAGACCAAAAACCAATACCAGACCAAAAACCAATACCAGACCAAAAACCAATACCAGACCAAAAACCAATACCAAGAAATATAGAATAAAACGTAATCTGAAGATTAGCATCTTGAAACCCAGGATACGGATTAAAATAAGACGATATTGAGTTGTGCTATTTCGATTTTATTGCAAAATCATCATCAGACTGACTAGAGTTACAATATAATACGTGGTCTTATATACAATAGTTATCACATGATGTCATTACAAAGGAATTTGTCGGTGAGAGTCCGATTTCTGGGCAGTGAAAAGGTGTGAAGAAAGTGTAAGAAAAGGGGTTAGGAAATTGAGATCATTTTTTAAAAATCATAATAAACTAATTTTGCCTTTTTCTATCCCAGTTGACTCGATAGTTCAATTGGTAGAGCGGCGGCCTAGAACTGGAAGATGCGAGTTCGAATCCCGCTCGAGACAACGAATTTTTCGTTGTTCTCTGCAGTGTCAGATTAATATGAATCTAGTTTTTGCTGGGCCTTCCCCAGGACTGAACCTGACCTGTACTCTATTCTGTACTGTATAATCTTGGTTTTTTTTTACAGGACGTGGTGGTGGTGGTGGTGGAGGCAGGTACCATGATCGTGGTCAAAGATATGATGGTGGCAGAGGAGGTGGACGGTATGGTCGTTCTGGTCATGATAACAGAGGAGCACCCATGCCCTATGACAACTTCCCAGAGTCAAGTGAAGGTAAGTATTAACCCTCACCTCTCACATAAAGATTTGCTGGTCATCATCGCTTGTAGCTAAATTCTGATAGGCGAAATCTCTGACTTTCTATACGCAAATGTAATCACAGGGTACAGCTTTGGTGAAAGGCTTTATAAATGTCACGAGTCTGGTTTGAATATCTAACCCACAATCTCAGAAGTAAAAGGCACCTTGCTAAAACAACGACACCACTTAAAACATGCAGTATTGAAAGAAAAACAAAATACCAAAAATGTTCGTGTTGCATAACTCGAAATCCTGTTAAAAAATCTGGGTTTTTTAGATAGTGAAAGGGAACGCCCTAGACTAAAGTTATTACCTCGCACGGTAAAAGACCCGGTGAATGAAGTTGCAGACTCGATTCAACAAGCAAAAATATTTGGCGGAGCGAAGCCTCGTGACGAGAAGCAATATGTACAAAAGCAAGCAGAAATTGAACGCAAACGAAAAGAAAGCGAGAGTAGCGAAAAGGACAGCGTTTAAAATGGTACTGTAGATAAATTATTTAAATTAATGAAATATTTATATGTTGTCAAACGTAAACAATATTTGGACCACCGTGTTTAAGATATCTTTTTTCAGGTAGTTTAGATACAAACCACGACAGGTTATTGTAGAATACTACCTACACTGGACCACCACGTTTGAGATATCTTTTTCAGGTAGTTCAGACACAAACTACGACAGCTTATTGTCGAATACTACCTACGCTGGACCATCACAGTTGAAATATTTTTCCAGGTAGTTCACAGTCCTGTATTTTATTTTTTCAGCGTTCAATGGATGTTTTATTACCGGGAGAGGACAAACAACAACTTCAAAGAAAATTCTTTCAAGTTAGAAGCAGGAACTAAACATTTAACTACGGAAAATACAAACTCGCATCTTCAAACTTACGCATGTATGCTAAAGCCGTGGTAAAATTGGTCAAAATTGAACTCTGGACACGTTACTATGGAGTCCGCGAAACATGATGTTAAACATGTGTTGTTTTTTTTTCTCAAAATTACTCAGTTGTATAGTCGGATGGATTATTATAGCACGTTTTGGGAGCATTTACTGGGCTAGTTCAACATAGGTTGCCATGCAAAAATGAGACATCGCAGATTTTAGGTATTTGTAAGGTTTCCATTTCGGAAACGAAATTTGAGCAGTAGATAACTTTGATGATAATCTATTTACGTGGAGGTAACAGCTGTGCAACTTTAAAATGGTTCAGAAACGGAGTTGCTTTGTTTATGTAATGTGTTCTTTGCAGTGCTGGCAAGTCTGGAGGGTAGACAATTGTGATTTTATCGTGATCATTTGCAACAGGTAGAATTTATGCGTTAAAAACAGACACAAGATTGACATTTTAGGGTATCAAACTTAGCAAGAATCAAGTATATAATCCACCAATACTTATGTCAACCAGTCACACTTTAGTTGGCAAAGGATCACGGTAAAATCGACAGCGGTCACTTTGCAAGTTGTTTTTTGCGATAGACAGCAGGCGCCGAAGACTTCTAAACATGCAAGATGTTCCAAGATATCTGGCAAGTAACAAGTTAATGACTGCAAGTTCTTAGCAATCCCGTTTTCCACTTCGACCATATTCTATTGTGCGTATTCTATTGTGTGTATATCATTAGTTTCGCTTTAGTATACCCATGCAGGAAACTATGAAATACTCTACGTTTCTTCACGATCCTGTTGAAATGCGCTTAAAAACGTCTTCCAGACTTGTCACACAAACTAAGCATGAAACCCTTGCAATCCTAGTTACACTAGATCCGAATCCAAGAGATTATATTATACTTACAAGATTATATAGTGCTTGCATCGAGTGAAATAAAGTTTAAAATATGTACTTTTTTAATAGAATCGAACTTATTAAAATCTCTTAAAGTTGATTACGTGCATGCATGTCCGTCATGCTCGTTCAGAATGTTTTTGGTCCAACCTCGTTCCATGTGTTCTTTTGTCCACTGAACAAGATGCCAATTAACTTAATCATTGTAAAATTCGATATATATTATATATAAACACTATATACATAAAATAAAGTTGTTCCTCAGTATTTTCTTGCCATTTAAGTGTGTGTTTCGGATCAAACTTGTCGTAATGCAAGGGTGTTTATGTGACTTGATTTTGAAAAAAAGAAGAGAAAACATTTGAGATCAAGTTTTTAGGGTATTGTGCTCTTGCTGATGTTTATTGTAAATCATTGTTTTTTTCGACAACTCCTGGGAAAGGGGGAAAACAATCCTTCTAAAAGTATCAACGTGGAGGGAGAAAGTAAGGCTACAGCCGCCTATTGCAAGAGGGCCTTCCCGCAAAGCGGTTTCTTATCGTTTAAAGGCCCTGTCACACGGTGCAATAGACCGACCCCGGCTATGCTTGACTGACCGGCAAAACAATGGGTAGTTTTCCCAATGGAATACAGAATGTCCGATCAACAAACTTAAATTTATAAGAAGTTCAAGCCGTTATCGATTCTTTTGCAAATGTACCCTCCAGAATGCTTGATTTTTGGGCCGACATTTTCAAATTTTTAACAATCGGTGTTTTTTCCACGCTGTATATCGAAAACAAATTTTAGCCGACGTAGCAACAGTAAGTAGGAAGGGAGAACAATAGATGCGGGATCGGTTTATTGTATTGCGACTTGCAACGCAATTCTACTTTTAAGAGATGTTGTGACAAATGTTTGGTATGTTAAAAATATATTAGCAAACTTTGATGGGAACTTGTATTTGCCAATTTTACATCACCCAAAAGTAGAATTGCATTGCAAGTTGCAAGAAAAATTGCACCGTGTGACAGAGCCTTAAATTGAAAAGGATTGAGAGAAAAGGATACATAAATAGTTCCAGTCGAGAGTTCATAAAATAAAAGAAAAACACGCCTCCCGCGAACAATAAAGCAAGTGGAGATCCTAAGCTACAGCCTAAACAGAAGAACCAGAAATTTGTGCCCAGTCTTTACGCACTCATCTTCATTATGCAGGTTCTGGTCAGCCGATTGCATTTTCTGGCTAATAGTAACCAGAAAGACCACTCACCCCCCTGTTCCGCCATTACACTGGCCAGTAAACTGCATAAAATGAGGGGGGAGTGGTCTATCTGGTTACTTTGTATTCTGTGACAACGCAAATCGATTCCCAAAGGACTGGGGCCAAGACTATACAATGCCGTTAAATATATATTTCAAATAAATATATATAAACATAAATTTTAAATACGGTGGATAATATCAATTTATTTAGGTCATTTAATTCATAAATCAGTTTCAAGCACCCCCTCCATGCTTCTTCTTCGTACAACCTTGTTCACAATTCGACTTTCTTTAAATTTCCTCCGCCGCTCGACGCCAGTCCCCTCATTCTTATTCAAATCCACGCTGCCATTGCGTGGCAACGGTCCCAGCAGGCCTAGCGACCTGATGGCCCTGTACTGATCGGGAATCTCCATAAGTGCCTGGACGGCGAACTCGAAATCGACGTCACGTGAAAACCTGGAACTCTTCTTCTCGGCGAATTCTACGAACTGAAAATTATCGAAACGCCTTTGCGGTAGTTTATCATCATATTCGTGCATCACCTCCCATGGACCATCGCCGACTCCAACCAGGACGATCGACAAAGGGTGACTGGAAGCATCGACGATAGCTTCACGTGTGTCCAAATCTTGCTGGTTTTCAACCCTACCGTCGGCGATGATAAGAAGTATATGATATTTTTTAGTTTTTCTTACAATCTCAATTGCTTTTCTTATAATTGGGGCAAAACTAGTGGGTCCGCTAAGAGCGACCGAGCCGACAGTTCTTGTGTAACGGCTCAAAACCTCGTCGACACTCTTGCACGGCGAATTTTCTAGCAGCGAGAACACGCTATGGTCCTTGGTTTTTTCATCTCCAAATCCATACACCGGAATCAAACTGTCCTCGTCGAGATCTTGCAATCCCTCGCCGATCGCTCGGATCACGCGCTGATAAGGGTTCCACTTACTGATGCGATTCGACTTCGGGTCGATGACGATGTGATGTAAGCAACGTCCACCAAAGCTCTTCCTACCCTGCCACTCGTTGCTCGCCGTGAAATCTATCCCGATGATAAGATTTGCTTTCTCTAGACCGTTCGCTTTCATTGCCTTTGTAATTCCTGCCAAGCTGCTGAACCTGTCTTCGTTCTCGCTAAAGGTGTTCGATTTGTTTGTGACACCAAGCATGCGAAGAACTGACCAAGACTGCATCCTCTTTGGAATGATATTGTAGGCGAGTCTCGGATGGTAGATCACATTATACACAATATAACAAATCCATAATAAGACAACAGCGATAAAAATTACTTCTGACAGCCAAAATAGCACGCTAACAGCTTCGGCCATTGACCCAGTTGGAGTTTAAGAGATGTTTGGTATTGCTTTACAATATGCATATAATCTCACACGCCAATGAGTTTTAACACTAGAAATTCCTTAAGACTTCGCAAGTTAGCCCTTCTAACCAAAAGTTGCACACGTTGTATAAACACAAAGCTCTGATGTAGCTACTAAATTCGCTTATTCGCCTTTCTTTACGACACTTGCAAATGCCTTGTTATTCCGACGACAAATGCAAACAATCTCCGATCTTGGTTTTAATTAAACTCCATGTTCAGGCGATATAAATAAACAGCAAATTGCATTCGCTATCTTCTCGCGGTCAATCGTTATAAAATCTATTCACCGCTCTGCGATTTCCAAACTGGAAGGCTCCAATAAACCAACTTCTCAGTAGAGCTCCTGAATTCCCTTCAGTTTCACTTCGAAATGTACAACTTTAATTACCCACTTCTTAAACATAATTTCGAGTCAAATTGTCAAAACAATCCTGAAGCCAAAGCGACGAGAGACACGTTGTTTTGAAAAGAAGTGGAATACCACACGAGTTTACACCTATACACTGGTATAGACTTTTCTCTAACATAAAGCCCTCTGATGTTGCATCGTAATATTATTTACAAACAGTCTAGTTAATATATGCACGCTAAACCATATGTGTTCACAATGTCTGCATAATATTTACACGCACAAGTGCGTCTCAATACGTCAAAACATCAAGACTTCCAACTTCAGATTGGGTTCGCCAGTCACGACCTCTGACCTTACCGCAAAATACCTATTGCTTCGACTGGTCGGTAAAATTTGCAACGTATATAGCATCGATGTACATTCTAGGCTGCAACTAGCAATTGTAAAGGCACGTGATAGAGACAATATTACATTTTTTCATTAGCTGATACTAGACTTTGATTTGCATAACAATTAGTACAATTCAATGGATATCAGTAAATTATTTTTCGTTCCTTATCAACGTCGACTAATGCAGTTAACTACCGGAAAATGACTCTGCACTTTTTCTCTAACGACTATTTTCAACGGATTTTCTTTCACTCGACATCCGACTTCAACAGTCAGTGTTTCCCTTTCCGAGTGTTACATAACCTTAGATAAAGCCTATTAAAGATTTTGCAGTTTCCAGCCGTGAGAAAATTTACATAAATACAGCTTTCTTATCGCAGGCAATTACCCATTAATAAATGAGCAATACAGCTTTTGTCAAGTTATCACGAAAATAATTCATGCCCTTTAATGAGATTGGACTGTTATCGTGGAAAGATCATTTTTGCCATCTCTCCCGCTCTCCTACGATGTAAGTTCGTTTTCCCCTTTGACGGTACCGCAGTCAAACTCAATTGTATTTTATTGTTTCGTGGACGCTGAAGCAGAACATGAATAAAATACAATATGTTTCCGGTTTCCCTACGATACGATTGAAGTGGAAAACAGTCTGGTAAAACGATTTCTTATCTGTGTTATCATTTAAACTTTTTGGTGTTAAACTACAAATCTTTCTACCTTAAAATAAGTTGCTTTATATTAATGTTGAAATATGACCGGGTTATATATACTATAAACATTAGGTGAAAATACCATCAAGCAAGGTAAGGTGAAATACCATCAAGCAGAGTACAATCAAAATACCATCAGGCAGAGTAACGTGAAAATACCATCAAGCAAGGTATGGTAAAAATACTATCAAGTGGGGCGAGGTGAAAATACTACCAAGCGAGGTATGGTGAAAATACCATTAAGCAGATTAAATTGAAAATACCATGAAGCAGAGTAACAGGAAAATACCATCAAGCAAGGTATCGTGAAAATACCATCAAGCAAGGTATGGCAAAATGCCATCAAGCCAGGCACTGAGGCACAGTGAAAATACCATCAAGCAGAGTTACGTGAAAATACCATCAAGCAAGCAATGGTGAAAATACCATCAAGCAAGGTATGGTGAAAATACCATCAAGCAAGGTATGGTGAAAATACTATCAAGCAAGGTATGGTCAAAATACCATCAAGCAAGGTATGGTGAAAATTCCATCAAACAAGGTATGGTGAAAATACCATCAAGTGGGGTGAGGTGAAAATACCATCAAGCAAGCTAAGGTGAAGCTAAGGTGTATAAAATTGTAGAGTGAAAGTGAATTGTTTTATTTTTACTTCCGTTATACTTGGGCGAATTAGGTAAAAAAGTAAATGAGAATGTGCTTGGCTCAGCCAGGCTATAAAAAGAAATGGGATTGTTTTTAGAAGCATTGTGTATACAACATACTATATACAAAATACATTATTCAAAAAAAATTGCTGTTATTAATCAACACTGAGTACTATATAACAAAATATATGTTCAGATATCAAGTTTACAACTTTGAATCATCAATTTTGTTGCATTCTATCATTAATATTTTGTTCTAATTGCTACCCAATAAATGTCGAAACAGTCCATTAGAAGTATAATACAACAAATATTACATTGACACAACAATAAGACTAGCCACTCCACTTACATACCGAGTTGTTCTTGAATAGCAGAAATAACAACCTCACTTTCAGGAAACTTGAGTTTTCGTGGAGGGCCCTTCTTGATGCCAGTCCAAATTACGACCTCTATAAATTTATTGAAGAATGAGATAATGAGATCTTGGATGTTTTATGTTGTTTTTGCTGATTTACAGCTGAGTTGACAGTGATATTAGTTGAAACATGCAAATTCTGGTCGCTGAGAATTCAGAATTTTAAATTACAATTCAGCAGAGCTCGAAGTAGCAGACTACCAATGGCCAAAGGCAGGCCATAATTTAGAGATGGCAGGTAAAAATAAAAATCGACTGCCAAATTGAAAAAAAAGTGGCATGAATGTGGTGTTGAATTTTTAACTCACACCTGAAATACTCAGTAGAAATCTAGATCATTTTGATGCCTAAATATGTTGGTACTGTATATTTGAACTTAATATTACTACAGTCAAATATACCAATTAAGTATAGAGCAATACAACTAAAAATAAAAATAAATTCTTATCATGAAAACATTCATTTCTACAACATACGAGACCTCACCAGTTTTAGCAGGTAAAGAAATAAAATGACAGGCTAAATGGTATTTGACCTGCGATTTGGCGGGTCATACTTTTTTTCTATTTCAAGCCCTGCAACTCAGTAGTTAGGTGAAAGAATAAAATATGTACAAAAATTGTTTTAGCAGTGTGGTGTGTCATCAAACACACTTGCATGACGTTTATGACCCCCCCCCCCCTACTGATCTGAAAATAGATAACCTGGATAGAGTTTCTATGCCACAAAAATCGTGGCCTCTTTTGATGTCAAACACCTGATTCTTGGGACCACTTATGGTGTCTGAACAAGGCGTGCATTCGAAGCTGTATATACTCCATTCAGGCTACCTATTTTCAGATCAATGGGACCCCCTAATGATCCACCTGCAGTTATAAAGTCAATCTTTCATTATTGTTTCTAGCTGCCTTTGGTGGAAAATTTTGCCAAGAAAAAACTTAACTAGTTGCTTTTTTAGACCATAGACAAGGAGGCTACCAAGGTACCAAGATAATTAGTTGAAAAATTCGAACTTTATAACTCAATTCATGTAGCTGTTGAGATACCTGTAGCATCGTCTTTGTACAACACAACTTCAAAACTTTTAGATCTCGGTTTCTGTGGATTTACTTCGATTTGAGCCTCTGGAAATGCTTGCTCCAGCTCCACACACAACTGGCCAGCTTTCCGCTTGTATACCTGTCAGGAATTACTGCCAAAGAAAACACATGTTGGTGGTTGACCTCATGGCCAGTTTGTCAAGGTCTGGATTATACTATCAATGTATGTTCGGCTTATCAAGGATGTGAGCCAGGACCTCATGCACATATATCAAGTTCAACGCAACTTTAATATTACCAATATTAAACCACTACCAACTCAGCTGGTAAAAAATAAAAGAGTTTATATATTTACCATCTTTCGATCCGAATTGAAATTTCTTTCTCAACTTTCTCTTCTGAGTCTTCTCCTTGTCTCTTCGTCTTCTTCTTCTTGCTATCTTCCTCGAGCTTTGACTCATTTTCCCGCTTGCGTTTCAAACTATCATCTTTTGCATCAGTGGCTTCGTTTTCAGCTGACTTTGGAGTCTCGACATCGCTTTCTTGCGAAGGAACGACAGTGTTCTCGACCGCAGGAGCATCCGTAATCGGATCTTCCACTTTGTCTTTTATATCGTCCGGTTTTGTTTCGTCTTTATCTGAGGCCTTTGCAGCTTTTGAAAGTCTATTTTTTTCCTTCCTCCGAGTTTGCTTCTTTCTCGCCATTTTTGAACACGTGTGGGGTGATTTACAAATCATAATTATATAATTAATATAATTTATATAATTAAGATGCGATTTTTAGAATGAATTTTAATTATTTCTGAAATTAATAATAATACCTAGTTACTATGATATGCACATGTACATTACAATCATGGCGTTAAAATTTAAGTATCTAAAAAGTCACTGAGAAAGTTTAAACCTTGACTCCAAAGAGTTCCACAAGCTTACAATTCTATAATAAAATGTCCTTTGACCAGTGGCACCTTTAAATAGTGGAATATTCAATTTATGTGAATTACGCGCAGTTATGTAATTGGCTCCAGGCTTTACAAATGGATCAGATAAATAATCTGGAGCGCAACCGGTCATGCATTTAAATGCCGAAGTAGCGTTTCTCAAATACAACTCGCTAGCCACAGGCAAGCATTCCAGTTCCTTTAGAGCAGGTGTGACATGGTCAAATTTCCTTATACCACAGACAAAATACGGCAAGCAAAACTTTGTATTAGCTGCGATTTCTCAATGTTGCACTTCGAGATATTACTCCAAACATTAGAACCATAATAAAGTCTGCTAAAAACCAAACCCTTTATGATAATAATCAGAATACATTTGTCAAAAGCATGCTTCACAAGATTGATTTGACACAGTATGCACATGCACGTGGAGACGGTCTTATTAACGTCGGGGTTGTAGGTTAAATTAACATCCAAAGTCACGCCAAGATCCTTCGCCATTTTGATGGAAAATGCCTTTCGTCTAGACTCTACGAACATGCAACAACCTCTTTATCAAAAACCTATTTTCACTGCATCACTACCGACACTAAACCTTAATTCGAGATACTGTTTTTACTTTTTCGATTACCTGAACACATTCCTTCTTTGGCATGTCTTACGAAATCTGTTTCATCCTACAACAGCCATAAAAAACCCGAGCTGCACCTATTCTTGCAGTACAATTGAACAAATAATAAATTTAATGTTATTAAATTCGTGTTAAACGTTCTAAATCCATACTCATTCAATACAAAACAACGGTAATTCCGAAAATAAACATTCAATTCTTACTATATAAATAAAGGTTCTTTTGTCACAATTAAAAATTTCAATCTAAAATTCAATTCCATAAATTCAAATGTCCATATTCGCAATAAATCCTGTGGCAACCTTCGTCTTTTTCTGAAAGAAAAAAGAAGTTGCACATACAATATTTAAAAAATTTTTTTGCCCTAAAGCGATTTTTTTCTCGTCAAACAAGGCTTCAAAACGACTTCGCCAAAATGGTGTGAAATTTTAAAATAATTTCCCACAAAGTAGAGTGGAAAAAAAACAATCACAGCTAGGTGAAACTCTGTGTAATACGGTGTGACCATTTATGCAATTTTTTTCCACCAAAGCTGCTTAGATTTGGCGAGATCACCCCCTCCTGTTCTAAATGTTGCAAATCTTTAAAGCAAGGGGGAATGTCCAAGCCCATCCAACTGGATCTGGTAAAAAACACACCAGATCTGGTCACACTGGTGTAATATGTCTTCCAGGGGTCCAAATTTAGTTTTTCAGCTCCGGCCAGGGGGGGGGTTACGAAGATACGGTGATAATCGATATTTTTGTGCCAAATACTAATATACCAAATTTGGAGGAAACCTAGATATTAATACCAAAAACATTGGGTATATTGCGAGGGGACAGCAACTTCAGGTCTTATGCGGTTCACCTGAACTCAATCTGCTGTGCAAAAGAAAAAAGATCCAGAAGAAAATCCTAAAAGAAGCCCCGACCTTCATCACTTGCCACATTTCCTGCTTCAGATCGCTCAGAAGTTCCTTGTTCAGGGTTGGTGTCGCTACGGGGGCTGGAGCCTCGGGTCTCGTGAACTCCTGAAAGAAAAGCCAAGGACAAAACTTGTTGAGTGTGAGTTCATAGCTACCAACTACACCAACAGGCTTTTCAAATGCTTGGCTGCCTTTGTTCCATTCTATGTTTACATTATCAGAAGAGTTTTAACAAGACATGCGAGTTATCAATTCACTCACATATATATAGTTTAAAAGCTTGGCTACCTTTGTTTTATTCTATGATTACATTATCAGAACAGTGGTAACTAGGACATGCGAATTATCAATTCACTCGCACATATATAGTTTAAGCGCTTGGCTACCTTTGTTCCATTCTATGATTACATTATCAAAACAGTTTTAACAAGACACATGAGTCATCAATTTACTCACATATATAGTTTAAATTGCTTGGCTACCTTTGTCCCATTCTATATGTTTACATTACCCGATGAGAGATAACCAGACATGTAAGTTGCAAGTACATTTATATATTAAGTAATTGTTCAAAACAATTACTCGGTACCTGAGTCGTATGCTCGTCGACATAAATACGTAAAACAGATCCCCAAGATTTCAAATGTGGGTAAAGTTTCTGCAGGAAAAAACATGGTTCTGAATTAAGTCTCAGAGTACATAAAGACGTACTAGAAGGTAAACAATGGATAAATCATTACCTGCAAAACAGCTTGAGATGCGAGTTCTCGGCCCAATTTCTTGCTACGACAAGTTCCCTTGAGAAGAGACAAAGCATAGTTTAGCGGCGAGAAAGGGTTGTGTGAATTCTTACAGTGATACTGGTTGATTGACAGTAAAACCCTGTCCACACTAACAACATAAGCATAAGCAACATAACTGTTTGATTGACATTGAGGCCTAAACCTCCCTAGTGGCATAAGTATAAGCAACAAAACAAAACATAACTTTTCCTCAGAGGTTTACGAAGACAAAGCAGAAAGAATTTTCTTTTGAATTTGCTTTTGTTCTGTCATAGCTTATGCTCGTAAAGAGAACCAGATTTGATACGTATACGGTTTAATAGTAGCCTCGACTAAGACTGCGGACTTAATCGATGTTACCAACCGTAAAAGGACTGAAAACGTACATTGGATCACCGCTACTTTCCACATGTTGAAACATCCCCACAACTACCACCACAACTACCCCCCCCCTCCCTCTCCACCACCACCATTACCATCTCCACTACCCCTCCTGCACTAACCACCCAGCCCTCGACTTTTTCCTACAGTCACAACTCACAGTAACTTTGTGTTTTCCAAATTCCATGGTGTAATGCAGCTGCTTGTCTGAGCCATGTTTCAACTCAAACTTCACTTTGGAATTCAACACTCCTTGGTTTCTGAAACACAAATGGAATTATTATTCACTATGTATACAAGTCGCATGTTGATTGGCTAACGACTTACAGAGAATTTCGACTGTGCGCAATTGTAACGTTTTTTGATGTTTTGTAATCGTGATGTCACATTTTCAAATAATGTGCTGACGCCAGCAAACGGAAACGTTTTTGAGCGAAAAATGGCGTAAGAGGTATTGAATTTTTATGGCGACTTTGGTTTTGTTGGATTTCAAAATATTTTGGTGCA
This sequence comes from Muricea muricata, assembly GCA_963855995.1. Classification (NCBI taxonomy): domain Eukaryota; kingdom Metazoa; phylum Cnidaria; class Anthozoa; order Malacalcyonacea; family Plexauridae; genus Muricea; species Muricea muricata. Next base: position 11,559,153 of record OY979729.1, on the reverse strand, counting down.
CTTTTTTTGTAAATAATAAAATAATTATTGAATTCAGCTTTCGTGGAATATCAAGAATTATCGAGGCATCGGTTAGCGTTATCTGCCTCAGCGTTCGGCTTCGGCAGATAACGCCAACCTCTGCCTCAATAATTCTCGATATTCCGCCTCAACCTCATCCAATAAGTATTAATTAGCCATTTGACCATTTCCCAACTGACGACCGTAAAGCATATGTGGATCGTGTGGAGGGACAACGGGAAATGGGAGAACACGTTGAAATCGCAGAAAGAAAACATAAAAGATGCCTCAAAGGCTGTTTGCACTATTTGTTCAATGTCTCTCTTATGTCAGTAAGTCAATCAGTAAAAAGTTTTGATTTCCTGCCCTAACCTCACAGCAGAAGTTGGTTTCCAAGAGAGTTGTGGATACAAACTAGCAATATTATAATCAATTACAAATACAAGAATTAAGAGTGAGGGTAATTAAGTTTTTTTTAAAAATTATCAGTCTTTAATTGCACTCTTTCATTACCTTTTAATGCACTCATTTAGAACTTGATAAGGATTCAACAATCCTAATTTGGAAGTCAATTCGTACACGTTCGGATCTTCTATCGGAATTTTATCAAAGATCTAAAATATCGCAAAACGTAAGAAAATGAGTACTTTACGTTGACCACGATTGTACAATTTTCGATGTTCATCAATATGTCAATGTATTCTGCTGACAACAGAAGTTACAGTTAAGTTCAGGAGTTCTCCAGTACAAAACCAATGAGGAATCTTCCACAGGTTCTAAAATCGCTGCATTTTTTTTATCTAGTTTCACCACAAGGGAAGGGTCACCACAACAGCGTGAGCTAATTTCTGTGGGCCCGTATTACCTATCCCACCCTGTCAACTTTCCCTGTGGGAGGAAACCCGAGTAATCGCAGAAAACCGACGACTTTCGACATTGATTTATATCACATAACAACTCTTCACACGAGGTGAAGTTCGAGTCAAATACTGAACTCACGACCCTACAGGTGAAAGGCGAGTGGTCTAACCACCATCGGTTCCTTTTTCCGTATGTGCAGCGATGAAATTTTCCTAAGCGATGTATATGGAAGGTGGTAAAGGGTACTTTGGTTGTGAAATGTTCTAAAACGTGGAAAATATAACCTTGCGAATTTGGCAAATTTTGGAGGTCGATACATATTGGAGGCTTATACATATTGAAAGAAATAGGATCTAGTCAAACGAAAACTGGTATAGATCTATATGTACTGTGTATAGATTTTAAGACACGCGAATTGTGAATATCCTTTTTCGAAAGGTGATGTACACCACCCCTTTACCACCCAGTATATACGCGAATGGCATGTAACCCCCTCCACCCCCCCCCCCACCCAGTGTATAAGCCAATGGCATGCAGTCATCAACGGAAAAAAGACAAACTTTTGCAAAAGTAAGCTTATCAAACCTTCAGGTTCTCCTCCACGTCTGTCAGTCGTCTAAACCATTTCGGCAGGAGAATTTCGAGGGTCCTTTGAGCGGCAACGTGTTTCGCTTGCTTCTTGCTGGCAGCCATTCCTCTCCCGTGTTCCTTCCCATCAACGTGGACGATCGCGAGAAACGGTGTCTTGGGCACGCCGCTTTCTTTCGTTGTGTATTGCGGTTTGCTTTGCAACTTTTTCAAGCAATATTCGTGCAGCAATGATCGGACACTCTTTCCCGCCGGATTGATAAAAGCTTTCTCGTTGTTTTTAGACTTGGGATTCGTCCCTTCGACCAGATATGGAATTGTTTTCAATATTTTCGTGGATGGATAATCCTGCACCGCGTCTTGGGGCATTTCGTTCGAGTCTGTCAACAAAAGCTTGCTTTCTTGCTCTTTGGATATCTCGCAGAACTCCCACAGTTTGCCAAGGTAGTCAGTGATATCTTCCACGCTGGACATTTGAAGTTCTGGTGGTGTCTTCGCCCTCTCCGAAGCACTCCCAGGATCGCCATCGCTGTCAACGTTTTCTGACGCTCTGATCGATGCAACAGCTTCATTTACTGCATGATTTTGATCGGTTGCCATGTCAATCTGGTCACTGGTTGCAAACGTACTGGCTGAGGATACTGTTTTAGATGTGCTGTGATTGTCATCAGGATCAATTTTAATCTTGGTACTATCTTGGGCTATGGTTGTCGTTTCATCATTGCTGCTACTGTTGGCACCATTAGGGTTACTGTCAAAACTACCAGCTGGGATACCATCAAAACTGCTCTGACTACCATCAGTGCTCATGTGGTGAGCATTGCTGTTACCATCATTTGTACCATCTACATTAACATTACCAGCACACTGCGTACCAAAACTTTTTTGATGGTTACCAATATCATCACTCTTGCTTCCATCACTGTTGCCATAGCAATGATCAACATTGCCAAACTCATTTCTAATGTTCCCATGGTTACCATCAGAAACGCCATCATCACTGTTGTCATGGTAACCTGCATCTGAGTGTTGGTCAGCAGAAATTGTTGAAGACATGTTGCCATGGTTACCAAGATGGATTTCACGGTCACCAGATTGGTTGTCAAGGTTACCAGTGTGGTGACCTATGATACCATCCTGGACGTCCAGTAGTTTATGTTTCTTCCGTTTTCTTCTTTCCTTGTTGCTATTCAAAGCCATAATCTGATGCAGGCACGGTATTGCGACAGTCGGCACATCATGTTTCTGTAGTTAGGTTAGTGGTTGAAAGTTAGATTAATTAATATGGTTAAAAATTTCCAAACTGTTGTAAAACTCTCATGCACTAAGTACTCTTGCTTTTCAAGTTATCAACTCTAATGTCCTTGTTTAGTTTGGGCATACTGTAAAGTTATTATTCGTAATTGTTGTTCATCATTTATAACATCAGGAAAGTCTACAGTTCTCATAATTGTAATCACCAAAAGCAATCAAAACGAATGTTATAAAACAAGCAATATTGCAATGTTGCAGTGTTGGTATGTGAGTAACTCAGAGTAGATTCATGCATCTCATGATGAAACTAAGAAATATTTAGTATTTAGGGAGTATAGGTTCTTTCACAAGGAACAAACAGTAAACGCAGCCAGCCCTCAAATTAAGTCCTACAATGCAAATATTTCCGTGTTCATTAACTTTGAAAACAATCAATTTCTAAAGAAATGAACAATAACTTACAATACATTTGAAACTTCCACCAAAGGCCTTTTAACATAAATTTTTACTTTATAATTTTAAGCAGTGAAAGACCCTAAAACCTTTCATGTACTATTAACTGCATAACCTAAACTGGTAATGTTAGTGTGAAGTAACATGGAATATTATTATGAAATAATATACCTAATCCACAAAATCCTTAAAACAAAATGTTCTATTTGGACAACCTAGTTCAACAACTGAAACTAATACTGCACTCTTCAATACTTTCTTTTCAAATAAAAGTTTCTACTTTCTATAGGCCTGTACTAGACTGAGTTACACTGCAATAAAGATATACCACACACATTAGAATAGTGTTGTTTTAAAGTACTAGTCACCATCAACACCAACAAAGCATACCACAATTACATTCATAGAACTGATCAAATTTTACAGATGAGTTTCAGTTCACAAAAAGTTGCATTTCATAGGCAGCAGCAGAATTATTTGTTAACATTTGGTCTGGTTGATAAACAGCCTCACCAAAATGAACAAAATGGTCCAACTGCTGCCAGTGCTATTGTGTACATTACCCGAACGCTTGCTTGCCCAATATGGTACGGCCGCGCCCATGTACAAACTCGAGTTGTTCGATTCAGGTAGATAATGCCACCACTTTTGTGATACAATGCTATCCAGTGTTGTGGCAATGCTATGTTTGGATGCTTTCCACTGACTGACATATGCAAAAGAAACAGCAGTTAGTGCAAAGGTGGCCTAATTCACTTTGTAGTGTCAGTAATATATAGAGATCAGTGTGCACATAAGAACTTACAAAGTATGATTATGTGCACACTGATCTCTATGTATTACTGAAAATACACAGTAAACTGGGCTGCCTATGGGTAGTGCATTCATTTTCTTTTATGTTCAAAACAACAGGTTTCACTTTTTTCCTCTTGTAGTAACACTGGAGTGACTGGATCAATAAGAGATGATCCTTACTGGATCTCTAGGAAGAACAGTTTAGAACTGATAGAGCTATCCAGTATGAATGAAATAAAGTCAGTTTACTTTCCAGTACGCAAATGAGTTTACAAGACGAAGACAGTAAAGTCGACGGTTAAAAGACTCACGCTTGACTACCCGAACACAGTCATCTGGATCCTTAGTTTTGGTGTCATCAAATGTTCCTTTATTTGACAGTTCTTGTTCTAAAAGCTGGTCCCGTAACTCGTCCACATCACCACAATTAATCTCTTCATCCAATTCTTCGTCTGACTCTAGCTTTCTCTTCATTTTAGAAATTAAAAATTGGATTTTCCTATCAACAAATTCGCCATTGACTGACGAGTTCTGCTTTCGTCAGCGTTTCATGCAATACTTCATGTAATAATTTCAACCAATTTTGCTATTAAGGTGGCTAGTGACTGTCTTAGGAATTAGAGGAATTATATAAAATTTATAACCTATTGCAATTTGTAACATGATTTAACGAGTCATATTCTGATGGTTACTGGTGCTAATGAGCAGGCAACCTCCAGATCCTATTTATATATTACGGGGGGTGGGATCACCAATTACAGCAGTCGAATTTTGCCCTTTTGGTGGAAATCAACAACATCTACTCTCAGGGTATGGTGATTAAATGGTATGGTACACAGAATAGTTAATGGACTGTAGGGCCAGCCAGCAATGCAACATGATGCCTTATGTTTATGCAGTTTACTGATTGGGACAGCTGGTTCAGCATTCTTATAATGACTGGAAAATGCAATTGACGGGCTGGGATAACCCAGAGTGGATAGTTTGTGTTGCACAAAGTGACAAAGATATTAGGCACGCAATTTTGATATCTTGTACATATTGTCTATTGCATTTCAAAGATCTTGGGCACACAATTTTCAAACTTTCCACTCGGGTAATGATATTCCATAATGTGGACACACAAAATTTATTTGATTGTCCTACTGTCAACTACGATCCCTATATTGTGGTGCTGCTGTTGGTAGTTACTTGTAATCACTTTCAGTCTTTCATGGTGACATGGTGAAAGTAACTAAAAACAGGCTTGAAAAGTAACCCTTACACCTTAATATCTTCTACATTATCCAGATATAAGTTTGTGTGGTTATCCACACACAAGTCTAACACACAATTTTATTTTTGAAACATTATCAGTGACCAAAAAGGAATTGTAAGCATCTGGAACTTAGCAACAAAGCGAATAGAATTTACATTAGATGGTCATGCCGGGAAATCCGTTCTAAATTTACAATATTTGAAGAATGGTCAACTCTTAAGGTACTGGCATGACCAATGTAATTATTAAACCATACCTGTTGTAGATCAAGGCAGACCAATAACTCCAAGTTTTCTGACTGTTATGTCACCTGTATTCTAATACATGATATAGTTTTTACTACCATTTTCACTTAGTCATGGTCGTGACGGGAACATCCATATTTGGAATCTAGACAGACATGTAATCCAGCAAACTTTGAAAGTATCTGAATTAGGATTCTGCAAATGTCAAATTGTTTGTAAGATTAATGATATTAATTCACATAACAATAATCATTGAAGTTCTGAAGTAAGTCTAGCAAAAGTCAGAATTAAAAAAGGCAGACAAAATTCCTTCTGGTTTTAGGCAATTTACATAGCAGCGGCAATGAATGCCTTGCAGTTTCAAGCGAAAACCAGTCAGAAGTAAGTTGGTATATAAATAAACTGTTTACAGCTTCAAACTAGGGCTTAATAGAATGTTTGGAGTATTAAACATATTTACCAAAACCTAGATTGATATTCTATGCTTGAAAACCAAGAAAATTGTCAAGAAATTGAAGGCAGAATCCTCAAATTCATTTGGTAAGCTATATATTTGCTACTTGTGGTGATGAATTGCCACTAATAAGCAAGATGCATAACTGGAGATTAATGAAAGTTTTTGATGGTTTTTTTTTTTTGCAATTTAGGAATGTGTATGTGTCTCAAACCAATTGAAAGCGACAAGAAATCCCTCCTAGCAGGTTATGAAAGTGGAGATATTGTCTTATGGGATTTACAGACTTCAAATATGGTTTCCAAACTCTGTGCACATAAAGAGCCAGGTAATAAAACTATATGTGTTTACTATATATAGATGGAATAAAACCACAAAAATTTGTTTTTCACAGTAATGTGTATGGATTTTGACTCAACATCAAAGCAAGGTATATCTGGTTCTGCCGAGGACAAGTTTACCATATTTAAACTCACGTCCGAAGGATTAGAGGTGCTAAAAACTGTGCAAATAAAGAATGCTGGTATTTCTGAAGTCAAAGTACGTGGGGACTGCAAGATATTTGCTACTGGTGGTTGGGATCACAAGTGAGTAATGAACAGTTTAGAGCTGTCTAGTAACTAAAGAACAGTGATAAATAAATGAAGTTAGCTTAGAATAGAATCCTTCTGTGGTAAACGAAAATTAACAAGAGATGATCCTTACTGGACCTCTAGGAAGAACAGTTTAGAACTGATAGAGCTATCCAGCACAAATAAAGTTAGCTTAGTTTAGGTTTCCTTCTGTAGTAACACTGGATCAATAAGAGATGACCCTTACTGGACCTCCTGGAGGAACAATTTGGAACTGATAGAGCTATTCCGTATAAATAAAGTTAGTTTAGTTCAGGTCCCTCCTGTAGTAACACCAGATCAATAAGAGACAATACTGGATATCTAGGACAATTGGACAAACAGTAAATTTAGAACTTGGAAGAAACGGCTTGAACAGCTAATTTCCCTTTTGCTAAATTCCAGGCTGAGAATATTCAGTTGGAAAAGCTTCAAACCTTTGGCAATTCTTAACTACCACACCCAATCTGTGGATGCCATTGCATTTTCAAACTGTCATGAACAACTTCTCGCTGCTGGTTCTAAAGATGGTCGTATAAGCTTGTGGTCGCTTTATAAAGACAATTAGAGAAACTGCTACATTAGAAAAAAAAATTCCTATGATCATTAATATTAATACAATTATGTTAATACAACTTGCCACAAGGTTGTCCTAGCAACTCTGATACAGACCTGTTGTAAAAAGATTCGCATAAAGTTCGCAACACAAAGCTGCAACAATATTGTTTTTAAGAGGAGATTTTATACAGAATCGCGTATTGTTTGCTCAAAACCAATCAGGTCGCACGGATTGATATGCGCATTTACAAGATGGCGGCGTGTTCCTTTCGAAGGTTTTTTGAGTGCTTTTTACATGGGCAAATGATGGAAAAAATGAGAAATGTTTTGAAAAAATGACTAACAATCCATGGTAAAAAAGTATTAGGCTTTTCGTTGATATGAATGGATGAAAATCAAGTCTTACTGGTGTGAATGTTGCCGTCATAAAGATACGAGTTTGATTTACTTATGGATATGGTAGTATGGAACGTGGAAGGTAAGATATTACATTTATATCCCTGCATCATTCTTGCTGGAACAACCTTGTCTGATTGTCCCATGAAGCTTTTTGCAAGTTGTTAACTCAGCTTTTTCCAAACTTGTTCCAACTTGTTTGCAAACTTGTAATAACGCGTTCTTTGTTTGCATTTGTATCATTACAAGAGAAACCATATCGAGACTTTGCTTAAGAGTGAAATTTAATTAGACCTCTACGAGGTCACAATATTGAATAGTCTAAACAATTACCTACCCTTAACTTAGTTTTAAATACTGTACGTTTTCATATTCTACAATGAAATTTTTAGGCTAGCTTGTATTCACACTAACTTTGCCTCGTGTAAGATTCATATTGTAAACTAGTGGAAATGAAATTTAACAAAAAATACAAGCGGTAAATCTTCTGTCCACCTTTAACCACATTAAACCGAAAGGTGCTACATTTGTGCTTTGTCATTTATCTCTGTCTTAAGTCCTGGTCAAACGAGAACGAGAGTTGGATGGAAATAAATTTAGAATCTGCCTAATTTAAGCGCCTACGAAACGAAAATTTGCCCAACGTTTTCTTGGTTGAATTGCAAAGATCACAATCAATATTCTTTTGAAGAAGTTTTGTAACGTTCCTTGTCGAAATATTCAACTTTATTAAAAACACAAATAATATAACGTGGACATCACATTGCATAATGGCTTTGAAAAGATTCATTTATTTAGAATCAATCAAACTATTGCACATAAGTAAAGAGGGCCAGTGATTAATCATAACTTACTCACACACTAGTACAGTTACATTTATTTTCTGTTGTTAGTATGATACAAAATAAGGAATCTCAGATACTCATTTTGCAGTGTGACCTCACAATTTGTATAATTTGCAAATTCACTAACGTTGAACATCTCGACAAACAGCCCAGTTACAAAAATTCTGCAACAGAAGTTATATTGTGAAGTTTAAGTTATCTTCCCAATGCGACAAGGAAATACGTGACAAAATTGCCTTTTATTTCCAAAATTTAATTTAAGACATTCACTAACGCGCATTTCAACTTTCGAGTGAACTATCCTTTGCCAACTCTAGTTTTCATCTGAGCAGAGCTAATAGCGACTTTGTCAAAACAAAAAATTATGTGGAATATTACACGACTTTCAATCAAGTCCCTGCATAGTGCTCAACGGGTAAAATTTGCCAAATTTAAGCAATTTCCAAGACGTTTAAAAGATCGCAACAAACTACTCCTGACTCCAAACAAAGTTCTAAAGAAGGAACAAATGTTTCGGGCCCGGCGAATTACGCGCTTGAAAGTGAAGAAACTCACCCATTTAACATACGGGAGAAACTTTGTTATTGGAAGTTAGAATCATTACGAGTCTGCGGAGAACTTCGTGGATTTGAAATTCTTTTATATTAAGCATTTTTAGCCGTTTCTGACACTTTGCTAAAGGCTTGATTGATGCTCGTATCGGTCTAAAACGAAAGTCCTGCTAACGATTTTTTCCTCAATCAAAAACTCTACGACCATCGCACCTACTTCTAACCATTACGAATTGCATCTTTCTACATAACTTCTCATTCATTTTGAATCAACGTCGTGACCGTCTTTACTGAACTCCTGGCGAGTTCCAAAATCTGCGTCGCATTGTGTCTTTCCGCCATTTCTAAAACAATCGAAGGAAAGAGGTGAGCAAAGATGGTAACCTACAGCTTCGAGGCAAGAACTCGAAATGTTCAAATATTTCTTTAATTTATACTTACCGTTGAAGAATTTGATAATATCCGTAAAGTCCATACTGTGATCAATTAGGATGTTCCTACAGCAAAACAAGTAATCTATATATATATACTGTAGGTCTAGTTTGACCACTAAACGTAAACTAAACTAACTTTATTTCTACTGGATAGCTTTATCAATTCCAAACTGTTCTATCTAGAGGTCCAGTAAGGATCATCTCTTATTGATCCAGTGTCACTACAGGAGGAAACCTAAAATAAACTAACTTTATTTATTCTGGATAGCTCTATCAGTTCTTCCTAGAGGTCCAGTAAGAATCATCTCTAATTAATACCGTATTATTACAAGAGGAAAGATCAACTAAACTAACTTTATGTTGTCCTCTAAACTTACCTATAACTCTTCAATAAAGCCAGAGCAATAAATAGAACAAAGTGTTTTGAAGAACAAACACGAGCAGACCAGACGCACTCCCAAACACGAAATATATCTTCGTAGAGGAATTCTAAAGAGAAATACACAAATTCGAAAAGAGAATAAACAACTCAAAGGTCTCGAGTCTCGTGCATACCTCTCTTAAAGTCCAACAAAAACCATCTGTAGCAGAAATAACAATGAGTCAAATCTGCATTTTGTTGTTGCATCACCTCAAACAGCTCGGGATCAAGTATCTTAAAAAGAACAAAGTTTGCCATATTAACGGCTGCAGCATATTGCATACGGCCACGGCGTAGACTAAGGATACATAGATGTGCAACTGGGGATACTTAACCCACGATTTCGCTGTCTCACGGACACGTCATATCCACACGCATTTCTGGCAAGTACATTTGTTCGAATTTCAATGTAAATGTATTACAGAAAAATGGTTTCTGCCGTTTTATAAGCGACCAGGACAAAAACATAACTTCATTTGTTGCTTGAAATATAAAGGGCAACTTCTTTTTTTATATATATTTCTGTGAACCGAGGCAATCTAGCGGAAAGTTTTTATTAAAATCGCCGTTTATTTGACATTTCCCGATCCAATTCCTTATAAAATCCCGCATGTGTACATGCTAGAAATGAGAGTGCGTATGACGTACCAAAGCCATCGACGTAAGACAAGAAATACCCCGAGTTGCAGATCTATGTATCTTTAATATATGGCGATGGCTCACGCATTCTGATTTTTCATCCATGTACTGCTGATTTTCAAGTCAGCACTTCTTTCATCTGCCTACATAACTGACGTGGCATCATTCTATTCCACTTGACACCTCGGATCGGCAACCGTTGTTTTCTCTTCCTTCTTAGTAAATAATATTTTTGTGTGGGGAAAAATACACTCAATACTGTAAGAACGAAGAGACGGCAACGGATTATTAATATACTGACGATGTGGACTAGAATGACGTCAAGTCAGTTTGGGAGATGGAAACTAGTGTTGGCTGAAAATATTAAAGCAAACCTGTTCTGAATATGTACCTGGATGAGTGATCTCATGTTGGCAAAATGTTTATCCATGTTATCGCCGTGGGGAAAGTTGTGATCCATTCGTTGCATGAGCAGAACAAAACAATGGTAAGATTTCGCTTCTAAAAAGAACAGTTTAGAGGAAGAACAGTTTAGAGGAAGAACAGTTTAGAGGAAGAACAGTTTAGAGGAAGAACAGTTTAGAGGAAGAACAGTTTAGAGGAAAAACAGTTTAGAGGAAAAACAGTTTAGAGGAAAAACAGTTTAAAGGAAGAGCAGTTTAGAGGAAGAACAGTTTAGAGGAAGAACAGTTTAGAGGAAGAACAGTTTAGAGGACAAACAGTTTAGAGGACAAACAGGTTATAGGAAGAACAGGTTAGAACTGATAGAACTATCCAGTATATACTTGGTTCAAAACATAGGACTTTACATACCATCATCAAAAATGACCAAAAGAGGAGCTAATAGATCACACATGCCTTGAACATAACCAACATCCAACGTTGTCCAAACGTACCTACAAAAATATGTTTTCGATTAATCTTGAAGATAAAATTACTCTGCCCGGTAAGATACCCAAAAGCCAGAAGAACTGCCCTACCAGAAATATATTCTGGCCGGCTAAGTGACACTACAGGGGAGAGTACGTCTAAATAGAAGATTGACACGATGGGGGAAAGATACCGGATGGTCGGAGAAATGACCTTCCCTGGAAAAAGCTACTCTGGTTGGAAAAGGGTTCTGAAGCTAGACACTGTAAAACACATTATTCTCCTTACGTGCACATGATTCGCCGTAGTTTTTCGAGGTTTTCATTTGTGAAGTAGGGATAGTTTCTGTCACATCTTAACACGTCCTTGTCAATACGATGAATATTGAGACCAAAATTATCTAACAGATCATCCTTTAGGGAAAGAAAGGAAGACATGTTAAACGAGAGAGTAACGAGGCTACACTAAAGAGGCCGGTTCTTAAAAGGTGTGTTACCGCTAACCAATTAGTTCATCTGAAAACACGGAAAAGTACTGGCACTAGTTGTCAAATAGAAATCCATTTTTCGATCCAAATTGCCAAAAAATTCTAATGAAACATAAATTACTTTGTTTCTAATTTTTTGGTAGACTTATAATTTTCTTTATTAAAGACATTTACTAAGTTTCAACAAGTTTCACAAAGGAAAACAAAAGATACAAGTGATTAACAACAGCAAAATGGATTTCTATTTGGTAGCTAGTTCCAAGCCTTTCACTCACGGTCAGATCAGCTAGATTTAACCCAAGCACTGTTTTAGTTTCTGTATTGCCACACGTCCGTTTATTTCAAAAGTTCAGAAACTAGAACTACTGTTGATCCAGACAAGATTTCTGAAGAAATATTTCAAGGCTTGCAAACAAGATTGTGGGAATTTTTCTTTAAGTTTTACTTTAAGCCAAGGTTAAGCTAACCGATTTTTGAAAAACCGGCCAAAACCCGACTGTACTGAAGCACCTACAACTCGTACCAATCACCTTGGTAACGGCAAAGGAATTGTTTCGTCTACATACAAATGGACTCTTCTACACAGCAAAAAATGAACAACCTGTTCTGGGCTGATGTTCTGACAATGTTTTGCTGCCCACATTGCTTAAGGTTGTCAACAATATTGTTCAACATTGTTACACCTGATTGCAGGCTAATTCAGGCTCAGCAATACTGAACAATATTGTTGACATCCTTGAACAATGTGGACAGCAAAACATTGTTCATGGCTGTTTTCATCAGGCCAGAACAGGTTGTTCATTTTTTGCTGTGTACATTTTCCCTCTGGTCAGGAACAGCGCTAAGTACTTCATATTAGGTACAATATTTCCACTAACGACTAATCCCACAAAACTTACCGAGTACGAACTGAGTCTTGAGAAACTCGGTCTTCTCTCTTTTCCACAGGTACAATCCCTCGTCTCATCGACGTTATTATCCATGTCATTACCATGGTAACCATTTGTCATCCTATCATGTCCCTCAGAAAATGCTTCGCTGTCATATAAAGGACATTTCTCGCAGGAAGGACTATTCTCGCACCCGGAACTTAATAACTTACCCGACTCGCAATCGTAACACCCGCTCTCGTTATCGAGTTCAGATCTAGGGGAATTTTCGCCGAGAGTGCCATTATGCCGGGCGTGATTTTCTCCGGGGGTGCTATTGCATGGGCCGTCACATTCCCCGGGGTCATTTTCGCCGGAATCATTATGACCGTACCCATTGGTAAGGTTGCCACTGTCGGGCGACTCGAGGTCCTTTTTCGTATTACGGGGATCATTGTCCGGGGTCTCGTTAAACTCGTCTTCTTTGCTATCTACGCTGTCTGCCGTGCTGTCCCGATCCGTTTCCGACACTCGCGTTCGTTGCCGAAGCAAGATTTCAACGTTCGTCCATTCTGCAAGAAGTATTTTATAGTCTTGAACACGTTCATTGTCTTGGTGCTCGCGCTCTTCGGGCGTGCTGCCATACTTGTGATAACCGAGAAGATAAGGCCACACCTGTCAGAAAATAAGAAATTGAGTTACCACAGGAGGAAACCTAAACTAAATTAACTTTATTTACACTGGATAGCTCTATCGGTTCTAAGCTGTTCTTCCTAGAGGTCCAGTAAGGATCATCTCTTACTGATCCAGTGTTACAACAGGAGGAAACCTAAACTAAACTAATTTTATTTATACTGGATAGCTCTATCATTTCTAAACTATTCTCACTTGAGGACTTGTTAGGATCATCTCTTATTTATCCAGTGTTACTACGGGAGGAAACCTAAACTAAACTAACTTTATTTATACTGGATAGCTCTATCAGTTCTAAACTGTTCTTCCTAGAGGTCAGTAAGGATCATTTCTTATTGATCCAGTATTACTACAGGAGGAAACCTAAACTAAACTAATTTTATTTATACTGGATAGCTCTATCAGTTCTAAACTGTTCTTCCTAGAGACCCAGTAAGGATCATCTCTTATTGATCCAGTGTTACTACACGAGGAAACCTAGACTAAACCAAAGAAACCCAAACTTATCTAGATGCATACCAAATGTCGAAGTTCGTGTTCTACACCGCCTTGATAAACGAGCTTCGAAATTTCCTCTTTATCAGAACATAGCTAAAAAGACATTGATAGCATGTCAGGCTCTGTTTGTCTGGTGATGGACTAGTGATTTACAAAACAGTAATGATATAGACTAGTACAATATAAAACACAGTATTCCAGGTTAAGAAAACACCTCCTATCCCCCACTTCCCCCCCCCCCTCTTGTCCATCCCCATACTCAGACGGTGAATGGTTACCAACCCAGCTGGGAGTACGCTTCACAATAATATGAAAACATAATATAATTGAGAACATATGAACGTTACCTTGCCGTCAGAATACAACTCGGACCACTTTGCCCGCGTCAAGCCTTTCTTCGTGACGTCATCATCGTCGACCGTCGTCGGCTGAACGAGACTGGAGAGATGTTTTCTTACAGTCGATAAGTGCCGAACGTGTGACAGCCCTGAAAACGAATGCAAAAAGAAAAATTTGTGCGTGAGAAGTGGTGGAACAAGCGATTATTGCCCTATATTTTTCACTTTTTCTTCGTTATATTGTTGCTCCCGCATGGTGGATAATTGACACAGCAATTATAGAAAAATAGTTTTGCTCCTAGATGAGATATACGTACATCCTTTTAGCGCCCTGTGCATTATCTGATACTTCATTGTTTGACAAACTGTTTCCAAACACGCCCTAAAATAAAAGAATAGAGTGGTTGATGATGATGGATACAATTTATGATTGATTGCGATGATAAGGATGATTCATGCGACTGATCATGATCAATAATGATGATGATGGAGGATACAATCAATTAATGACGATTAATAATGGTAATTGGTGATGATCAAAATGATGAATGATAATGAGGATAATTGATAATGATGATTACATAATCAGTTACAGTAGCTTCGCTAAAGTCGATGATAATGTTAATGGAATGATAATCACGATGATTATGTATTGATGATGATTGCTCATGATGATCGATAATGATGACCATAACAATGATGATATTTATAGGATAATAATGATGATGACAAAACGTTAGGCCCAGAAGTTCTCTTCCTTCTCTGATTGCGATAATCCCATGTTCTATAAAAGATGTTCGGTTAGTGGTTACCTGGTAACAGCAGAACCTTGTTTCTTTAAAAGTCTTGTTCTTTGAGGAGGAGCTCGCGCCTTTGGTCTGTCCGCAAGTTTTCTCAACTTTTTCCTCTTGTGCGATTTCATTTTCGATGTTGCCCACAAATTCAAGTCGCTATCAAAACCTACGTAGAGAAGGTTGAGATGGTCATCGGTGAAGAACTTTAGCGCGAAAATAAAGTCTAATAGACAACATTTTTGCTCCGAAAACATAAGTTATTTTTACCACCTGGAATGATATAAGCCTTCGCTAGAAGCGTCGAATTCTGGATGAAAGACCTTACGTTTTTGTGCGATTTCGACTGCACTATTGACACTGGCAACGCTAGCTCAGCATATTACCACGTTCCTCGCTTTGGGGTACGCGGTTTACGCAACAGAACAGAGGATGCGAAGAGGATGCCATATTCGAGACGATGCAAAGTCATTTAGCAGAAGAAAATTTTGCCGAAAAATTAGTCGATTGGTTGGTTCTTATGACAACGACGAATTTGATTGGTTGGTTCTTATGACAACGAACGAATTTGATTGGTTGGTTCTTATGACAACGTCGAATTTGATTGGTTGGTTCTTATGACAATGACGAATTTGATTGGTTGGTTCTTATGACAACGTCGAGTTTGATTGGTTGTTCGCATTTCGTGACTGTATTATGCGTGTCAAGGAATTGTAACCGGCAATTAGCTTAAAAATGACCTACCAATATCTTCGGGTGAAACACTGGGCACAAGACGAAACACATAGTCTCTCGTCAGTGATTGCTTCACAATTTTTCCTTCATGGTTATCAAAGAATGTACCACCACCTTTCTCATTCACCAGTGGAGGGTCCAACCTGCCATATGGTACCAAACCTGTCTCCAGACATTCTAGGAATCTCATCAACGAGCCTGTCGTTGGAAACCTGATCGGTGGCCGCTGGACACCATCTTGGGCAATCAAAACCATCACTCGTTCTGCTTCACCTGTGCGGGTAATGTATGCATTTTAGCATCCATGACCATCATGCACCACACCTATCATGAGGATTACCATGGGTGGCCATCACCATCATCAGTACAACTACCATCAGTATCACTACAACTACCATCAGTATCACCACAACCACCAACAGTAAAACACATACCTTTATGGTGACAATGAACATACACCACATCCAATGTATCAATGGTTATTGCCTCGTTACCATGTAGCATTTGCTGCTCATCAGGAGATCCACTCATCAGGTCATTTGGAGTCCATTTAACAAGAAGCGACTCAACTGTCTGATGCAAAGATAGATATCCAGGCACCCAATCTGAACCAGACGCCTTGAATGCAAAGATTGACATAACTATTACAAGACAACTCACTTAAATTCCTGATATTCTACTCTAGATCAGTTTTCTGTTGTAACACAAGTTGAATCAGCAAGAGACGATCCTTACTGGACCTCTAGAGAGAACAGTTTAGAACTGATAGAGCTATCCAGTATAAATAAAGTTAGTTTAGTTTAGGTTTCCTCCTGTAGTAACACTGGATCAATAAAAGATGATCCTTACTGGACCCCTAGGAAGAACAGTTTAGAACTAATAGATCTATCCAGTAGAAATAAAGTTAGTTTGGTTTAGGTTTCCTCCTGTGGTAACACTTGATCAGTAAGAGATGATCCTTACTTGACCTCAGATCTTAAATTTACTTAGTTTCAACTGAAATAATAGCTGAACTCGCAACAGTAAATTGTCACGACTCACTGGTTGTACTTCCACGTTATTTTTCCCAAATAACATATTTGCGCTGGCATTTTGATGCAGAGACTCGACATGTTCACGAGCCAGACTGGGAGCGACAAGAAATTCTTCTACAGCAAGAGAAGTGCTTCCGAGCTGAGGTTTATCCAAAGAGACTTGCCGTCGTCGCAACGACAAACCACTGTGAATGCGGTGTCGTTGAACCAGCTCATCTGCCGATGGGTCCGACCATCGTCCGTCTGGGGTCTTCATTTTGGAATAATCCAAAGCACAGGGGCCGTCTGAAGTTTGCGATGTGAGAATAACATTAATCATGTTATAGTAGAAAGATCTTCAGTCTAGTGCCACGCTCAATGCTGGGATAGGAAGGGGAGGGGTCAAAGGGTGGAGCAGCTATGTCCCCACAGAGTGCCTGAGACCATTAAGTTAGCACGATGCTTTCTGGACTCTCTCACATCCAATGACTTATTCCCAAACTTAGCAAGTTTCAATAAAGATTAATATCAAAACTGTCAACATGTATATAGTATTGACTATTGAAGGTGGAAAACTATATCTCTTCTAACCAAATACTCTCAAATAAATAATTACTGTCTAATTAATAGTTGAATTTGCTACCACATAAGCCTGAGCCAGCTACTGTGGGCCTCCACCTAACCCACCCTGTTAACTTTCCCTGTGGGAAACTCCTGGAGTTCCTGAAGGAAACCCACAACTATTGACAGAGTGTTCTCACACAAGGCTTGACTTAGGGTAACATTGAGAAACCCTTGCCTAACAAAAAAAAGTGAAATAAAAAACACACTAACTATATGAAAATTATTGGAGCATACCCAGTAAATTAGTGACAAGTGGTCCATTTACAGCGTCCGCTAAGATGGCAGATGGCTCGTAAAACTTACTGAAAACAAACATTACAATATGAAGTCCTTCAAACACTTTTCTACAGTGACACATTAATTAAAATGAGAAAGACAAAAAGACTACAGCATACATACTCGGCATGTTCAACCAACGAGGCAAGAATTTTGGCCAAGAGTTTTTCAACCAATGCAACTCTAATCCACAAGAATTTCACATTCTTTCCATAAGATAGCTTACACTGGTCCAAGTTTAGCTTCCTCACTTTCAACTCTGTCTTCTTTATTTCTTCTCCCGAAGCTACAGAACCTGAATATGGGAAACACATGAAAAACAAAGAGGGTGAGATGGTAAATCAGGTACATAAGAAGGGGTTGTGAAAAGGGGTGTAAGAGAAGCAGGGGATGTGGGTGGGTGTTAAGGTTAGGCTCATATTTAGCTAGAGATATACGACAACCCAGCCCAGATTTTCAAAACTTGTCTCACCTGGTTTATGAACTTCAAAAATATTCTCATCTACGTCAGTGCCAGTCAGTTTTCTCACCAATGTTTTAGTCGCTTCCGACTCTTCGCTCAACTTTAACAGCAATGTTTCAGTGTCATAGGGTGGCAATATTCCTCCTGCACGACGCTTTGAGCCATCTTTGATGATAGCATCAACAACAGCTACGAAACAAGCGATAAAATTTCTTCATATTTCTAATAGTACATTATTTACTTAACCCTTATTTTCACAATTTTCTCATACACAGTGGCACTTACACACATTTTCTTACATATAGTACATTTCCTAAGTGGGTGAATTTTCGAGGAAAACTAGAGTGCCTCCAGGAAGAAAGACCCTTGAAGCACTTATAGTGAGGGAGATTGACTAGATACTGCCAAAAATGCACGAGGTGCCACAAGATTGTTGACATTTTGCAACAAACTTGTTATCAAGAAGCCAACATCAGGATGCATTTACATTGCGAAAGTATGTTGACTGCAAGTCTGCTGCATGTTGTTGATAGATTTGCTGCACATTTATTGTCAAACTTGTTATCCACAGGCTTGCTGCAAGTCTGTAGGGCCCCATCGAAAAACTCTTTGGAGAGATGGGCTCCCCATAAAAAAGTTCTCCAACATGTGCTAACAAGTCTGCCAGTGAAATTGCTAGTAAAATTGCAAGTAAAATTATTAATAAGCTAGTAAAATTGACAACTTGCAACAAGCATGAGATCTTTTCAACTGGCATGAAAAACAAGTCTAGGTCTGGCCAGGTTTTGGTTCTTTTAATAGTGAGAGCAACCTAGGCAACAGATTAACCACATAACCTGCATTTCTATTATTCATATTACTCTCAATATTAATTACCACAAATTATATTGTGAATTTTTTTAAACATGTTTAGAGTGTCTAAGGAAATACAGCATGAAACCACAATTTATGACAGCTATAAACACCCAACTGCTAACCAAAATAAACACACATTTCACAAATGAGTTGAACATATATAAAAACTGGATGAAATTCAGCATGCACGCCATCAAATTAATGTCCTATAAGCTTTGAAACCTACATAAACCTAACAAGACTACAAATAACTAGAAGGTATACAGCTATAGTATGGCAAGCTTATGTCTTATGCATAAAAACAATAAATTACAACATTGTATGTGAGCAATGAAATATTTATGCAATATTCTGTATTGGGAAGATTATTATTATATATTCATAGCTGTTAATTTAATAAATAAAGAAATTAAGACCCCAACAGAATATTCAATTTCACGCAGACTTAAAAAAACCCCAAAATCTTTACACAATGTTAATGATTAAAACTTGGACGGCCACAGAATTGTTACGAAGTCTTGTCACATGCCATGCAATAAATCATCTGTATGGCAAAATTAATAAAATTCACAAGATTTATCTATTCAAATGTTTAATGATATCATGGGAGGCATTTAATCACTACATGTTAATGGCCATCTGCTCTTGATACTTCAGGCCCGAATACATTGACGATTCACAAGATATCAACTTATTTCTACTTGAAACGTCTCAGAAAGAAGCTTAAAAAAGAACTGTTTGTCCTAGTGGAATTTGTAATTGACGATTTAACTTTTCAGCATTGCAAAGTTTAATTTACATGTTTGTATACGTATCAAACATCATATTTTAACCATTAAAACTCCATTTATTTAACTTTAAACAAGGTTCTAGCCTTACATAAACCTGTAAGAGGTCACTCCCCTTTCAAACCCAGTTTCAGTAAGACAATGACATTCAACCAAGTGCAGCCAATAGCCCATAACTTACTTCGATATGCAACGTTGGACAGCTCATTAAGTGAAATGATTCAAACAATATCTCAAGCAACTAAACTACATTTTTGGCAACTACTTTGCAGTTGGGTCTAAACTGCTTGAGAGTACATTCTAATTTCAATCAGAACAAACATACATTGTTCTGATTTACTCTTAATGTCTGTTATGTATATTGCTCTACTTCCTGTGCCTGTTTCTTCATAAAAAGCCCCAAAAATATACAACATTTGAAGAGTTAAAGTTAAATATGTCTACATCATAAACTCTAATGTACACTTATATGGCTTACAGAAGTTGGCAAATACAGCACAATATTGTTTCATAGACGATTTCCGCTCTTGGGACAGTTTAATTCAGGGTTTTGAAGAACCTTTTGTTTTGAAATTCGATATAAATATATTTTATAACTGTTTGAAAACAAATGTTCCCCAGAATTTCTACAAAACGCTTACCACAAAGCGATGTAATGCTTGTGCTGTCTGCATGGATAAATTTCCTGGTAACTGCTTCTTCGACGATCTGCTTCACCTAAATTAGATTACAAACAAATATCGAACACGAAGTAAACAAAATTGAACATTAGACGAGAATATTCTAAGCACAAATTACACAACCAAATATGAAAAGACCACATGGAAATAAACGCTATCCCTCTTCTCTGCTAAACAAATACGGTGCTTTAAATCTTTTCGGTTTACGTGTAATCTTAAAAAGTTGCCAACTTTACAGCCGTCTTGGTAAACAAATGCAAATTCGTATGTCTTTAAAATGCTCCTCATAAAAAATGGCCGCTTATAGACAGACACTAACCTCTCTTTTAAGGTCTTGTATGAGTTTGTCTGGCATTATTTTTACAGAATACAGCCCCGAAGCAATGATTTAGCTCTCCAGCAAAAAAGCAATCGCATTGTTGATCGCAATGCCGCTTTTCCACCTGGTTTTCTCTTCAACTTTTCGAATTATTGCAAATTGATCTGAGTATACATCTGTCATGAGACACTCTTAAATATTCATTCTCATCCACCTCAGCCAATCAGACGAAAGTATTTCCGACAGGGGCTGTAATTTGATACAGCAGCGCGCATAAACGTGGTCGGGAGGGGGAAGGGCTCAATTTTTACAAGAATTGTGATTGTGCGCCGCAAATCCCCCCTGTTCAATCTTCAAATTTTATTTCACCCGATCCACACACTATACAGTAAAACCCCATGTAAAACCCAATTGTAGCATATTGTTCTTGTTAGGAGGCAATGTTTGTCTCTTTGTATGAAAAAAATTAATTATTAAATTTACCATGAACTTTACTTTGACATATTAAAACATATTTTCTATTGGATATATTACGTTATAGTTATCAACCAAGTTTCCTATAGAGTTAGGCTACCAGCAAACTCGATGAATTAACCCGCTGACAATACAACAGCAACTCCAGTTTTTCTAGGATCAGATTTGCCAAACAACTGCCCAGATTTATTCCTGTATACCCCCTGTATTGCGCAATACAGTCTCGATCCACGCGCTCTGTGTCCCAGTGCCTGAAGGCCATCGAGAACTGAATGGGGAACTTTGTACGGGGACTTTGTCTCGTAGTAGACAATATTAGGATAAAGTTGATGATGCAGGCGTGGATGATTTATCGATTCGTCCAGACTTAATCCAAACCAAAGTTTGTTCATAATTACCTGAAAAAAAGAACAGCTTTTTCAATAAAATTTGACCGTGCTCAGCCCGAAACGTGAAAGACTGTTAAAATCAGACTTGTTGGAACTTATTAAACCAATTTGCAGCAAGCCTGTTAACAATTTGAAACAGAATGGTCGACAAGCTGTCACCGGTCATGCAAACGCTTCATGTTATGGGCTTGACAGTTATTGACGAACAACATTTACAAGTCCCCCTGACCATGGTCAAAACTGGCATTATCTTTTTGTATTACCGTTGGTACACCAGATGTGATCCTCGAAGCTCCCGATCCACCCACAACCATCCTCACTGATCCAATCTTATCTACCACAATGGTAGGGCAAGCACTTGAAACCGACCGCTTCCCAGGCTGGATATAGTTGGCTTTCGAAGGCTTAGGTTGATCATTCTCGGTTGTGTTTGGTAAAGAGAAAGTGTTCATATGATTATTGTACACAATTCCAGTCTTGTAACTGCGAATCTTTGCGCCGAAGCTGTTTAAGAAAACAAAACGAGAGGTATCGACGAATGGCTTAATGACCCTAGTTTATTTATACAAAACTATTTTAACAAAACAGAAAATCAGGCGAAACATGGTGCCACGAGTTAAAATTTCAAGTTAATCGAGTCAATTTACAGAATGTGCAACCGAGAAGGCAATTTCCCGGAGTAAACTTTTTGTTTATTTAATTTGCTGTCATTGTGCCTATCATATGGTTTTCAATCAAAAAATTATGCAAGCAAGCTACAATTCTGCTCTTTCTTTGGAAATACAACATCAGTTGATATTAAATTCATTGGTTAACTGTTATTGGCTTATTGCTAAACACAAGAGCCAATAGAAAACGCTGAACTGGCTGTTCAGCCATTACTCTGGCCAGTCAATGGCATAAAAAATAGGGGGATATTTTGCACTACTGAGTGGCCTTACTTTTTATCCCCTATACCGGGACAAAACGTTGTTGATTTCTGGCTAAACTTACTCCCATCCGACAGTGCTTGTCACAGACACAGCATCACCAGTTGGACCAATCACAGACACGTGCGTCGTGCCGAAATCTTGTGGATTAGCATAAAATCCGCCATATTACGAGCTACTATGCGTACTGTTGTCCGAAATTTTCCGGCGCAGTTCTTCAGCATATGTAGCGTTTATTTGAAGATCTATACTCTGAAAAATAAAACAAAAAATGACATATTTCACAAATTTGTCTACAACTTTCAAATGGTTGGTTGAGTAACAGCAAAACCCCGCATATAAGAAACTAAATTTCTCAAGTTGGCCTGAACAGGTTCTTATATATATCTAGCATATTTCTTTTGTTAGGAAGCAGTTTTAGTCTCTTCATACGGTGAAAAATAGATTCCTGTGGAAGGATATCCAGTCTAATAGAGTCGAATTTGCATGTACTGTGGCGAAATGTATGCATATCATTAGGACTATGACCTTTTCAACTTCCGGGTAAAAATCAGGATCTCCCAGAAATGGTCTGTATGCAAAACCAAACTTGAATGCTTCTATTATACGATGCCATGTTTGTACGACATTTTTGTCCGATATAGAGTCTGGATTGAACTTGAATCCTGGAATGTAAAACAGGTTGTATTAACGAAACTAGTTGAAATAAACTGTACTGAGCTGAGCTGTGCTGAAATGAAATAAAATGAAATAAAATGAAGTGAAATGGATTGAAATAAAATGAACTGAACTGAACTGAACGCTGAACCGAATCCATCTGAACTGAAATGGATTGAAATAAATAAATAGACGTGAAATGAATAAAATGAATTGATTTGAAAAATGGATTTTAGTCCGCGGCCAGTTGTTCAAAGCTGGGCTGGCTTAACCCTGGGTTAACGTAAAATTCAAACTAAATTTCCCAGCAGCTTGCTAATAAACTTGAAAATATTTCTTCAAAAATCTTGCCGGATCAGTATTAGTTTTGTTTTCTGCAGTTTAGAAATAAATGCGGGCATGCAGAAATACCAAAAACAGTGGATTAAACTTTAACCTGGGGTTAGCACCAACCAAACTTTGAACAACCGGCCCCCGAGCATTATTCTCTTGACTTTATTTTTTGAAAGAAATTTTATGGACGAAATTCACCTTTTAAAATATTTAGTATCATAATCAAAGTAGAGCCGCTTGTTGTCGCCGAGGTTGTGTACAAGGTATCGTCATTGATAACGCTCGATAATACACGTCGGTTTGTTGCTGTGAAATTCTGCAAATCCTCCAGAGTCAGTATTCCGCCACGATTTTGAATGTCCTCGACCATCTCTTTCGCGATTGAACCGTTGTAGAAGCTGAGCGGGTCTTCAGCAAGTTGAGTCAAGGTTCTGGCAAAGATTAGATCCGTGATTGTCTCTCCTTCTTTGCGAGCTGTTCCGTCTTTGTTGAAGTATAGTTCCCTGTGCAGACATAGTAGCGCACGTTGGAAAAAAAACTCTGAGAAACTGAACAACAACTAGTACGAAACTGAATCTACATACACCTCTTATAAGAAGGACAGTCTTTGCTGTTGGTCATGTTTGAATTAAAGTTATCGAAGCTATATATCGTTTTGGGTTACAACTTGGTAATGGAAGCTCCGACTAATTTCATTATGATTTAATATCAACGTTTCGACCGTCATCATCAGGATACTTATGAATGCAAAGGTAAAAAAACAACTATATATACATTGCAAACAATACATTGTAATGTATATATATAGGTTTTTTAAACTTTAACTTAGCATTTATTAGTATCCTGATGATGACTGTATATTAGTCGAGACGTTGATATTAAATCATAATGAAATTATTCGGAGTTTTCATTCTTTAAGTCACGCAATTTCACCCAGATTTTTTGTTCAAAGAAATACCTCTGGCTAAAACGAATTTTTTTCTCTGAGTATATTTGGGACACATTTTACTTCTTAGAATCCCCCCACCCCAATTTTGTCTGAAACAAGTCGAAGAGAAGTTCTAACGGCAACGTACTTGAAACCTCTTTCTTTAATGATGTCCTTTTTGGTTGAATTAATAACCAGAGCCAACGGTTCGTCGATTTTGAAGCCCTTTTTAGCGAGATCAATTGTCGGTTGAAATAATCGCTTCCATGGTAAACGACCTTGCGTCTTCCATGTATTGTACATTGCCAATATTTCTCCCGGTACGGCAACTGACAATTTACCTTGGAACAGAAATGAAGAACACAATGTATATATAATTGTTTTCAAGGCTGTTCTCCACATTATAAATGATAAAACGTTTACGATTTTAAGAGACGGTGGCCCAATACGATAGAGAATTTTAAACAT
Organism: Muricea muricata; assembly: GCA_963855995.1. Classification (NCBI taxonomy): domain Eukaryota; kingdom Metazoa; phylum Cnidaria; class Anthozoa; order Malacalcyonacea; family Plexauridae; genus Muricea; species Muricea muricata. The sequence continues at coordinate 11,534,313 of OY979729.1, read as the reverse complement.
CAAACATTATATTCAACATTATTGATTTGATATTTATGTTCGTTTAGCATTATTTAACAATTTTAAATAGTAAGCATTATATTTAAGAGCATAATTTAACAATTATGTTCGTTTAGCATTGTTTAACAATTTTAAATAGTAAACATTATATTTAACAGTGTTAATTTAATAATTATGTTCGTTTAACATTATTTCACAATTTTAAATAGTAAACATTATAGCATTGGATACTTATACAAGTGCTTTTTGAACAACAAAATATCCTATTCTTTTAAGGGCGTACAGGTATATTTCTGATGAAATTTTCTTACATATGGCATCCGTATTGCTTCTTCAAGAAAGATTTAAGAAAGAGTTACGCCAGAGAGTTATTGAAAAACTTCATGAAACCATTATGTGTGAAAGTGGGGAAACAAGATTCATATTAATCTACAGCGTCTCTAGCTGCGGTGTCAGATTAACATGAATCTAGTTTTTCCAGATGCTCTCCTTACCTTTTTTACTTTCTTCAGTTCTGTTCTTAAACATATCAGCCGTGGACGAGCCTGGCGCGGTTTCTCGGAAATCCAGATATGTCGCAGTCTTTGTAGATCGCTTGTACAGCAACATGTATCCCCCGCCACCAATCCCCGACGAATGCGGATGAATAAGGCCCAGGCATATGAGCGTTGCTATGGCTGCGTCAATGGCCGTCCCATTTTCACGCATGGCGTCAGCACCGATGTTTGAACACACTTGGGAATCAGAGGCGACCGCACCCTGTAAACTTGAATTCTGCGGCGAGCTACGTGTATTGCATGAGTCTGAGCTGCTGTCCGAGGATCGCGTCAGCACCACTGCACACGTCACTGGTACTACTATGACAACCACCAGCACGACTGCCAATGCGATAACCGTGACTCTTTTTGATGCCATGTCCTTTTGGATTGTTGTTCAAAGCTGATGGAACAAGATGGAACGAGTTAAACCTCCACGTAAATGGCAAGTTCTTGCCAGCGTCACGCATGGGTATATTGTCTTGCGTAAAAAATCAAACCAAAGATGGCCGAATACTGGCGCGAATATAATATTAACTATTAAGCCCCGTACAGACGAACAAGTTTACCTTAACAAGTTTTATTTGCTCGTGTGTACGCGAAAAAATTGACAATTTTTCCTTGACAAGGAGCCTGCCAGCTTTTGAGCAAGGAAACTTGCTCGTGTGTACGTGCAACAAGGAACACTTGACAAGGGAATTTTTGTTTACGTACTCAATTCATGCGGCCTCGTAAAAGTTGTCCAGAAAAAATATTGTCAAATTTCGCGGACACAGGAACAAATAATTAGCCTGTCAAGGTTAACTTGTTTGTCGTACAGACGCGTTAGTGAACTCGTCAAGAAACTTGTCGAGAAAAACTTGCTCGTCTGTACGGGGCTTTATTTTTATTGTTATTATTTAAAATTGTTCAGAAACGACAGCCCTTCAGTGGTGAAATGAAGCTGATTTTATTTTAAAGGGATCGTTTATGATACATGCAAATGCTGTTAAAATTACTAAGACTTATATTATCTACAAAGAATCATGACGCTATTTTGTCGTCAAGTTGGCACAATGACAAGAAAATTTAAATTCATAGACAGGTACACATATTTATAAGAAACGTCTTTATTCTGAAATCAAGTATGTCTACACGATGATGAAAAGATTGAAAATGCAAAATGTCAAGTTCAATTTCCCAATGCCGAAAAAACCCTCGTTGAAATTACGTTGTTAACAGGGCTGTTAATTAGGGGATATATTCATATGTTGAGGTTTTGCCCGACTAATTTCTTTTGAAATCATTTGTTATTATAGTCGATTTCAAATGAAATTTAGACGTGCAGCCGCAGAACCTCAATATATGAATATTCAACTCCTTAACGTTTTAGCGCCGGACCCAGTTGCCAATCTTATCAATCGACATTTTATCTGAAATGAACTCTATCCAAAATTACGCAAAGTGTTTGTTAATCAATTCATAATGGCTATCATAAGGATTACCATGGGTGGCCATCACCATCATCAGTACAACTACCATCTTGTAGTGGTTGTATCACCACAACCACCAAAATTATCCAAAAATTATCCACCACAACCACCAAAATTATCCAAAATTACGCAAAGTGTTAATTCGCTCATGTCTGCGGGATTAAGTTGAAGATTATGGTTAGTCTGCAAATGAGGCTCTATCTAAATGTTTGCGTATTGAATTAGAATAGGGCAAATTTTCACATCTTTGCGACGTAAGAAATATAGTTTTCAAAAACCATTACCAGCAGACAATTTAATAAAATATAAGAAAAAACATACTCCGAAAAACAACATCTTGTAAACTCAAGATTCGAGCTTTTAAAAACAAGACAACAATTTTGCGGTGATATTGCGGCGATAGCTCGAATCTTGAGTTTACAAGATGTTGTTTTTCGGAGTATGTTTTTTCTTATATTTCATTAAATTGTCTGCTGGTAATGGTTTTTGAAAACTATATTCTGGTTTGACAATGACTTTGAAAGAGAGTCGAAATATCACCGCAAAATTGTTGTCTTGTTTTTAAAAGCTCGAATCTTGAGTTTACAAGATGTTGTTTTTCGGAGTATGTTTTTTCTTATAATATAGTTTTTGTACCTGAGGAATGAATATCAAATTCAAGGGCGAAACTCGGGACTTCCGCGTTGCTTGCAACAGGCCATGAAAACTCATGCCACGGCCACGGCAAACGTTGAGCATTGAGTGTATTTGTTTTGATCGCAACTGGCGTGTGAGGACCGGAGGTAGCAAAAGACTCAAATTAAATTACAAATCACCAATAGCAAGGCATAAAGAAACCAAAACTTTAAACACTGAATTCTGACAAGCAACTTCGCGTTTAGAAAGTCACTGTTTAAAGCAAAAATATTGGTAATGAATTAAAAATTGTGTAACTTCAAACTGAATATTGCCTGTTTTTCATTACACACTGCTGTGACCACGCCATAACTGGTGGCATTTTTAACATATCTCATGCCGCAACAATATGATTCGTTCAAAGCTTCGTGTGTTTTGTTTCGTTAGTGTCTGTAGACGTCACTTGATATTTCAAAACTTCTGAAGAAAAAACTAAGCTATAGAATATTAAAAATAGTAAGAATACTTACATTGAAGCACAACTTGTTTTCGTGACAACGTGACTATCTTATAAAAATCGCTAAACGCTATTTAAACTATGTCAGGATGTGATGTGACTGGAGACCTTGATTAAACAAGAGATGGGCGATATCCTAGAGATATCGACATCCCTATCTACCCTATCAAACTGCGGCCGATCACCCTTTGCGTCTAACCATCCACACGTGTAAGTTATGTTACTGTAGGTGTTAAATGAGGTTACGAAATAACCAAGGTTGACAACCAAGGAACAACGCGCGCGGAGCCTGGACTCTAATCTGATTGAATAAAAGGTGCAGCGTAACATGTGCCAACTCATTGTGCCAAGTGCAGGCTGCCAGGCAGACAAGTTTATATAAAATATGGAGATAAAATTGTAGACGCATCTTTCTAGACGCATGATCTTGTGGCAGGCAGGTGAATTTGATAAGTTGGTTAGAGAAGCTAGATATATCCAAGAATGTTATGGTTCGAGGAGACGGTCTCGTACTCCAGAGCAAGTTTCCAAGATTTTCTCCAAGTTGATGTTGGAGGGGAAAGTGAATGCTGCAATGCGACTACTTGATGAGACCAATTCAGGAGATGTGCTCTCCCTTTCCAACGAAGTCCTTGAAGAGTTGCAGAAGAAACATCCTGCATCTCAAGCTGCTGATGAGTCAACTTTAATTAGAGGCGAAGTTCCGTTTGTTGACTCAGCAGTTTTTGCGAATATCGACGAAGCATCTGTAGCAAGAGCAGCTATGTATACTAAAGGTGCTGCTGGGCCCTTCAGGTTAGACGCTCTTGGATATGGAGACATATTCTTGTTTCGAAGAACTATGGCTATACAGGGAAAGAGCTACGAGAATCTATTGCATCCATGGCACGAAATTTAGCAACACGTACACTTGAGATTCAAGAGGATGGGTCAACTAGTATTGAAGCATACCTGTCATGCAGATTAATTCCGCTGGATAAGCTACCAGGTGTGCGTCCTATTGGAATCGGAGAAGTTATTCGTAGAATAATTGGAAAAACTGTCATTTCTGCAGTTAAGTCGCAGATTTTTCAATGCACAGGTCCTTTGCAACTCTGTGCTGGTCAACGATCTGGATGTGAAGCAGCAGTCCATGCCATGACGGAAGTGTTTGACCAAGATGAATCTGAAGCCATTCTCCTTGTTGATGCAGCAAATGCATTTAACTCGATTAATAGAAAGGTATTGTTGCATAATATTCAATATCTTTGTCCAGTTTTGGCCATCAATTGCTACCAGAGTACTACCGGCAGTTCTTCGATGCTTTGGCATTACGGTATCGTTGGAGAATGACAAGACTACCATCGAATTGTGCTTGTGGGAAACAATTCACAGTAGATCATGCAATCTCGTGCCTGAAGGGCGGTTTTATCCATCGGCGCCATGATGAGCTACGAGATATAGTGGCCAACCTGTTAGATGAAGTTGCTAATGATGTTCGAGTGGAACCACCTCTCACAGCTTTGACAGGAGAGGGCTTGCCATCTGGCTCTAATATCGCTGATGATGCTCGTCTGGATATAGCTGCAAGAGGGTTCTGGGAAAGATGTGAAATGGCATTCTTTGATATTAGGGTTTTTAATCCTTACGCCAAGACACATTTGAACCAGAATCTGAATGCTGCTTTTACAAGAAATGAACGAGAGAAGAAACGCCAATACAATCAGCGGTGTATACAAGTTGAGCATGCCTCGTTTACACCACTAGTTTTCAGTGCGTATGGTGGATGTAGTCGTGAAACACATCATTTCCTGAATACCCTTTCAGAACAGCTCTCTGATTAGAAAGGTATTCTTTCCGGAGTAGTAATGAACTGGCTCCGCACAAAAATTTGTTTTGCTCAGATAAGAGCTCTGATTCTTTGTGTGCGAGGCTCTCGGAGCCCGTGGCATAGACCAACTTTGAATGCTACAGATATTGAGTTAAGCAACTTAGATTCAGACATAAACTGAAAACACTGGAACAGTTTTACTGAAATTTTTATGTTAAAATATTTTTTTTTAAAGTCATTTTGTAATTTTTATGCTCTTGTATTTGATTATATAACTTTTACACTAACATGTAAGTAACGAAAATAGTTCTACATCGGAGACCCTACCATCTGGTTCGTCAGTTCACTGTTCTGGTGCTCTGCCGTTTAGTGAATTTCGCTCTGGTTCGGCTGAGATTGTTGCAAAAACATTGGAAGATCTCACAAGCCACACAAGCAGTAGTCGGAGCAGTCGAGAGTATTACGCCGCGAACAGGTGACGCTTTTTTAAACCAACCCCCCTCCGCACCAACCTGTAACATAGATAACGAAAGGAAATTAGGCAGACAACGCGAGAGTACAATCGGCTGATAAGGACAGCGCCTTAGAGTTAGAGATAGATAAAAATGCACATATAGACCACCAATGTAAAGCATGTTTATATGACCATTGACCAAAAGATATTAAAACAGTCACTTCTGGCCAAAGTGGAGGATTAGCATTGGCTAAACTGGTCTATCTATTCGTAAATATTCTTTAACCTTCTGAAAAAAAAGTTATATCATATATTATTAAATTACCTGTAAGAAATTGCTTATAGTCCTTTCTAATGCTTATTAACGTAGATTTCATTGCATATTTTGTGAAACAGTTTTCTAAAAATCGTAATTATTTATTTTTTCGTAATTAAAGGATGCAAAATAAGTGAATACACCAAGCACCCGCCAATGACAGGACAAGATGGAAAAGGATTGAGATCGATTTAAGAAGTAAATCACTAGCCGTGTCCATCAGAAGTTGTCAAGATGCAAATACCATAACAATAATGTACGGTTTCTCAAAGTCATTTTAGGCCATGTGCATGCCGGTGCACATGGTGTCGTATCCGAGCGTTTTCATTCCAAATTATATCAAGAAGCTCCCGAGTTGTTTACACAATTTAATGAAAACAAGCATGAACCTCGTCCACGGACAAAAACTGAAAACTTCATGCGATGAGAAATTTTATAGTTCATATCGTTTACATGTTGACTGTTGTGAAAACGGAAACGATTTCGTTTGCACATAGTCTTAGACATTTACAATTTTTCGTTTCCAATATTTTGAAATATTTTGTAACATTATTATTTTTCCCTTATTTTATGATGGTTGACTGGATAGATAGATAGGTAGATAGATAGATAGATAGATAGTTTATTAAAAGCAGAATTACATAGCAGCCAAATAGCTGAATTGCGTAATTTGCTCTGCTCTGCTAAACAAATACGGTGCTTTAAATCTTTTCGGTTTACGTGTAATCTTAAACAGTTGCCAACTTTACAGCCGTCTTGGTAAACAAATGCAAATTCGTATGTCTTTAAAATGCTCCTCATAAAAAATGGCCGCTTCTAGACAGACACTAACCTCTCTTTTAAGGTCTTGTATGAGTTTGTCTGGCATTATTTTTACAGAATACAGCCCCGAAGCAATGATTTAGCTCTCCAGCAAAAAGCAATCGCATTGTTGATCGCAATGCCGCTTTTCCACCTGGTTTTCTCTTCAACTTTTCGAATTATTGCAAATTGATCAGAGTACATCTGTCATGAGACACTCTTAAATATTCATTCTCATCCACCTCAGCCAATCAGACAAAAGTATTTCCGACAGGGGCTGTAATTTGATACAACAGCGCGCATAATTGTGGTCGGGAGGGGGAAGGGCTCAATTTTTACAAGAATTGGGATTGTCCCCCCTGTTCAATTTTCAAATTTTATCTCACCCGATCCAAACACCGTACAGTAAAACCCCATGCATAAGAACCTAATTTTTTCCAAGTTAGCCTCACAGGCTCTTATATAATTGTAGCATATTGTTCTTGTTAGGAGGAAGTGTTTGTCTCTTTATATGAAAAAAATTAATTATTAAATTTACCATAAACTTTACTTTGACATATTAAAACATATTTTCTATTTGATATATAGGTTATAGTTATTAATCAAGTTTTCTATAGAGTTAGGCAACCAGCCAAACTTGATGAATTATCCAGTTTTATCTCTGAGATCAGAACTTTCCGCTCACAATACAACAGCAACTCCAGTTTTTCTAGGATCAGATTTGCCAAACAACTGCCCAGATTTATTCCTGTATACCCCCTGTATTGCGCAATACCGTTCCCACCCACGCAGTCTGTGTCCCAGTGCCTGAAGGCCATCGAGAACTGACTGGGGAACTTTGTACGGGGACTTTGTCTCGTAGTAGACAATATTAGGATAAAGTTGATGATGCAGGCGTGGATGATTTATCGATTCGTTCAGACTTAATCCAAACCAAAGTTTGTTCATAATTACCTGAAAAAAAGGACAGCTTTTTCAATAAAATTTGACCGTGCTCGGCTCGAAACGTGAAAGACTGTTAAAATCAGACTTGTTAGAACTTATTAAACCAAATTTGCAGCAAGCCTGTTAACAATTTGAAACAGAATTGTCGACAAGCTGTCACAGGCCATGCAAACGCTGCATGTTATGGGCTTGACAGTTAAGCCCCGTACAGACGAGCAAGTTTTCCTTGACAAGTTTCTTAACGAGTTCACTTACGCGTCTGTACGACGAACAAGTTTTCGTTGACAGGATTTATTTGTTCCTGTGTACGCGAAATTTGATAATATTTTTTTCCTGACAACTTTTACGAGGCCGCACGAATTAAGTACGTAAACAAAAATTCCCTTGTCAAGTGTTCCTTGTTGCACGTACACACGAGCAAGTTTCCTTGTCGAAAAGCTGGTAGGACTAGCTTTTAAACCAGGCCCCTTGTCAAGGAAAAATTGTCAATTTTTTCGCGTACACACGAGCAAATAAAACTTGTCAAGGAAAACTTGCTCGTCTGTACGGGGCTTTATTGACGAACAACATTTACAAGTCCCCCTGACCATGGTCAAAACTGGCATTATCTTTTTGTATTACCGTTGGTACACCAGATGTGATCCTCAAACCTCCCGATCCGCCCACAACCATCCTCACTGATCCAATCTTATCTACCACAATGGTAGGGCAAGCACTTGAAACCGACCGCTTCCCAGGCTGGATATAGTTGGCTTTCGAAGGCTTAGGTTGATAAGTCTTGGTTGTGTTGGGTAAAGAGAAAGTGCTCATATGATTATTGTACACAATTCCAGTCTTGTAACTGCGAATCTTTGCGCCGAAGCTGTTGAGTTTAAAAATATAAAACGAGAAATACAACGAATGGTTTCATGACCCTAGTTTATTTATACGAAACTATTTTAACAAAACAAAAAAATCAGGCGAAACATGGTGCCACGATTAAAAATTTCAAGTTAATCGAGTCAATTTACACAATGTGCAACCGAGAAGGCAATTTCCTGGATATAAACTTTTTGTTTATTTAATTTGCTGTCATTGTTCCCATCTTATGGTTTTCAATAAAAAAATTATGCAAGCAAGTTACAATTCTGCTCTTTCTTTGGAAATACAACATCAGTTGATATTAAATTCATTGGTTAACTGTTATTGGCTTATTGCTAAACACAAGGGCCAATAGAAAACGCTAAACCGGCTGTTCAGCCATTAGTCTGGCCAGTCAATGGCATAAAAATAGAGGAATATTTTGCACTACTGAGTGGCCTTACTTTTTATACCCTATACTGGGACAAAACGTTGTTGATTTCTGGCTAAACTTACTAGTATCCGAGAGTGCTTGTCACAGACACAGCATCACCAGTTGGGCCAATCACAGACACGTGCGTCGTGCCGGAATCCGGTGGATTAGCATAAAATCCGCCATAATATGAGCTACTATGCGTAGTGTGGTCCCAAATTTTCCGGCGCAGTTCTTCAGCATATGTAGCGTTTATTTGAAGATCTATGCTCTGAAAATAAAACAAAAAATAACATATTTCACAAATTTGTCAACAACTTTGAAATCGGGTTGGTTGAGTAACAGCAAAACCCCGCATTAAGTAACTAAATTTCTCAAGTTAGCCCAAACAGGTTCTTATATATATCTAGTACATTACTTTTGTTAGGAAGCAGTTTTAGTCTCTTTATACGGTGGAAAATAGATTCCTGTGGAAGAACACGCAGTCTAATAGAGTCAAATTTGCATGCATTGCGGTGAAATATATGCATATCTATTAGGACTATGACCTTTTCAACTTCCGGGTAAAAATCAGGATCTCCCAGAAACGGTCTGTATGCATAACCAAACTTGAACGCTTCTATTATACGATGCCATGTTTGTACGATATTTTTGTCCGATATAGAGTCTGGATTGAACTTGAATCCTGGAATATAAAATAGGTTGTATTAACGAAACTAAGTTGAAATAAACTGTACTGAGCTGAGCTGTGCTGAAATGAAATAAAATGAAGTGAAATGGATTGAAATAAAATGAACTGAATTGAACTGAACGCATCCAACTGAACCGAATCCATTTGAACTGAAATGGATTGAAATAAATTGACGTTAATAGACGTGAAATGAACAAAATGAATTGATTTGAAAAATGGATTTTAGTCCGCGGTCAGTTGTTCAAAGCTGGGCTGGCTTAACCCTGGGTTAACGTAAAATTCAAACTAAATTTCCCAGCAGCTTGCTAATAAACTTGGAAATATTTCTTCAAAAATCTTGCCGGATCAGTATTAGTTTTGTTTTCTGCAGTTTAGAAATAAACGCGGACGTAAAGAAATACCAAAATCAAAACAGTAGATTAAACTTTAACCTGGGGTTAGCACCAACTAAACTTCGAACAACTGGCTCCCGAGCATTACTCTCTTGACTTTATTTTTTGAAAGAAATTTTATGGACGAAATTCACCTTTTAAAATATTTAATATCATAATCAAAGTTGAGCCGCTTGTTGTGGCCGAGGTTGTGTAGAAGGTATCGTCATTGATAACGCTCGACAATACACGACGGTTTGTTGCTGTAAAATTCTGCAAATCCTCCAGAGTCAGTATTCCGCCACGATTTTTAATGTCCTCGACCATCTCTTTCGCGATTGAACCGTTGTAGAAGCTGAGTGGGTCTTCAGCAAGTTGAGTCAAGGTTCTGGCAAAGATTAGATCCGTGATTGTCTCTCCTTCTTTGCGAGCCGTTCCGTCTTTGTTGAAGTATAGTTCCCTGTGCAGACATAGTAGCGCACGTTGGAAAAAAACTCTGAGAAACAGAACAACAACTAGCGAAACTGAATCTAAATACACTTCTTATAAGAAGGACATTCTTTGCTGTTGGTCATGTTTGACTTAAAGTTATCGAAGCTATATATCGTTTTGGGTTACAACTTCGTAAATCACCTAAAGTTTTAGTAACCATTAATTTGATACAGTACAAAATAATGGAAACTCCAAATAATTTCATTATGATTTAATATCAACGTTTTGACCGTCATCATCAGGATACTTATGAATGCTAAGGTAAAAAACAACTATAAATACATTGCAAACAATACATTGCAATATATGTATATAGGTTTTTTAAACTTTAACTTAGCATTAATTAGTATCCTGATGATGACTAAATCATAATGAAATTATTCGGAGTTTTCATTCTTCAAGTCAACCAATTTCACCCAGATTTTTTGTCCGAAGAAATATCTCCGGCTAAAACGAAATTTTTTCTATGAGTATATTTGGGACACATTTTACTTTTTAGAATCCCCCCACCCTCATTTTGTCTGAAACAAGTCGAAGAGAAGTTTTAACGACAACGTACTTGAAACCTTTTTCTTTAATGATGTTCTTTTTGGTTGATTTGATAACCAGGGCCAACGGTTCGTCGATTTTAAAGCCCTTTTTAGCAAGATCAATTGTCGGTTGAAACAATCGCTTCCATGGTAAACGACCTTGCGTCTTCCATGCATTGTACATTGCCAATATTTCTCCCGGCACGGCAACGGACAATTTACCTTGGAACAAAAATGAAGAACAAAATGCCCGTATATAATTCGACATAATAAGTGCTACTCTGGTTTTGTTAAATGAATGAAATCACCAAACAAAGATTACATTCACGACCCAACGTTTCGACACTCCGGTCTAGTGTCTTCATAAGGGGTGGTTTGATGATGAAGACACTGATGAAGACGCTAGACTGGAGTGTCGAAACGTTGGGTCGTGAATGTAATCTTTGTTCGTTGATTTCAAAACCAGAGTAGCACTTATTATGTCGGATTACATACCTGGTTGCGATATAGTCACAAATTTAAGTTCGGTGTATATAATTGTTTTCAAGGCTGTTCTCCATAACATTATAAATGATAAAACGTTTACGATTTTAAGAGACGGTGGCCCAATACGATAAAGAATTTGAAACATCAAATATTATATTTAACATTATTAATTTGATATTTATGTTTGTTTAGCATTATTTAACAATTTCAAATAGTAAACATTATAGCATTGGACACTGATACAAGTGTTTTTTGAGCAACAAAATATGGACGTACAGGTATATTTCTGATGAAATTTTCTTAGCTACATATGGCATCCGCATTGCTTCTTCAAGAAAGATTTTCTTGAAGACTTACGCCAGAGAGTTGTTGAAAAACTTCATGAAACCATTATGTGTGAAAATGGGGAAACAAGATTCATATTAATCTACAGCGTCTGTGCGGTGTCAGATTAACATGAATCTAGTTTTTCCAGATGTTCTCCTTACCTATTTTACTTTCTTCAGTTCTGTTATTAAACATATCAGCCGTGGACGCGCCTGGCGCAGTTTCTCGGAAATCCAGATATGTCGCAGTCTTTGTAGATCGCTTGTAGAGCAACATGTATCCCCCGCCACCGATTCCCGAGGAGTGCGGATGAATAAGACCCAGGCATATGAGCGTTGCTATGGCCGCGTCAATGGCCGTCCCATTTTCACGCATGACGTCAGCACCGATGTTTGAACACACTTCGGAATCAGAGGCGACCGCGCCCTGTAAGCTTGAATTCTGAGGGGAGCTACGTGTATTGGATGAATCCGAGCTGCTGTCCGAGGATCGCGTCAGCACCACTGCACACGTCACTGCTATTACTATGACAACCACTAGCACGACTGCCAATGCGATAACCGTGACTCTTTTTGATGCCATGTCCTTTTGGATTGTTGTTCAAAGCTGATGGAACAAAATGGAACAAAATGGAACGAGGTAAACCTCGACGTAAATGGCAAGTTCTTGCCAGCGTCACACATGGGTATATTGTCTTGGGTAAAAAATAAAACCAAAGATGGCCGAATACTGCCGCAAATATAATATTAGGCCCCGTACAGACGAGCAAGTTTTTCTTGACAAGTTTTCCTTAACAAGTTTTATTTGCTCGTGTGTACGCGAAAAAATTGACAATTTTTCCTTGACAAGGAGCCTACCAGCTTTCGAACAAGGAAACTTGCTCGTGTGTACGTGCAACAAGGAACACTTGACAAGGGAATTTTTGTTTGCGTACGCAATTCATGCGGCCTCGTAAAAGTTGTCAAGAAAAAATGTTGTCAAATTTCACGGACACAGAAACAAATAATTAGCCTGTCAAGGTTAACTTGTTTGTCGTACAGACGCGTTAGTGAGCTCTTCAAGAAACTTGTCGAGGAAAACTTGCTCGTCTGTACGGGGCTTTGTTTTTATTGTTATTATCTAAAATTGTTCAGAAACGGCAGCCCTTCAGTGGTAAAAAGAAGCTGATTTTAAAGGTATCGTTTATGATACATGCAAATACTGTTAAAATTACTAAGACTTATATTATCTACAAAGAATCATGACGCTATTTTGTCGTCAAGTTGGCACAATGACAAGAAACTTTAAATTCATAGACAGGTATACATATTTATAAGAAACGTATTTATTCTGAAATCAACTATGTCTACACGACGATGAAAAGATTGGAAATGCAAAATGCCAAGTTCAATTTCCCAATGTCAAGTTCAATTTCCCAATGCCAAAAAAACGTCAAAATTACGTTTTCAACAGGGCCGGCGGTAGAACTTGTTAATTAGGGGGGTATATTCATATCTTGAGGTTGTGCTCGACTTTCTTTCGAAATCATTTGTTATAGTCGATTTCAAAAGAAATTTAGACATGCAGAACCTCAACATATAAACATTCAACGCCCTATGTCAATCTTATCGATCGACATTTTATCTGAAATGAATTCTATCCAAAATTACGCAAAGTGTTTGTTAATTCGCTCATGTCTGCGGGATTAAGTTGAGGATTATTATTTCACAGCTTTAGTTAGTCTGCAAATGAAACCCCATCTAAATGTTTGCGTATTGAATCAGAATTGGGCAAATTTTCACATCTTTGCGACGTAAGAAATATAGTTTTCGTACCTGAAGAATGAATATCAATTTCAAGGGCGAAACTCGGGACTTCCGCATTGCTTGCAACAGGATGAAAACTCATGCCCCGGCCACGGCAAACGTTGAGCATTGAGTGTATTTGTTTTGATCGCAACTGGTGCGTGGACCGGAGGTAGCAAAAGACTCAATGACCAATAGCAAGGCATTAAGAAACCAAAACTTTAAACACTGAATTCTGACAAGCAACTTCGCGTTCAGACAGTCACTGTTTAAAGCAAAAATATTGGTAATCAATCAAAAATTGTGTAAGTTCAAACTGAATATTGCCTGTTTTTCATTACACACTGCTGTGACCACGCCATAACTGGTGGCATTTTTAACATATCTCATGCCGCAACAATATGATTCGTTCAAAGCTTCGTGTGTTTTGTTTCGTTAGTGTCTGTAGACGTCACTTGATATTTCAAAACTTCTGAAGAAAAAACTAAGCTATAGAATATTAAAAATAGTAAAAATACTTACATTGAAACACAAATTGTTTTCGTGACAACGTGATTATCTTAGTCGCTAACACGCTATTTAAACTATGTCAGAATGTGGTGTCACCAGAGACCTTAAACAAGAGATGGGCGATATCCTAGAGATATCGATATCCCTATCTACCCTATCAAACTGCGGCCGGTCACCCGTTGCGCCCAGCCATCCACACGTGTAAGTTATGTTACTGTAGGTGTAAAATGAGGTTACGAAATGACCAAGGTTGACAACTAAGGAACAACGCGCCCGGAGCCTGGACTCGAATCTGATTGAATAAAAGGTGCAACTTTGTGCAACGTAACATGTGCCAACTCATTGTGCCAAGTGCAGGCTGCCAGGCAGACAGGTTTATATAACATATGAAGATAAAATTGTCTAACATGGATGTAAGTAACGAAAATAGTTCTACAACGGAGACCCTACCATCTGGTTCGTCAGTTGACTGCGGTTCTGGTGCTCTGCAGTCTAATGAATTTCGCTATGGTTTGACTGAGATTGTTGCGAAAACACTGGCGCAGATCAAAGATGCGACACCAGCATCGCGATCACAAGCCACACATGTCCAAGCAGTAGTCGAAGCAGTCGGGAGTATTACGTCGCGAACAGGTGATGCTCTTTTAAACCCCCCCCCCCCCGCACCAACCTGTAACATAGATAACGAAAGATTAGGCAGACAACGCGAGAATGCGTGCAATCGGCTGATAAGGACAGAACCTTAGGGTTAGAGCATATGGTTAGAGATAGATTAAGATGCACATATAGACCACCAATGTAAAGCATGTTTATATGACCATTGACCAAAAGGTATTAAAACAGTCACTTCTGACCAAAGTGGAGGATTAGGCCGGATTGGCTAAACTGGTATATTTATTTGTAAATATTTTTTAACCTTCTGAAAATAAAGTTATATTATATTATTAAATTACCTGTAAGAAATTGCTCAGTACTCTCTAATGCTTATTAACGTAGATTTCTTTGCATATTTTGTAAACAGTTTTCTAAATATCGTAATTATTTATTTTTTCGTAATTAAAGGATGCCAAATAAAAAGCGAATACACCAAGCACCCGCTAATGACAGGACAAGAAGGAAAAGGATTGAGATCGACTTAAGAAGTGAATCACTAGCCGTGTCCATCAGAAGATGTCAACATGCAAATACCATAACAATGTACGGTTTGTCAAAGTCACTTATTGGGCCACGTGCCGGAATACACGCGGTTTCGTTTCCGAACTTTTCATTCCGAAAAAGACGCCTGCTAAGGCGTTCACTCCGCCTTCCGAGAAGAAAATTGGCACAAACGTAAATGCACTGTCTATAGACTGCTCGGGAGTCGTAAAAAGCCGTCCGCTACTCCCCTATAGGGTTTGCCATTTGATACAGAGCCAAAGATCAGGGCTGAAACTAAAGCTTTAATTGGGGGGGGGGGGGGTGCATATTCATATATTCGCGTTCTGCCCGACGAATTTCTTTTGAAATCAATAGTAATGACAACTGATTTCAAAAGAAATTCGTCGGGCAGAACGTGAATATATGAATATACACCCCTCCAATTAACGCTTTAGTTTCGGCCCTGCCAAAGATGTTTGACAGCCTGAGTTAAAGAGAACGTAAAGTAAAAAGTTAGCTACTGGATGTTGAAAGATACTCCTTCCATTTGCAGACACATGTAACGATATTTCTTCATTTGAAATGTTCAAGTCTTGTTATAATTTTGTCTTAAGTTAGTCGTGTATGTGTATTATAAATCTTTACCTAAATGTTATTGAGCCAGTCAAATCACATAGGAATTTAAATTGCATACATGCACACCTTAATATCTTGTCCACTGGCTCCATGCAAACAGTCTGTGTATTCATGAATTACTTTGTTACATATAGACAAAACATGACGTCGCTAACCGCTAAAGAACAGACGAAATTTTTTGAAATGAAATGAAACATGCTGCCATTAGCTTCGACTAATTATGAAGTGGACATTGCTGTAAAGCATGGACATATCTCTAACATGTCCATGACAATTTTGAGAGTGCTGAAGGGAGGATCCTATTCAAATTTTCCCAGCACAGATTTTAACTAAATCCCATTTTCCCAGTGCGCAAACTCTATCATTCCAGTGGCCATCTTGCTAAAATCTTAATCTCATCCTCATTTTATGCTGGGGGGGGGGGAGGTGGTCCTGGTCAATCTCAGTCCAGTGCACAGATCCTGTCATTGCATACTTATAACTGTGCTGCCGACACTGGCAACGTTGGTTCGAGATATAATCAACCCTTCGGGCTCCCTGCCCCCCCCCCCCCTCCCCTCACCGTTGGGCTTATCTCTCTCCTTCTCTACATCCAGTTAATAGTTTGCTTGCGCACAGCGTCGGGTTTGTTCCTCGCCAGTCGGAAATTGCTATCGGAAATTGCTATCGGAAATTGCCAAAACAATTTTTTTCTCCACAAACTCAAAAGTGTTAAAATGTATATTGACGAAATCCTGCCTTCATTTCAAGGTAATTTGCTTAATTTTCTATTAGTAGTTTTACAAGAGTATCTAAATCTTATCCTTAGATCTTAGTTTACAAGAGTATCTGGATACCGTTAAACGTTTCTACTTCGCTATGGACGTTGTCGAAGTAGAAACGGTTTCTGGTCGTGCCGTCCACACCCCCCCCCGTCCCGTAACCGTTTTGTCCCACACAAAATTTGTTCTTTGAGTTGTTGCTGTTCAAATGGGTTAAATCTTCTGAGAAACAGTTTGTGAGCTATTTATTCAAACCACATACTAGCGAACGTGACAACTTGCACTTGATGCTAAAAATTGTACCCCAGGTAAATTTGGTTCCGCAAAGTAAACACTGTATACTAGACAATATTTCTAAGATTTCTGATGTCATCTAGATTTTTTATTACTCCAACATTTGATATTTTTAAAATGGGTAAGTTGATGAAAGGGTTACGGGACAATATTGTTATGGGACAAAAGAGTGGGGGACGAAACAGATGGGGGACAAAACGACCATAAATCGTAGAAACGACAGTTTAGATTAAATCTATCGTTAGTATTCACATTTGGTAGTAGGAGAACTAATAAGGTCTCATCAATAAATAAAGCACAAGTTTGTGTATTTTTGAGCTGTATTGTTATGTTACAAATTAGGTCCCAGTATCCCCCATTTCCATCTATTTAAAGAGGGGTTACAGTCGGTTCTGCTCATCGGTTCTGCTCATAACAAAGGTGGGCCACTAAATATAAACATTGTCCAAATTTCACATTTTTCGAACTCTTTTTGAATTGAAACTCTGGTTTACATTCATGTATAAGCATAGCAAACCAGAAAAGTGTCAGATATTCATTTAGTAAGTCATATTTTACGAATATAGAATTTCAAAATGTAAACAAAGCGTTTGTTTACATTACGGACTGTAACCCCTCTTTAACTTTGTAACCCCTATAGCATTAGATCTCTGATATTGGTGAGTTTTGTGAGTCCAGGTTGCATTCCATGTAAAATGCACGCCCAAGATACTGCACGCCAAATGTTTTGAGCTGCCACATCGAGTATACATTTTCAAATATATATTTCGCTCATTGTGCACTAGCATGCCAGACACTAAAGCGATGCCACACCAGATATATCCAGCGTGGAGTGCACAGAATGCACCTGAGTTGTAAGCAATCAAGTGATTTGTTAAACCACTTGCCTTGTACCTCAAAGGTTGCAGGTTTGATGCTCAAGTGGGTCTCCTCAATGTGGTTTAAACCCTTTCATGATCAAGTCAACACGCTCTGCCAAAAGTCGTGGGAGTTTCCACAGGGAAGATTGACAGGGTTACATTACTGTGATTCAGCATCAATGCCAATGCCTTGCTATCTTATTTTAACAGGCAAAAACTTTCATAGGCATAATTTTGAACAGAGCAGCAAGAAGCTCAACTTGAAACCAGTTTCACACCTACACTAGTATCTAACTTGCATAATAGTTTAAAATGTTAGCAAATAAAGTTGATAACTCAATCAAGCAATCGCTCAAATCACACAGGAGCCCAAACAGTTGCAAAAAAACAAAAATGCTCTCGTCATAGGTGCTGGAATAGTTCACATGGAACAACTGTCATACGTTGGTTAAAGTAGGGGTGCTTTCTCCTGTTGCAGTCCAAGTGTAGGTGAAAATAGACATGTCCTTCTTTGGATGGGTCACAAAATTTCCTATTCATTTGTGATATAGCAACTAGATCATAAGGTGGTCTTGCAGTGGTTTCTACTTGTTGGAAACTACTCGTTTTAGTGCACATTTTAATACCTAAAACATGCATATTAATTGCCATTTAAAATGCACCCTTTTGGTCTATAAATAAAGCCTTTGTAATTTTCCTCAGTTTAGCCTTTTTGTTTATGTATGAATTTAGAAAATATATTGTTTTCGTGCCTAATTCAGTTTTACCTTTAAATATACATGGCACCTTCAACTAAAAAAATTAATGGGGATTTTTGCTGTTCTGTTTGGCAATGATGCCTATGAAAGTTTTTGCCTGTTGAAATGAGGTGGGGAAGGCATTAGAATCAATGCAACACAATAAATAAAAGGCAGTATGTCGACCTTACAACTTTTGCCCATTTTTAATAAAAATTGCATGCCCAATTTATGCAAATTCATTTGGAAATGCCTTGGATTACAGTTGATCTGCCAGCTTTGGCAACCACTTTAAATTGACACTAGTAGTTGACAGAATAGTTCATACTCATATAGGTTTTTATCAGATTCTTAATCTTTTTTCCACAATTCTGAGTTTTATCCCCATTTCATTTACGCATTTATTCCTATTTGCAGATTCCATGTTTTACCCTCATTTGTGGGTTCTGCTTCCAGACACAGCTTCTGCTATTCTGTTCCACATTCCATATTCTGTTTCCACATTTTATCCCAGCCTTTGACATCTTAAACATATGATTTCCACAATACATGGCTATGTTTATGTTTTAAGAAAATATAATTATTTTATCCATCATAAAAAATGTGTCAAGAAAGACAATGTTGAATGTTAATGTTGTGAGTATATTTTGCTGACAAATGTGTGTGATCACTGGGCATGGCCAATCAGAAACTGGCAGTCTCAATCAAGATTATATATAGAGGATATTACATGATGGTGAAAAGATGTGAATATTAAGTTGAAACAAACTAACAGGGAACATATAAATCCTGCGTGAAAACACAGCATTTTTCAGTGTTACGTACTTTTTCATATCTTCACTAGTGAAAATATGGAAAATATGTTTCATAGTGTTTTAATAAAACACATAACAACTGTAACTCCGAAAAAAGACAATATTTTTGTGATTCTACGTTTCGACTTTTTTTCAGCTAGCTGTATCATATTACATATATAAAAACACATGCACTTGTAATGTTATTCATTCCTGATGATGACTAAATAAAGTCGAGACGAAGAATCACAAAAATGTTGTCTTTTTTCGGAGTTACCGTTGTTATGTGTTTTATCAAACTACACAGTGGTTACCACAATTATGAGTGTTTTAGTTTAATGTAAAAAACCCATAACCATTGATAATAAAATTATATACACGGCATGCTGCTAAAATGTAAATGTATTCACTGTTTTCCAGTAAGGCATACATGAGGCCCGAGATGGAACAGTTGCACAGTTTTGCCAATAAAGGATTCATTTGCAGACAATGGCAGTTTTGTAGAGAGGGGTGACACTCCAGCCTTGCAACAGCCTTGGTTAGTGTCAATATTATTTTTTATTTTAGAACAATTACAGTAGCACAATATAATTTTGGAAATGGAATTTTCATTCTCAACTGATGTGATCACTTTTTAATAAACTAAGTTGGTTTTGGTGATAAAAAAAATACAAAACAACGGTAACTCCGAAAATAAACATTTTTAGTCATCATCATGATGACTAAAATATAGTCGAAAGCTAGAATAAATTCAAAATGTTTATTTTTGGAGTTACCGTTGTTTTGTAGTCTGTAAAAATACTCAGTGGTTCCCGCAATTTTTGGTGATAAAACAATTGGGATTTGTTATTATTTGACTGATTCAACTTAAAGGAGATTGAGGCAGTTTTATCAGAAGCAACCACTAGAATTTCAGCATGGCCATTAACTAACATCCAATGTTGCTGAATAGATATGGTCTAGTCTTTCAAAGGAAAAAACATTTACTCAAATTATAAATTTGTTACATTAAGAAAAAAGCATTTTGAAAGTATGTTTCTTGGTTTAAAAGTTACCATTGTTGAGTTACCATTGCTATATTTTCCGTATTTTACAACATTTCGCCACCGAACTGTGCAATTCTACTAATCTTAGGATCCTATTTCTAGCTGTAAAAGATTTTGTTCTTTTTGCCTGGATAGAATGTTGGTCTATTGTGCAAATTGTCCATTATACAAATAATGAATGTTTATGAGTGCAATGGGAAGAATATTTTCATGAGGTGAAAGATTGATTGTGCCATTCAACGAGGCGATAGCCGAGTTGAATGGAACAATCAATCTTTCACCGAATGAAAATATTCTTACTATTGCACGAATAAAAACATTCATTATTTGTTTTATGTAATACCAGACTATCGTTTCTTAAAACTGACCAATTTATTCGAGATTTTAAAAAAACACGCATTTGAGTCGCGTATTTTAGTATTTGGATTATTTCGCATTCATCTCAAGACCGAAACCAGCCTAAAGTAAACTACGAAGACCGTACGAAGAGCTTTTTGACGGATGCGAATTGTGAGAGTGCAATGGAAAAAACTGTTGCACTCCTAGGAATGGAATGGAACGTGTTTTTCATTGCACTCTTGAGAAATGGAACTTTTTATTTAATATCACGTGACCATAGTCAACCAATTAAACGACCAGAATTTAATGAGGTATTATATAATACGTTATGACTGATAACAAAAAAGCAAAATAAAAGATAAATTACTTTAAACCCACTAAAACTGAGTATTTGATTGGATTTTCATATGTTAAATCTTAGCTGAAAGCGCGTGAGCTTTTCGTCGTGTCAACTGGTCGGAAGTAAATATAACCCTAATACTTACCAAGGTCTAAGGCTGGGTCAAATAAGCATGAGAATTATGCAAAGATAAAAAGCAATTTTAAACTTGAAACACGAACTAAAGATTTTTTTATTAAGACTCCTTTGAACCCTTAGTTGTAGTTGTCATGCAACATTTAAAGAGAAATGGCAACAAAAATTTCTATTGTCTCATTTGAAAGAGACTCTAAAAATAATATATAGAAGTCTTTTACAAAATTTTTATATCTGTTTTACTTTGGGAGATATTATCACCTGAATAATCGAATTGTCCGCCATCTTGGATTAATTTTTAACCTCATTAACAATGTTTTGGTGACGTCACAACAGGGATAAGCCATTCAAAGCTTCTCCTAAATACTTACCACCAATAAAATATTTGTGAAACCTTTTCAGTCCGTACTGAAATCCGAAACACTTACCATGTGTGTGGTTAATGGTGAAGATTAATTATTGTGTCCTAAGAAAAAAAATTGCGTGACCCCAGTTGTGACGTATCATGCATATATCTACAAGTATCCAAGATGGCGGACAACTAAAGATTTCAAGTCAAAATATCTCACCAAATAAGGCAGATACAAAAATTCTGTAATAGACTTCTATATATTATTTTGAAGTCTTTTTCAAATAAGATGATAAAAATTTTTGTTGCCATTTCCCTTTAATGTCCCTATACCGTACAGCATAGTATAGTTATTTTTTGGTCCAAATTTTAAGACAATAGCAATAGACAAAATTGGCTAACGTTTGTTTATACCCAACTCATTGAAGACTTTCTATTCTCGTATTTATTTAAAAACCGAAACGCCTTCATTTGCGCACATGGTACCGATGTTAGGCCTGTTTCAAACGTTGAATTTAATGGATAGCCATCTCATCTATTGTTT
Organism: Muricea muricata; assembly: GCA_963855995.1. Lineage (NCBI taxonomy): Eukaryota > Metazoa > Cnidaria > Anthozoa > Malacalcyonacea > Plexauridae > Muricea > Muricea muricata. The sequence continues at coordinate 11,512,411 of OY979729.1, read as the reverse complement.
GAATTGCATTCGATGCATGCAGAATTCGACGTTTGAAACAGACCTTAGACTAAACGAATTAAACCCATGGATTCTTAAACCCAATAGATTCGTCCTGTCAATATTCTGCACTCTCTACAGGGTGTCCCAAAAAACCCCAAAAACTATTGAAATCACCTATTGTTAACATTTGAATGCCCTAGCACTTGTTAAAAAATTAAAATATCTTTGTAAAGTACGTTTGTTTTGCTCATGGGAATCGACATTTATAAATTGTTTTCTCAAAACTCTAAAAGCAAATCAGGCTTAGAAAAAATGAAAACAATACTGATTAGTCCTGTTATCACTTCGAGAGAAATGGTTCAACTAACTGGCGAACAAAGAGTTTTCATTGTGTTAAGTTATACGAGAACACTCAGTACAACTGAAGTGCATAAAATTTGGTTGCATTTTTAATATGCACTCGTAGGTTTAGTTTTTTTGTCTGGCATAAAAATGGTTAACACTGAGTATTACTATTAATTATGACGGTTATGTCAATAGTTTATCCACTCGTGGGTTCAATTTAGTGCTAGGCATTGAAATTCTATCAATAGATCATTTTCAATAGTTTTTGGGGTTTTTTTGGGACACCCTGTACAGGTGAGTAAAAAAACTGATGCTCTTTCAAATTCAAATTAGCTGCGAATTTCATTACGGTGTATTCCCATGGGTATACAGAGAACAGATCGTGATTTAGTTCACAGTACGTAAACCAATACAACTTTGTCTTGTTTCTGACAATTCTTGCACGGCTAAAATCATGCATTTTAACTTCCACTGGAAATTAGATTTTGTTTTAGATCAACGTCTGTCAAATTGCAAGAATGCAATGCTGCTAGTTTGAATTTCAATAGTATCGGTTTTTTACTCATCCTGTACTGTGTACGATCTGTTCTCTGTACACCTATGGGAATACTTAAAGCTCCGTAATGAAATTCGCGGCTAATTTGAATTTGAAAGGGCATCAGTTTTTTTTACTCACCCTGTAAAACAAAATCTAATTCCCAGTGGCAGTTAAAATGCATAATTTTAGCCGTGCAAGAATTGTCAGAATTGGTTTACGTACTGTGTACTAAATCACGATCTGTTCTCTGCAGTATACCCATGGGAATACACCGTAATGAAATTCGCGGCTAATTTGAATTTGAAAGGGCATCAGTTTTTTTTACTCACCCTGTACAGGGTGAGTAAAAAAAAACTGATGCTCTTTCAAATTCAAATTAGCTGCGAATTTCATTACGGTGTATTCCTATGGGTATACTGCAGAGAACAGATCGTGATTTAGTACACAGTACGTAAACCACAAAGTCTCTTCGTTCCGTTGTCAATTGTACCCAGTGGCGTAGCCAGCTTCAATAATTGGAGGGGCGAATATTCATATATTTGTGTTCACTGACCTTAAAAACAATCGATTTCAAAAGAAATTAATGATGCAAAACACGATACATGAATATTCGCCGCCCGATAATTGTATCGACGCTGGCTACGCCACTGATTGTACCATGTTGTCGTGTTTCTGACTTTGTCTTGTTTCTGACAATTCTTGCACGGCTAAAATTATGCATTTTAACTTCTACTAGGAATTAGATTTTGTTCTAGATCAACGTCTGTCAAATTGCAAGAATGCAATGCTGCTAGTTTGAATTTCAATAGTATCAGTTTTTTTACTCATCCTGTACTGTGTACTTAGTCACGATCTGTTCTCTGCGGTATACCTATGGGAATACTTAAAGTTCCGTAATGAAATTCGCGGCTAATTTGAATTTGAAAGGGCATCAGTTTTTTTTTTACTCACCCTGTATACATCTTAGTGCTAGGCCATCCTATATAGGCCTTTGACATTTTAACAATAGATCATTTTCAATAGTTTGCTTTTTTTGTAAGCCCTCTTTTTTTGCGCATTGTTAATTCCCATGGGAATACAGCACACAAACAATGTCTTGTTCAATTGTTCCTGCTTACCAAAACAAATCAGTCTAAAGGCACCAAGTTTACTTATCATATTAATAATCAAAGAGGATTCATTATAAAGTCAAGTCTCGCCATAATCAAAACAAAGCAAGCTGTATTCGCGTGGAAATTAAAAATGGGCAAAAAATATAATAATAATACTGATTTTCATGCATGTATGAATCAAATTACATGTGACTAGGAAACAAATAAATAGTATATTCTCCAGGAATTAGAATGTCAAGTCATATTTCCTTGTTGTTTTGACAAAGGATCAAGATTATAATTATAGAATACAATTAGTAAACCTAGACTTAACCTATTTTAAGAGTAGAACGACAGAATAATGACAAAATGCTTCATCTAAGTAGGTTTAATTACGAAACTAATTTTTGAAAAACGTTCAATCCTACATAGTATTTTGTTTTGTTTTCAGAAATATCCTAGTCCAAGTATTAGAAGCCAAATTTTCAGGCGTTAAGGTATTGTTTTTTTTTTTAAAATTGTCAACATTAGCCATTATATTTTTACCTGATTTTTTGTACTCGAAAATTCTGCTACCAAACTTCTAGAAAATTCTAAGTAATTTCTTTTATAAAAAGCCGCCAGGTTAGCTGCTGTAGCAAATCAGTTGCTGCAGGAAATAAAAAAATACATGTACAAATTAAGTAAGTAACTATATTTCCCCACGAGCGGTAGGGAACTGTAAATGATACCAAAGATGCCTTTAAATTGCATGCTAAATTGCAAAGATGCCTAAATGGCATGGAAGGCTATGGAAAGAGAAATACAAACAAGAGAAATTTTGCAAAATGTTGCAACATTTTAAGGTTTTTCCTATGTGGAGATTCTGGTCTTCTTGTCGAAATTCCACGGAACTATGTAAGTTTAATTCGTCAATAAAACGTTTACTTAGAGCCATAAGACTGCGTCGACGGCGACTCAGTACCACAGGTAACTCAAGAAATTGAGATGGAATGGACCTTTAACCTTTTAGACGAAATTTTGGAAAAATATCGAAACAGGAAAAAATATTACCACTGCTTGATAGAGCATCCTAAGGCTAAACTTGCAAAGTTTGGTTGTAAAATGCTGTAAACTATAGAAAATATAGCCTTGCGAAGTTGGCAAATTTTCTGTTGTTTTGTATTATCCGTGAGAAGTGAATACCTAAGGGTATCAACTGGGTATTATTTTCCACCCATAATACAAATAAATGTATACAAAATTTTCGGTAATATTTTTGCCTGTTTCAATTTTTTTCAAAATTTTGTCTAAAAGGTTAAAAGTCCATTGAAAGGCAGTGCGTCTTCCTTGGATATAGAGCCGTGCATCAAAGGGTCAAGGCTATTTCAGATACCTTGAAGCAGATCGGTCCCAGTACTTTCGTTTATTTCACACGGCCAATTATCAGGCACTTAGACGTAAGCGTACTGTTTTGCTATATTAAACTTTACTAGCAAAAGTTATTATATTTAAGACTATTCTCACTCACTGCAATCTCGTACCCAGAGCAATGCCTGTTCGCGGGTTAGGTTGGCATTGGCTCTGGGGAAACGGAATGAACTGCGTATGATTTCATACGCGCTCACTTAATGCGCATGGTCTCCACTAATAGGCTGTTATTATGCGGGGTCGACTGTTGTATTTATGATTATTTTGCTGGAAAAAGCGATACCTTCTAGGAGAGTTGTAACTGGAATTTATTCAGTTTTTTATCATTTACGATGGAAAGATTAAGGGAAGCTGCAAAAAGCGTTTTAATTAAGAGAGGGTTCGAGTTTACTTTAAAAGAAAAGCAGTTAGAATGTATTTCGTCAATTGTTTGTGATGGAAGGGACGTGCGGGCTGTCTTGCTGACTGGTTACGGAAAGTCTGTTATATATCAGATTTTGCCAGACGTTTTTGACATCATGCTAGGCACTGAAAAATCCATGGTTTTAGTAATATCTCCATTAAATGCGCTAATGCAAGATCAAATTACGAAACTTAAAGATCGGGGTATATCTTGTTCGCTTATTGTTACATGTACATTTTTTTTAATTACCTGCACAATATTTTCCTTAGTTGCAATTTCTCCAAATAAATCCACGCTGTTACGGCTTACAATATATGCCCTGCAACATCTACAATGCATCTTTGAGAATAACGGTAACTGTAAAAACTACACGTTACAGCACTTTCGTGTTTTCAATAATATATGCAGACAGGATAAAAATAGAGCTGAACAATAAAACGATTAACACTTACAATCCAAGTGGTCTCTAAAATGTGTTTATGTTTATTTTACTTTTTAGCGTTGTGCCCAAAGTTCAATGTGAACAAAAATTTCATTTAATTTCAGTGTTGTGTATTATGGTTTTACCAAAAGTACCTCTATATACTTAAACCATTTTAAAAATCATAATACCATTTTTGTGTAAATATGATATATATTATAGGCAAGGGCATGCACCCTAAGCTGGGGGTACACAAGAGTGCAAATCTCAGGAACAGATCTTAAATGAGTTGTTGCAGGGGCAAATTTCATGTGGGATGCTCTATGCATCAAGCAGTTTAATAAGCAGTTAATAGATTCTGGATGATAAATTACTTTATCTGAGACTATGGTGACTCTTGTGTGACTACCATAGAACATGAAAGTATTACATTTTACAAACCTTGCTTAAAATTTGAGTAGGTTGTACAACTGTGTGTTCAACTTCAATTTTGTACACTTATAAAACGTCTTGAGAACAATACAAATGCTACTAGCAGGTCATTTCTTTAGAGATCTCCGAGTTCACAACTGAACATATCATACCCCATTGTGAGATGGCTTGTGGAAATATGCACAAAGAAATAACAAGTGCCATGTGGACATGCACTGTATGAACATTTTTCTAACATTTATTTTCTACACATGCTATAATTAATGAGCGACCCATATAAATAATGCAATTATTATTAACAAGAAAATTATACTTATGTAACTTTCAAGGTTAGAATACAATAAAACCTCAAAAATAGATTATCTAAATGCCTCCAATAAATCCATACAATTCTATTGTAAATAAAATCAAACAGCAGTATTGTTGTATCAAAGCCTTCATAGCAAAACAACTGCCAGTCCTTTGTGGGCAAATTTCCAAACATAAACACTTCATCGTGAATGCGAAATGCAGTAAAACAGACGCTCAGGAAATGGACACGGGCCAAACGCCAATAAAAACTGACAGTTTCACTCTTAAGTTCCAGGCTTCCAGCTAGTATAAATTTCCAATGTAAGTTTTTTATCCAGCGAAATGACGCTTCGACAATTGTATTTCAAAAATATATACATATTTTTATTCAAACAGAGATGATAAATTACCACGATAAATTTGTTTACGTCCATTCGCTCCATGCGTTTTATTTCACGCGTATTTCCCGCAAAAATCCCGCAAGTGACGGCGTGCACAGGGCGTGCATCGAGTGATCTCACCGCAGCCAATGAAATTGCAAAGTTCATTCCGTTTCCCCAGGCCAATGCCAACCTAACCCGCGAACAGGCATTGCTCTGGGTACGAGATTGCACCAGGATTGCACTCACTGGGACTGTATCTACTTCACCAAATTTGGCTAAAGAGGGAGCGCATAGCGCGACAATCATTACTCGCCCTTCGGGCTCGCGCTTTAGCTAAATTTGGTGAAGTAGATACAGTCCCAGTGAATGAGAATAGTCTTAAATATGATAGTAAAGTTTGCTAGTAAAGTGTAATATAGCAAAACAGTACGCTTACGTCTAAGTGCCTGATAATTGGCCGTGTGAAATTAACGAAAGTACTGGGACCGATCTGCTTCAAGGTATCTGAACCGTAGCTGGTATATATTCATGTGGTGTAGCAGCATGGCAACAAAAGGGATATGTAGAAAGACGACGAAGCAAACTACGCATAAATATTGAGTCATTGTGGCTGACTAACTGGCTGTTCTCGCAATGAATCAGATTATAAAATTAATCTCATTCAAAGTATGATAAAAAGTCGGAATTTTAAAAATAAAGCTAGAATTTAAAAAAAAATATGGTATCTTTTTAAAATGTCGGAATTTATGAGAAAAAAATAAAATATGGGGGGCTCCGTAGCATACCGATGGTTACAGGCCTGACAATACTGTACAGAGTAAGGTTAAATATAACTATATAGTAACTATATGCTTTAACTATATACTAGGTATACCTTAAGTATACTTGTTACCTAAGTATACCTTTATAGTATAGTAAGTAGACTGTAGTCTAATATGCTAGTAAATATGTTTAATTTTTCGCTTATTTTATGATGGTTGAGACACACAAAAACATAGCAATAACATTGCAGGCGTGACATAGCAAAACATAGTAGGGAATATAGTGATATACCACCTTATTTTCTACTGCATTCTGTTCTGTCACGCCTGTAACCTTTTTACTGAGTTTTACAAAAAACAAGACGCCTGCTAAGGCGTTCACTCCGCCTGCCAAACGAAAATGGGCACAAGGCCAGGCAGGGCTGTAACTAGAGAGTTCATTGGGGGTGGGGTACATTCACTTATTTCTGTTCTGTCCAACTAATTCCTTTTTAAATCAATTATTATTACGGTACCTTCCAAGGCATTTTAAGACATTGCTAGCACATCTTATGCAATCACTAAGATAACCAAAAATCAATGTCTGAGTGACCTGCCAGGCACTCTGTCCAGAGTCCTAGTAGGATTGCATTTTTTAGAATTTAATTTAGATTAAAGACTTTAATAGTACATATGTTAAACAAGATTCTTTTGCCATAATGCCACCAACAAATAGCTGTTTTATTTTGCAAGTAAAGAAAATTTTACTAAAAGTGTATACAATACATCAGTCTATTAAATCCATCAATTTATTAAATCTATTCTGTAGCACACTGCCTGAAGTCTCCACGATATAATTTGTTGGGAAAATGTTGGCTGGCCTTTTGATATATTGACCAGCTTTGAATTAGATATTTGATGTGTTGATAAGGTGTCAGGTAAATATTTGGCATGTTTATAAAATGTTGGTAAGGATTTTGACTAGTTGACAAGTTTTCGAGCAGACTTTTGACATGTTGATAAGATCTGAGTTAGTCTTTTGATATGTGGACAAGCTTTGAAATGGACTTTTGACATGTTGATATGCTCCTAGTTAGATTTTTGGCATGTTGACAAGATGTCGGTTAGGTTTTTGGCTTGTTGACAAGATGTCAGTTAGGCTTTTGGCTTGTTGAAAAGATGTTGGTTAGGCTTTTGGCTTGTTGACAAGATGCCGGTAAGGCTTTTGGCTTGTTGACAAGATGTCGGTAAGGCTTTTCACTTGTTGAAAAGATATCAGTTAGGCTTTTGGCTTGTTGACTAGATGTCGGTTAGACTTTGACCTGTACATTCCCACAAGTTGTCAGTTAGACTTTCGACATGCTGACAAAGTATTTACTTCCAGAAAGCTTCAGGTGTCAGTTAAAACATTGGTATATAGGCAGGGTGTCTGATAAAGTTTTGGCAAATTAAGAAAGTGCCAGTTGAAATTTTACTAAATTTAAGTTAAATTTTGTTCTTTTTTTTATTTTGCATTTTTGAGTTTTTTTCTTGCTATTTTAATAATTATAGCAACAATCTTTACAGTAATCGACTTAAAAGTATTTCTGTGATCTGTATTTTCTGTGATATCCAATTTGAAATCCTTTCTCTGAGTCAACTATTCAACGTGACGTTCTAACAAAACAAGTATTAAAATCGCTCATAAAAACAACAAAAATTAAAAATTAGACTAAGACCCCGTTTACACGGTACCGGATCCGCATGGTCGCGATATCAAATTGAATACTTTCACGACAAGTGTGAGTCTTACACTTACGATAATATTGCAGAACTTAACAACAAGTAGTCATAGAAAAATGTGGTGAGAGTAAAGATGACCGCCAACTACCCGAACTCGATGTCGTGACCAAGCGAATCCGGTACCGTGTAAACGGGGTCTAAGCTATTAAGTCTGAAGTCTCCACGATATAATTTGTTGGGAACTTTAGACTAACATATGTATTTCTGGAATTGGAATGTAAAATGTCTGTTACCTTTTATTTGCCGTTTTAAAACATTTCTGGAGCAATTTTTTGATAAAGAACCTTCCTGTCCCTTTTTGTTGACTATTACATGTTAAAAATTGTGTTTTGTATGTAGATATTTCAGTAGAATTTGCGTTTGATTCTTGTGTAGAAATTTCTAAATTTCCTTAAAAGTAGGAATACAACAGAAGATGACGGAAGCACGCTCTCATCGCTCCTCGGTAAAGTTTCGCGGTGGAATTTGTCGTTTTAAAACATTTTGCATGAGAATTTTTGCACGTAAAACCTTCTTGCGGTTTAGATGTTCTAGCATACATGTTAAAATGCGTGTTTTGTTGACATATTCCGCTGGAAATTGAGTTTAAACGACGTGTTTATAGGTCGGCTCACGCGGCTTGTGCCCAGCGGTATCACCCATTAGCGGCGGCACCGACTTCTGACACCGAAAAAAAAAAAAACAGAAACCGGGCGAATTTAAAACTCCGCCTCGCCTACAGCAGGCGGAGTAAAAAGGCAATTTAATTTTAATTTTGTGAATTTCGATTACAAAACATGCCTTGGACTGTCGACCAATTGATTTCGTCAGGCGATTACAGACTTGTGAGAGGAGGGGGTAGCCTAATTACTAAAATGTAGTGAAAAAAGGACTTTCCATCTAATGGTGGGAGCAGGTTGGCGGGAACACTGGAGAATAAAGGTCCTGTCACAATGCAATTTTTCTTGCAACTTGAAATGCAATTCTACTATTGGGAGATGTAAAATTGGCAAATGCAAGTTTCCATCACAGTTTGCTGGGGTTTTTTAACGTACCAAACATTTGTCACAAATTTACTTAAGAGTAGATTTTCCCTGTAGCAAAAAAGATGGCAAATGTCGATTTTACCAGAGTGCATGGTAGTCTGAAATTGTTTAAAAAGGCAAATTAACCTCTTTTAAAGAACAGACAGAAGACAATAGGTTATTTTCACACTTGTGTTAAAATTTCAATCCAGTAGCTTTGTTTCTTGTCATCTTTTCCCACGTATTCTTTCTTGATACCTGCAATGCATTCTGGTAAAATCGACATGTCGCCATCTTTTTTGCTACGGTGAATGCAAGGAAAAGTGCACCGTGTGACAGGGCCTTAAGGGTAAGAGGTGGATAGAGAAGGAGACGGAGCAGTTACAAGTGCAAGAAAAATTGCACCGTGTGACAGGGCCTTGAGGGTGGGAGGTGGATAGGAGGAGACGGAGCAGGATGTGGGAGTCGTGCAAGGTCGGGAGGTTAAAAAAGAACAAGGAATGTTATGTTTTTAATGCCTTTTAGACTTTTCTTGAGGCAATTAAAATTCAAACTGTCAAATCCAAACACTGTACAGAATGGCCGACTTTACGTGGTCTTTAGTTTTTACACAACCACTTGCATTGTTATCTTTTGCAGTTTGTTTACCATTTCAGTTATCTATCTTCAATAGAATTCTTTGAAATTTGTTTGTAGATCGACAAAATGCTTAACCTCCTCTCAACAACTGGCAGATTATGAAAAATGAAATTGTTAAAGGTATTGGAATATTGCATGTACAATATTGAATATGGGACAATTTGGGACGGTATAATTTTGGACATGACGGTTTCATTCTCGCCTAATTTGACGATTATTTTGTGGGTACACATACCGTGGAATCTCATGTGCTCCAGAAGCATTTTAATCTTAGAAAAAGTCAAATAATGATGAACTGTGTTTTAAAAGAAAGTTAGAATCTTATTTGGTTTAAATCAATTGAATTATGGCCCAAGAGTTCATGAAAACACATACAAAAGGCTTTCTTAAAAAACTGAAATATCAAATCTAGCAATTTTATATGTTATACCTCTAAACAACACAATTCTGTTTCTAAAAATTGGTACCCTACTAGACCTATATGCATGATTATACTAATTTGGACATATTTATTTTTACCCATTAAAATATAAATTTGTGTTTAATCATTCGTGTTTGTCATTATTTGACTTTGTAATGTTGGTTAAACATAAGGAGATTGAGGTGACTTTGCCAGAAACAAAAACATCCATTATTATACTAAAATTTCAATATATGTAGCAATTAAAACTAACCACAGGAAATATATTTCTACTTTTTAATTGAAATGTTTCTGTTATATGCACTATATCATATTTTTGATAAAAAATTACAACACCTATGTTATTTCCTGGTTTACTATCTCAATCATCTTTTGTTTAAGCTGGCTTTGAGTGTTCATTTGAAAGTTTGGAAAGTTCATTTGAAAATCACAATAGTTCTCAATGTTATATTGGACCCTTTAAAGTTAAAAAAATACTTTGTAATATTTTATACTACTGGTAATTTATCTTAGATACAGACTTTGTGATTTTGTACTAGAATGTTGACTTTCAAACTTTAAGATGAACTACTTATTAAGGACAAAATAAGCTAGCATATTGTCTTTTGTTTACAAAGTGGAACTTGTTTGGAATTGAGATGAACTGATGCAGTTGTTCTTTAACTTTATCAATTAATTACATATCTTAAATGAAAAAGAAAACCACAACTTGCCAAATAAATTCTGTGGGCTCTTTTTATTAGCAAAGAAAAGATGTGGCGGATGTAAGAATTTAAGAGTAAAAAAGTTTCCTTGGACTAAAAAAATTGACAGTATGCCAGATTTTCTAGATAAACAAGCAGTACAGATGTTGGCCAATAATAAGTATAAGTAACTACAATTTTTAATTTTAAAAGTTTTCTATTGATGCCTGGATACAGTAAATACTTTACCAGAGTTCTTCGTATTACATCGACTTGAAAAAGTTTTAAGTCACATGAAGCTTTTAGTTGATACTATGCAATTTCAAATTTTACAGACTTCTTAATTAACATGCCAAATTTACCTTGTTGAACATAAGGTCTTTCCTGAGAAAAAGTAAAACTGTCTGGCATTATATGGAGTAGAATAATTTAAATTAGTTTGAGACTTTGATTTGATAACAATTTTGATTTGTACTATTTACAATACAAGTGACCGGGTTGTATCGGATATACAAACCCAAGCTGAAGGCGAGATATCTGACATACACAGATGCGAATGTTGTAAATGGCTTGTGAAACTCGTCAATTTTATACATCAGATCTATAGCAAAGTGATTTTGAAAATACCGATTCTGTAAGATGAGAAAATGATTTCTTTTGTGTTTCCTGTATGATTTATTACTTTATAAGTTTCTTGATTAAAATTACAACATATTGCCTACTGGAACTTTTTATATTGTTTGGTTGTGGTGAATTTGTATTTTGGCAATTGAAATATTTCTGAATTTGTATGTGCATTTCCTTTGCTTCAGTTCAAGTTTACATTTCAAATATTCCACTTTGTAATACTTGCGTGGTAATAATAATATAAGAAAACAGGTTTACATGGCTCTTGAATATAGTCTTTTCAACAAGTAAGTAAAGATGAATTTATACTTCAAAGAGATATGTTCCTAACCTGACAATGGTACCTTCCAAAAAGACTAAATTTAAATTGATTCTTCGAATAAATTTTTTACTTTTCAATCCAAGATCAATCTAAGTTATGTATTTCTACTTTTATTTTGGTCTCTTTAACACTGAAACTATCAATTGTATATAAAGCAACTTCACTATCGAGTGACTTCATTAGTTGCTGGGCAAAGCCAAAGCATTGATTTTTCGGCTGTTTTCAATGAAAAATAGAATTTTGCCCAAAGTTATCTCAAATAAATTATCACAATTTGAACAAAAAGCTTCTGTTCTTGTGCCCACCAGAAAAATGAGATGTCTGAGACTTTCTTTGTATTTTTTTGCAAAAAATAGATCGCATGCACTGTTATGCAAAGAAAAGTGTAAGAGATTGGTTTCTGAAAAATGTCGTGCTACACACAATATTCTAAAAATGCTTGGTTTTTATTCTATGTATTTTTGAATTTTTTGTTAAAAAAAAATAAAGGTAGCAATGTTTAGTGCATTTCACATTGTCAGGTTAGAAACGCAATAAGAAAAATGTGGCTCCGAACATTACAGCTTGGTCAATTTGGAATTTATAAAAAAATCGTTTCTTCGTTGTTTTTCGACGTTTTGAAGGGTTGTTTCGAGTACAGAAAAGTATTTTTAGGAAGAATTATGTGCCCACGTTACATGTCTCAAAGCCATCAAAATTCGTTGGTAATTCGTGCATGTATTTTTTCTGACTTATAAAAGCACAATTGATTAAAAATGATATTTTTCTTTTGACAAAAATACCTTTCTTCTGTGAGGCTGGCTGTATTTGAAAAAGCGTTGGTCAACGCTCCGCCAAAACTCGTGGGTTTTCTCCGGGTACTCCGGTTCTTCCCACTGGGAGAGTTGACAGGGTAGTTACATATGGTTATAAAAATGTGACTAACTTTTGAAAACCTTTCTACTTAGACTTGTTAAGCCTTCTCGTCATCTCTATCAGTTGCATGTTTTGAGCCACATGTTTTTCTTTGTAATTGTGAAACAACTCGTTATATGCTGGGTAAACCTTTGCAAAACTCTCAAAATTTATCACTTCAAGTTGTTTCATTGTTATAATATATTTTGAAGTATAAACATTTACTTACGTTGAAAAGACCCAAGTTTTTTAGGACTTTGTTCATTCACTTGTGTTATTGTTCTCTCTGCCATGTTCTGTTTTCTTCTGTTGTTATTTTAATAAGTACAATGTGTGGTAGTTAATCTCTTTTTATTGTTATTCAAATTGTATGTAATCTTTACAAATTTTTTCAATAAATTGTTTACAAAATTTACTTGTGACCCCTTTTTAATTAAAAATTCAATTCCCATGGGAATTGAGAAATTGAATAAAAAAAATCCCCCTACCCCGGCCAGCTCCCCAAGTGCCACTTCCACCTAAGTAGAAGTACTTATACATGTAGTACAAGTACTTCTACTTATTCACGGTGGAAGTAGCACTCGGAGAACTGGCCGGGGTAGCCGGCAAAGAGAAGACCAACTTTGCAAGTGCTAATACAATTGCTAAGTTGATCTTCCCTAGAGAGCAGCCGCGCGTACCTAACAAATTAAAACAACAAACGTTAGTGACTTAAGTACTTAGCATGCAAATTTGATTCCCAAAGCCAAAATGTCAAGTGCCCCCCGCTGATCCTACCAACTGCCTACCTGCCTCAGTTCTAAGCTGTCTTCCTCAGTTCTAAGCTCCTGCATTCCATTCGTTACCTTCACTTTCCTCACCATCGCACAGTCACTCACAGCTGATAAACCCGCATGCACCACCACCACCCCGACTGCCACCCAATTTCGAAAATTAAAAGAGTTAAAATTTCGGTAAAGTATGCATTTTAAATGCAATTTATTTGGATATTTTAGATCAAACGTAAACAGAAAAAGCACGTACATAAAAACAGGTGAGAATTCTATTTAAAATTTGCTTGCAAAATATAAAACTTAATTCGCATTTTTCTTAGTTAATAGTATAGATCAATTTAGTTGATGTTGAAACCTACTCTTAACTGTTTTGTTAGAAGTGACGACAGATTTTGGTTTTTAAGCATACTTTCAAAAATTTTAATTCCTTTAATAAACCTAATCCCATGCAACTTACACACGGCGCACACCCTCGCAGTCCATACATTTAGCTAATAAATTACGTTATAAACAAAAAAGCAAAATAAAAAGATAAATTACGTTATCTCTAGCTACTTAAACCCACTTAGACTGAGTTTTTGATTGAATTTTCAAACGTAAAATCTTAGCTGAATGGGCATGGGCTTTTCGTTGTGTTAACTGTTCCGGAGTAAATATAAACCTGGGGCCGGTTGTATCAAAGGCGTTTAGCTTAAACGGTGGATAAGTGAAATTTAAAAATCAGTTTTACACCTAGTACGGAACCGAAATTATGAGTTGAAATAGAATAAATATTTAGTTTTATATATAATTGTTCTTCTCAGGTCAAATAACTTCAGCTGGTTTGTTTATACAACATGGAAACTTGTTTCATATTTTTGACTTATCCACCGTTTAAGCTAAACGCCTTTGATACAACCGGCCCCTGATACTTACCAAAGTCCAAGGCTGGGTCAAATAAGCATGAGAATTAGGCAAAAATAAAAAGCAATTGAAACTCAACAGATTCACTAAAGTTGTTTTTTTTTTTGGCAACTTATATCCTTAAGTGTAGATGACATGCAATTTTTAATGCCGTAATTCTCACACTTATTTAACCGAAACGCCTTCATTTGCATGGTACCTCGCAGCTGCTCTCAAACCACCTTCGTAATTTGCTTTAGTGTACACAAACAATGACTTCATTGTTCCTGCTTACCAAAACAAATCTGAAAGCACCAAGATACTTATCATATTAATAATCAAAGAGGATTCGCATTATGCAGTAATTACCATAAACAGACGCATCACCATTGAAACAAAGCATGCCGTATTCCCATGGGAATTTAAAATGCACAAAAAAATATAATGATCCTACTGATTTGCATGGATGTATGAACCAAATTAGCTAAGAAACAAAGAAATGATATATTCCCTTGGGAATTTAATGTAGCAAAAAGATGGCGGGTGTTGATTTTACCAGAATGCCTTGCGGTCTGAAATCGTTTAAAAACTTAAGGTAAATTAACCTCGTTTGAGGAACAGACAGATAGGTTATTTTGTCACTTGTGTTAAAATTCCGTCCATTAGCTTATGTTAAATATCATTTCACTGCTATTCTTGATTGATACCCGCATTAAATTCTGGTAAAATCGACATGCCACCATTTGTTTTGCTACGGTGAATTGGAATACAAGTCAAATTTTCTCGCTTTTTAACCAGAGAACACATTCTTTAAAGGTAGAACGACGGAATTGATCGTTTACAATCGACGCCATCTTTGTTGACGTTTGAAACACATGGCAACCACAAAGTATCTATTCATTATATCTGATCCTATCGAGCCATACATCTTTAAAGTATCATTCATAATACGCTAAAACTAACGATGAAATAGTAAATTGACACAAGTACTTCGCTGTAAACAGCTGAAGTAATCTGCAGAGTCAACCAAGATGGCGCCCAATGACACGAAATGACGTCATGTGCAAACCAAGAATAGTGACCAAATGCATCAACTATAATTTAGTGGCATTATTACGAAACTTATTTTTGTAAAACGTTCAATCCTACATGTTATTTTGTTTTGTTTTTAGAAATATCCAAATCCAAATGTTAGAGACGAAATTTCCAGGCGTTAAGGTATTGTTTCTTTAAAAAATATTGTCGACATTTACCATATTTTTACCTGTTTTTTGACTCGAAAATTGACTGCCAAACTCCTAGGTATTCTATTTAATTATTTTGTTGAATGTATTTGATATCAATGTTATTTCAATCCAATTTTTTTCACTTAATTTGCTGTCTTCTCTTTTTCATTAACGAGAAATATCTATTAAATCCTCTTTGATCCCTCAATAATAAGTATCTTGTTTTCTACTAACTTGCACATTACCACTACTTTCTATTACAATGTCGTGTCTTCTCATTCTTGTGGATTGTTGTTTTGTGGGTCTTGTCGTCCAGGATCGTTCATTCTTTTCTTTTCTTGTGCGTTTTTTTCACATCCCATCACCCTTTGCAATAGTAGAAAGAATTAAATCATGAGATGATAGTTACGAGTAATTTATAAACTATAACATATTAAACAATTATTGGATGAGGTTTTTGTGATATGCGGAATTATCAATGTCGAGGTAAGAGTTATCAGCTGAGCCGAAGGCGAGTCAGATAACTCTTACCGAGAGATTGATAATTTTGCATATCACAAAAACCGAATCCGATAATTGCTTTATTATACATTTTAAGTCTTTTTCCTCGAGCAATTGACGCATTTCGCCCTCGGAAGAGCTTAAAAAGGAAGATGCCATAACATGAAACAGAAAATATCGAAAAAATGTTGTTGCCATGCCAACCATTGATGCCAACGAATACCGCATACTGTAATAATCTGCACCGTAGGCTCAACATCCAGATAACTCAGTTATCTGCTAGCAGATAACTGAGTTATCTGCAGATTGTGTGATAGTCGCATTTATCTGCATACAACTGATCAATCACAACGCATAAAACAACTGCAATGTATAATAAAATAGTTTATTAATTAGGCCGGCCAAATTATTGTGTAAGCTGTTAATATGAAATTTTTTTATTAAAATCTCGAGAATCATTAGTAAATCGTGAACAAAACACAAAAGAAAATCATAGCCGTGAAGGAGTCTTTATTTCTCACACGCACACAACTTGCAGCTACCCTAATTTATGATTTTAAATCAAAATATCTCGAGAATTAAACAACACGTAAGGAATGTGTAAATTCTTAAAGCTCTTTCGAACAATAAAAATTAATATCTCGCACTAATCTCTCTCAAAAGCTCTCTCAAATTTATTACCAATATCTCTTCAACTATTACTTTGCAGGTGAAATGTAACTTCTATCAAAACTAGTTTACTTCAAGTTGTTTGGGAATTAAGATTTTACGTGTCAACGAGATCAAATATGAATCTAAGATGGCAGACAGCGCATTAAATTTCTATCTTTACGACCAACTCCCCAACGAAAGGCTTTAATTCGCTCGAAAGTCGAATTTTGTTTTTTTATTGTTTAATGTAGTGAAAGATCCTGTGTGCTTTTTACAGCACTGCCAACACTAGCAACGTTAGTACGAGATGTTAATTTTTATTGAAACGAAAGCTGAACTGCTAAAGAAAATAGAAACGACAAGATAAAATCAAAAAACTTACTTTCACTCTATCTTTGGATCTTCTTGGCTTCGGTTGTTCTCGTTTCATCATGCTGTTTATGGTTTCAACTGGTTGGCGCACTCTCTTCATGGAACATCACGCCGGTCCAGTAGGTAACTAGCTCACTCGTGTCCAGTCAACCAACATAAAATAAGGAGAAAATTAATGTTACAAAATATTTTAGAATATAGGACACTAAGCGTTAATTGAAATTGACTTTAACAAACCGTACATTGTGATAGTATTTGCATCTTAACATCTGATGGAGACGGCTTGTGATTTACTTCTTATGTCGATATGAATTCTTTCCCATCTTGTTGCGTCATTAGTTGATGGTTGTTGTATTCACTTTTTACTTGGCATTCTTTGAAAAAAAAATTACGATGTTCAGAAAACTGTTTACAAGATAAGCAAAGAAAACTACGTTCACAAGCATTAGAGAGGACTAAGTAATTATAATAGGCGTGACAGGTCACAGAGGTTAGTCGACGAAGAAACTCATGGACAAATTCCCGGCATGATGATATTCCGATAGCAAGAAGTACAGCAAGTGTAGAACGTGTACGTGTAAGCTTAAACTGTATCTATGCAACTCCAAGAAAAGCGCAACACAAAATGGCGGAATTTAAAGACATTTCTGGTGTCATTTCCAGTTCCCTAACTTTCGCGGACAAATATATTTATATATTTTTCTCAAATTTTTTTGAAGTAAATCTAGATGGATTTTGTGAATAAACAAATTGAAAAAAGTATTGCCCACGTTAGGAAACTAGAACGGGCGCCCAAGAATGCCCACAATTTCTCCAATCTGGATTATATTTATTGATTGCGCAAATGACTGATAAAAAATAAGAGAGTAATAAAATACCAAATGGTTTCCTCTTCAAGATAGTGTCATACATGCGCGCGGCATTTCGGGATATTTGGGAAAACTCATGTTGAAGTTGAACATAAGGCAACATGCCAAGTACATGGATGACGCTATCCTGCTCAGGAAACTATTTAGTAATTGTCTTACAAAATGATTACAGTGAAACACAAGTCAACGCCACGGCATTTAAATTTCTCGTGTAGGATTGTTTGATCCTGCACAGTAATAGCCAAGTGGCGCAATCGTCAGAGCAAACGCCTATCACATGTGAGGTCGTGGGTTCAATCCTTACTTCAGACTCGTGACACCCATGTGAGGAGTTAGTCAGTCGTGGGTTTATCCCGGGTACTCCGGTTTGCGAATGTTGACTGGATGGTTAAAATTGTAAAATATCAGTAATCACCGGAACACGGGTACTTAACTAAACTGCTGACGATGAGGCGGAACTCATAATGAATTAATGAAAATGTGTTTCACTGTAGTTATCATATAATGTAATTGCCAAGCTGAATGAATAATTCTCCAGTAACTACGTCATATGAATAATTTACAATTATGAGAGTAGTGGGGGGGGGGGGCAGCATAAAGATTGAAGTAGTGTCAAGGAAGGGGTACTACCCTGACGGGTACTAGGCGAAGAAGTAGAGTAAACAGGAGGAAGAAAATTAAATTGGAGTAAATAAGGGGGATTGGGGTAAAGAAGGGGAGAAGCAGGATAAAGAAACCAGTGGAAGGGGGTGCTATCCTGGAAGGAGTACCCGGGAAAGAAGAGGGTGAACAGGAGGAAAAGTAGATTGGAGAAAAGAAAGGGGAAATTAAACGGATCAGGAAATTCAGACTTGCAATTCAAATGAAAGGCAGCTCATTGGTCATGTAAACACTCGTTAAATCATGGTTCTCGCTTGCCTTTAGCTTGGAATCATCTTTGAATTTGAACTGAAAGTCTGAATTTGCATGTTTCTTGTATAGAGTGCAGTGTATCAGAACAGAAGAGGTTTTGAAGAAAAAGAAAGAAAGAATAAAAGTAAGTTAAAATTTGTAAAGAATAATGAAGAAACTATTGGTACAGCACTTGATACATGATGATAATCATCATTATAAACTCTCTATTAATCCGGGGGGGGGGTATAATAGAGAATTTGCAATGATAGTAAGTATATTGTAATATTTGGGTTTTTACCACTAAATCCTCTTGAAAGTTCTTTTTGGCTGTGGCTTCTCTCATCACAGTTGTCTGTGCTTGTCTTGCAAAATCTCTGGAATATCTATAACGTGAAGGTCAATATTTAAGATTAGAAAAATAGAAACCGTAAAATAGAAAGAAATTTAAATCGTGGCGAATACTTTTTACGGTCTTGCTGGCATGACAAAAAGAGAGTATAGATTTATAAGATCATGTTGATTTATCCTTTATCTGAACTATATTTAACTTAGATTTTAAAATAGATTTCACCCTGGTAAGCAGACCGAATGGGTTTTCAAACAAGATAACATTTAATGACTAAAACGTGCACAGAATAGTTAGAGAATGCTTACATGTCGAATAAAAATCCAATACTTTTAATGTCCAACTACACAATAGCGATTTTCGTTGCATTTCTAGACTGGAGAAGAAGACGACGCCATTTTGATTTTGATTTCTCCCGACAACGGCAGATTTGTCTTCGCAATTTTTTTCCATTTCTTCGTCGTTTCAGCTCCAATTTGCTCGTTGTGTTTCTTTCGTACCTTCCTCGCCATTTCCGTACAACCAATGGACATTTATACTCAAGATTAAGACTGTATTGAGACTTTCAAAATGTTCGTCAGGAGACATAAAAATCGAAGCTTCTTCTTCGGGTTGCAGAAGCAAATGACGTCAGACGACCTTTGTCCGCCAGCAAATACCCGTATGTATAACATTCAATGATCTTTTTAGGAAGCTGAAAATCGGTTTTTATTGCGCGAACGAAGTGTTTTTGCCATTATTTCTTACTCAGGTCTTTCTTCTGCTACTTTACTTCATGTTTACTTAGGTAACTTGCCAAAAGAAACGCCTGTAAGGGACAATTTTGCAATTTTTTTTATTTGGATGCTGATGAACAAGGGAAGACTCGTTAAAGCTTTCATTGGCAAATATCTTTCCCTCCGTGGCCGAGAGGTAAAGACAACTGTCTTGACTTCGATTTTGGGTGGATCGAGGACCGGTCCAGTTCAACTGAGTTTGGTAAGAATTTAATTCTGATCGATGCTCGATCCACCCAAAACTGAAGTCAAAGCTGGGCGTGGAGTGCAGGAAAACACTAGGCAGTACCGCGAGGCCGAGGAGGCAAACGTTATTTCCCAGCGTTGTTAACTAATATTTAAGCAAATTTCATTAACTTGACTGTTGGGGACAGACCTGTAGGGTTGGTGCATTGAAGACTTCTCGTCGTTATTTCCCTTCGTTCAAGAAGACAAGTTGTCTTCATCGAGAAATAACGACGAAAAGACTTCAAGACACCACTAAACCACTACACTTTAAAGCTACAGTGTAGTGGTTTAGCTAGCTAAACCACTACACTGTGCCAATAATATATGGCTGACTTCTTCCTAACGCTTACGGTACGACCATGGATGCGCAAAGATGCGCAAACACATTAAAGCCTTGAAAGCAAGTGTTTTCTTTTAGGAAAGAATCAAGGACGACAACGCTTACTAAATCAAAGCCGTCTAGTCATGTTTTAAGTACTTCAGCTGTTTAACGATCTTTTACCAGATCTTTGCAAGAGGAAAAGTAAAATTTTGCATCATTATTATTAACTTTCCGTCAGTCGTTTCTTTCTTGATCGAGCATTATATGCCATTGTGTTCAGTGTCCTTGATATAGGAGCCATATACTTGTGGCCTTGGGTTTAATTCCCAAACACTGAATGGCAGTGTTTTGCTCTTCCAATGAGATAACAAGATGGCACTGTAGAACGCGTGGTTTTATATAAGCTACGAGCGTCAAGATATCCTTGATAGGTAACTATTGATCCTACAATGGCACTTATGTTCACTGCCAATAGGAACGTTTTCAACTCACAGCTTGTACATAATGGCTTTTATAGGTTGTGTCACAAGGAAACTGCAGTTCGGTCGTAAAATCAACTTGTTTTCAAGGTTGCCGGGTTTTAAACATTACTGACACTGTTAATGTTGTAGCTCGGAATTGTAAAACAACGGCGGCAATGCAGTTTTCTTGTGCCATAACCATATAAGCTACGACCGCCAAGCTTTATCCTTGATAGGAAAGAATTGATCCCACGAACGACATTTGTATTCTCTACCGATAGGAACGTTTGAGACTTACAGCTTGTACATAACGCATTTTATCGGTGAGTCGTAAAACCAACCTGTTACTGCTCAGCAAACTACCATTTCCCTCGATCAACGATAGTCGATGAAGCTTGGCGCTCGAGTTGTTCAGCTAAGTTAAACGATCTTTTATGGCGAGGTCTTTTCAAGAAGGCATGAAGCATAGATGCGCAAACACTGTACAGCCTGTAAAGAATATGTCTTCTTTCGGGAAAGAGTCAAAGACGATAACGCTTATTAAATCAAAACTGTGTAGGCATGTTTTAAGTTGCTCAGCTATGTTTAACGATCTTTTATGACCAGGCCTTTGCAAGAAGGAAAGTCGAAGTTTGCATATACTATTGACTTTCCGTCGGTCGTTTCTTTCTTGATCGAGCTTTATATGTCATTGTGTTCAGTGTCCTTGATATAGGAGTCATGTATTTATGACCTTGGGTTTGATTCCCAAACGCTGCATGGCAGTCTTCAGCTCTTTCAAGTAATAAGATAACTTTGGAACAAGATGGCAATGCGTTATTTACTATATGCCTGGTCATGCTGTAACTAATCATGTAGTATATTCTACAAACCTTAACTCAGAACGTTGGCTGTCAGTTTCTATTCGTGGTTGCTTTGAAACATTGCAGATACTGCTAACCTGGCTATAACCTGTAAAATGCTTGGTTTTACACAACCTACGAGCGCCAAGCTTCATCGACTATCGTTGATCGAGGGAACTGGTAGTTTGCTGAGCAGTAACAGGTTGGTTTTACGACTCACCGATAAAATGCGTTATGTACAAGCTGTAAGTCTCAAACGTTCCTATCGGTAGAGAATACAAATGTCGTTGGTGGGATCAATTGTTTCCTATCAAGGATAAAGCTTGGCGGTCGTAGCTTATATAAATGATAAAACCACCCATTTTACAGGTTATGGCACAAGAAAACTGCATTGCCGCCGTTGTTTTACAATTCCGAGCTACAACATTAACAGTGTCAGTAATGTTTAAAACCCGGCAACCTTGAAAACAAGTTGATTTTACGACCGAACTGCAGTTTCCTTGTGACACAACCTATAAAATCCATTATGTACAAGCTGTGAGTTGGAAACGTTCCTATTGGCAGTGAACATAAGTGTCCATTGTAGGATCAATAGTTACCTATCAAGGATATCTTGACGCTCGTAGCTTATATAAAACCACGCGTTCTACAGTGCCATCTTGTTATCTCATTGGAAGAGCAAAACACTGCCATTCAGTGTTTGGGAATTAAACCCAAGGCCATAAGTATATGGCTCCTATATCAAGGACACTGAACACAATGGCATATAATGCTCGATCAAGAAAGAAACGACTGACGGAAAGTTAATAATAATGATGCAAAATTTTACTTTTCCTCTTGCAAAGATCTGGTAAAAGATCGTTAAACATAGCTGAAGTACTTAAAACATGACTAGACGGCTTTGATTTAGTAAGCGTTGTCGTCCTTGATTCTTTCCTAAAAGAAAACACTTGCTTTCAAGGCTTTAATGTGTTTGCGCATCTTTGCGCATCCATGGTCGTACCGTAAGCGTTAGGAAGAAGTCAGCCATATATTATTGGCACAGTGTAGTGGTTTAGCTAGCTAAACCACTACACTGTAGCTTTAAAGTGTAGTGGTTTAGTGGTGTCTTGAAGTCTTTTCGTCGTTATTTCTCGATGAAGACAACTTGTCTTCTTGAACGAAGGGAAATAACGACGAGAAGTCTTCAATGCACCAACCCTACAGGTCTGTCCCCAACAGTCAAGTTAATGAAATTTGCTTAAATATTAGTTAACAACACTAGGAAAATAACGTTTGCCTCCTTGGCCTCGCGGTACTGCCTAGTGTTTTCCTGCACTCCACGCCCAGCTTTGAATTCAGTTTTGGGTGGATCGAGCACCGACCAGAATTAAATTCTTACCAAACTCAGTTGAACTGGACCGGTCCTCGATCCACCCAAAATCGAAGTCAAGACAGTTGTCTTTACCTCTCGGCCACGGAGGGAAAGATATTTGCCAATGAAAGCTCTAACGAGTCTTCTCTTCTTCATCAGCATCGAAATAAAAAAAAATGCAAAATTGTCCCTTACAGGCGTTTCTTTTGGCAAGTTACCTAACTAAACTGGAAGTAAAGTAGTAGAACAAAGACCTGAGTAAGAAATAATGGCAAAAACATTTCGTTCGCGCAATAAAAACTGATTTTCAGCTTCCTAAAAAGATCATTGAATGTTATACATACGGGTATTTGCTGGCGGACAAAGGTCGTCTGACGTCATTTGCTTCTGCAACCCGAAGAAGAAGCTTCGATTTTTATGTCTCCTGACGAACATTTTGAAAGTCTCAATACAGTCTTAATCTTGAGTATAAATGTCCATTGATTGTACGGAAATGGCGAGGAAGGTACGAAAGAAACACAACGAGCAAATTGGAGCTAAAACGACGAAGAAATGGAAAAAAATTGCGAAGACAAATCTGCCGTTGTCGGGAGAAATCAAAATCAAAATGGCGTCGTCTTCTTCTCCAGTCTAGAAATGCAACGAAAATCGCTATTGTGTAGTTGGACATTAAAAGTATTGGATTTTTAT
The DNA here is from genome assembly GCA_963855995.1 of Muricea muricata. Classification (NCBI taxonomy): domain Eukaryota; kingdom Metazoa; phylum Cnidaria; class Anthozoa; order Malacalcyonacea; family Plexauridae; genus Muricea; species Muricea muricata. Next base: position 11,488,816 of record OY979729.1, on the reverse strand, counting down.
TCGACATGTAAGCATTCTCTAACTATTCTGTGCACGTTTTAGTCATTAAATGTTATCTTGTTTGAAAACCCATTCGGTCTGCTTACCAGGGTGAAATCTATTTTAAAATCTAAGTTAAATATAGTTCAGATAAAGGATAAATCAACATGATCTTATAAATCTATACTCTCTTTTTGTCATGCCAGCAAGACCGTAAAAAGTATTCGCCACGATTTAAATTTCTTTCTATTTTACGGTTTCTATTTTTCTAATCTTAAATATTGACCTTCACGTTATAGATATTCCAGAGATTTTGCAAGACAAGCACAGACAACTGTGATGAGAGAAGCCACAGCCAAAAAGAACTTTCAAGAGGATTTAGTGGTAAAAACCCAAATATTACAATATACTTACTATCATTGCAAATTCTCTATTATACCCCCCCCCCCGGATTAATAGAGAGTTTATAATGATGATTATCATCATGTATCAAGTGCTGTACCAATAGTTTCTTCATTATTCTTTACAAATTTTAACTTACTTTTATTCTTTCTTTCTTTTTCTTCAAAACCTCTTCTGTTCTGATACACTGCACTCTATACAAGAAACATGCAAATTCAGACTTTCAGTTCAAATTCAAAGATGATTCCAAGCTAAAGGCAAGCGAAAACCATGATTCAACGAGTGTTTACATGACCAATGAGCTGCCTTTCATTTGAATTGCAAGTCTGAATTTCCTGATCCGTTTAATTTCCCCTTTCTTTTCTCCAATCTACATTTCCTCCTGTTCACCCTCTTCTTTCCCGGGTACTCCTTCCAGGATAGCACCCCCTTCCACTGGTTTCTTTATCCTGCTTCTCCCCTTCTTTACCCCAATCCCCCTTATTTACTCCAATTTAATCTTCTTCCTCCTGTTTACTCTACTTCTTCGCCTAGTACCCGTCAGGGTAGTACCCCTTCCTTGACACTACTTCAATCTTTATGCTGCCCCCCCCCCCCCCCCACTACTCTCATAATTGTAAGTTATTCATATGACGTAGTTACTGGAGAATTATTCATTCAGCTTGGCAATTACATTATATGATAACTACAGTGAAACACATTTTCATTAATTCATTATGAGTTCCGCCTCATCGTCAGCAGTTTAGTTAAGTACCCGTGTTCCGGTGATTACTGATATTTTACAATTTTAACCATCCAGTCAACATTCGCAAACCGGAGTACCCGGAATAAACCCACGACTGACTAACTCCTCACATGGGTGTCACGAGTCTGAAGTAAGGATTGAACCCACGACCTCACATGTGATAGGCGTTTGCTCTGACGATTGCGCCACTTGGCTATTACTGTGCAGGATCAAACAATCCTACACGAGAAATTTAAATGCCGTGGCGTTGACTTGTGTTTCACTGTCATCATTTTGTAAGACAATTACTAAATAGTTTCCTGAGCAGGATAGCGTCATCCATGTACTTGGCATGTTGCCTTAGGTTCAACTTCAACACGAGTTTTCCCAAATATCCCGAAATGCCGCGCGCATGTATGACACTATCTTGAAGAGGAAACCATTTGGTATTTTATTACTCTCTTATTTTTATCAGTCATTTGCGCAATCAATAAATATAATCCAGATTGGAGAAATTGTGGGCATTCTTGAACGCCCGTTCTAGTTTCCTAACGTGGGCAATACTTTTTTTAATTTGTTTATTCACAAAATCCATCTAGATTTACTTCAAAAAAATTTGAGAAAAATATATAAATATATTTGTCCGCGAAAGTTAGGGAACTGGAAATGACACCAGAAATGTCTTTAAATTCCGCCATTTTGTGTTGCGCTTTTCTTGGAGTTGCATACATACAGTTTAAGCTCACACGTACACGTTCTACACTTGCTGTATTTCTTGCTATCGGGGTATCATCATGCCGGGAATTTGTCCATGAGTTTCTTCGTCGACTAACCTCTGTGACCTGTCACGCCTATTATAATTACTTAGTCCTCTCTAATGCTTGTGAACGTAGTTTTCTTTGCTTATCTTGTAAACAGTTTTCTGAACATCGTAATTTTTTTTTCAAAGAATGCCAAGTAAAAAGTGAATACAACAACCATCAACTAATGATGCAACAAGATGGGAAAGAATTCATATCGACATAAGAAGTAAATCACAAGCCGTCTCCATCAGATGTTAAGATGCAAATACTATCACAATGTACGGTTTGTTAAAGTCAATTCAATTAAAGCTTAGTGTCCTATATTCTAAAATATTTTGTAACATTAATTTTCTCCTTATTTTATGTTGGTTGACTGGACACGAGTGAGCTAGTTACCTACTGGACCGCCTTGATGCTCCATGAAGAGAGTGCGCCAACCAGATGAAACCATAAACAGCATGATGAAACGAGAACAACCGAAGCCAAGAAGATCCAAAGATAGAGTGAAAGTAAGTTTTTTTATTTTATCTTGTCGTTTCCATTTTTTTAGCAGTTCAGCTTTTGTTTCAATAAAAATTAACATCTCGCACTAACGTTGCTAGTGTCGGTAGTACTGTAAAAAGCACACAGGATCTTTCACTACCTGAAACAATAAAAAAAAAACAAAATTCGACTTTCGAGCAAATTAAAGCCTTTCGTTGGGGAGTTGGTCGTAAAGATAGAAATTTAATGCGCTGTCTGCCATCTTAGATTCATATTTGATCTCGTTGACACGTAAAATCTTGATTCCCAAACAGCTTGAAGTAAGCTAGTTTTGATATAAGTTACATTTCACGTGCACAGTAATTCTCAAAGAGATATCGGCAATAAATTTGAGAGAGCTTTTGAGAGAGATTAGTGCGAGATATTAATTTTTATTGTTCGAAAGAGCTTTAAGAATTTACACATTCCTTACGTGTTGTTTAATTCTCGAGATATTTTAATCTAAATTCATAAATTAGGGTAGCTGCAAGTTGTGTGCGTGTGAGAAATAAAGACTCCTTCACGGCTATGATTTTCTTTTGTGTTTTGCTCACGATTTATTAATGATTCTCGAGATTTTAATAAAAAAATTTCATATTAACAGCTTACACAATAATTTGGCCGGCCTAATTAATACTATTTTATAATATACTGAGTGTCAAAGTTCATTTATTCCTGTTTCTTATTGGTTAAGAACGTATCACGTGATAGTGGAGAAATTCTATTGTCTCCCTGGCAACGTAGCTAAGCGGTGGACATTACTTTTATTCACCGGTAGACAACAAATCCACAAAGCCTCACGTAGCCATGTCAGGTAAAAGGTAATCCTTTTTACACATGTTTGATTGATTTGTGGTACTTTTCTTCTCTTTTGGCACTCAGTATATAATAAAATACTTATTGACTGAGACCTCGGGAAAGCAGTATGTTTTGTGGACCCTCGACATCGACAGTCTCTGGTCCACAAAACATACTGTTTCCCTCGGTCTCAGTCAATAAGTGTTAATTACTATACATTGCAGTTGTTTTATGCGTTGTGATTGGTCAGTTGTATGCAGATAAATGCGACTATCACACAATCTGCAGATAACTCAGTCATACAATAAGAATACATAGAAGGGCCACTCAGCAGTGCAACATGTCACACTATGTTTATGCAGTTTACTGGCTGCCACCAGCCAGTTCAGCATTCCTATTGGCCAGAAAATGCAATTCACTGGCTGAGAAAATGCTAATAACGTGCGTAATGCGACATGCGCGGCTTCAAAAACTCCAAAGGCTCCGACGCGAGTGGCCCTTCTATGTATTCTTATTCTATGGCTCAGTTATCTGCTAGCAGATAACTGAGTTATCTGCATGTTGAGCCTACGGTGCAGATTATTACAGTATGCGGTATTCGTTGGCATCAATGGTTGGCATGGCAACAACATTTTTTCGATATTTTCTGTTTCATGTTATGGCATCTTGCTTTTTAAGCTCTTCCGAAGGCGAAATTCGTCAATTGCTCGAGGAAAAAGACTTACAATGTATAATAAAGCAATTATCGGATTCGGTTTTTGTGATATGCAAAATTATCAATGTCTTGGTAAGAGTTATCTGACTCGCCTTCGGCTCGGCTGATAACTCTTACCTCGACATTGATCATTTCGCATATCACAAAAACCTCATCCAATAAGTGCTTAATATGTTATAGTTTACTTATTAAGCTTTGTGGAAACACCACGTAAATTTATTATTGCAATAATAAATTTACGTGGTGTTTCCACAAAGCTTAATAAGTATATTGTATTCACCATGCAAACGTACAAGAAACTTATCATGTTATAGTTTATAAATTATTCGTAACTATCATCTCATGATTTAATTCTTTCTACTATTGCAAAGGGTGATGGGATGTGAAAAAAACGCACAAGAAAAGAAAAGAATGAACGATCCTGGACGACAAGACCCACAAAACAACAATCCACAAGAATGAGAAGACACGACATTGTAATAGAAAGTAGTGGTAATGTGCAAGTTAGTAGAAAACAAGATACTTATTATTGAGGGATCAAAGAGGATTTAATAGATATTTCTCGTTAATGAAAAAGAGAAGACAGCAAATTAAGTGAAAAAAATTGGATTGAAATAACATTGATATCAAATACATTCAACAAAATAATTAAATAGAATACCTAGGAGTTTGGCAGTCAATTTTCGAGTCAAAAAACAGGTAAAAATATGGTAAATGTCGACAATATTTTTTAAAGAAACAATACCTTAACGCCTGGAAATTTCGTCTCTAACATTTGGATTTGGATATTTCTAAAAACAAAACAAAATAACATGTAGGATTGAACGTTTTACAAAAATAAGTTTCGTAATAATGCCACTAAATTATAGTTGATGCATTTGGTCACTATTCTTGGTTTGCACATGACGTCATTTCGTGTCATTGGGCGCCATCTTGGTTGACTCTGCAGATTACTTCAGCTGTTTACAGCGAAGTACTTGTGTCAATTTACTATTTCATCGTTAGTTTTAGCGTATTATGAATGATACTTTAAAGATGTATGGCTCGATAGGATCAGATATAATGAATAGATACTTTGTGGTTGCCATGTGTTTCAAACGTCAACAAAGATGGCGTCGATTGTAAACGATCAATTCCGTCGTTCTACCTTTAAAGAATGTGTTCTCTGGTTAAAAAGCGAGAAAATTTGACTTGTATTCCAATTCACCGTAGCAAAACAAATGGTGGCATGTCGATTTTACCAGAATTTAATGCGGGTATCAATCAAGAATAGCAGTGAAATGATATTTAACATAAGCTAATGGACGGAATTTTAACACAAGTGACAAAATAACCTATCTGTCTGTTCCTCAAACGAGGTTAATTTACCTTAAGTTTTTAAACGATTTCAGACCGCAAGGCATTCTGGTAAAATCAACACCCGCCATCTTTTTGCTACATTAAATTCCCAAGGGAATATATCATTTCTTTGTTTCTTAGCTAATTTGGTTCATACATCCATGCAAATCAGTAGGATCATTATATTTTTTTGTGCATTTTAAATTCCCATGGGAATACGGCATGCTTTGTTTCAATGGTGATGCGTCTGTTTATGGTAATTACTGCATAATGCGAATCCTCTTTGATTATTAATATGATAAGTATCTTGGTGCTTTCAGATTTGTTTTGGTAAGCAGGAACAATGAAGTCATTGTTTGTGTACACTAAAGCAAATTACGAAGGTGGTTTGAGAGCAGCTGCGAGGTACCATGCAAATGAAGGCGTTTCGGTTAAATAAGTGTGAGAATTACGGCATTAAAAATTGCATGTCATCTACACTTAAGGATATAAGTTGCCAAAAAAAAAACAACTTTAGTGAATCTGTTGAGTTTCAATTGCTTTTTATTTTTGCCTAATTCTCATGCTTATTTGACCCAGCCTTGGACTTTGGTAAGTATCAGGGGCCGGTTGTATCAAAGGCGTTTAGCTTAAACGGTGGATAAGTCAAAAATATGAAACAAGTTTCCATGTTGTATAAACAAACCAGCTGAAGTTATTTGACCTGAGAAGAACAATTATATATAAAACTAAATATTTATTCTATTTCAACTCATAATTTCGGTTCCGTACTAGGTGTAAAACTGATTTTTAAATTTCACTTATCCACCGTTTAAGCTAAACGCCTTTGATACAACCGGCCCCAGGTTTATATTTACTCCGGAACAGTTAACACAACGAAAAGCCCATGCCCATTCAGCTAAGATTTTACGTTTGAAAATTCAATCAAAAACTCAGTCTAAGTGGGTTTAAGTAGCTAGAGATAACGTAATTTATCTTTTTATTTTGCTTTTTTGTTTATAACGTAATTTATTAGCTAAATGTATGGACTGCGAGGGTGTGCGCCGTGTGTAAGTTGCATGGGATTAGGTTTATTAAAGGAATTAAAATTTTTGAAAGTATGCTTAAAAACCAAAATCTGTCGTCACTTCTAACAAAACAGTTAAGAGTAGGTTTCAACATCAACTAAATTGATCTATACTATTAACTAAGAAAAATGCGAATTAAGTTTTATATTTTGCAAGCAAATTTTAAATAGAATTCTCACCTGTTTTTATGTACGAGCTTTTTCTGTTTACGTTTGATCTAAAATATCCAAATAAATTGCATTTAAAATGCATACTTTACCGAAATTTTAACTCTTTTAATTTTCGAAATTGGGTGGCAGTCGGGGTGGTGGTGGTGCATGCGGGTTTATCAGCTGTGAGTGACTGTGCGATGGTGAGGAAAGTGAAGGTAACGAATGGAATGCAGGAGCTTAGAACTGAGGAAGACAGCTTAGAACTGAGGCAGGTAGGCAGTTGGTAGGATCAGCGGGGGGCACTTGACATTTTGGCTTTGGGAATCAAATTTGCATGCTAAGTACTTAAGTCACTAACGTTTGTTGTTCTAATTTGTTAGGTACGCGCGGCTGCTCTCTAGGGAAGATCAACTTAGCAATTGTATTAGCACTTGCAAAGTTGGTCTTCTCTTTGCCGGCTACCCCGGCCAGTTCTCCGAGTGCTACTTCCACCGTGAATAAGTAGAAGTACTTGTACTACATGTATAAGTACTTCTACTTAGGTGGAAGTGGCACTTGGGGAGCTGGCCGGGGTAGGGGGATTTTTTTTATTCAATTTCTCAATTCCCATGGGAATTGAATTTTTAATTAAAAAGGGGTCACAAGTAAATTTTGTAAACAATTTATTGAAAAAATTTGTAAAGATTACATACAATTTGAATAACAATAAAAAGCGATTAACTACCACACATTGTACTTATTAAAATAACAACAGAAGAAAACAGAACATGGCAGAGAGAACAATAACACAAGTGAATGAACAAAGTCCTAAAAAACTTGGGTCTTTTCAACGTAAGTAAATGTTTATACTTCAAAATATATTATAACAATGAAACAACTTGAAGTGATAAATTTTGAGAGTTTTGCAAAGGTTTACCCAGCATATAACGAGTTGTTTCACAATTACAAAGAAAAACATGTGGCTCAAAACATGCAACTGATAGAGATGACGAGAAGGCTTAACAAGTCTAAGTAGAAAGGTTTTCAAAAGTTAGTCACATTTTTATAACCATATGTAACTACCCTGTCAACTCTCCCAGTGGGAAGAACCGGAGTACCCGGAGAAAACCCACGAGTTTTGGCGGAGCGTTGACCAACGCTTTTTCAAATACAGCCAGCCTCACAGAAGAAAGGTATTTTTGTCAAAAGAAAAATATCATTTTTAATCAATTGTGCTTTTATAAGTCAGAAAAAATACATGCACGAATTACCAACGAATTTTGATGGCTTTGAGACATGTAACGTGGGCACATAATTCTTCCTAAAAATACTTTTTTGTACTCGAAACAACCCTTCAAAACGTCGAAAAACAACGAAGAAACGATTTTTTTATAAATTCCAAATTGACCAAGCTGTAATGTTCGGAGCCACATTTTTCTTATTGCGTTTCTAACCTGACAATGTGAAATGCACTAAACATTGCTACCTTTATTTTTTTTTAACAAAAAATTCAAAAATACATAGAATAAAAACCAAGCATTTTTAGAATATTGTGTGTAGCACGACATTTTTCAGAAACCAATCTCTTACACTTTTCTTTGCATAACAGTGCATGCGATCTATTTTTTGCAAAAAAATACAAAGAAAGTCTCAGACATCTCATTTTTCTGGTGGGCACAAGAACAGAAGCTTTTTGTTCAAATTGTGATAATTTATTTGAGATAACTTTGGGCAAAATTCTATTTTTCATTGAAAACAGCCGAAAAATCAATGCTTTGGCTTTGCCCAGCAACTAATGAAGTCACTCGATAGTGAAGTTGCTTTATATACAATTGATAGTTTCAGTGTTAAAGAGACCAAAATAAAAGTAGAAATACATAACTTAGATTGATCTTGGATTGAAAAGTAAAAAATTTATTCGAAGAATCAATTTAAATTTAGTCTTTTTGGAAGGTACCATTGTCAGGTTAGGAACATATCTCTTTGAAGTATAAATTCATCTTTACTTACTTGTTGAAAAGACTATATTCAAGAGCCATGTAAACCTGTTTTCTTATATTATTATTACCACGCAAGTATTACAAAGTGGAATATTTGAAATGTAAACTTGAACTGAAGCAAAGGAAATGCACATACAAATTCAGAAATATTTCAATTGCCAAAATACAAATTCACCACAACCAAACAATATAAAAAGTTCCAGTAGGCAATATGTTGTAATTTTAATTAAGAAACTTATAAAGTAATAAATCATACAGGAAACACAAAAGAAATCATTTTCTCATCTTACAGAATCGGTATTTTCAAAATCACTTTGCTATAGATCTGATGTATAAAATTGACGAGTTTCACAAGCCATTTACAACATTCGCATCTGTGTATGTCAGATATCTCGCCTTCAGCTTGGGTTTGTATATCCGATACAACCCGGTCACTTGTATTGTAAATAGTACAAATCAAAATTGTTATCAAATCAAAGTCTCAAACTAATTTAAATTATTCTACTCCATATAATGCCAGACAGTTTTACTTTTTCTCAGGAAAGACCTTATGTTCAACAAGGTAAATTTGGCATGTTAATTAAGAAGTCTGTAAAATTTGAAATTGCATAGTATCAACTAAAAGCTTCATGTGACTTAAAACTTTTTCAAGTCGATGTAATACGAAGAACTCTGGTAAAGTATTTACTGTATCCAGGCATCAATAGAAAACTTTTAAAATTAAAAATTGTAGTTACTTATACTTATTATTGGCCAACATCTGTACTGCTTGTTTATCTAGAAAATCTGGCATACTGTCAATTTTTTTAGTCCAAGGAAACTTTTTTACTCTTAAATTCTTACATCCGCCACATCTTTTCTTTGCTAATAAAAAGAGCCCACAGAATTTATTTGGCAAGTTGTGGTTTTCTTTTTCATTTAAGATATGTAATTAATTGATAAAGTTAAAGAACAACTGCATCAGTTCATCTCAATTCCAAACAAGTTCCACTTTGTAAACAAAAGACAATATGCTAGCTTATTTTGTCCTTAATAAGTAGTTCATCTTAAAGTTTGAAAGTCAACATTCTAGTACAAAATCACAAAGTCTGTATCTAAGATAAATTACCAGTAGTATAAAATATTACAAAGTATTTTTTTAACTTTAAAGGGTCCAATATAACATTGAGAACTATTGTGATTTTCAAATGAACTTTCCAAACTTTCAAATGAACACTCAAAGCCAGCTTAAACAAAAGATGATTGAGATAGTAAACCAGGAAATAACATAGGTGTTGTAATTTTTTATCAAAAATATGATATAGTGCATATAACAGAAACATTTCAATTAAAAAGTAGAAATATATTTCCTGTGGTTAGTTTTAATTGCTATATATATTGAAATTTTAGTATAATAATGGATGTTTTTGTTTCTGGCAAAGTCACCTCAATCTCCTTATGTTTAACCAACATTACAAAGTCAAATAATGACAAACACGAATGATTAAACACAAATTTATATTTTAATGGGTAAAAATAAATATGTCCAAATTAGTATAATCATGCATATAGGTCTAGTAGGGTACCAATTTTTAGAAACAGAATTGTGTTGTTTAGAGGCATAACATATAAAATTGCTAGATTTGATATTTCAGTTTTTTAAGAAAGCCTTTTGTATGTGTTTTCATGAACTCTTGGGCCATAATTCAATTGATTTAAACCAAATAAGATTCTAACTTTCTTTTAAAACACAGTTCATCATTATTTGACTTTTTCTAAGATTAAAATGCTTCTGGAGCACATGAGATTCCACGGTATGTGTACCCACAAAATAATCGTCAAATTAGGTGAGAATGAAACCGTCATGTCCAAAATTATACCGTCCCAAATTGTCCCATATTCAATATTGTACATGCAATATTCCAATACCTTTAACAATTTCATTTTTCATAATCTGCCAGTTGTTGAGAGGAGGTTAAGCATTTTGTCGATCTACAAACAAATTTCAAAGAATTCTATTGAAGATAGATAACTGAAATGGTAAACAAACTGCAAAAGATAACAATGCAAGTGGTTGTGTAAAAACTAAAGACCACGTAAAGTCGGCCATTCTGTACAGTGTTTGGATTTGACAGTTTGAATTTTAATTGCCTCAAGAAAAGTCTAAAAGGCATTAAAAACATAACATTCCTTGTTCTTTTTTAACCTCCCGACCTTGCACGACTCCCACATCCTGCTCCGTCTCCTCCTATCCACCTCCCACCCTCAAGGCCCTGTCACACGGTGCAATTTTTCTTGCACTTGTAACTGCTCCGTCTCCTTCTCTATCCACCTCTTACCCTTAAGGCCCTGTCACACGGTGCACTTTTCCTTGCATTCACCGTAGCAAAAAAGATGGCGACATGTCGATTTTACCAGAATGCATTGCAGGTATCAAGAAAGAATACGTGGGAAAAGATGACAAGAAGCAAAGCTACTGGATTGAAATTTTAACACAAGTGTGAAAATAACCTATTGTCTTCTGTCTGTTCTTCAAAAGACGTTAATTTGCCTTTTTAAACAATTTCAGACTGCCATGCACTCTGGTAAAATCGACATTTGCCATCTTTTTTGCTACAGGGAAAATCTACTCTTAAGTAAATTTGTGACAAATGTTTGGTACGTTAAAAAACCCCAGCAAACTGTGATGGAAACTTGCATTTGCCAATTTTACATCTCCCAATAGTAGAATTGCATTTCAAGTTGCAAGAAAAATTGCATTGTGACAGGACCTTTATTCTCCAGTGTTCCCGCCAACCTGCTCCCACCATTAGATGGAAAGTCCTTTTTTCACTACATTTTAGTAATTAGGCTACCCCCCTCCTCTCACAAGTCTGTAATCGCATGACGAAATCAATTGGTCGACAGTCCAAGGCATGTTTTGTAATCGAAATTCACAAAATTAAAATTAAATTGCCTTTTTTCAATAAATTTGAACCAGAACCAACTCTATACATAGAACTGTCTCAGCATACTTTCTTCGACAATCTCAACAATTCAAGACCTCATTCAGTTTCTATAGCGGATTTCATGGTATTATTATCGAACCAACTTCAACTGAAAACGGTAGCCTTAATCTTACATGCGACCATAGCCATGCTTGGAAAGCACAAACTTACAATACTCGAAAATTGTACTTATTTCCAGTCTGATCTCTCAAAAATCGATCTCTATGCACAATCTAAGTACTTTGCTACAAATAATGATAGAAAATAAAGCATATTACCTTAAAACAAAGTTAGGATGCATGAAAATTTAGAGGACTTTCAAGGAGCAAAATCTTCGAGCTAGAGAAAAATTTTGAAAAAATAGTATTCGGAAAATCTTCGAGCAGCGTCGGAAACCGACGAATTCCGAGGAACGCCGAAACTACCACTTTGTGTCGACATGCTCCGAGCAAGTTCCTTGTTCCTGATTCAGAAGAAGCTGTATCACAGATCAGATATATACAGATAGGGAACTCGCACTCAATAACCTCAATTTTTGTGTCCCCGTGCTCACGTCATTCCACGCGCCACGCAAATTGCTCTGGCAAGTGTCGTTCGTCGTGTTTTCAGTCAAAAGCATAGGAAAAACGCCGTTCGAAAGTACAAAAATGAATATTTTTGCGAAGTTCCTTCACCGATCTTCATTTTGTATGTATGTAGATATTTCAGTAGAATTTGCGTTTGATTCTTGTGTAGAAATTTCTAAATTTCCTTAAAAGTAGGAATAAACCAGAAAATGACGGAAACACGCTCTCAAAACTTCACCGCGACACATCGCTGGAATTTGTCGTTTTAAAGCATTTTGCATGAGAATCTATGGGGTGGTAAGGGTGGCGGGGTGGTTAGTGGGATTAGTCACGACTGTAAGTACCCAACACTAGTTCACAATTTGCACATTTACCTCTATCAACCATATATGGAGGTGAGTGTACTTACAGTTGTAACTAATCCCACTAACCACCCCGCCACCCTTACCACCCCATAGAATTTCAGACCTTTATAGTTCTCACTGATGTCTAGCAATTACGGTTAGCTTAACTGAGGCAACTCTCAATGAACTAACTATAGTGGACTAGAGTTACCTTCTGCGCACGCCATACCAACGTACCTAATGTTAACCGTAAGGCTAGACAACAGTGAGCACTATAGAGATCTGAAATACTAAGTGCTGGCAAGGTAACTGTAGTCTAGCTTGCCAGTAGACTAGATTTACGTCAGTTAACTAAGGTAGAGTTATCCGCAGTAACTCTACCTTAGCTAAACTAACGTAACTCTAGTCTACTACCAAGGTAGACTACAGTTACCTTAGTAAACTTACTTTTGTAAGCATCCAATACTAGTTTATAATTAGTACACTTACCTCTAGTATAGTTAGAATATGTTAGTTGGTGCACATCTTGTATGGCTCCAGGAATTGAACCTGGAAACCTAATTAGGTCCACTCTAATTAGGTACCCTCCAGGGCCTTTTTTGTTACAACTTACTTATAAGGTTACAGGCGTGACAGAACAAAATGCAGTAGAAAATAAGGTGGTATATCCCTATATTTTCTACTATGTTTTGCTATGTCACGCCTGCAATGTTATTGCTATGTTCTTGTGTGCTTTTGACCGCAACTACCAACAAAATAAAATCAACAAACTTACGCCAACTCTGATATTTAGATCATCGTGGCTTCGGTTGATCTCGTTTTATAATGCTGTTTGTGGTTTTATCTCTTCGGCGTTCCCTCTTGATATCTGCAACAAGCTCACTCATATCTGATAAACCATCATAAAACAATGCAAAAATTAAACATATTTACTGAGGATATTATATCGACTAGTCTTCTTACTATACTAAGGTATGCCTAATTTCAAGGTAACACTTGTGTACATTAGTTACTACATAGTTATATAGTTAACCTTTAATTCTATATGTAGTATTGCCACGTCTGTAGTCCACGCGTTAGGATTTCAAATGATACAAAAGCGATAAATAATCGTTTGTTACACGTGAAACGGACTCCAGTTTTGATCATTTTAAACAGTAAAAATTACAATGGCAAACGCTGCGTTTCAAAGGGCAAACGTCACGTTGCAAACGTAAAAAAACCCTTGAAAATGTTTGCGCAAGCAATTCTCGAACTTACTGATAAGCTAAAACTGCGATGGACAATAAACAACTAAACGTGCGGTCCATTTTTAGATTTTTCGAAAGCCTTTGATACTGTTGATCATAAAATCCTTTTAGAAAAGTTGCAAAAATATGGAATACGAGGCGTTCCACTCCAATGGTTTACAAGTTATCTAACTAATCGTCAACAATACGCTAGGATCGACAACACAGACTCTGAAATGCTAAGAATGACTTGTGGAGATCCACAAGGATCAACACTTGGGCCGTTATTATTTTTGTTTTATATTAATGATGTACTTTAAAATTATTACTCGATACATCACTTCTCGATAAAGTTTCGCGGTGGAATTTGTCGTTTTAAAACATTTTGCATGAGAATCTTTGCACGTAAAACCTTCTTGCGGTTTTGATGTTCTAGCATACATGTTAAAATGCGTGTTTTGTTGCAATATTCCGCTAGAAATTGAGTTTAAACACCGTGTTTAGGTCGGCTCACGCGGCTTGTGCCAGCGGTATCACCCATGAGCGCTGCGCCCACTTGCGACACCGAAAAAAAATAATAAAAAAAACCCAGAAACGGGGCGAATTTAAAACTCCGCCTAGCCTACGGCAGGCGGAGTAATTACATCAAGAAGTTTCCCTTATTTTATAATGGTTGACTGGATATGAGTGAGCTTGTTACCTACTGGACCGGCATGATGTTCTATGGAGAGAGAATGCCTACCAAATCAGTGAAACCATAAACAGCAATGATAAAACGAGACCAAACGAAGCGACCGACCTAGATAGAGTGAAAGTAAGTTGATTTAATTTTGTCGTTTCCATTTTCTTTGTCAGTTCAGCTTTCGTTTTGAATGCCAGTAGTTGCAGTCAAAGCACACAAATACATAGATATACATTGCTACATTTTCAACTATGTTTTCTATTTCACAACCATGTTTTGTTATGTCACGGCTGTACCCTTATTACTATACTTTCCACTGCATGCGTTTTGTTATGTCACGCCTGTAACCTTATGCTAAGTTTTAAGAAAAAATGCCCCAGGAGGGGACCTAATTAGAGTGGACCTAATTAGGTTTCCAGGTTCAATTCCTGGAGACACATATAGATGTGCACTAACTGGTATACACTAAGTATACAGTTATTAGACATGACAGTGTCTCCAGGAATTGAACCTGGAAACCCCATTAGGTCCACTCTAATTAGGTCCCCTCCAGGGGCATTTTTTTTGTTAAAACTTAGTAATAAGGTTACAGGCGTGACATAGCAAACTGAACGCAGTAGAAAATATAACAAGGCTACAGTGTGGCTATAGTCAATGCAGACATGGTCTGGAAACCCGGCAAACTTCGAAGCTTTTATAATGAGCTACGATTTTATGTTGAGTTGGCTTCACCGTGCATAAATCACACGAACAAAAAGATAGAACAAAGACATTGGCCGGGTCTCCAGACCATAGATCTAGATTGACTTTGGTGTGACATAACAGAACATAGCATTGTGTGTTTTTGACTGCAACTACCGGCATTGAACGAAAGCTGAACTGACAAAGAAAATGCAAACGACATAATAAAATCAACAAACTTACTTTCACGCTATCTTCAGATCGTCGGGGTTTCGGTTGGTCTCGTTTTGCCATGCTGTTTATGGTTTCCTCTGGCTGGCGTTTTGTTTTGATAGAACATCACGCCGGTCCAGTGGGTAACAAGCTCACTCATATCCAGACAACCCTCATAAAATAAGGAATTAAAAAGTTACAAAGTATTTTAAAATATAGGAAGTTAAACGAAAATTTACTGTAAATGATTTTGACAAACCGTACACTGTTACAGTATTTGCATCTTGACTTCTTCTGATGGACACGGTTAGTGATTCACTTCTTTGGTCCTGTCATCGGTTCGTGTATTCCCGTTTTACATGGCATCCTTTGAAAAATGAACAAATACAATGTTTACAGGCCCCTTTACAAAACTGTTTACAGGATATGCAAAGAAAACTACGTAAATAAGCATTAGAGAGGACTAAGCAATTATTTACTAGATAATCACTAATAAGGCCAACGCACATGCTGGAGGACTGCCTACTGTAATATACGTGTTCTGCGCGCGTGTTTTTCTAGGATAAAATACAGCAAGCAAGCTGGAGTCTATTGTGGTATAAACTCTAGTCTTACACTTTCACAGGCAAAGCCCCAATGACCATGTAGTAAAACACAACTAGCAGAACACAGCTGGAACACCCCGGGACATCGGGATACTCACTTAAATACATAACCAATTCGAAACCGACGAAACCCCAGAAATTTAAGCGAATTTATAACTCCGCCACACCATACTGGCAGGCAAAGTAATTATCAATGAGTTTTATAGAAAATTTAAGAGAAAACTTGTTGGCAAGATCCCACAAGAAATTTGAACGCGTTTAAAGTACAGAAATGCACTTACTAGACCTAAAAGGGCAATTTCTGGATATTGTAACATGTACCTTTGGCTCCCAGATGAAGCAATTTTACTGCATACGATGCTCTCAAAATTAATTCATTAATTTGGTTAGTTTAATTATTTCACACGTGCTTATATTAACAGTTTTGAAAAGATTACGATGTTAGCTCAATATGCAACAGCGCGTTTTGTTTGCTTGCCCAAAAAGCGCACAAAAGATTTTAATAGATTTTATAATTTCGTTTGCAAATATTAGCCAAAGGCTTAATATAACTGTCTAGCTATCTGGTTGACAATATTTAGTTTATTCAGTTTTATTGAAATTTGGAATAAGGACTGTAATATGAGCCGAGATGAGTTCGTAGTTTGCGAATTCCGATCATTTGAGCTGTTTTTCTTATCGCTAAGTAAGCCACGAAGAAGTTACTGTCCATTCTCGAGAAAAATCGAATTTTTCCGAGCGATATTTCACCGTCGTTCGCCTTGAAGGGATTTCAACTGGTTTATAAAGGCGAACTTGGTTCATGTTGCACCCATAATGGAGCATATATTTACTTATCTGACGGCTTTGTTGAGTCGCCTTTTGTTTCTACTCCATTGCGGTATTACAGTATGGTGGCTAACGCAGTTGTTACGAGACGATAAGTACTGGTGGATATTCGCTTATTGTGTGTCACTTATAGTGTTAGAAACTTTGGTGACTGTCGTGTATCGAAAAGGTCATGAATATTATTGGCAAGTATCACTTAAATTTTACTGATTCAGATTGACGCTTATTATTCCATGTACATCAGACCCAGAATTCTTTAAAACATTGCCAGTCGGAGCTTAAAATATATATTTCTTTCTGGTAGAGTTATATCTCTATCAAGACGTCCTGATTGTAAAAAGCGCAGGTGAAAATGCAAGCAAATGCAAACATAAGACAAGACTATAAGGCAGCCAGTGAAATTCAATCCTTCCCAAGTGGCTAGCAACAGACATTAATGTCGTAGTTTACAGCAATTTATGATAACTGTACAATTTTTCATTCGTTCTCTGGGATGAGAAGACAACATAATTCGAGAAAGCGTCTATATCTTTTAAACAAATGACGTTTTCATGCTAATTTGGTTTTCAATGTCTCTCCCTAATTCAACTTGTTAGTTATGATGTCGATGTAATGAAATCGGATTTACGATTCATTTAAGATCTGAATTAAGAGACGGTCCTTACTGGACCTCCAGGAAGAACAGTTTAGAACTGATAGAGCTATTCAGTGTAAATAAAGTTAGTCTAGCTTAGGTTTCCTCCCGTAGTAACACTGGATCAATAAGAGATGATCTTTACTGGGCCTCTAGAAAGAACAGTTTAGAACTGATAGAGCTATCCAGTATAAATAAAGTTGGTTTAGTTTAGGTTTCCTCCTGCAGTAACTAGATATATCTACTAGTTGTAAACTGTTCTTCCTAGAGGCCCAGTAAGATCCAGTGTTTCCACAGAAGGAAACCTAAACTAAACTAACTTTATTTGTACTGGTTCCCAGTGTATATAGATCAACAAGAGATGATCTTTACTGGACCTCTAGAAGAAACAGTTTAGACTTTAGAAACCCAAAGTGTTTTCCGTTGTTAAACAAAATAATTGTTGAGATCCAATATGTGTTTTGCCCATGTCATTTCTCGTTCTTGGACAAGCGTATTTCTTCTTTTTGAATTAACACAAACACCTTTATATTCAAAGAACATTAAAATGAGCTATAAATTATTTTACCGGATTTTACAAGATCAATCAATGTATGAATTTATTACTTGCCCAGATTAATGACAGTTTCATTAAAAATATTAAATTAGCTTTTTATATGAAAATTCTTTACGCGAAGTTCGTAGCCAGGGAGATCCGTGGACTAGAGGATATCAATGAAAACGCTCGCTATACCAGGCCAGCTTTCTTGTACAAGATAACCCAAACATAATAGTACATACAATATTCATAGTTGTAGCTCCCAGCTTCGTTAACGTGAATATACGTGACTTAATCTAAAATTTCGTAACTTCAAGTAAACGAATAGCACTACATAAAACAATACTACCAAGATAAACAGTTCGACTGTTCGCAACGTGTGTATCCAGTGTACCTAAGTAAGTATGTCGCAGTTAAGGCCTTGATCAAACGTTTCCAATGTCGCTATTGCAATCAAAATTTGATTTAAAAGCACACAAAAAGCGAACACAGTAACCCCCCCCCCCCGCGTATAAAAACCATCATTTTAGGAACCTGTTGAGCTGAAATTACGTTTTTATCGCCATAGATTTGTGCCGACTCCATTAGAGACTGCGTGTATGTCTTTGCACGGGAATCTGTTTTTTCCCCACCGTATAAAGAAACAAACGCTGCTTCCAATCCTAACAAGAAAGTCAATATGCTACACTTACTGTATATTATCTGTACAATATTATCTATATCAGAACCTGTTGTGTAGGTTAACGTGATAAATTAGGTTTTTATACACGGGGTTTTACTGTTTTAGCGTAAAAAGAATTCGAGCAAAGTCCAACATTCTGACAAAAGGCCTTCACTCGAAACGCCGAATTCTGTTTATATAGTTTCAGGCTTTCAGACAGGGAGAATACTGTGTGTTTTGTGAAGATTAGAAGATTTAGAAGAACATTATTTCTTTCTCTATTTTCAGGTTTTGTCCGAGTATTTTCATCTTCACAACCGCGGAGATACCGTGTTTTGGAATATTACGACTGAAGCTGGGAAGCTGCCTGAGAATGAATGACGGAGCCGGAGGGCAAGATACTGATATAAGATGCTCTTCTAGTAACAACAACCTGACAAGTATAAATGGCCAGGTAAGACTTTACACGAAAATTACTTAAAAAACTAACGATGGAATGTCCCCTAAGAAACAGAACCGACGATTGTATGCTCTTCGGTCGAGAGTGGTTTCTAGAAAACCATCCACAAGCTTGAAATATCGTTTCTTGCATGTATACATTTCTGGCACATATTCGAGTTTCTATTTCAAATTTGCCTCCCTCCCGCCTATCCAGGTTTTATGTTCTTGTCGGTGACAGGTATAATCTCTATGGAATCGAGCCTGATATATTACATGACTCAGTGAATTCAGTATTTTATGGTTAACCTGTCCTAATCTCGAGTGGAATCATACACAAGTCGAAAATTCAAGCCAGGAAAGTTGAGAGACATTTACCCCCCCCCCTCCCATCATCAACTATAGTTCTTCTATCAGGAATCGGACCTGCCCCTTTGCATTGTCGGCATCACAGTGATATGGGTACCCCCCCGTGTTTTGTGTATCCCCCTACTCATCACTGGGGATATGAGTACCCGAGCAAATAAACGATTACTGCGACAACCCAAGAACGACTCAATGTTGATAGTTATTATATTCCAATATACGCTATGCTTTTTCCGACAAGACATGGCTGTGTTTTTTTCAAAAACGGAGGACTCATTCCTCGTTCTTTAAAAAATCACAGTCATGTCGGAAAAGCGATAGTATATTGGAATATAACAACTATCAACACTGAGCCGTTTTTGGGTTGTCACATTGATGTATTACTTTATCAACAAACTTTTTGAAATAGATTTCGAGACAAAAATAAGCGATAAAAGTTTTATTGAAGTTTTATTTGGACTTGATAATGAGGCCATGATGGCTTCGAAACGTTGTTCTTCAATAAAACTTTTATCGCTTTATATTACTGCAGGGAATATTTATGTCCCTAGTGACGATATGGGTATGGGAGAATTAGGGATACACAAAACACGGGGGTACCCATCTCCCTGTGACACGGGCGTACCCGAGCATATTCTCTCGAGGCTTGAAATAAATTTCATTATTTCAACACTCAAAATAATGTCAAATAGAAATCTATTTTCGATCAAAATTCCTCATGGAACATAATTATCTAATTGCCAAATTTCTGTCAGACTTATAATTTACTTCACTAAACATAACTACTAAGTTCCGACAAGTTTCATAAAGGAAAATAAAATACATAAGTGATTCAAAACAGGAAAACGGATTTATATTCGGTCATCAGTTTAGCTTGCTCATTTTGCGAATTCTAACATTTTCTCGATCAGGACGACAATGACGCTGTTCTAAACACGCTCAACATGCTGTTCCGAGATGACGAGAAAGTGGTGTCCGCATTGGATCAAACGTTTCTTCTCCTTCTTGTGATTGGTCGATGGTTACTTCCCAAAGGTCAAATGTCTCGCGAGCAACTGTCGCAATTACTGCTCATTTATATCGCCGCCGCCGCTGATATTGTTGAACTGACTGAGATTTATGACGTGCGGGACGTGTTGTCTAGTTCAAGGTATATGTCGAGCATCTTAAATGCACGTTTTCATTCGCATATTAGACATTAGAGAGCTTAAGCAAGCGACGTTTTTGTCAACACGGACGGCAGCCGGAAGTAAGTTGCGTCGTTATACAGATGGCGAATGATGGCGTCAGCCGTTATTGTTTGAAATCAACAACGGCAGTCAGTCAACTTTCACGTTCTTGATTTCAAACAAGAACGGCTGACGCCATCATTCGTCATCTATAACGACGCAACTCACTTCCGGCTGCCGTCCGTGTTGACCAAAACGTCGCTTGCTTAAGCTCTCTATTTTCCAATTGAGAACCGCAAAGCACTTATGGATTGTCTGGAGTGTCAACATAAAATTACAGGAAACTTGAAGAGTTAAAATTGGAGCAAAAAATGTAAAAGATACCTCATTAGGTCTAAGGAAAAGTCTGAAAGATTGTCTCATGCACTATTTGTTCCATGTCTCGTGACCATTGAACTATAAGTAAACTGGAACGATAAGTCAGGGGGGAAAATTGAAGCCAATTTGATTCAGTTTTTCTGAGTTTTGAGTTGAAATACTAAACGCCACAAAATGGGTCGTATATCAAATGAAAGCTATTAAAAAGTTGTATTTGGTGTAAACATTTTGAGGCTTTAGGTGAAAGACAAACACCTTAAACTTTGAAGGGAAATTTGCCGTATTTTGCAAAATTGCCGTTTTTTCGTATTTTTAAGGCATTTCTTTTTTGTATAAAGTTGAATTTTTTATATTAAATGTAACTTTTAATAGCTTCAATTTGATATACGGTCTGATCTTTGGCGTTAAGTATTTCGTCTCAAAACTCAGAAAAACTAACTTGGCTTCAGCCATTAATTGAACTTTTGTATTGAGTTAGCGTTCCAGTTGTATTACAGTTCACTGCTCGTGACTGGTGCTCTCTGTCGCACTATCTCCAAACAATCCATGCATGCTTTGCGGTCTCGATTAGGAAATAGCTGATTCAGTGTACGATCTTCGATCAAGAACAAGTATTTTAAAAATTGCGCGAACTTGATCCTACAGTATAACAGAGTTTAACAATGTTTTGTCGCAAACATCTTGTTCATAGCTTTGACAAAATTGAACCATGTTGTTGAGCCTGAATCAGGTGTAACAATGCTGAACAATGCTGAACAATGCTGTTGACAACATTGAGGGCAGCAAAACATTGTTCAATCATGTTTTCATCAACATTGCAACAAGTTCTTAAACTATTTACCGGATTTTATTGTCGGTGACAAAGATTTTAAATATTTCTAATCTTTTTACATTTTCATCAGCATGACCAATCTCCTTATATCCTTGTGGTCAATAAGCTTGCTCCAGTTTTCCGTCACGATTCAAAACGCTGAAAGTGTGGCCCAGGATAGAGCGAACGAGGAAGTAATGTTGGAAAAAGAGCGACAAACAAACGGTGCTTCACAAATCGAAATTACGACCGATAAAAAGTCTAACAGAGTCGCTCCGGCTTTGTACACTTACAAACTCGCTCAAAGAAAAGCATTTGAAAAACAACGGGAAAGACGACATACCATCGATATGGACTATCTTCGAAGTATAAACCACGACAAAACAGTTGGCGCTGAAAAAGAAACAGATAACAAGAAAACAAGCTTACTAGCAAGGGTTTTAAAAGCTTTGAACCAATTTGAAAGCAGCGTACAAAACTTTATACACACGCATATCGATTTGATTCAATTGCTGACGCCAATGTTGCTGCAAGATGGTCCGTTCCTGATCATAAGGCTGTTTGTGGCTTCCAAATATGACATCAGCGGAAGTAATATGTTTCTGTTTCTGATCGCGAAGAACGCTTTGGTCGTGATGCTACAAGTTTATCGCGTGTGTGTGTTGTACTGTAAACCAAACAGCAGTGAAGGCACAGAGGACGATATATTCACCGAACTTGGCGCAGTGAAACTAAGAAACGTTCAAACGGCTCACACATCGATACAGACGGCCACACTTGCCGTACAAGCTGTCTCGAAGTTCAAAGAGAAGAAAATAAGAAGAAAGAGATCCAGAACGTTTTCGCTTACACTAAGTAACCGGCTTGCACGGCTGAGGAGAAAAAGAAGCGAGAGTTCGAGCAGTTCAAAGGCAGGGTCTTCAAAAATGGACAGCGAAGACAAAACAGACAGCATGGGACTTGATAATATGCCTGGACTAAGAACAATATAAGCATTGAGATGTTAACAGTTGGACGAGGAAACACAGCGGGACAGTAGCAGATAATTCCGGGGGAAGAGCACCAGACAATTCCTTTGGGGGAGATTACCAGATAATCAGGGGGGCTGTTCCTCTGCAGACTTTTATTTACAAACCATGTTAATTCTTAATTTTGTATCTTTCACCTTCTTTGTTGATAATTCATTTCTTGTTTCATTTTCAAGGATATATATGTAAAACGGATAATCATTTGATTAATTTTGCTACGTTTTGGGTATTTTAAATGTCCGTCTTCACGCGACAAATTTGACGCGACAAAGTTGACGATTTAACATCTAACTCGTCAGTTCCTGCGCCCGAAATCAATTGCTCACCCGCGTGCACGTTTGTTCCTTTTCGAAATACTTGGTTTACAATGGTCTCTTATATCTGAAAAGGAACTCCTGTTCGTATTTTGAATATCACTTGGCTATGTTCCTGTGTGCCGGAGGATGATCAGAATTTTACATCGTTTCTTCTTCATCAATTTGTGTTTCTTCGATAACTTTACATCAACTGAAATCAATTCTTCTGGTAACATTTTCCGATAATTTTCAATCAATTTATCAACAAGTGACGTTTTCCACCACATCATTAATAACTCTCTTTTACTGAAGAGGTTTCCAAAACGCGCATCAAGTGGCGTCACACACGCACACGCACACGCACGCACACGCACACACAACCCACCCGTCCTCTACACCCGTCCTGTACATTTGTTAGAACAAGTTGACGTTTCTGCATTCTCAATGGTCCACGTAGTGTATAAACTATGACTTAGTTAAGAATTGTCAAGAGCATTACGTATTGTTTTCAATCACTCAGTTGTATCTTAGATAAGTGAAAACGTCGAGCTGAATTCAGGAGTTCATAGAAATTGAAAGTTTCTAAGAAAAAGAAAAGATTACAGTAACAACATCGACCTTTAAAAATTCACTAACGAATAGCAGAGGTAAGACAAGCAGGAAGTCTACATGTTAATTATAGAAAGCGTTCTCTCCAAAATTTGTGTCGAATGTAGTATCTATACTTTTTGACTATGGAACAGCTTTGCAATGCCGCTGTCAAACATTACCAACACAACAAATAGTCTAGCAAATTAAACGTGGTGTGACAGTGATTGCATGGAATTTCTTGAACCTTTCAAACCATTTTTCGCAGCATTAGAAATTTTGTACATTGTAATCAGCATTTTAATTATCACGGGAAATACTTTGGTTTTACTGGTGACCTGGAGAGAGAGAAGTCTTCATCAACCAAATAAATATTTTATTGCTTGTCTGGCTGTCGCTGATCTCTTCGTTGGAATTTTCATAGGACCAGTGAGCGCGTATAGATGGGGTGAGCATGGTTATCATGGCATATCTATTCATTTCTGTCGTTTCATTGTGTGGATAGATACACTTGCGTTAACAGCATCTGTTTATACTCTGATGTTCATCAGTTTTGATCGATATCTTAAAATCAGCAAACCACTTCAGTACAGATCCAGAATGACAACTTCGAAATCATTAAAAATAATCTTTATCATTTGGTTGATTTCAATTGCATTTGCCACATACGCTGCTACGCCTGATTCAGGCCGCACGGGATTTGTAGGAAGTGGCTATACAGTCTCTGTATTCTAGTTGATTATAGTTGGATGGAAGCCAAACACAAAATATACCGCACGTTTCTGTACATAAGAGTAATTTTTCTTCCCGACATAGTCATACTGATTATGTACGCTCTTATTTTTGTCGTCGCTCATAAACGACAGAAAATGTTGCGAAATGGGGAATTGGGTGAAACAAGCGTTGGTCAAAATCAAAGAAGTGTCTTACGTCAAGATCTAAAGATTGTCCGAATGTTGTTGACTGTTGTCGGAGTATTTCTGTTTTGTTGGCTTCCCCTCAGTATTAACTTTTTCTTAATCCACTACAATCTAATTCAGAAAATGATGTGTCGCACAAGATCAAGTACACCCTAACCACCTGCAGAGATAGAGTTGCGGCCACTGAGAAATAGCTAAATACATAAACCTACTTGCAGACTAATACGTAGTTGAAAGAAAAACTTTAAAGTTGATAAGCTTACATTCCATCCGTATATTATGTTGGCGTCATTAGTCGACACTTGGATAACATTGGCAAGAGTCTCTTTTAATTCTGAGCATCCTGTCAACGTCGAACTGTCCGTTCTTCGAAAGTGCTAGGAAAAGTACAAGTATTTCTACTTTAAGTGTAGCTATATAAGAAAACTTTGTCCATCTTTGAAAACTATAATAACAGCTAACACTGTTAAAATTTACTACTACACCAATGTTATCTGTTGTAGCTACGTATTTTAAGATATAGTTAAGTTTATATTAATGCTATATAATTTTACTTTAGTTATATGGTTAACTCGTAATTGAATGTTTGCGCATTTTGTTTACAGGACTGCTAACTTCATTCAAATTCTCACTTTCATGTGTAGAGAACAAAACTATTACAGGGTATGTTAAAAACAGTAATCGATCTTAGGAGTGCTCTAGAACGTTCAATATTTAACCCACATAAATCGTATGTTCTCAGAGTCATAAAGACCAGGGGCCGGTTGTATAAAAACGTGATCAACCAATCAGAACAACGTATTTTGTGCTTAAAAAAGTGATTAACAGTTTTATACAAGCGGCCCCCGGGTTTTAGCTTTCGATTGCCCCCCTTTTGTGAAATTTTAAGAAAAATTGACTAGCAAATACAAATCCTGTGAAAATAACAGGACGAAATTCAATATTTCCACCTCAGAACACTATTCGTTCTCGAACTTTCGTTCTTCGAAAGCGTCAGGAAAAGTACAAGTGTTTTCCATTTTAAGTGTTGTATATAAGAAAACTTTGTCAGTCTTAGAATACGCTTAAATGATAGCCTCATCCCCCGCGCTTTGATATTCTATCGCAAATACACACACGTGGGAAATAATGATATTTTATTGTGGAAGCGCCTGGCAGTAACCGTATTTACGATGGTGGATTTGCAAATATGCTAGCTAATATGAGCAAAGATATTCGACAGGCCTTTAGAAACGAGAAACGAGATGTTCTTAACGATAGTTGGGTTGAAAAGATGACGTTTTTCAAGCACAACGATATCGCCACATTGACCTTCGATCCTCATCCCCAGAGCTGCCACTAAAATATCTCCAAAAATTGAAACCTCCCCCCCCCCAAATATTTTTACTATTTGTATGAGTAAACGAGAAAAAAAATGCAAAACATCGTCCCATTTATGGGCAATGATCGAGGAAAATAAGGACAATAGGGCATATTTATATGCTATGTCATGTATTCAATCTGGACTGGTTACACTCAAATGTAATGTTTACAAACCTACTTGAATATTTATAAGAAGAAATTTACATGAATTTGCCTTCTATAGTTATTGTTTTCAAAGAACCCTCAATATTTTCCATTTCTAACAAAATTTAGATTGTCTACGGCGAGCAATTTGAAATAATATGTCTGCTCCACTTTTCACGATGCGCTCCAGTTTTGATACGGTTTCTGCCAGGCGCTTCCCGCCGTTTACAACTGTACTTTTCTTCTTTTATATATTTCAGATATATTGAGCTTCTTTTGTTCTTACGTATAATTGGTTTTCGTCCTAATTTCGTATCCCTAATCACTCCATACCACATTATAAAATTAATACCTAGCTCGTTACTTTCCAGTCTTCGGCATCTGTTTATATATCCCCCCTCCCCCGACATAAACTCATAGGGAATAAACAGAACGGCTGCTGAAGACGGAACCTTTAATGATTGTGTCTCCGCACATGTCGCATTGCGCCTGTTTGTTATGCAGGTTCTGACCATTGATATGTACTGGTTTCTACACTGGCTGTTCTGCCATTATTCTGGACAGTCAAACGCATAAAAATAGAGGGACATTTCCATTGCTGAGAGTGGTCTTGATATTCATTTCTTATTCTGTGACGAAGTCATGGTAAAGGGTGAGCCAACCCCCCCCCCCCCTCTCCGCCACTCGATGCTAATTTTCAATCTTATAATAGGGTATTAGCAGGGTTTACATCTCGGCTGCATATCTTGCGATGTTTGATGCAAGTTATTCCAGGCATATAAATTGACGTATAATGCCTCGGAACGTTCAAAGACGAACAGATGCAAACAAGGTTATGCTAGTACTTTCTCTACCAGGCCACCGCCAAAAATAAACATAGCCAAGTGCATGAAGACAATGTGGACACGACACATGTCAAGCAGAGTATATTTTGATGCCGTAGAATGAAACTTTATGGCATAACTCAGGCTTATATACCCATATTTTCAAAATTTTAATTCACTTCTTCTTCGTCAAGTTATGTTTCTTCTTTGTTTATTCATTAAAACAAGTTGACGTTTCTGCACTCTGATTGGTCCACGCCGTGTTTAAAATATGACTTAGTTAAGAATTGTCAAAAGCATCACGTATTGTTTTTAGACAGCCAGTTAGATCTTGGAGAAGTGAAAACATCGAGCTGAATTCAGGAGTTTATAGAAATTCAAAGTTTCCAAGGGAAGGAAAAAATTACAGTAACAACATCGACCTTTGAAAATTCACCAAGGAATAGCAGCGATAAGACAAGTAGGAAGTCTAGATGTTAATAATGGGATGCGTTCTTTCCAAAATTTGTGTCTTTAATGTAGCACTTTTATTTTTCCTAGAGAAGAGTTTTGCAATGCCGCCGTCTAATATAACAAATAATTCAACAAATGAAACGTGGTGTGACAGTGATTGCGTGGAATTTCTCAACCAACTTTACCTAGCAGCAAAAATTTTTTACATCTTAATCAGCATTCTGATCATTCTGGGAAATACTTTGGTTTTACTGGTGACCTGGAGAGAGAGAAGTCTTCATCAACCAAATAAATATTTTATTGCTTCTCTGGCTGTCGCAGATCTTTTGGTTGGAATATTTATAGGACCAGTGTGGGTGTATGACCTGAGTATGAGTTATGGATCGCTACGTAACATTCATTTCTGTCGTTTCATGCTGTGGATAGATACTCTGGTGTTAACAGCATCTATATGTTCTCTGATGTTCATCAGTTTTGATCGATATCTTAAAATCAGCAAACCACTTCAGTATAGATCCAGAATGACGACTTCGAAATCATTAAAAATAATCTTTATCATTTGGTTGATTCCAATTGCATTTGCCACATACGCTGCTACGCCTGATTCAGGCAGCAGAGGATTTCTAGTAAATAGCGGCTATGTTTGCTTCCAGTTGAAAGGTATTAGTCGGGACAAAAGTAATGAATACCGCATGCTCCTGCATATAAGTGTGGTTTTTCTTCCCGCCATAGTCATACTGATTATGTACGCTCTTATTTTTGTCGTCGCTCATAAACGACAGAAAATGTTGCGAAATGGCGAACTGGGTGAAACTGGTCAAAATCAAAGAAGTGTCTTACGTCAAGATCTAAACATTGTCCGAATGTTGTTGATTGTTGTCGGAGTATTTCTGTTTTGTTGGCTTCCTCTCAGTATTTCCCACTTGATTTCCATACACAGACCAATTACCTTTCGTGATTGGGACTGGAGGTCACGTTTCATATATACAATGGTATTGTATCTGCTCCCTCTGATTAACAGTCTATGCAATCCGATAATTTATGCGTGTCTGGACCAAACCTACAGCGAAGCTTTCAAACATCTGTTTCAGAAAATCATGTGTCGCACAAGATCAAACACTCAACAACAACCTGCAGTGATAGAGTTGCGGCCAATAAGGATGAACTAAATGTTTAAACCTACTTGCAGACTAATACTCAGTTGAAAGAAAAACTATTTCGCTATGCTGGCTTCAATTAGACTTATATATAAGAATTCTGGACTCATTGCCAATGTCATAGCGTCCGTTCCTCCCAAGCGTCAGTAAAAGTACGAGGGAATGTTTTCTATTTTAAAGTGTTTTGTATAAGAATTTGGATTTTTGAGTATGAATGATGAATCGGGACAAAACTATTAACTATTATTGAAACAAGTTTATTGTTGTTTGATGTCACTTCTAACACCTAACACTTATGTCACACAACCTAACTACGATAGCATAAAGCAATGTTGTGTTTTATGCCGTACATATAGAGACTTACGCGAGGTAAACGGGTGAAATAAAAATCGTATTTTCATTGTGGAGAAGCGAATAAGAGTTTTCATTGGCCGTAAGATTTTTTCACTAGTGAAAATCATTATCGTATCAGCATTTTGATTGGCTATACCAAAGAGCAGGGACTACAAAGGGGGACCACTTCATTCAAAAAAGAGTAAGGTACTGTCGTCCTGATACGTCATGGGCGCCATGTTCCGAGCCGGTGCCCTAAACAGAAGCATTTCCCCCCGGTATTAGTAGCCATTTTTAATATTTTCGGGGGGAACGAGCGGCAATATTCGTCATGGGCGCCATGTTTCTAGCCAGTGCCCTAAACAGAGGAAGTCACCTCCCGGAAATATCAAAAATGGCTACTAATACCCGGGAAAAATGCTTCTGTTTTGGGCACTGGCTAGGAACATGACGCCCATGACGTATCCTGACGATAACACCTTATGCTTTTTTGAATGAAGTGCTCCCTCTTTGTAGTCTCTACTCTTTGGCTATACGGTTTTTCTCACTAGTGAAGAAAATCGTATTGTTATTTTGCTCACAACATGGCCGCCGTGTTGGGGAAGGAGCGAAAGGGTATTTGGCTTTTATGTCTAAAAGAAGAAGAGTTTCCTCACTAAAAAACATGAAACAGAAAGAAGAACAGCTTTGACGCACTATTTTGGTCATATAACGGAAAAACAAATGGCATGATTCTGTTTTGAGAGTTCAATATTTTGTTTCGACATTGTTCGCCTTTGACAGGTTTCCAGTTTTAAAATAATCTCTATATGTTTGACATAAACAAATTACAGCATGGTTGGCTCGTTTGTACGATTTTTATTATGCACTTGTTGTGAAAGATTGCTAAACTCACTCGTTTGCTGCGCTCAATCGTTCGTTTAGCGATCTTTCACAACTCGTGCCTAAAAATCGTCCGCACTCGCCAACCATTCAGTAATCTCTATATATCTGCTTTTAAGATATGGCTACTATAACACAGGCTTGACTATTAACAAGCGCTTTCGCTAAAACAGGAACTCACGGGTAACAAGGGCAAGCAATTAAGGACATTAACTTGGAAATGTATTATATAAATATAACTTAGGCCCACAACCAGGTTTTTGAGTGTTATTCGATGATTAGAAATTCAACTCGTTTTTTCTGCATTAATCTGGGTTCTTCGACAAAAGTACATGAACTGCATACATTTTCGTCCCTGTTCTTACACCAAATCTGAACCAATCCGAAAGAATATTTTGGATAAAATAATAACAATTTTGTTGTTACTTACTAGTACTATGTCAACTATCCCTTTGACCAGCTTTTCATCACCTCTCGTCGTTCTGTGTCGATGATATCATCTGAACCATACTTCCTTCATCCCGGAATATCTCTGACCAATTCTTCATCTCTCTTCTTGTGTCATCGCCTCACATAATCTGACTTTTCCATAGTATACAGACCAAAAACAACGCCTTTAAAAGAAAGATTCAAATTAACTATTAAAAATCAAAGGCCTTGGCTCATATAATCGAATCTAATATATGATCTTCGTTCACTGTACAAAATCCACACACACGATTGGTCAGAATTAATCACGTGTGTTTTTGTACTTTTCAGTCTTTTGAGTGTAGCATTGACAATAACGCACGGAAAACGTGCATTATTCATTCAAAATGTCTTCGAACTTTGCACAAAGCAATAAAATGAAGACAAATTAATCAAGTTGATGATGAAGCAACTTCTAAAAGCACGAAAAGACAAACAAAGCGTAGCATTGCAATATTCACAGGTAAATAAACTAAGCAAAGATATAGCAAGCAGTAAACTCAGATCATGTATTAAAAGTGTTAGAGACTGTCAAGTTTTGTATTTTGTTCACAAGTAACGCACTTGCTGAACGTTCAATGAAATGTACGTATTATAGAATTTTTTCGTTCATTGTACATTCAGCTCGTCCGTTTTTTGTAAACAAAACACTCACAGCAGTCGCTAAACCTTAAAGACTTGCGCGAATTTAGTTTTAAATGAATGTTGTTTACCTACTATACATTTAATTCAATTAAGGTTGTCTTTCCAGAAGCGCAAACTGTGAACTATGAACGCCCAAGGGATGACGGAATTGTCGTTTATTTTGGCTTTAATAAATATACTCAGGGATTTCACTTTGTCATGGAAGTAAATTTGCCGTCGCAAGTTTCTTGTGTTCCTTCAATGCCATTTCCAAGAAATAATTGCGAGTTTAGAGATAAAAATGAGAAACCCGTCATTACGCTTTCGGGAGTCGCCACCAAGCTATACTACCAAGCTTTGTGGGTGGTTGGTTATAACAATGAAGGACAATAAACTATAGAAATTGGTTTTCTGAAGAACGAATCAGAAACAATGACAACTTTTGTTTTAAAAGGATCAATCACAAAGCCTCATCATTTTAGGTTGGTATTTACCCGCTTTTGAGTCGCCACCAAGCTATACTACCAAGCTTGTTGGTGGTTGGTTATAACAATGAAGGACAACAAACTATAGAAATTGGTTTTCTAAAGAACGAATCAGAAACAATGACAACTTTTGTTTTAAAAGGATCAATCACAAAGCCTCATCATTTTAGGTTGGTATTTACCCGCTTTTGAGTCTCCACCAAGCTATACTACCAAGCTTTTTGGTGGTTGGTTATAACAATGAAGGACAATAAACTATAGAAATTGGTTTTCTAAAGAACGAATCAGAAACAATGACAACTTTTGTTTTAAAAGGATCAATCACAAAGCCTCATCATTTTAGGTTGGTATTTACCCGCTTTTGAGTCGCCACCAAGCTATACTACCAAGCTTTGTGGGTGGTTGGTTATAACAATGAAGGACAATAAACTATAGAAATTTTAGGTTGGTATTTACCCGCTTTTGGAAGGACAACCCTCATTGAATTAGCAGCATATAATAACCCGTTGTGCTAACTATAGACTGACTAATAAATCTCATAGTATAGACCTTGTGTGAACTAACTGAGGATCTAGTTAATATTTAGTCCTATTGAGGACATACAGACAGCTACACTTACCGTAAAAGCTGTCTCGAAGTTCAAAGAGAAGAGAGTAAGAAGAAGGAGATCCAGAACGTTTTCGCTTACACTAAGTAACCCGTTTGCACGGCTGCGGAGGAAAAGAAACGAGAGTTCGAGCAGTTCAAACGCAGGGTCTTCAAAAATGGACAGCGAAGACAAAACAGACAGCATGGGACTTGATAATATGCCTGGACTAAGAACAATATAAGCATTGAGATGTTCACAGTTGGACGAGGAAACACAGCGGAACAGTACCAGATAATTCCGGCGGGAGAACACAAGACAATTCCTTTGGGGAAGATTACCAGATAATCGGGGAGCTGTTCCTCTGCAGACTTTCCATTTACAAACCATGTTAATTCTTAACTTTGTATCTTTCACCTTCTTTGTTGATAATTCATTTCAAGTCTTGTTTTATTTTCAAGGATATATATGTAAAACGGATAATCCTTTGATTAATTTTGCTACGTTTTGGGCATTTTAAATGTCCGTCTTCACGCGACGAAGTTGACGATTTAACATCTAACTCGTCAGTTCCTGCGCCCGAAATGAGTTGCTCCCCCGCGTGCACGTTTGTTCCTTTTCGCAATAGTTGGTTAACAATGGTCTCTTTTATCTGAAATGGAACTCCTGCTCGCATTTTGAATATTACTTGGCTATGTTCCTGTGTGTCGTAGGATGATCAGTATTTTAAATCTTTTCTTCTTCATCAATTAATTTGTGTTTCTTCGATATGCTTACATCAACTGAAATTAATTCTTTTGGTACATTTCCCGACAATTTGCAATCAATTTAGCAACAAGTGACGTTTTCCACCACATCATTAACTCTCTTTTACTGAAGAGGTTTCCAAAACGCGCATCAAGTGGTGTCACACACCCACACCCACACGCACACCCACACCCACACGCACACGCACACACGACCCGCACGTCCTGTACGCCCCTGTATATTTATTACAACAAGTTGACGTTTCTGCATTCTCATTGGTCCACTTAGTGTATAAAATATGACTTAGTTAAGAATTGTCAAGAGCATTACGTATTGTTTTCAATCAGTCAGTAGTATCTTAGATAAGTGAAAACGTCGAGCTGAATTCAGGAGTTCATAGAAATTAAAAGTTTCTAAGAAAAAGAAAAGCTTACAAAAATAACACCGACCTTTGAAAATTCACCAAGGAATAGCAGAGGTAAGGCAAGCAGGAAGTCTACATGTTAATTATAGAAAGCGTTCTCTCCAAAATTTGTGTCTAATGTAGTATCTATACTTTTTGACTAGGGAAGAGCTTTGCAATGCCGCTGTCAAACAATACCAACACAACAAATAATCTAGCAAATGAAACGTCGTGTGACAGTGATTGTATGGAATTTCTTGAACCTTTCAAACCATTTTTCGCAGCATTACAAATTTTGTACATTGTAATCAGCATTTTAATTATCACGGGAAATACTTTGGTTTTACTGGTGACCTGGAGAGAGAAAAGTCTTCATCAACCAAACAAATATTTTATTGCTTGTCTGGCTGTCGCTGATCTCTTCGTTGGAATTTTCATAGGACCAGTGAGCGCGTATGGATGGGGTGGGCATGGTCATCCTGGCATATCTATTCATTTCTGTCGTTTCATTGTGTGGATAGATACACTTGCGTTAACAGCATCTGTTTATACACTGATGTTCATCAGTTTTGATCGATATCTTAAAATCAGCAAACCACTTCAGTATAGATCCAGAATGACAACTTCGAAATCATTAAAAATAATCTTTATTATTTGGCTGATTTCAATTGCATTTGCCACATACGCTGCTACGCCTGATTCAGGCAGCACGGGATTTCTAGGAAGTGGCTACAGTCTCTGTATTCTAGTTGATTATAGTTGGATGGAAGCCAAATATAAAATATACCGCACGTTTCTGTACATAAGTGTAGTTTTTCTTCCCGCCACAGTCATACTGATTATGTACGCTCTTATTTTTGTCGTCGCTCATAAACGACAGAAAATGTTGCGAAATGGGGAATTGGGTGAAACAAGCGTTGGTCAAAATCAAAGAAGTGTCTTACGTCAAGATCTAAAGATTGTCCGAATGTTGTTGACTGTTGTCGGAGTATTTCTGTTTTGTTGGCTACCTCTCAGTATTAACTTTTTTTTAATCCATTACAATCTAAAGGCTTTTAAAGATTGGAACCACTTGTCATTCCACGCATATTCAAAAGTGACATGGCTGCTACCTTTGATTAACAGTCTATGCAATCCAATAATTTATGCGTGTCTGGACCAAACCTACAGAGAAGCTTTCAAACGTCTGTTTCAGAAAATGATGTGTCGCACAAGATCAAACACACAACAACAACCTGCAGTGATAGAGTTGCGGCCAATAAGAAATAACTAATTATAAACACTTAAACCTACTTGCAGACCTTAACGTACTTAGTAGAAAGAAAAACTTTAAAGTTGATAAGCTTACGTTCGATCCGTATATTATGTTTGCGTCATTAGTCGAGACTTCGGGAACATTGTCAAGACTCTCTTTTAATTCTGAGCATGCTGTCAACGTCATACTGTCCGTTCTTCGAAAGTCCTAGGAAAAGTACAAGTATTTCTACTTTAAGCGTGGTATATAAGAAAACTTTGTCCACCTTTGAAAACTATAATAACAGCTAACACTGTTAATATTTACTACTACACCAATCTTATCTGTTGTAAAAAATTACGACTGCCATATAGTATTTTTATAAAACACAATTTACGGAGTTTCAATTATTTTGTGTTTTATCTGTTGTAGCTATATATATAATACGTATACGTATTTTAAGATATAGTTAAGTTTCAGTATTAATGCTATATAATTTTACTGTAGTTATATGGTTAACTCGTAATTGAATGTTTGCGCATTTTGTTTACAGGACTGCTAACTTCATTCAAGTTCTCAATTAAGAACATTCATTTAAGGTTTGAAATAATGTATTTAGTCAGGTACAGTGTATGTTTTGATGTGTATAGCACAAAACTATTACATGGTATATCAAAAACAGTAATCGATCTTACAGGAGTGCTCTAGATCGTTCAATATTTAACCCACATAAATCGTATGTTCTCAGAGTCATAAGACCAGGGGCCGGTTGAATCAGTAAAAACGTGATTAAAGTTAACTATGTGATTGGTGGAAACAACCAATCAGAACAACGTATTTTGTGCTTAAAAAGAGTGATTAAGAGTTTTACACAAGCGGCCCCTGGCTTTTAGCTTAATTCGATTGCCGCCACTTTTGTGAAATTTTAAGAAAAATTGAGCAAATACAAATCCTATGAAAATAACAGGTCGAGTGTCAGGAAAAGTACAAGTGTTTTCCATTTTAAGTGTTGTAGCTATATAAGAAAACTTTGTCAGTCTTATAATACGCATAAATGATAGCCTCGTCCCCCGCGCTTTGATATTCTGTCGCAGATACACACACGTGGGAGATAATGATATTTTATTGGGAAGCGCCTGGCAGAAACCGTATTTACGATGGCGAATTTACAAATATGCTAATATGAGCAAAGATATTCGCCAGGCCTTTAGAAACGAGATGTTCTTAACAATAGTTGGGTTGAAAAGATGACGTTTTTCAAGCACAACGATCGCCGCATTGACCTTCGATCCTCATCCCCAGAGCTGCCACTACAGTCAATTAAAATATCTCCAAAAATTGAGCCCCCTCCCCGTAAATATTTTTACTATCTGTATGAGCAAACAAAAAAAAAAATGCAAAACATCGTCCCATTTATGGGCAATTATCGAGGAAAATGAGGACAATGGGGCATATTTATATGCTATGTCATGTATTCAATCTGGACTGGCTACACTCAAATATAATGTTTACAAACCTATTTCAATATTAATAAGAAGAAATTTAGATGAATTTGCCTTCTATGGTTATTGTTTTCAAAGAACCCTCAATATTTTCCATTTCTAACAAAATTTAGATTGTCTACGGGCGAGCAATTTGAAAATAATATGTCCGCTCCAATTTTCACGATGCGTTCCAGTTTTGATACGGTTTCTGCCAGGCGCTTCCCGACCTTATTTTTGTTGTTGCTCATAAACGACAGAAAATGTTGCGAAATGGCGAATTC
Source organism: Muricea muricata (assembly GCA_963855995.1). Taxonomy (NCBI): domain Eukaryota; kingdom Metazoa; phylum Cnidaria; class Anthozoa; order Malacalcyonacea; family Plexauridae; genus Muricea; species Muricea muricata. Next base: position 11,452,929 of record OY979729.1, on the reverse strand, counting down.
AGGGCTGTAGAAGAGGGGGGCGCAGGGGGGCTGAGCCCCCCTCTACAATTTCAAGGGCGCCCCCCTCTACTTTTTACAAACAATATATTCTTCAGTTAAAGGGTCTATTTCAAAAATAAAAAGCCCTGAAAACAGGCAACTCTTCATGTTAATATATTGATGTTTCAGTAAAATAAAACCAAACAAAATTAGACTGAACAATTCGGTAATTGGTATAGACACTGCTCGCTTAGGGAGCTTAAGCAAGCGAGTTTTTGACAACACGGACGTGCATGATAAACACAAAAAGCAGAGCCATGATCGGTTAAAAAGGTGAATCTACGTCTGGTTAACGTCCGTGTTCTCAAAACCGTCGCTTGCTTAAGGTCTCCAATATTTCACGATGTTATAATACTTTAGTCACTGAAGAGAGCCCCCCCCCCCCTCTAGAAATTGCAGTTCTACAGCACTGGGCGAATTGGGTGAAACTGGTCAAAATCAAAGAAGCGTCTTACGTCAAGATCTAAAAGATTGTCCGAATGTTGTTGACTGTTCTCGGAGTATTTCTATTTTGTTGGCTTCCTCACAGTATTGCTAGGTTCTTATTTATGTACAATTCAAACACTCTTTATGATTGGTTTAGGAGGAGCTGGAGGTCACTTTTCATATATGGAAGGGGTAGTGTATCTGCTACCTCTGATTAACAGTCTATGTAATCCAATAATTTATGCGTGTCTGGACCAAACCTACCGAGAAGCTTTCAAACATCTGTTTCAGAAAATGATGTGTCGCACAAGATCAAATACACAGCAACAACCTGCAGTGATAGAGTTGCGGCCACTGAGAAATAACTAAATACACATACCTACTTGCAGACTAACATACGTAATTGAAGGAAAAACTATTTCATCTGTTATGTTGGCTTTACCTATAGTAAGTACATGCGCTATGTCTTCAATGTCGTAGTGTCCGTTCTTTAAAGTGTCAGAAAAAAATCAAGCTACTTTTTTTCGATTCTGACGTGTTGTCTGTAAGAACTTAAAACTTTGTCAATTTTTGAGCACACGTGAATGATCGTGAAAAAAACTATTAAGTATTATTAGAACTAGTTTACTGTTGGATGTTTTAACATTAACTATCATAGTATAACATGTGTTTATTGCAGTGCTTTTTTAGATATGGTTACTAATATAAACTAAAGTATTAATAAGAGCTTTCGCTAAAACAGGAAATCACGAGTAATGAGGGAAAACTTAAATTATTTGGAAAAGATATGTCCTTGAACCATGACAGTTTTGCTTCATGATTCATTTTATGAAATATGCAAAACTGTCATATTACCCGTGATGCTCTGTTTTATCGAAAACGCTTATATTTCATATCAGACAGTCATTATGAAACCGCTAGGTTAATTACAGTTCGCAGTTTAGGAAATTTATTTAATTTAATTTAAAATGTGTTTAGTCAAGTAGAGAGTTTGTTTTGCACGAAACTATATATAATTTTACTGCAGTTACATTGTTAACTCGTAATTTAAAGTTTAAATGTTCGCGCATTAGTGACAGCCTTTATGGGACCGCCACGTTAATTAAAACTTGCTATTAAGGACATTTGTTTAACCTTTAACTTTGACACACTGAATTTAGTCATGAAGTGTGCATGTATGTTTTGAACGAAAGAATATATACGACTTTGGCCTGTAGCCATGTTCCTGAGGAGTGTAAGATGATCAGAATATTATATCGCTTTTTCTTCTTTAACTTGGGTTTCCACAAGAAATTTACATGAACTGCGTGAGCCGAAAGTGGTTTAGTGAATACTCTGCCTCCTAAGAATTATACACCACTAAAACTCATTTTACCATTAGTTTTAATACCAACAATGATATATATAAAGTATCTCACTGACTTCACATAAAATCTCCCCCCTGTCTCTCTCTTGCCGAGTTTATATATTTCAGATTATAGCGAGTCTCTTTTATTTTTACGTATGATTGGTTTACGTCCTAATTTCGCAGCCTTAATCACTCCATACCACAGTAACAAATAAATACCTAGTTAGTTACTTTCTAGTCTTCGACATCTGTTTATATGTTTCCAATCAATTTATCGACAAGTCTCCCTCCCCCCGACATAAACCCATAGGGAATAAACAGAACGGCTGCTGAAGACGGAAACTTTAATGATTGTGTCTCTGCACATGTCGCATTACGCCTGTTTGTTATGCAGGTTCTGACCATTGATATGTACTGGTTTCTAAACTGGCTGTTCGGCCATTATTCTGGCCAGTCAAATGCATAAAAATAGTGGCACATGTTGCATTGCTGTGTGATCTTGACATCTATTTCCTATTCTGTGACGAAGTCATCGTAAAGGGTGAGTCACCTCCCCCCCCCCCCCGCCACTCGATGTTACTTTTTAGTCTTATAATAGGGTATTAGCATGCGCAAGGTTTACATATCGGCTGCATATCTTGTGATGTTTGATGCAAGTTATTCCAGGCATATAAATTAAAGTACAATGTCTCGGAACGTTCAAAGAAAAACAGATGCAAACAAGGTTATGCTAGTACTTTCTCTACGAGGCCACCGCAAAAAATAAACATAGCTAAGTGCATGAAGACAATGTGGACACGACACATGTCTAGCAGAGTATGTTTTGATGCCGTAGAATGAAACTTTATGGCATAACTCAGGCTTATACACCCATATTTTTAAAATTTTAATTCACTTCTTCTTCGTCAAGTTGTTTTTCTGCGACAAGTTTACGAGAAGTACGTTTAAGCCCCAGTCCCGCCCCAGTATATCATGCATAATTATGTTTATTTATTACAACAAGCTGACCTTTCTGCATTCTCATTGGTCCACACAGTGTTTAAAATATGACTTAGTTAAGAATTGTCAACAGCATCACGTATTGTTTTTAGACAGCTAGTAGGATCTTGGAGAATTGAAAACGTCGAGCAGAATTCAGGAGTTAATAGAAATTCAAAGTGTCTAAGGAAAAGAAAATATTACAGTAACAACATCGACCTTTGAAAATTCACCAACGAATAGCAGAGGTAAGACAATCAGGAAGTCTAGATGTTAATTATGGAAAGCGTTAACTTTTCAAAATTTGTGTCTCTAATGTAGTACTTTTATTTTTCCTAGAGAAGAGTTTTGCAATGCCGCTGTCAAACATAACAAATACCTCAACAAATGAAACGTGGTGTGACAGTGATTGCGTGGAATTTATCAACCAACTTAACCTAGCAACAAAAATTTTCTGGATCTTAATCAGCATTCCGATCATTCTGGGAAATACTTTGGTTTTACTGGTGACCTGGAGAGAGAAAAGTCTTCAACAACCAAATAAATATTTTATTGCTTGTCTGGCTGTCGCTGATCTTTTGGTCGGAATTTTCATAGGACCAGTGGGGGTGTATGGACTGTTTGTGGATTCTGGATCGCGACGTAACATTCATCTCTGTCGTTTCCTAATCTGGATAGATACCCTGGTGTTAACAGCATCTATATGTTCTCTGATGTTCATCAGTTTTGATCGATATCTTAAAATCAGCAAACCACTTCAGTATAGATCCAGAATGACAACTTCGAAATCATTAAAAATAATCTTTATCATTTGGTTGATTTCAATTACATTTGCCACATACGCTGCTACGCCTGATTCGGGCAGCACGGGATTTCTAGTAAATAGCGGCTACTTTTGCTCCCAGTTGTACGATACCAGACAGGACAAACGTAAAGAATACCGCACGTTCCTGTATATAAGTGTGGTTTTTCTTCCCGCCATAGTCGTACTGATTATGTACGCTCTTATTTTTCTCGTTTCTCATAAAAGACAGAAAATGTTGCGAAATGGAGAACTGGGTGAAACTGGTCAAAATCAAAGAAGTGTCTTACGTCAAGATCTAAAGATTGTCCGAATGTTGTTGATTGTTGTCGGAGTATTTCTGTTTTGTTGGCTTCCTGTCAGTATCAGCAACTTTATTCTCATAAACAGTCCAAATACTTTTTATAATTGGTACAGGAGGAGCAGGAAGTCATATTTCATATATTACGTCGTGGTAGTGTATCTGCTGCCTCCGATTAACAGTCTATGCAATCCAATAATTTATGCGTGTCTGGACCAAACCTACAGAGAAGCTTTCAAACATCTGTTTCAGAAAATGATGTGTCGCACAAGATCAAACACACAACAACCACCTGCAGTGATAGAGTTGCGGACACTGAGCAATAACTAAACACATAAACCTACTTGTAGACTAATTCGTAGTTGAAAGAAAAACTATTTCGCTATGTTGGCTTCAATTAGACTTATATGTAAGAATTCTGGACCCATTGCCAATGTCATAGCGCCAGTTCTTCCAAAGCGTCAATAAAAATACGAGTGACTATCTTCTATTTTAAAGTGTTTTAAATAAGAATTTGAATTTTTGAGTATGAATGATGAATCGGGACTAAACTATTAACTATATTATTGAAACAAGTTCATTGTTGTTTGATGTCACTTTTAACAATTACTACAATAGCATAAAGCAATGTTGTGTTATATCTGGTTTTAAGGTATGCTTACTATAACATAGCCTTGACTATTAACAAGCGCTTTCGCTAAAATAGGAACTCACCGGAAACGAGGGCAAGTTTGAATTACTTTAAAAACAGATTTACTATATATAGTTATAGAGTTAACTCGTAATTTAAAATTTCAATGTTCGCACATCAGTGACAGCTTCTATGGGACCGCTAGGTTAATTAAAGTTCGCAATTAAGGACATTTATTTAATTTAACTTTAAAATGTATTTAGTCAAGTAGATTTAAAGTTTAAATGTTCGCGCATTAGTTATTGCCTTTATGGGACCGCTAGGTTAATTAAAGTTCGCAATTAAGGACATTTATTTCATTTAACTTTAAAATGTATTTAGTCGAGTAGATTTAAAGTTTAAATGTTCGCGCATTAGTTATTGCCATTTATCGGCCCGCTAGGTTAATTAAAGTTTGCAATTAAGGACATCTATTTATATAGACGCTGGGGCACTTGTGCCCGGCGACTATAGGTTTCGGTTCGATTCTCATTTCTCCAATCTCCTTTCGTCGCCACATATTTGCATACTAATGAGCTTCAGGCCAATTTACCCATATTATCCATAAATTACCCTCGTTTATGGGAAAATTAAAAGTTATAGAGTTAACTCGTAATTTAATTGGTCATTGGTCTACGCGTTGTTTAAAATGTGACTTAGTTAAGAATTGTCAAAAGCATCACGTATTGTTTTTAGATTGCCAATTGGATCTTGGAGAATTGAAAACATCGAGCTGAATTCAGGAGTTAATAGAAATTCAAAGTTTCTAAGGAAAAGAAAAGATTACAGTAACAACATCGACCTTTGAAAATCCACCAAGGAATAACAGAGATAAGACAAGCTGGTAGTCTAGATGTTAATTATGGAAAGCGTTTTTTTCAAAATTTCTGTCTTTAACGTAGTACTTTTATTTTTTCTTAGAGAAGGGTTTGGCAATGCCGCTGTCAAACATAACAAATAATTCAACAAATGGACGTGGTGGTGTGACAGTGATTGCGTGGAATTTCTAAAACAATTTGTCCAAGCAGTAAAAATTTTGTTGATTTTAATCAGCATTCTGATCATTTTGGGAAATACTTTGGTTTTACTGGCCACCTGGAAAGAGAGAAGTCTTCATCAACCAAATAAATATTTTATTGCTTGTCTGGCTGTCGCTGATCTTTTGGTTGGAATTTTCATAGGACCAGTGGTGTATAAATTTAGTCCGGATTCTGGATCGCGACGTAACATTCATTTCTGTCGTTTCATGGTGTGGATAGATACCCTGGCGTTAACAGCATCTATATGTTCTCTGATGTTCATCGGTTTTGATCGATATCTTAAAATCAGCAAACCACTTCAGTATAGATCTAGAATGACAACTTCGAAATCATTAAAAATAATCTTTATCCATTTCAGTTGCATTTGCCACATACGCTGCTACGCCTGATTCAGGCAGCGTGGGATTTCTAGTCAATAACAGGTATTTTTGCTCCCCGTTATACGACACTAGTCTGGACAAACGTAAAGAATACCACACGTTCCTGTATATAAGTGTGGTTTTTCTACCTACCATAGTCATACTGATTATGTACGCTCTTATTTTTGTCGTCGCTCATAAACGACAGAAAATGTTGCGAAATGAAGAACTGGGTGAAACTGGTCAAAATCAAAGAAGTGTCTTACGTCAAGATCTAAAGAATGTCCGAACGTTGTTGACTGTTGTCGGAGTATTTCTCTTTTGTTGGCTTCCTTACAGTATTTATCACTTCATTTTCATGCACAGTCCAAATATTTTTTATGATTGGATAAGGAGGAGTTGGAGGTCATATTTGATATATCAATGGGTAACGTATCTGCTACCTCTGATTAACAGTCTATGCAATCCAATAATTTATGCGTGTCTGGACCAAACCTACAGAGAAGCTTTCAAACATCTGTTTCAGAAAATGATCTGTCGCACAAGATCAAACACACAACAAGAACCCGCAGTGATAGAGTTGCGGCCACTGAGAAATAACTAAACACATAAACCTACTTGCAGACTAATATACTTAATTGAAGGAAAAACTGTTTCATCTGCTATGTTGGCTTCACCTATAGTAAGCGCATGCGCGAGTCTCTATATGAATTCTGGACATACTGTCAATGTCGTAGTGTCCGTTCTTTCAAAGTGTCAGGAAAAATTCAAGTTACTGTTTTCTGTTTTGAAGTGTTGTCTGTAAGAACTTAAAACTTTGTCAATCTTTCAGCACACGTGAATGATCGTGAAAAAAACTATTAAGTATTATTAAAACTAGAGTACTGTTGGATGTCTCTTTTAACATTTGCTATCATAGTATAACATTATGTGTTTGTTGCAGTGTTTTTTAGATATGGTTCCCAATATAAGCTAAAGTATTAATAAGAGATTTCGCTAAAACAAGAAATCACGAGTAATGAGGGCAAATATATATTATTTTGAAAAGATATATCCTTGAACCATGACAGTTTTGCTTCATGATTTATTTTATGAAATATTCAAATCTGTCATACTACCCGTGATGCTCTGTTTTGCCGAAAACGCTTATATTTCATATCAGTGACAGCCATTGTGGGACCGCTAGGTAAATTAAAGTTCGCAATTAAGGACATTTATTTAATTTAACTTTAAAATGTGTTTAGTCAAGTAGAGAGTTTGTTTTGCACGAAACTATATATAACTTTACTGCAGTTACATTGTTAACTCGTAATTTAAAGTTTAAATGTTCGCGCATTAGTGACAGCCTTTATGGGAGCGCCACGTTAATCAGTAAAATTTGCAATTATATAAGAACATTTGTTTAACTTTGACATGCTGTATTTAGTCATGAAGTGTGTATGTATGTTTTGAACGAAAGAATATATACAACTAAGGCCTATGGCCATGTTCCTGAATAGTGTGGGATGATCAGAATAATATATCGCTTTTTCTTCTTTAATTTGGGTTTCCTCAACAAATTTACATGAACTGCGTGAGCCGAAAATGGTCTAGTGAATATTCTACCTCCTGAGAATTCGACCACTAAAACCAATTTTTACCATTAATTTTAATAACAACAACGACAATATATAAAGTATCTCACTGACTTCACAAAAAATATCCCCCCCCCGCACTCTCTCTCTTGCCGAGTTTATATATTTCAGATTATATCGAGTTTCTTTTATTCTTAGATATGGTTTCAGTGTTTTCGTACTAATTTCGTATCCCTAATCACTCCATACCACATTATCAAATTAATACTTAGTCAGGTACTTTCCTGTCTTCGAGATCTGTTTATATATTTCCAAACAATTTATCGACATGTCTCCCTCCCCCCGACATAAACCCATAGGGAATAAACGGCGGCTGAAGACGGAAACTTTAACGATTGTGTCTCCGCACATGTCGCATCACGCCTGTTTGTTATGCAGGTTCTGGCCGTTGATATGTACTGGTTTCTACACTGGCTGTTCTGCCATTACTCTGGCCCGTCAAATGCATAAAAATAGAGGCACATGTTGCATTGCTGTGTGGTCTTGACATTTATTTCCTATTCTGTGACGAAGTCATCGTAAAGGATGGGTTACCCCCCCCCCCGCCACTCGATGCTACTTTCTAATCTTATAATAGGATATTAGCACGGTTTACATATCGGCTGCAACCTCGCAAGCCAGGCTCTTTACCTACGCACGGGCTTGCGAGGTTGGCGATGTTTGAGCCAGGTTATTCCAGCTAGGCATATAAATTAACGTATAATGTCTCGGAACGTTCAAAGACGAACATATGCAAACAAGGTTATACTTATTAAACATTCTCTATGAGGCCACCGTCAAAAATAAACACAGCTAAGTGCATGAAGACAATGTGGACACAACACATCTCAAGCCGAGCATGTTTTGATGCCGTAGAATGAAACTTTATGGCATAACTCAGGCTTATATACCCATATTTTTAAAGTTTTAATTCGCTTCTTCTTTGTCAAGTTGTGTTTCTTCGACAAGTTTACGAGAAGTAAGTTTACGCCCCAGTATATCATGCATAATTACATGGTGTTCCACAAATTTCTTATATAAAATGATTATGTTTACTTATTAAAAACAAGTTGACGTTTCTGCATGCTCATTGGTCCACGCAGTGTTTAAAAAATGACTTAGTTAAGAATTGTCAAGAGCATCACGACACGTATTGTTTTTAGACAATCAGTTGCATGTTGGAGAATTGAAAACATAGAGCTGAATTCAGGAGTTTATAGAAATTGAAAGTTTCTAAGAAAAAGAAAAGATTACAGGAAGAACATCGACCTTTGAAAATTCACCAAGGAACAGCAGAGGTAAGACAAGCAGGAAGCCTAGATGTTAATTATGGAAAGCGTTCTTTCCAAAATTTGTGTCTTTAACGTTGTACTTTTATTTTTCCTAGAGAAGAGTTTTGCAATGCCGCTGTCAAACATAACAAATAACTCAACAAATGAAACGTGGTGTGACAGTGATTGTGTGGAATTTACCAACCAACTTGACCTAGCAGAAAAAATGTTGTGGATCTTAATCAGCATTCTGATCATCCTGGGAAATACTTTGGTTTTACTGGTGACCTGGAGAGAGAGAAGTCTTCATCAACCAAATAAATATTTTATTGCTTGTCTGGCTGTCGCTGATCTTTTGGTCGGAATCTTCACAGGACCAGTGCAGGTGTATGAACTGAGTGTGGATTCTGGATCGCAACGTAACATTCATTTCTGTCGTTTCCTGGTGTGGATAGATACTCTGGTGTTAACAGCATCTATATGTTCTCTGATGTTCATCAGTTTTGATCGATATCTTAAGATCAGCAAACCACTTCTGTATAGATCCAGAATGACAACTTCGAAATCATTAAGAATAATCTTTATCATTTGGCTGATTTCAATGGCATTCGCCTCATATGCTGCTACGCCTGACTCGGGCAGCACGGGGTTTGTAGTATATGACGGCTATAATTGCCTTCTGCCTTCCCGCGATACTAGCCAGAGCAAACTTAAAAAATACTACACGTTCCTGTGAATAATTGTGATTTTTCTACCCTCCATAGTCATACTGATTATGTACGCTCTTATTTTTGTCATCGCTCATAAACGACAGAAAATGTTGCGAAATGGAGAACTGGGTGAAACTGGTCAAAATCAAAGAAGTGTCTTACGTCAAGATCTAAAGATTGTCCGAATGTTGTTGATTGTTGTCGGAGTATTTCTGTTTTGTTGGCTTCCTCTCAGCATTTCCATCTTTATTTTCCTACACAGTCAAAATACTTTTTATTATTGGTACAGGAGGAGCTGGAAATCATATTTGATATATGAATGGGTAGTGTGGCTGCTACCTCCAATTAACAGTCTATGCAATCCAATAATTTATGCGTGTCTGGACCAAACCTACAGAGAAGCTTTCAAAGATCTGTTTCAGAAATTAATGATGTGTCACACAAGATCAAACACACAACAACAACCTGCAGTGATAGAGCTGCGGACACTGAGAAATAACTAAATACATAAACCTACTTGCAGACTAATATGTAGTTGAAAGAAAAACTATTTCGTTTTAGTAGAATCATACTAGTATTCTATTGCAAATGCTGTAATTTGATTGGTTACTCTACTCGCTATCTATTCCTCGATAGATAGCGAGTAGCGAAACAATCACCTTCCTATAGAGATTTCTTTTAAAAAATTGCTTAAAAACCAACCTTCGGGCTTCGCCCTCATCAACTATCACCGCATAAAAATCTCGAGCTCGTAATCTAATTGTTAAATGTCGGCTTCAACTGTAGCTGACACCCCTTGCCAATGTCAGAGCGCCCGTTCTTTCAAAGTGTCAGTAAAAATACAAGCGACTGTTTTCTGTTTTGAAGTGTTGTATATAAGAATTTGAACCTTTGCCTTTATAAGAATTATTGAGCACACATGAATGATGAATCGGGACTAAACTGTAACTATTATTGAAAGAAGTTTGATGTCACTTTTAACACTTACTACCATAGTATATCGCAATGCTGGTTTTAAGATATGGCTACTACAACATAGGCTCGAGTATTAACAAGCGCTTTCGCTACAACAGGAAGTCACGGGTAACGAGGGCAAGTCTGTATTATTTTAAAAACAGATTTACTATATATAGTTATAGAGTTGACTCGTAATTTTAAATTTGAATGTTCGCACAATAGTGAATGGCAATTGAGGACATTAATTTTGAAATGTATTATATAGTCAAGTAGGGTGAATGTTCGTTTTCAACGAAACTATATATAAATATAACTTAGGCCCACAACCAGGTTTTTGAGTGTTATTCGATGATAGACAAATTTGGCTAACAATGTTTTTCCCGTTGCCATCCAATTCCCAACTTTGGATTATCCACATGGTTGGATACCACTGTTTTGGTTTGCAGAAGAGTACATTAGGACAAAAGTAACCAGGCATACGAGTGATGAATACGAGTTACTCACTCATGTCCATACTTCTGAATGCATAGTTACTTTTGTTCTCCGTTACGCTGCCGCAAGCTAATATAATAGTAACCAGGCATGTGAGTGACCTGAAAATGTGAAATGGGTAAAAGCAAACGTTAGCCAAATTGGCCATTAGAAATTCAACTTGTTTTTTCTGTATTAATCTGGTTTCTTCGACAGAAGTACATGAACTGCATACATTTTCGTCCCTGTTCTTTTACCAAATCTGAACCAATCCGAAAGATATTTTGGATAAAATATTAGTAATTTTGTTGTTACTTACTTGTACTATGTCAACTATCCCTTTGACCAGCTTTTCATCACCTGTCGTCGTTCTGTGTCGATGATATCATCTGAACCATACTTCCTTCATTCCGGAATATCTCTGACCAATTCATCATCTCTCTTCTTGTGTCATCGCCTCACATAATCTGACTTTTCCAAGTCCTGTTTTCTTTGCGGGTTCACTCACTTCATAGATATACATTCTTGAAAAGCTCGAAAACACAAAACCTCCTTCAAAAACCCTATTTTTATTTCATTTTTCAAAGTTTTACATATAATTTGTTTTTATACAATTTTTAAAATAAAAAAAAACTACTATACAATACAAAATATTACACACCGCGACCTGCCATATATCTTATCATAAATATACATAATAAATCCACCCATGCCAAACTTGTAGCTACATATAAGAAAAAATTTATGCTATCCTCTCAACTCCACACCAACAACTCACAAATAGAAGTCCTTACAAGTGAAAAACTTGCACGGCAGTATTTTTTGTAGCTTCCTTTGAAAAGGCCCACATTGAAGACCTGGAATCACACAACAACAAGAACGACAAAAGTACCTGCATGATAGGGCGTTAGGTCAGTTTCGCCATTCTTTGCTGGGCAATTTGTTTTTCCAAAGCTGTAATTCTGAAATTCAAAGCATTTTGATCTGTGGTATATGTTAAAGAAAATCAATAATACGAGATTCTCATGAAATTGTAAAGAAGATAAATTGTTATTAAGTATAGACTGACTAATAAATCTTATAGTATAGACCTTGTGTGAACTAACTGAGGATCTAGTTAATACTTAGTCCTATTGAGAACATCCTAGTGAGGACGTTACTGACTCTGGTTTCCTGTAGCTGTTATCCCTTTTTTGGGAATAATTTAATACGAAAGAAGTTGAATTTTGACCATGAAAGAGATGAACTTCACGTTAAATTCCCATGAATCCTTAGCATGCAGCTGAGTTCAGCTAAGCTCTTTGTTACATTATTGACACAACAACATCGAAGAACAAAAGGATACATTTATCAAGTAGAACTCTATCCTGGCCACTTCGGGCTCCGTCTTCTAGACTTCTTAATAATATCGCAGCTTTCTCGTAACGTTCTTTACACTGAAAAAAGTGAAAAACATTACGTTCATCCAAATTCATTTAAGAGGAATTTCCCCCCGACATTGCTCAGCCAAAAAAGTCCCGAGTTCAAATGCACCACAAGCTTGCATATTTCATTAAGACGAAAATAGAAGAGGATTTGAACTACTTCAAGTACAAACCCACGAACTTACCTGTTGCGCATCGCCAAACAGCTCATCCAAAGCCGAAATCTGACACTGGAAATAAACGGGAGAAACATTTAAGTCTTTGACAAAACAAGAGCACTAGATTATTTAAGGTCTTCCTGTAAAGAAAGAGCTTACCATTTCCAAAGCGTGTTGGTAAATCAGTTTATCTGCTGACAGCTAAAATAAATAACAAAAAATTACAATATTATGAGAACATTTCCAAAGCATGGAACCCACGATTAGTCCGCGTGGAATGCTCAGAAATACAAAACATACGATATCTGATTGAAAAATAAATAAAATCCAAAACAAATATATACTTAATACTTTAGCCGTATCTTTGAATGAACACTAATTTAAAATCGTGGCGATTAGCAGAAACTAATTTAATCAAAATTTTCTAAGCTTCTTACATTTAATTTCTCAATATCATAATCTATTGAACGGTTATTTTCAATCTCAGAACCGCGCCCTTTTCACCCTATTTTAAGTAAAAATGTCTTCAAGACTTAAAACCGGTTTAAAAGGGCGCTATTCTAGGGTTAAAAACAGCGTCTGAAAATGGGCGACGTTTTTCGCTCCAGGTTATCAATGGCGGCCTTCAATTTGGCTTCAAAGATGGCGACCAAGTTATCATTCCAGGCATAATTTCACAGAGTTCTCTGGTCCGAATCCACAGATAGAAACACGACACATACCGTAAGAATGCTTGTGTCTAAATTCTTCACGCGTATTGACATTTGTTGGTTGATTATTCTGGCTCGATTTAAACACTGCCGATTCCTTTCGTTCAGACCTCTTATCACTAAAAGTCACAAATTATAAAATTCACATTCACAGGGCTCAACTCGAGGGCCTAGCGTAATGTCGCCGTTGGCGTTGTTATAAAAGCTTTTTGACGACATTTTCACCCAGTTTATTCTCCCCCACTCCCCTAAAAAAGTCGATTAGCTCGTGTTCACAGCCCATCCATTAAGAATAGAGAGTTTAAACTTTGTGTTTAAACGTGAAACGGCAAACGCCAGGCACTAAGAGGCAAATAGAAAGTATAAATTTCGACGTTTCAAAGCTTCAATGTACAACCAAGGTTATGACCTGAGAAAGAAAATCTGAAACGTACAAATTAAACGAAAATTCTGCGAAGAAAGTTCGGCCCTTCCCGTTTTTGACGTTGCCCGTGAACACGAAGCTTAAGTTCTCTAGCACTGTCGTTGATGGCTATAACCTCAGATTACAACAAAATACAATCATTGATTGTGGAAAATTTTACCTCCGCGACTTTTTGAAGTAACCGATAACGTTTCTGTGGTCATACGAAGGTGTTAGTGCAGCATTTTAGATCCTTTTAATAAACCGTGTGGCATTTCACGGTTGAGGATTAAGATTTTATTACAAAGGAATATCCCGAGGTTAGCCATTTGGCGTAAACAGCTAAGTTAAGGTCTCTATATACTGTGTATATAATTATGCCTCTATCTTATCGATATTAAACCCTCAACTTACACGATTTCACGGCATTTGAAGGTTGAAGACGACCCAGTTTGATTTCTTCTCTTGCAAATTCCAACATCGCGTTCAACAAACGAAGAACCTTCATGCACAAAGCCAATTGTTCTGCTTTTCTGAATTGAGAAAACATATCTACATGAGGATGAAGCAAGTGACACTGGAGACCTCGTGTTTGAGTTAAAGACAAAAGAGAAAGAAAAAAGAAGATCTGACCTTGTGGATCGAAAGCTTTGCGATCACAAATTTATGTATAGTGCTTCCACAAAATTATACTTAGATTAGTAATCACCACGCAAACATACAAGGAGCGAATTAAAAAGAAAGAATTTTCTTTTGAATTTGCTTTTGTTCTACCATAGCTTACGCTCGTAGCTTATGCTTATATGTCGCACACTTCATTGCATTTCTTTGTTTTGTCTTTTTTTAGCTTGTGCTTGAGTCGCTAGCGAGAACCAGGATTAAGCCACGATACAATAAAAGCAAATTCAAAAGAAAATTATTCCTGCTTTGTTTTCGTAAAAGCATAACTTAAGAAAAGTATAACTCCGTAATAGCCCAAGGATGCGTAATCCTCGGCTACACCGAGATTTTCTATGCTTACGTTGCAAATTAATGAATTTGTAAACATATTAAAAAACACAGAAAGGGCTCCTTAGGGAACTAAAACATTTTTTAATTTGAACGTGCAGCGCATGATGCTTGACTTCAAAGGGTAGCCTTTTTTCTGGGAAACATTTACAGGGTGTCCCAAAAAACCCCCAAAACTATTGAAAATGATCTATTGTTAGAATTTCAATGCCTAGCACTAAATTGAACCCACGAGTGGATACTCAGTGTTAACCATTCTTATGCCAGACAAAAAACTAAACCTACGAGTGCATATTAAAAATGCAATCAAATTTTATGCATGGTTATTTGCATGATTTAGAGAAAACAATTTACAAATGTAAATTCTCATGAGCAAAAAAAACGTACTTTACAAAGATATTTTAATTTTTTAGCAAGTGCTAGGGCATTCAAATGTTAACAATGGATCATTTGCAATAGTTTTGGGGTTTTTTGGGACACCCTGTATATTTCTATTGAATATCAGGCTTAAGAAAACGACCTCTGCGCGACAAGCGCTTAAATCCAGATGGGACACAACGGAAGTATTGCCTTCATGCCGCTTACCTATACTCGTTGTTTACGAGAATGACCTGTTCGCCGATGTAGCTTTCAGTCTGGGAAAAGTAAACACCAATGAATACAAGATCAAAAGAGCAAGCATGCAAAGAACAGAGCAACAATTGTTCAACATTATCCAATTAGTTTACTAATCACGAAAGCCAGTCATTGATAAATTATGATAAACGACAAGAATACATATGTAATACATTAATTAAATCAATCAATCGACGTGTATTACAAGCGATCTTCAGTAGAATAACTGTTTAGAACTTAAAATTTTTAATAACATAAAGAAACGTATAGAATAGAAATGTTGACAATTTATCGTTTTTTAAGTTTTTTATGTTTTAAATATGAATCCTGTATACATTTCTCTTCCTCATACCAAACAATGATTATACTAATGAAACGATCGTTACACTACCTGCTTGACAGAAAGCGATTCAGTTAATGAACGAAGTGGAGTACATTTCGTTTGTACGACATCCATAATGGCATCAGCATATGATAACGATATTCGTAACTTTTCCACGCCTTGAACATGCTCTTCCTAAAGCCGGGATAGATTTACACATTATTTTTGTTCAATATAGTCCTGGATGTCTTATGTAATATAGTCTTTGGTAACTTTGACAGACGTACTGTACGCTCAACCCAAAACGCCATATACTCGTTTGCAAGTTAATTTGACAGGCTTGTTGCGACTTGTTGACAAGTTGAAACAAAATTGTCAACTTCATCAAGTTGCAACGAGTCTGTTAAAATCAGGCTTGTTGCAACTTGTCATTTGCAGACTTGCTGCAACTTGTTAAAACAACTTGCAGCAATGTGGATAACAATATTTGACAATCAACTTGCAACAAGTCTGTTGACAACTTGCAACAGACTTGTCGTCAACAAGCTGTCGCATGCGAACGCATCCTGATATCGACTTGCTGATATCGAGTTGTTGCATGATGCCAAAGAATGTGTTGGAACTTGAGCGTTTTTTTCTACGTGGTTCAACTGAATTCAGCCAACTGTAGTTAACGAAATTCAAAATACAATGACAGTAAGGTTATCGCGATGGCCTTCATCCAAGATCACATAATTACAGAAAATTTAATGCTGTGCAGTCAGTGTAGCGTATCCGTACTTACCTCCATGAGTGTTTCAGAAGATAAAGGCGGTACGTCAACGACCATGGGTCCCTCGAGTCGTCCCGAATTGCTCACGGGAGTGTGTCTATGACCTTTCACACCAAATGTTACCCCTGGACCTAAAAAATAAACAGAAAAACAATAAAAAATACAAATATGGAGCAGCTTTTGCTCCTGTATCGCCATTTTGAGCCTCGGAATTTGGTCTCTCTGGTCGGATACACAGATAACATCGACAGTCGTCAGATGTAAAATAAATTGCCTAGTTAAGTGATTTTGCCCGCTTAAAGGGCAGACTTTAAGCTCTTCAAGTCACATAGCGGATAGAAGACAAATTGACCATAACGAAAAAGATACGTAGCAACATGTGCACATGGGCATCAAGCAAAAACGACTGAAAAAGATACCAGGAAAAACAGCCAAGGACAAAAAACTTTAACAACACAAAGAAAATAATCTCCTCTCTTATTATGCTTGTTCTTCAACAGACATCAATTTGCTTTTTAAAACGATTTCCGACCGCAATGCACTCTGGTAAGACGTACATCCCCCATATTTTTCGTTACGGTCAATTGAATCAGCGGTATAGCTGAATATTTTATATTCATAATCTATTTTCTATGTAAACAAACATAACATGCATATGTAAATTCATATACAATAGTTTACAACAGATTTACACACAACAAAGTGAGTACAATAAAAAAGTATTGTATTTATTAACTTACCAAAGAAGATACCTTTTAAAGGTTTCATCTCATCTTTTCCATATGTGGTCGAAGAAGGAGAACCAAAGACATTTGCGAGTATGGATGGTTTTTCGGGCGATTCCTGGACACGCGCTAACGCCCCTGTAGTCGGGCTGCGGTACGGAATACAACCTAAATTCTTCATGCCCGACGTTTTAGGAGGGCTGCCCAAAGGTTTGAGGTCGAATTGCGAAACGGGCGGGATATTTTTAGACTTCGCTTCTAGTGCTCAAGCTCCTGTAGTCGAGAGCGACGGAGAAGATCGAGTCTTTACGATCGGTTTGGTTCGTGCGTTGCCTAAAATACTGGCAAACGATACTTCGGTCACAGCTCGGGCCTTTCCGGGAGAGTACGGCGAAAAAGCAGCGACTAACGGTGAAATATTCGGCGACTGGGTCGGAGTGAGGCCGGGTGACTGTTTAGGGGACTGGGTTGGAGTGAAGCCGGGTGACTGTTCAGGGGATTGGGTAAGCACAGGTGATTGACTTAGATTTGGAGATGTGCTAAGATTAGATACACCAGGAAGTGAATCCGTTCTGGTGTATGGCATTTCAGGTGAAGCTTTCGACATTATGCCGACCGGACTCGATGGAGAAGCTTGAGAAGTCTTAAGGCTACTTGAGAACGAACTTCGTCGTGGATGTGGAACCATTATAGGTGCTGATTTACTGTAGGTATCGTCAGATGACCGCGGGGATTCCCGGGAACTAGGCACGGCAATAGGTACTGATGTTGAAGGAGAATTTTTACCGGAGCTTTGATTGCTCGATGTTTTATTCGACGGCGACATTTTTTTCGACAAGACTTTATCGTGTTTCGGAGACGGTGAGTTTCGCGATGACGAGCGGTTGTATATGCCACGTGACAAGGGCGAGGATGACGGAGACCCGGATGAAGGTGAGCCCACGATGAATGTAGCTTTACGCTGAGATCCCGTGGTCAGCGGCGATGCCGGGCGGTGAAATCTTATAGGCTTTGGTGACGAACTGGCGGGTCAAGAATTACATTTAGTGCATAAAATCGTTGATTTTCTAGCTCTCATTAAGTCCCATTCAACGTTTGTAGTATAATTTGTGTTCGTAATTTGTTACTTGCCAGTTTAGTATTATATAAATTTGTAATGTATTTGTATTAGAGCGTGATAATTTGTTTTATTTACGGCCCTCTTGGAAACCAGCTTCTGCTGCAGGGCAGGCTTTTAGCCAGAAGGGCGTCCGGGCGTCCTAGGGCGCCTTTTAACGAGAAATCGGACGCCTTTGGACGCCCAAAATTTTGAAGGAAAGGCAATTACTAGCGTAATTACGTAATAAAGAAGCTTTGACTTTTAGTATTATCACACAATTACACAAAATCTAACGTAAACATAAGATCTAACTCACTCAAACTTCAAATTTCAAGTCAAAACCCACATAATACATACATACTTGGATTGACCTTCTTCAATGAACGAGGGACCTAACACCCCCCCCCCCCCCCCTATTCGCCTCTATATGAAGGGCATCATTGTTCCTGGAACTGGACGCCCACTTTCAGAATTCTGGCTAACAACCCGCTGCATGGGTGAGCTTAGTCCAATAAAGGTTTTACATACTTTACTGACTGTCTTTGTTTTGACCGGGCAATGATATACTTAACATAACTCTCACACAAACTCTGGTTTTTCAACACTTAACTCTCATAAAACTCTTGTTCTCGTTTGACCAAGACATGAAATTTAAGAAAACTCTCATATAAACTCTCGTTTTTCAACTCTTAACTCTCATGTAACTCTTGTTCTGGTTTGACCAGGACATAAAGTTGTAAACTCTCATGCAAGCTCTTGCTTGTCAACTCTCATGTTACCCTTAACGGTTCTCTCAACTCAATGATAAACATTCACATTAACCAGGAGAAAACAAAAACAAGGGATGTCCAGAATCCTACCTGAAAACCGGAAACAAAGGATCTGACGCAGTGGAAGGAATTTGACCTAACATAAAAAAATTGTCAAGCATAATGCATACATAAACAGCAAAAAGCTCCAACGCCTTGTTGCAATTTGTCAATTTCACCGGTTAGTTTTAACTTATTAAAATATAATTTTGTGGAAACACCACGTAAGTTTATCATCGCAAGTTTATTATTGCGATAATAAACTCACGTGGTGTTTCCACAAAATTATATTTTAATTCGATATTCACCAAGCAAACATGCAAGGAACTTAGTTCTAACTTGTCAACAAGTTGTAACGAACTTACCGTAGCAATTTCATCAAATTGCAACAAGTCTGTTAGCATTGAGGCCGAGACAGACCGGACGCGATTTGACAACGCGACACGAATTTTCGATTTTCAACGTCCTTTAACTTTAATGCTTTTCTATTTTTTTCCAATCTTCGCAAGCAGTTCAGCAATTTAAGATATTTGGTGCACATATCTAGCCAAATCTCTTTCCGTTGATGGTTTTATTTGCTTTTAAAATCGAAAAATCGCGTCGCGTTGACAAATCACGTGCGGTCTGAGTGAGCCTTTAGGCTTGTTGCAACTTGTCACTTGCAGACTTATTACAACTTGTTGAGACAACTTGCAGCAAGCCTGTGAAGAGCAAGTTTTGACAATCAACTTGCAACAAGTCTGTTTCCCACGGAACTTCATTGCTTACCGTCACTCTGGTCTGAGGATGTCTGATGTTCGACCATCACAAAATCCTACAGAAAAACGATGAAATATCTTATTCTTAAGTGCTGCTTACATCAAGTGATGCTATCAGAGATATTTATACAATAATACACTGAATAATACCCTTCACTTCTACCGCCATACACGTCAGTAAAACCTTGCTCAAACCGTTACAACACGCCTTTGCAACATCTTGCAACTTTGTTGGTTAATATATGGCCGACTATTTGCATCTACAAACATAACATTGTTGGCGCAACATGGCAAGTTCACTGTTCAAAACACGAATGAATGCTGCCTAAAAATTTGCCGAAGTCAAATTATTTGCAACACCACACAACATTGTGCAACAAGGTGGTCAAATGGCCACGACATGTTAACCCAACAAAGTTACATCGATAAAAAAATTCGGCACGTAATCTTTGCACCTCTTCTGAATTGTGATCATCTTGAGTAGGCATCTTTGAACCGCTCGGTGATCTTGCTTGTCCGTATTCTAGAATTTAAGAGAGTTTTCAGCACATTCACAGCAGAGCACAGCACAGCACAGCACAGCACAACACAGGACAGGACAGCACAACATAATGGGGAGCTTTAGATTTGATCACGGCAACGAAAACGACTACGAGATTTTTATTTCTCAAATTCTCCTACAAATTCAAGTTCGCTTTGGATCATTTGCTAGTTTCAACAACACATATTGTGTCAAAAATAGATATTATCAAGTTTCCAAGTTTTTCAACCTCAAAATCTCGCAGTCGTTCTCATTCTCATAGCAGTAGTCAAATCTAAAGCTCCCTGGTACCTGAAGGTGGACTGTATTGACATCCTGAAGGCGAGAGTTGCGCGATGTCGTAAGGAGGAGTGACTCGGCGAAATACATCCAATCCTACATTACTAGGCGTGGCACTCCCACCACCAGAGCTCTGTTGTTGGAAAACACATTAGCAATGACCTTGTGGATATTTGATGGTTTGGGGGTGGGAGTAAGATTGATTTCTTCCAAAGTCTCACCGAGTTTACAGGATATATACTGGAGAAAGGTACATACTGGCGGTGATGATGGGGGGAGGGGCAACATTGGCCTGATTTATACCAGAGATTGGAGATCCATCTCCAGAGACGAACTTGGGCAAAGAATAGACGGTTCATCTGATAATTCGTCCGTGTATAAAATCATCTGTCAAGACGAGCCACTGTATCTGAGTAGTTCGACTGTTCGCTTAGTTCGTCTTGATGGATGATCCGTCTGCTTGCCCGCGTTTATGCACAGATAAGTTATCAGACGAACTGTCTCAGTTCGTCTGAATAGTTCGTCTTGAGTTTATACTCAAGACGGACGATCTGTCAGCAGTAGCGAAGCCAGCCCGTTCATGCTATGCAAATTTAAATCATTATCATTATTCATTTCTTTAAAAATTGTTCAACATGCGGTCTACAAACACTGAGAAATTTGCATTTGCATGACCAAATGTCGGGCTGGCTTCGCCACATGCTGTCAGGCGGATGATCCGTCTCTAGTATAAATCGGGCCATTGATTTCTTCCAATGTTTAACTGAGTTAACGGGATACTTACTGGAGAGAGATTCATTGGCGATGATGAGGGAGATCGGGGCGATTGTTTTCGCAACGGAACTTGAACTGGGGCAGCTGAAATTTAAAGCAAAACGTTTTTCAAACTCTAGAGCGATAAATGATCGCTTTATTTACATATATCGCTGCATTAAGAAGGCACCCATGTACATATATTCTGAAGTCTGAAAGCTTAAAAAAAACTAGAAATGCGATTTCCTGCGATTTGGGCATCAAATTCTTCGATCGTTTCGCAGGATTTAATAAGCCTATGATCCAGTAACGCCATAAGAATCTTCATTTGCAGCAAATGTAGGGGTAGGATGCCCTCTCTCCTTAGCACATGTCTTCTATTCCACATAGTACCAGTTTGTTTTATGTAACTTTATGTACATATGATAATATTAAGTAGCAATTGACAGGGAAGAGCCACTCTGTGGAACTGTTAATAAACTATTATTATTATTATTATTATTATTATTATTATTATTGTACAAATAAAACAGACATTATAAAATATAAATCGGACAAAACTCACAAGGTTTTCTGACGAGAGCTTGAGCAGAGACGAAGGGGTGTTTGAAGAAGTCTCCTGAAATTTTTTGGAAAGAATGTTATTAACGAAAGAATTTTATTATGTGGTTTTGAGCAAACACAAGATTAAAATGAAATATTCTTTGCAAGGCAGAAAGAAAGTTTTATACTCTTGCGAACAGGAAACTGAATCTCTTACTAAATTCAATCCTGTCTCTAGGATTTCGTTTCAACATTCCAATGAGTAAATCTTCAAGGTTATGTGATGTATCGCTTGGAATACTATAAAGATAACGAAGGTAATCACTAGAAAGTGTCCAACTTGATAATTGAAGATGAATTTGAAATTTTTAACTTACTCAGGCGAGATATTTCTGCTTTTTTGATAGAATTTCCTCAGTTCTTGTGGAGTAGAAGCCTGGAGGAATTACATGCAATATATCAGGAATTTCAATAAGAGGCAGAAATTGGCAGTTTACTGCCTTCTGTTTGGCCTCTGACAGCCGGTTATTTTACCTAAAAAAGAACACTTACCAAAAAGGGTGCCCGTCCAGTGAGACATTGGTATATAATAGTTCCAATGCTCCAGAGGTCCGCCTTAGCATCATATTCCCTTGACATGATAACTTCTGGTGCCTTGAGTGAGATATGAGAAACAATAACTTTGATGTCTACTAGTCAGTGCTGCTTTGAATGAGAAACTATCTAATGATAAATGAGAGGAAATTCCAACATACAATAGTAAATAGAATTATACTGTACATGGTTTGGGGGCTTAGTTACAAAAGAATAGAGCTCATTATCTATGCTATTATCAGGGATTGTGAAGAAATTATATCTATCTCATCATGTGCTAATTGGGTTTTTCTGCATAAACATCCAATCGCTAAATGAGGAACTTGGCTGTTCATGTGCATGCTGGGGAAAACTTCGCAAAAACGAGACATCTCTATTGGCTCAAAGTAAACACAACACATATGTGATGAAATAGGGCCAATATTTTTGCATAAACCCATCCTAACTTAGATAAATTATGAGCAGTATTGTGTTTTTGCCAAGTCTCTAAACCATGCATTTTATAACAGCAGCCTGACCCACCATATACATCGGTGACCCACACAAAGTTGCTGCCATCATTTCACCATGAAGGAACCTTGCAAAACCAAAGTCAGCTGAAAACAGAAAAAAAAAATGCCAATGGACTTCCCACGTGTTTGCAAACAGCACCTTTAGGTCTTATATATACTTACCAATTTTAATTTTGATATCTGCAGGTCTTGGATGTGAACTGCCCGAGTGACTAAGTAAAATATTTTGAGGTTTCAGATCTCGATGAACAATGTCTTTTGATTGCAAAATTTTCATGGCAGAGGCTGCAGAAAGAAAGGTTGACAAATTTTGATTTATGACAATTCAAACTCCATAAATTGTTAACACTTTTATAGAAAAGTTTCAATAGCTTTGTGTTGCATAAAAATACCATACGGCAATCATAATTTGTAATTCTTGAGCAGTGTATGCTTTATTTGGAATAATGATGGTTTTCTACTTTTCATACCAATTTGTTTCAAGAACAAGCAGATAGTGTCTTCACTTAATGTTCCTTTTGCTAAAAATAATAAAATAAAGTAAATAAAATAAAGTAGCAATGAGCAAATGCAACAGTTACTGGTATGTTCAGTGTTAGGAGCAGCAGTCAGCAACGTTTTGCCCAAATAATTTTAAAAATGTAAAACTAACCATGCAGGTAATCTGCCAAATCACCACCATTGCAAAACTAGACAAATCAAGATGCAATTGGATTTCAATCGACGAGTTTATTATGAACTACATAATGTGAATTATAGAGATGTTTGTATTAGAGAGGTGTCTATATTAGAGAAGTGTCTGTATTAGAGAGATGCCTATATTAGAGAGATGTCTGTATTAGAGAGAGATGTCTGTATTGGAGAGAGAGATGTGTGTAATAGAGAGATAATTGTATTAGAAAGATTTCTGCAGTCAGTTTTACAGAGATGTCTGTATTAGAGAGAGAGAGATGTCTGTGTGATTGAGAGATGTCTGTATTGGAGAAAGAGATGTGTGTAATAGAGTTATAATTGTATCAGATAAATGTCTGCAGTCAGTATTAGAGAGATGTCTGTATTAGAGAGAGATCTCTGCATTAGAGAGAGATGTCTGCATTAGAGAGATGTCTGTAATAGAGAGATGTCTGTATTAGAGAGAGATGTCTGTATTAGAGAGATGTCTGTAATAGAAAGATGTCTGTAATAGAAAGATGTCTGTATTAAGGAGATGTCTGTAATAGAGAGATGTCTGCATTAGAGAGAGATGTCTGCATTAGAGAGAGATGTCTGTATTAGAGAGATGTCTGTAATAGAGAGGTGTCTGTATTAGAGAAAGATGTCTGTAATAGAGAGATGCCTGTATTAGAGAGATGTCTGCACTAGAGAGAGATGTCTGCATTAGAGAGAGATGTCTGCATTAGAGAGAGATGTCTGCATTAGAGAGATGTCTGTATTAAAGAGATGTCTGTATTAAAGAGAGGTGTTTGTATTAGAGAGATGTCTGTATTAGAGGGAGATTTCTGTGTTAAAGAGAGAGATGTCTACATTAGAGAGAGATGTCTGCATTAGAGAGATGTCTGCATCAGAGAAAGATGTCTGCATTAGAGAGAGATGTCTGCATTAGAGAGAGAGATGTTTGTATTAGACAGAGATGTCTGTTTTAGAGAATTGACTGTACTAGATAAACAAGTGTGTTAGAGAGGTGTTCATATTACAGAATGACTGCATTAGAAAGGTGTTTGCATTAGAGAGATGTTTGTATTAAAGATATGTCTGTATTAGAGAGATAAACGTATTACAGTATTAGACAGATGTCTGCATTTGAGAGATGTCTGAATTAGAGAGATCTCTACATTGGACTGCAGAGCTGTCTGTATTATATCCTTAAATTTTAGTACTCTACCTCCATGACAAGGTTGACATGTGTTGAAGTTTCCTAGAACGATTAAATACATTCATACTAACAAACTGGGTAATAGATTTATTAGGATGTATGCTACAAGTAGTCACCCATAAAAATTGGCAAAAATATAAGTTCTTTCACAACCTCAAATGATTTATATTGATATTGATTTACAAGTTACATTACAATATGTTACAATCATATCAGTTAAATTTTGTGGAAACACTATGTACAGTTATTGCGCCAAAGCTTTCAATTTGTAACCTCAGATCGTCATCAATGCTAATGATGAAGATCTGAGCTTAAATGGTTTGAAAGCTTTGAAATCTAATACATTTATGTCAGTGGTTGGTTTTCATGCAAACTTACAAAGAAAATGTTTGAATAAGTTTACCTTGCAATCATACAGGCAAACAACATTCTCATGTTTAAGTCCCTGAAAATGTACAACAAAATCCTTGTTTGCTTTGTGCTTTTTCTGCTGGCCATCTCACTGCATGATGCGCAATAATTACTATTATTATACATTGCAGTTGTTTTATGCGTTGTGATTGGTCAGTTGTATATGCAGATAAATGCGATTATCACACAATCTGCAGATAACTCAGTTATCTGAATATCTGCTAGCAGATAACTGAGTATACTAAAACAATTATCGGACTCAGTTTTTGTGATATGCAAAATTATCAATGACTCGGTAAGAGTTATCTGCCTTGCCTTTGGCTCAGCTGATAACTCTTACCTCGACATTGATAATTCCGCATATCAGAAAACCTCATCCAATAATTGTTTAATAATCATAACGTCAGCCAACTGTTAGTAAGTTTGTATTCTGACCTTTCAACTCATGCCAAGGTCATGAGGAAAAAATATTACTTTGTAATCATATGTTTTGATCGAGTTTGAAAAAGGGAAAAGGCATTTTAATTGAAAGTGAAGGACACAGTTTGATACAAGTTTTGCTGGGCGGCCTCAAATGTTAGCTTTAAAATAAGGGCAGTATTGGCTGGACAGCTCTGCATTATACAGTATTTGCACATGACATTTGTGATTGCGGATTGACTGCAGAGCAATAAAACTTCTCATATCATTACCTACTACAACACAGCCTAGTGACAAGTAATATCAAAAAAAGCTTTGCTGTAAATAATAGAGCACGCGGAACCATGCTGGGAAGCATGCAATGATGCCAAAATTAATGACGATTAAAAATTCAGTATATATGTTGATGTTATCAGTGGATGATATTGACCCACTATCAACGTAGTCTGCTGTAGTTACCTTATATTGCATGATGGAAAAAAACAGCAACTGACCTTCAAAATGTTAATTTCTTTTGTCATAAGATTCTGAGCTTTGGATATGTTCTTCTTTGTGATAACTTTGATAGCAACATGGTGATCCCGTCTCTGCAAAAACGAATAAAGTTTAATTGAACACTTGAGCGACTTGACAGTGCAGTGTGCAACATAGGGTCATATTTAGGCTTAATTTTAAGCATTTATCCGTAAAGCATAACAAATTTTCTTTAGAATACAAAAGAAATATTTAAAAAGCTCCAGATGCTCTATTTATAAACCGATACGTGATTAGATTACGTTTCTGGCTTCCTGTACAAAAAAACAGTTCCTTTGCATAATTTTGTCCACTCTTCGCACTTATTCATAGAAAAATATAATTACAGCTATGCTAAAACGACTATTCCGTGACAATCTGTACAACGCTAGAGATTTTGCTAAATGTGAAAGTAAGACTATGAGCAAGAAAAAATTTAATACAACTATGACATATTGTTTTCGCAATGCGTTCACTTCATATGGGATGCGCTTACTTCGCGATGCCTTCCTTTGAATACGACAGCGAAAGCTCCATGACCTATCAAATCCTTTCGCCTGTATTCAAAATCCCCAACACTAATAGTATCTGCCATTGGCAAAATGGACTACCAAGTGTTTTTGGCGCTCGATATCGAAAAACACCTTTCGCGTTAAATTGCCGCCTAAATTAATCCTTGCTTCCATAGATTTCTTGCTTCCCGAAGGATTTCTGTCCCTTCGTTATAACGGTGTACAGCAATTTTGTCTGGCACTGTCCATTTTCATACAACAGCGGTCGTTCTAAAGAAATTTTTGATTTCTCCCCATTGTTGACAACGTTTTGTTTACTTCGCAATAATGTTTATAACAAGAAGCGAGCCAACGGTTTTAAGCATTTGCGGATACTATTTCTTCGGTTTACCGTCGGTTTCTATCGTTACGTTCACGTTGAAACTCGTGACCGTATCGTTTACCGTTTAACGTTTTTTCATTTTCATTTTTCGTTTTACACGTGCGTTTTCGATAAAGGACATCCGGGAGTTTGACAAGGCGTCATCATAAAATTGTGACGTCAAATTGGCTTCCGCAGTCCGATCTCTTTTCAAGACCTTCCAACGGAGAGAGTTGAGCACACGTGGAATGTAAGTTTTACGCCTTTTCTGTTGCTTTTTATCAGATTTTCTGCGATACAATGTACGATTGTACTTTATGTAGTACCTTTCTTGCCGTCTGTGGCGAGATCGTAGCGAAAACGCGTCGAAATGTACGAATAAAACGCGTTCAAGAATTGCCGGTTTGCTATCTAGGGCAAGTATTTATAAAAGTATTGTGAAATAAATTCCTGTTGCTTGCTTGTCGCAATCTGCTCGATATTTAAGACAATCGGCAGAGTTTTTTAACGTTTAATTTCATCGTTAAAAACCTCCAAACTTCAGAGAAAAAAAATGAATTTGATACGATGAAAATCCATGTTTTAAGCGTCGCGTCCCAAGCCAATACAATACAGTTTCGTTTGTCATTTGATGAGTAGATTTTTAAACTACATTTCTAGCTATATGGAATAAATCGGGGCGCGATTTAATTGTGAAAAAATTCACGTTGAAGTAATACCGTTGTTTTTACGCTTGCGTTTGCACATATGTCGTGTATTTTTCGATTCGAAAATCTGTATGGTGAAATAACTGTTTATTGTACTTTGTACTTTTTAGCCAAATTAGGCCCAGCTCATATTTAATATATTAGGCAGATTGTGTCCACTGTAATGTTGGAAATGCTTGTATTGTAAAATTTTTGGCAGAGTTTGTGCCTGGTATCTTCAAATTAAATCTTATGGAAGTTCTGATCAATTTATGAAAGCATTTCCTGATCAATTTATGAAAGCATTTCCAGGAAATGCATTTCCAGGAAACACTTTTACTGCTAAAAAGAATGATCTAATCTGTGCATAACATGTCTTTCAGAGAAATCTAAACCAATATGGCAGAGAGAAGTAAGAAACTTGGCTTTGCCGAAAACTTTGCTCTTAGCGGTGTCGCAGCTGTAATCTCAAAAACTGCTGCTGCCCCCATTGAACGCATCAAGCTTCTGGTCCAAAACCAAGATGAGATGCTCAAGTCTGGCCGTTTGGCTGAGCCTTACAAGGGCGTTATTGATTGTACAATGAAGACCTACCGCTCAGAGGGTATATTGCCTTTCTGGAGGGGTAACTTGGCCAACTGCATCCGATACTTCCCGACGCAAGCACTTAACTTTGCTTTTAAAGATAAAGTCAAAGCTGTTTTTAAGATCAAAAAAACAGATTCCTACGCTTCGAAGTTCACAAAGAATATCGCAGCTGGTGGTTGCGCTGGCGCAATGTCACTTGTGTTTGTGTACTCCTTGGATTATGCTCGAACCAGGCTGGCTAATGACACAAAGGCTGCCGGGAAGGGTGCTGAACGTCAATTCAATGGTCTTGTTGACGTCTACAGAAAAACCTTTAAGAGTGATGGTATTCAGGGGCTGTACCGAGGTTTTGCAATCTCGTGTGTGGGTATCATTGTCTACCGAGGTTTCTACTTTGGTCTCTATGATACATTGAAGCCAATTGTCTTGGGTGAAGATGCAGGTTTGTGGTTTTTAATTGAGATAAACTCTTTGTCCAGCGGGCATTAGGTGTGGTATTAGTTGAGACTAGATTAGCATGATCCTTACATTATTTTACATTGTCTAAAGTTGTTCTATGTTTGTTTTTAGGTGTTGTTCTATCATTCTGCCTTGGCTATGCTGTAACAGTCAGCGCGGGCCTTGCGTCCTACCCAATTGATACCATCAGAAGACGTATGATGATGACATCCGGAGAGGCCGTCAAGTACAAGGGATCGTTTGATTGCTTTATCCAAGTTGTGCGTAATGAAGGTGCTTTGTCCTTAATGAAGGGTGCTGGGGCTAATATCCTGAGAGGTGTTGCTGGTGCGGGTGTGCTTGCTGGCTTCGATAAATTCAAAGCCCTGTATATCGCATGGCGTCTTGGTTGAACAATAAGATATCTGCCATACAAGGACTGCAGGTCACCACCTTCTTAACTTGGACAACTTAACAAACCAGGCACTGTCTAGTGATTTGTAGAAATATTTATGACATTTTCAGTAAAAACAATTGCACAATAATATGCTCTTAATTTTGTTTTATTTTCTTTACTCAATAAAAGATAATATGGTCCAAACACTTGATCTGTTCTATCGATATTTGTTTTGTTTCATCCAACCTTACAAACTGCTTTCAGTTTGCTTGAAGAAAGCATTGAAAAATGAAGAAACTCAGTTATAAACATTTCAAAAACTGTATGGAGATTGGAGTACTTGGAGAAATGCACAACTTTTAGGAGAAAAAATTATGGATGTTTCTGGTAATTGCATTTCAGTTAAATGGAAGCAAGTTTAAGTTCATATTACTAGCATAAAAAATCTCTAGTCTACTGCATGGATGTAGTTGAGTGATGTGACATTTTTGTCAACAGGGACTTTAACTAGAAGTGAATCATGTCATGAAATCAGCGATTCTTGATTCGAATCACATGAAGCTTTGTGATTTCAAGCAAGAATTGCTTGCGCCATCTACGCAACAGCTTGATTTACTTCCAGTGGATGTCTGAAGTGTGTTGGCAAGGACATAGCTAGTATGAAGGTCCTGACCTTATGACTGCTGTCATGCAAGCAAGCTACAGCCTTACCATGGGAGCATTTACCCATGTATTAAAGGTGATTAAAAGGAATTAGCATTATTTATAATTGGTTATGTTTCACAAGCCATTTGGAGTGTGATAGATGTTTTGAGAAGCACTGAGTATTTGAATAAAATACAAAACAATACTAACTCTGAAAACAGCAAGCATGATTTTATTTTTTATCCTACCTTTTTGTCCTAGTCCAACAACATAGTGGAAGAAGAACTCATGGTTCAGAACAAAAAACTGCCACCATTTAAGATAACTTTTTGCATGACAAAATCTCTAACACAATATTTTTGTTTACTAAGTATAAAGATGCTGTAAAGTCATGTAAACAAATGCTTTGGTTAACTTCCACAACTTAGAAAGTATGATTAACTATAACTGTAAACTAACACTGTCCTGTTTTGCTATGCTCATAAATGAATATAAAACAGAGTTTAAATTCAGAAAAAAGTTCAAAAAATACATAATTTGGGCATATGTTTATGAATAGAAGCAATATATATAGACCCAATAGGCAGAAGATGAAGCTAAAAATAAATATACAAGCCTAGCATATAACTTTTAAATTCATTCCTTTTTTCAATGGGCTTTTATATCATTCTTTCCAACATTTTTTTCATGTTAAAAGGTGATTCTCCCTATCACAGGAATGACATGGCAGTTCCAATGGTCTTCATGGTTCTTGTGACACAAAAAAAACAATGTCAGGTATGTGATAGAAGAATCACCCTAAATACAATTTCATGTCAATTATAAATTCCACTGTACACAGCAGAGAGCTTATCATGTTTTATTTATCTACCATTTGTATTTATTTTTTCGTTTTTTCTTTAGTCGCTTGACATTCTTTCCAGAACTGGACTTTGTTGTCTTTTTTAGTTTCTTTTTCTTTGTCTTAACCACAGGTTGATTGTCACCAACAACCTCCATGGTTTGATCTTCATTTCCTGGAAATATTATGTACCAGAAAACTTCAAGCTTTTACACTGGTAAAGTTCTGGTCAAAAGATGGGCAACCTGTGAAGAGGACCTACACTCATTTTCAGGGCAGCCTTGAAAACTGCATAAAACTCACAATTTATATTTAGCATAATTAAATACAACTTTAAATCTGAGCGTATGCATATTTGTTAGTAATCCAGGATGCAATAGGCCAGGTTAGAAAATATGCATTTACTTGCAGCTACAATACAAGAACAAAAAAGTTGTTGCAGCAGACATGAAGGGCACTTTGCACCAATTTTTGCACCCTACATTGCCCATACTTGCTGACCTCCACATATTTACTCAGCAGCTTGCACCTTTCATTTCTAGTTGCAACTTAAACCTACGGTCACTCACAGCCACATTCCTTCACAAACTCCTCCCCCCCCACTAGGATCTCATCTCCCTGTTACCCCCCTCAAACTGTTGGCATATCTGCACGGTGCCAGGATATTGTCAGCATGATTCTACTAAATTTGGATATTGATAAAGGTGCCTTATAGGTAAGGATATTGCCTGGCTTGAGTGGTGGCCGGCGGTGGTGGTAGTGGTGGGGGGGGGGGGGGTGAACTGTGTTTACAGTATATATACATACCTTTTTTCCCATAACTGTTACAAAATGGTTTCACATTAGAACTGTTCTAGTAAGGTTTTATTTTCTATTATAAAATGTCCAAAAGAGTAGCAGTTAATAAAATTTTATTTACCTGAAATAACGGGGGAATTGTCATCCTTTTTTTCGCTTTCAGCTGTGTCTTCTATCATTTTTATTCCTTCCTCTTGTTCTTGTATTGCTAGCAACTTTAATCTTTCTTTTGCAGCAATCTTTTCTCGTTTCGCTGCCCGTAATTTTCGCTTTGCCTTGGAACGAATGCTTTTCGCCATATTCGAATTTTCCACGTGTTTGATGTGGTTTAGTGTTTACGCTCACCCCGAGCCTGGAACCAAATGTCGAGCGAATAATCGATCACTTAGCCTTTTGCGACGAAGTGTCGACGGTATTGATTACTTTTCAAAAAAGTATCGATATTATCGATTACTTGAACAATTACAGTAAATTTAATAATAGAATGGTAATGACATCCAAAAAATCCCTTGACTAATTTTAAATGACCAGCTCAAATATGTTAATTACTGCAAGACCAGTTCCTGTTTGACAATCAATATTAATTCGAGTCGTTTGACACTGTTCCTACGCTTTGGTGTATAATTTCAAGATGTCATCTCATATTCTCAGCTAAACTATACGTGCTTTCGTACAGTAGCATTGATGAAGGCCAGTGCAGCCATAAGACGAAATAAAGTGCTTCAAAACTTACTGGAAAGTGTCGTATATAACAAACGTAAGTATGTTTTGTTTATACCTGTCGCGTCTGTGCGATGAGTATTAAAGTATATTTTATCCTAGTATGCCGAAATAGTACGTCCTTTTCAATTGTCAATTTGAATTAAGCGCCTGTGCAAAACCCTTTAAAATGACATTGAACTATTATATGCTCTCAACAAGTTGTAGTTAGTGCAGAGATTTTATAAGACTTGCTTAAATAATGCTTGATAAGCACTTTAATTGTTGTATTATGGCTAACTAAGACATACTGGAATTGGCAGATAATTACAGTCACTCCTAATTACACACATATTTACATTGACTGGCCAATAGTTCATTCATTTCTCGCCCATTAGCACTGTGTCCATATATGCAATGTTTTACCAAGAACTTTGATTAAATCTGGTTAACCCCCCCCCCCCCCCCTCCCAGCAATTATCTAGTAAAAATATTCTTACCAGATAAGGTTGTATAGCCCCATTAGTCAGGAAGACTTTCCCTAATTCGTTTTGATGAGTGTAATGATGTGATGTGTTTATTTCTAGATGATGTAATAGCTCTCAATAAACCTTATGGACTTACAGTACAAGGTAGTGCTCGATAATTTATAAATATAAGCAGAAAAATATAAACAGAGAAGTAAAAAATTTATGTGTTCTTGTATTTTTTCTTCAGGCAATTCAGATACACCCATTAGTCTGACTGAACTGCTTGGGGACTTTGCAAAAGCCAAAGGACTTAAGAACAGGCCTAAACTTGTTCACCGATTGGATCGGTAATGCTACTCACATAGACTCATAACAGTAAAATGCTAATACAAAGAAATTGACAGCTTGGTCTCTTACTAGTTTTACGATTGTAGGAGTACTATATTAGGAAGCTGTTTTTGTTAGAGAGATGTCTGTATTGGAGAGATGTCTGTGTTAGAGAGATATCTGTGTTAGAAAGATGTCTGCATTGGAGAAATGTCTGTGTTAGAGAGATGTCTGTATTAGATAGGTGTCTGTATTAGAGAGATGCCTGTATTAGAGAGATGCCTGTATTAGAAATATGTCTGTATTAGATGCATTTGAAAGGTGTCTGTACTAGAGAGATGTCTGTATTAGAGAGGTGTCTGTATTAGAGAGATGTCTGTATTAGAGAGAGATGTCTATATTAGAGAGAGATGTCTGTATTAGAGAGAGATGTCTGTATTAGAGAGATGTCTGCATTGGAGAGAGATGTCTGCATTGGAGAGATGTCTGTATTAGAGGGATGTCTGTATTAGTGAGAGATGTCTATATTACGAAGAGAGATGTCTGCATTAGAGAGATGTGTGCATTGGAGTATGGAGAGATGTCTGTGTTAGAGGGATTTCTGTATTAGAGAGAGATATCTATATTACGAAGAGAGAGAAGTCTGTATTAGAGAGAGATGTCTGTATTAGAGAGATGACTGTATTAGAGAGAAATGTCTGTAGTAGAGAGAGATATCTACATTAGAGAGATGTCTGCACTAGAGGATACCCATATTAGATAAATGAGCTGTCTGTAATGGTCCATATTAGAGATGTCTGTATTAGAGAGAGATGTCTGCATTGAAGAGATGTCTGTATTAGAGGGATGTCTGTATTAGTGAGAGATATCTATATTACAAAGAGAGATGTCTGCATTAGAGGGATGTCTGCATTGGAGAATGGAGAGATGTCTGTGTTAGAGGGATGCTGTATTAGAGATGTTTATATTACGAAGAGAGAGAAGTGTCTGTATTAGAGAGAGAGATTTTTGTATTAGAGAGATGTCTGTATTAGAGAGAGATATCTACATTAGAGAGATGTCTGCACTAGAGCATACCCATATTAGAGAAATGAGCTGTCTGTAATGGTCCATATTAGAGATCTCTGTATTACAGTACCTCTATTAGAGAATTGAGGTGTGCGTGTTATAAAGGTGTCCAGATTAGTGTTATACTAACCTGCCTTGCTCATGTTTCTAGGGATTGTACTGGAGTGTTGCTACTTGCAAAGTGAGTCATCTGGCAATTTTTCTAAAGCAATTTAATCTTGTCCATGTTTTAAGGTAGATAGACATGTAAAACACATCTGGTAAACTATCATTTCATTTTATGCATTATTGGTTGAGATCTATTCCATGAGCTGAGGGATAACGAATATTTTATATTTATTTTATTTATTCAACTTTGCTAATAAGCATGCAACAATTAACAATACATTTACAACAAACTATAAAATATGCTTCAATAGCAGGGTGCACGCTACATCGGACCCTTGGACTATATGAATGACACGATACAGGAACACAAATCTAACAATCTACTAGCCTAAATTTCTAATAACAACAGTCAACACGACATTTGACGGGACAGATCACGAGACTTAATACAAGACAAACATATAGACTATAGTGATTAACAGGAGAACCAATCAATGAGGTTTGGTCTCAACAGGACCACTCGAAGAGATGAAGACTTGGTAAATTCCTATCGCTCAAGTTTATTTTTATCATTACGTTGTAGAACTGACGAAGCAGCACAGTTTTTAGGCGAAGTTTTCAGAGAACGTAAAGTTAAGAAAACGTACTCGTCTGTGGTCTTAGGGAGCCCAAGTCAGGAAAAAGGGGACATTTGCGTGCCACTGAAGGAACATGCCGTGAACGGAAGATTTAAGATTGCATTGAGTGACGATGAAACTATGGATAATGTGAGTACTGTTCACGTGATTCGGACCGCCTACGCACGTGTTCAACAAGACGTGGTCACTGCATGTTCATTGACAGCAAGAAACCTTGCTACCTTGCAGTCATGAAGCCGATATCAGGATGCGGTCGCATCCGCTTGACGATGACAAGTCTGTTGAAAGTTGTCAACAGGCTTAATGCAAGTTGATTGTCAAGACTTTTTTATCCACAACTTGCTACAAGTTGTTCCAATAACTTGCTGGAAGTCTGTGCGCTCTGATTTCTGATAAAACAGGCCTTACTCAACGGCAATGAAATATGATGGGTGCATTACATTTTAGGGCACGACCAGTCGGTTGGCAGTGACTCGGTACAAGGTATTGGCTCAGAATGGTACCATATGCTCTCTCTTGGAAACTCAGCCAGAGACTGGGTACAAACATCAGATACGCGTACATCTGGCGCAAGGACTGGGAACACCTGTATTAGGAGATCATAAGTACTCTTCTGATAAACAACAACCACAGGTAATAACAGAAAAGGATACAAGCTAGTTTATATATCTAAGTTTTGGTTTGTGAAATACAGCAGTGCACAATGGTATGTAGACAGAGCGACGCGTATAATCACAAAACAACTCAAACGCTTAGCGCTACACAGCCTGTTTTTTCCAAGGAGGTTAAATCTTCAGGGGCCAGTTGTTCAAAGCTGGGTTAGTGCTAATCCTGGGTTAAAGTTTAACCCAATTTTCAGTTTCTGTGTTTCTACACATGCGTTTCTTTTAAAACTTTACAAACCAAAACTACTATTGATCAAGACAAAATTTCTGAAGAAATATTTCTAATCTTCCGAACAAGCTGATGGGAAATTTCTCTTGAATCTGACCTTAACCCAGGGTTAAGCTGATCTGCTTTTGAACAACTGGCCGCAGAAGCGCCGGCCATGGGAGTTCACTTTGGATGAAAAAAGCTGTAGTACGTTTTTGAGTACTTGTGATCACAATCTTTCCCCACAATTTGTAACCGTTTATCTCATGCCCAAGTTCAAAAGTCGCCTTACAGATTTATGGCAATAGATGAGGTGATAACTGTGCATAACCGTCTCGTTTCCTTTAACTTGAAAAGTTCACGAGAATTTCGTAATATTTTATATTAGGTCCTACCGTTGCGCATCCTTCAAATGCTGGGATTCAAAGGAGTTGCGAACGCGCAAAGTGGAAAACGCAAGATTCAAGCGTGGCAACGCGCGCTTATCCCACTACACCTTCACGCAAAGGAAGTTACACTCGATGGTTTGGAATCGACACCAGTGCTCATCAGAGCCCCACTGCCTGACTTCTTCACGGAAACGTTATCGAGCTTGAAGCTCGACCCTATACGGTTGAAACAGCGAAAGTCCAGAGCCGAAAAACGATACAACGATCTGAAACAGTTAGGAATTTCGACAAGTATTCGGTCTGGATTTTAGGGATCAGGACCTTAACTGACGTACTGAATTTGGTACCAAACAATTACTATAGAATTATATACCGTAGTTTCTATGATTATTATTATTATAAAAATTAGTTTATTGTATTTATAATTAAACAAGCCAGAATGGTCTTCAGTGGTACTCCAGCAGGCAACTGAAAATGACGCCAAAGAATCCGCTCATTTTCCACTATTTTGTGCTGAAGTTGCTCTTATACATATACAGTTTAGTGGTTTTCGTGTTAGCCCAGGGATTAGTTGTACGAAAGAGTAGCGGTAGCCACCGTATGGTGATTTTTTCAACTGCCGCAGAAAGGCATAGAAAGCAATGACACCTGGGATATTGAACTCAGAAAAGATAAAAAGTGTCAACAATAAAGAACTTTAATATGAGTTTTACCAGTCACTGAACATGTTTAAAAAGCTTGAAAAAGTCAATATCCGGGGCCAGTTGTTCAAAGCTAGGCTAGCATTAACCCAGGGTAATGTTTATTTCAAAACTTAAGGAACCAACATTACTATTGATCCAGACAAGATTTGTGTAAAAATATTTCCAAACATACAAACAAGCTGCTCTATAACCACCTTCGAGCATTATGCTAACCGACTTTTGAACACCCCCCCCCCAGTAGATAGCGCTACTCACCTTACGTACAACCCCACCCCCCGGGTAGATAGTGCTCTAACCTTTCGCACAACCGACCCCAGCACATTTTTCTTCAACTGTCTATCCTCTATATACCTCAGTTTGACTTCATTAATTTTCCTTTTGCATTATCGATGTTTCTTCAATTTCCTCGGACGGAGTTATATACGATTGTATCATAATTTAAATTACCTGTGATTAAAATTGTTTTTTAATTAGTCGTTCCAGTCTCTTTATTCTGCTCGACTCGAGTTCAGGAGTTGCCCGGGACGTCGTCTTGCTGTTTGCGTCTGGCGTGCTTGGAGTGGGAAGGCGTGAACGGAATAAGTCCAACATGGCATGTTGTTCGCTTCGTCGTAAACCCTGGGAAAATACCATTGAACAAAATATTAATTAGTAGGATCACACTAGCATTCTATTGCAAATACCGTCATTTGATTGGCTACCAACTCGCTGTCTATTCCTCGATAGATAGCAATAGCATTACTATGTAACATCATCCATTCCTGATGATGACTAGATAGAGTCGAAACGTTGAATCAAATCAACCGGAGTTACCGTTGTTGTGTTTTATGAAAGTTCTCGGTGGTTCCCGCAATTATAGCGATTAACAAAACAATGATTTTCCTGGTGTATTTTTCTTCAATTTAAAGGCAATTCGTGTACTGTCTTTTTTAACAAAATTACTTCAAATCAATTCTTAAAAATCGCAAAGCATGCATGGATTGTTTGGAGGGACACTGTTATAATCATAGAGAGCACCAGTAATGAGACATGAAACGAATAGTGCAAACAGCCTTTGAGGCTTTCCTTCGAGATAATGAGACATCTTTTATATTTTCTTTCTATAATTTCAACTTGTGAATATTCCTGCCACTTCGCCTCGTTTCTCCAAGCAATCCCAAGAGGCTTTACGTTCTCAATTTCTGAGAAATGGAACCCTCGACCCACCTTCATGTCCAATAACTTTTGAAAACTTGAGGTATCGGCGTCACCGACCAACTTGATGTAGTTGTCCACGAAACCGATGGGCGGATCATGTGGGGACATTACAACCTGCATGGAACAAGAAGTTTACGTGTATGTAAGAGTTATTACGGATTATTGGGTTTCTCTAAGCCGTTATGCAGGGAATCTGAGTGGAAGTCAACCTAAACTGTACTGATGGTTATGCTGTACTGGAGTGAGCATATGATGTGGAATTGCAAGTTTTTTACCCCGTTTTCCACGTCAATCGTAGCGAAACGTAGCGTATTCTATTGTGTCCATATCATTAGTCCAGCCTGACGTTTTACGAAACACAATGAAAAACGCTACGATACGATTGAAGTGGAAAACAGGCATTACAAAAAAAAAGCCAACACATATCTTGAACATTTAATGTGATGTCTGTTTCGACTTAGAGTTGAAACTGAAATCTACGAGGTCGTATGAAAGCCATGTACAAAACTAGAGTCTTACTTTTAGTATCATCTCAGCTTTCTCCATTCCCTTTGTGACGACTTTGGAGTAGCTAAATGTTTTAAGGAAAAAAGGCTTTTCGTCGATATTTGACAGTGATAACAACAGATGTGATCTGTGACTAATAATGCGTCACACGGGGCAGCAAAATTCACCGCAGGAGGGAAAAGGTGTTCAGGGGCGTAGCCAGCCCCAAACAAGTGAGAATGTCCAGTCACCCACGCGGACATCCTGCTTACACATATTGTCCGTACCTTCTATTTCATTTCTATCTCATGCATTTTAGGCAGACGTTATTAACGTATTGACCAACGTATGAATGAAGGAAAGTTGTCAGTTTTTTGAAGTTTCGAAGCGGACACGAAAACATTTTGGGCCAATGAGGTGTTCTTGATTTTTCTCATCACCCCCCCCCCCCATTTCTACCCCGTTTTGAACAAATTACAAATTGTTCTGAATAAAAGTGGGAGAGGAGCAACCCCCCCCCCATGTTCCCCCGTGGCTACGTCTCTGCAGGTGTTTCTGATGAAAATCCACGTAGCCTGATCCCTCTGTCCTTGATCCGATCGACCTCACAGAAGAGACAAGATTTCTGTCCGTATATGTAAATTACTCAATGAATGTTTGCAACAAAGGCTTACAAAGTCGGATTGTCGTGAACTCTTACCTTGCTGGAATCTTTCTTTTAACGTTGGACAAAAGCGAAGGTAAATCTAGAAGGAGTGTCTTTAGAGAATGCGTATCCAGTAAGAGCTTTGGAAGAAAACAATGGCAAAAAAGTGGGTAAAATAAAATGAACCTGACAGTGATGCAGCTAAATCAACAATTTAGTATGTTTTGCCCGTTTCGGTCGTACTATCATCATTGAATTTTCTACAAATTGATTGTTTTCAGTCTGTAAACACAGAAATATTCGCACAGTAGGACTAAATGGCAGAACTGGTTATGCTACTGGTACTTGAAACGATCAACGATACAAGCAGTTAGAGGGTGCAGTCTATAGCCTCATTTACACTCGCGATTCTCTACTTTTAGTTATTGGGAAGCAGTGGATTACAGCGGTCAATGTCTTTAGTGACTTCATTCTGACGCAAACATCCTCAACGAAGCCACTTGATCACATCCACCGAAAGACAAAACAAGACTCCAGAGTAGAAATTGTATTAAAGAATCCTTATGGTTTTTATTATTGTTTTACCTAGTTTCTATCTGTCGTAGCAAGTCATTCTCGACGATGTGATATAGTCTGGATCAACCTTTTCTTTTGTGGGTTGTACTCAAATTAGTCGAATTAACTGCAGTTCGGCGTACATACTCTATCACATCGGTCGCTTTCATATATTCACGACATTCACAACTAAATGGAAACTTGGTTTAATTCTACCTGTTCAGCGCCAACTGTACTTATTGGTTTGCATTTGTAAATCTGGCTGATGAACTTCGGAATAAAAGAACTAAAAAATACATAAAATAGAAAAAATAATCTCGAAGTGTCAGAGCGATGAACAATCGTGAACAGGTTATAAAATTTACCTAACGAAAAAGATGGCGGATGTGCATTTTACCAGAATGCATTGCGGGTGCATTTAAAATGAATATCGACGCCTGTTGAAGAACAAGTGAAAGAGAGAAGATTATTTTTGTCATAGTTTTTGCTTTTGTTTAGTCGTTTTTGCTTGATACCCGCTATGTATTCTGGTAAAACGTAGATGCTACCATCTTTTTTTCACGTTCAACAATATTGTTGAAAGCTGTGAACAATGTTGGCAGCAAAAATTGTCCAATCCTATTACACTGCAAGCTAAAATTTGTAGGGAACTTGGCGGTCAACAGCGAAATAAAAATATTTTTTGCATGTCCTATTTATACGATAGGAAACGGTAAGAACTTGACAAACAAACCAACAAC
Organism: Muricea muricata; assembly: GCA_963855995.1. Classification (NCBI taxonomy): domain Eukaryota; kingdom Metazoa; phylum Cnidaria; class Anthozoa; order Malacalcyonacea; family Plexauridae; genus Muricea; species Muricea muricata. Next base: position 11,412,536 of record OY979729.1, on the reverse strand, counting down.
AAACGAAGGACGCACTCTTACTTAGCGAACTTGACACAAAACTGCGTGAAGTATTTTCTCACAGATGTGAGGTATTCACGGATAACGGGAACGATATTTTGAAGATGAGTTGCTATCGCGGTCACGTAGGTACTCTGATCTCCAACTGCTTCGATACTTTGCCAATGAACCTGTGGATTATGTATGACTGTTATACACACTTCACAACAATTCACACACTAAATTTAACTTTCACACACACAATCACAAATGGACGTTTCCCCTTCATATGATGCTTGATTAAGAGGGTATAATCACAGAATAGAAAATTACCAAGAAGGTTCACTCTATATAAATAGTCGCGCTCTAAGTAGTTTGGCGCGCTCGTTTCAGTGCCCTAAACAAATGCATAGTTATTTTCCATCAACCACATTCACATTGCAACATTTTCACAATTTTTTATGTAAAGAGTTTGTGTGAGAGCATGAAACACTATAACACAACACGCACCAAATGCAGTTTTAGACGTTGAGTGCAATTTTCGATGTTGAAAGGTATTTACTGGAGTAGTTTGGGTCTTTCAAGGCCATTAGAGAGGTACAGATTTGACTTCCTCTACCACCACCGCTACCTTTTCCCGGTTTTTAAACAATTTGATTGGTTAATCGGGTAGGTACGGCACATCTGATTGCCTGAAAGATAGATTAAGGTAGCGGTAGAGGTATTGGAAGCGAAATCTGAACCCCTTTATTTTCAGTTCACTGTCCAAGACTTACTTTTGTCATTGCTATGAGCGCGGCATCACATGCATTTTCTGTGTCCTGCACTAACAGTTGAATCGAATTTGATATCACTCTAAAAGCAACGGCGATTGAGCGATGAATTCATCCCATAACTTTTGTCTTTGCTTCATAAACTTTAGCAATTACATTAACTGGGGTCGGTTGTACGAAAGGTGAAAAGCGCCATCCACAAGATAGTGATTTTTCAAACTTTCTAAACATGTTCAGTGGCTGGTAAAACCCATATTAAAGTTCATCTTTTTCGAGTTTAAAGTCACTTCTTATCTCTTGCGAGTTAAACAATCCTAGTGTCATTGCCTTTTATGCTTTTTTGCAGTTGAAAAATCACTATCCAGTGGATAGCGCTTTCGTACGACCGACCCCTGTTCAATACATACGAATGAAACAGATCCTGCTCGTTGACGAGGTCGATTTTCTCCGATAATTCCGCATCAATTTTCTCCTTAAGCTTTTCTTCAAGCTGCATATTAAAGGCAAAAAAATGACCAAAGTTAACTCAACCTCCCAAGTTTTCAGTTCTATCCTTGGTTTGTCCCCATGTCGGTGGGGTAGCACGAACCTGTTGTGTTGTCTCCAAGCAGTATTCCGCTGTGCAAAGAATACAGCAGGCTAACGTTTGATCTTCTTTGTTGAATTTTATTTCGTTGTCTTTGAGAATGCTGGCCAAACCACCAGACTGAGCGACAGTTCTGACAGAGACATGAAAGGTGATCACTGACAGGGTTTGGTACATCCGAGAGCGGTATAAGTCTCCAAAAAACTTAGTTTTTACAGGAAATAGATTTCTAAGCGGTGGGAAAACAATACATGCAATATTTCTTACTTAGGCATATTGGCTACCAACACCCGGTTCGCATACTCCTTGAGGTATTTTTGAAACGTCGTAGCAAGCGACATGAGAGGCGGACCTGTGCTCAGCTGAGAGCATTGCACTAAACATTTTTTATAGAACACAAATAGTTCTCCAGCACTTGGTAAGATAACGTTACTGCCGTCTCCTTCGACTTGAGGTATTCCAACGGATTTGAAGTCGGCGACAAAGCGATCCAGAAGCTCGCTCAGGTTCCTGTTAAAGGAAGGGCACTATGCTATGAAATCTCAAATATCTCACTGCCAGTTGAATGAGAGCTTTAGTGTTGGTAAAAGTCTAATTTTTCAGTTAGTTAATTTTAAAGTTATATATTTTCAGCAATACACATAAGCTAGGCTTCTACTAAGCTTTCTTCAAAGTTTCTTACTTGTCTTGAGACTCGATATAAACGTGCAAATGGGACTCGAAGCACCTCGATATCAAGCCGAGAAAACGCGATTCCTTCGCAGCCGCGATCTGTGTCAAATATAATTGAAAATACCCGATTATCCTTTCATACGTTACCAGATAATCGTGCATTGCCAGACGGCAAACGCTGGAGCTCCTTGGCGACTTTAGATACTTGCCTTGTTTCTCGCCTCTGCACTTGATTCCTGAAGTGAATATCAAATTAAGATCATGTTTTTCTTATCGGAGTCATTAACTCGATGTTTCAAGTCATGGACAACGGGTATGTAGAATCCATGATAAACTTTACCATAATCAATTACAGGCACTATATAGGGAGCGGCATCCAAAAACGTACTCCGAAGAAGCAATGACAACAAAGATTTCAATTAAACCGCATGTTGCCAGATTCCGTTCGCTTGTTCTTTGCAATAGGTGTGTTTCATTCACGTGACACGTTTACCGCTTGGCGGTCAACTGAAAATAGAGCACAGTTATCGTGTTAACTAAAGTATTCCTCATGGGTATTCACCTTGTGTTTGGTTGACCACCAAGCGTTGTCCATGAGTGAAACCCACCTAAATTAGTTGAAAGTATGGAGTGAGTTTGGGACTCCTATTGTGAGATTCTGTGACAATTGTGATCTGGCGGGCCCTTCACCTGTAGGAAACGTGTGTGAAAATATACAGTTCCTTAGTTTGATGGTGACTTAGATATGAAGTCTTCATACGGTTAAGATTCAGAACCATCCTCGGAAATATGAAGAACTAGATTCATATTAATCTGACCCTGCAGAGAACAACGAAAAATTCGTGGTCCTCAGTGGGATTTGGTATAGTTTAATTGGTACAATGCGGAAACCCGACGATGCGAGTTCAAAACCTTCTCAAGACAACGAATTTGTCGTCGTTCTCTGCAGGGACAGATTAGTATGAAACTAGTTTTACCTGGTCGGTTTCGTAAAGACTGCCAGCAAATCGTTTCGCGAGGAAACCCTCAAACGTGGTCGTCCTTTGAATCGCAAAGAGGAGAAGTTTCACGTCTATTTCACTCGTTCGAGATGACATCGTCTTCGCTAAGTCATTTCTAAAAAATTGACGACTCTGCTGATCGACTTGTTATCCTTAACTAGGTTACACTTTAGTTCAACCTGCAAATTGACACAACCACAGCCACAGACATTGAGAAAATTTGGAAAATTTGAACCGGTGACGTTTATGATGGATCGTGGACGAACTTCTAAGCTAAACTCTTTTGAGAAGCCATTTATGACATGAAAACGACATATGCTAGCAAACACATGGTGATTTCATAATCTTCTTATAAATACTGCACATTCCAGAGTAATACTAAAAATATCATTAACAAATTGAAGGCAAGTTCTATTTTCTTTTACGGCGTTTAGTCCATTAAAAATATAATACCAAAATATAAGACGATGGTTTTGCAATAAAATCGTGGCACTGCCTACTTAATTTCTTCGTTTAACTTATATTTTGGCTTTCAAGATACTTAGCTTCATATTTTCTGTTATACTTTATTGGTTCTTGTAAGTTACAAGTAAAACTGAAAAAACTCTTTCAGAAATTTATGGAAAACGTTTTCTGGTCGTACGAGGACTTATTTAGTTTTAGAAGAACTGATTCGGTGGCATAGTTTGTGACAGATAATGGATTGAACTCACATATAATGCAAATTTAAAACTTCGTTCAAGTTTGTATCATTTTTTGAGGATAGTGTTTTGATATGGCTAACAGCGGTCTCACCGAGCCATATCCTTGTTTCTTCAGAGCAGAAGAGAAAAGAAGGCTTATTGGGAATAACACAACAACAAACTCTTGGATTAATGAATGCATACCCTTATTTTGACCACAACTAGCCTCATAGAAACAGCATAAATCTGAAGAAACTTCCTCAGATTGTGAGAATAATACAAGAGCAATTCCGTATCTTCATTTTAGGTAAGCTTATTAGAATAATTTAAATTTGTTCTCCAAGACGATAAATAACAATGAAATACCAATAGTGTCGCGATTACCTAAAAAACGCATCGCTCAGGATGTGAAACTGAGTCTATAATGGCCCACACAGACCGGACACGATTTCGCAACGCGACGCGATTTTTCAATTTTAAAAGCAAATAAAACCATCAACGGAAAGAAATTTTGCTAGAAATGTACACCAAATAGCTCAAATTGTTTACGTCCTTTCGAAGATTGGTGAAAAAAAGAACAGAATTAAAGCTAAAGGACGTCGAAAATCGAAAATTTGCGTCGCGTTGTTAAATCGTGTCCGGTCCGTGTGGGCCTTAATTCTTACTTTGTTATATGACAAAACTCTTCACAAATCTTCTCCTCGACATGCCATTCCACAGGAAATGTTCCCTTAAAGTCTTCCTCAAACTTCACCAAAGCTCTTTTGAGCCAAGAATATCGTCTGTCTATCTTGTCCAACCAACCAACCTAGGATTTATATCGAAAATGAAATACACAAAGTCACCGAGCTTAGCACCCTCGGAGTTCTGGCCATGTCTCCTTACTCTTCCTAACTTTCAACTCGTTCTTCAAGAATTGTCAAGTAATCACGGGCCATTTTTCAAAGCCAGTTCATTTTAACGGATGGTGAAAATAAGTCCAGAATATCATTGAAAAACTAAAATATTTTACCTTCAAAAGAGCACTAATGTAATAAACAACTACATATTTAGATTCAGTGGTTCAGTGACAAATAGGAGCTAGTGTGGTTTAAATTTGACTTGCCCGTTGAAAGGGCTCCGAATTATCAGACCAAGCAACGAATTGGCTAAGCTATAATGAACTTCTATACTACATCTGAAGTGAAAGCACTTCAGTTATTTCGTCTTGAGATCAGCCATAGTCAATCCATAAAACTAGTCCGTTTACGTTCAAAAGAATTAGCAGAGAATGTCAAATCCGCTTTCATTTGTTTGGGCAGCGAGTATACTTGCACTTGCTCAAAACACATCCCACAGTTCGAGGCATTTGTTTTGTCCAACAAACCTCTTGTGTGTCACTAAACAGTTGAACATACTCCTCGAGTTGTAAGTTGACAAACCATTTGATTAAATCCTCCCTAGAGAAACACGAAAGAAGAATTCATTGGGGAAAGAATTGCAGTGCGTATTGACCCAGTTCAGATTGGAAGTGGGATAGACTTTGATTCTGCTCGATAGTTGGCAAGTTCCATATCACTGAATGATTTGGCACATCTTTGGTAAATAACATTATCTGACTTCTACACTAACTGATTCACCCACATACTTCTTATAGTCTTCCTACACATCTTAAAGAACTTTAAAAAGGTGTTTTTACTTGGAACGTGCGTTAAGGCTCTATCTTTTCATCCAATCGCTACTAGATCCAAATATTTATAATCTTACCTAACTTTACCATCTAACACGCAAACGACTTGACAAGCTTCTGCCAAAAGAGAATTCGGCCCTGCAGGAGGCTAGAACAAAACAAGAATTACGGTGTTTGAACGAGGAATATTCTTTAAACCCTGTGGGGCTTCATAGACAGTTTTAATGTAACCAAAACGACACAATTATTTAGGAATGTGTCAGGAATGTGTTTGGCAACAATTGCTCGATCCGAATAGTTGTGAAATCTTGAGTAAAGTTAGATTAGAAGGTTTACGAAAGCGACAAACTTGTTGAATGTTTTTCGGCACTAATAACACTGCTGCATTGAAGTTTGGTATGAATTTGCCAACATGTAGACCGTAACAGGCTTACTGAAACAGCTTGGGTTGAAGTCCGCTCGACTCATTAATCTTTTTACAACATGAGATCAACTGATTCCAGGCTTGTCACTAACCAAGAGCAAGTATTGCCTGGCATTGCCAACATGTATTTATAAGACGGAAACAACAAGATCTCTACATAGATACCTTAACCCCACGAGCAGACAGCGCTTCTTCGAAATCCGTTAAAACTTGAGTGCCAAGCTCATTTTGAATTGTCTTCACCCTAGGAAGGAATTGCCTGATGAGCAACGCACTCGGAAAGGTCGTTAAATCTACAGAGCAGAGGCTGCTTTCTATTTAAAAAATCTCTCCTTAATGCCAGCAAGGCCATCTCGTCCTGCCACAAGCACTGCATGTATCCGTTAAATTCCCAGGGGCCGGTACTTCAAAGCTGACTTAAACCACTGTTTCACCATGTTAAAACTACTGTAGACGGGTTTTCCATAGAAATATTCCCAGACAAGCTCTGGAACATTTCCTTGGAATTTTACGTTAACCCAGAGTCAAGTTAACCGAGCTTTTGAACAACTCGCGCCAAGGCATCAATGCCTCTGGTACAGCATCTCAAACCAAAACCCAGACCCCACACTATCAACAAGAACCCCACCTATCACAGCCCCGCCCTCCGTAACAAGCACCCACTCCCCAAACTATTTTTAGCTAAGACGCATACTGTTGCCATGGATAACATTTTTACAAATATTTCTAGTGGTTAAGGTGAAAAAATGCACAAGAAAAATGCTTGAGAGATATTAGAAGTCCTACCTCCTAATGGTGTTGTATTGCTAGACTACCAACACAAAAACTTTCTATACGCATATTAAAATATGAAAAGAAATGTTTCACATTATACCAAATTTTGTATATTATACCGAAAGGTTTTGTACACTATTCCTATAATGCATCATACTTTAACTAGATTAACTTTATTTATACTGGATAAATTTTATTTATGTTTTACTGGATTGTACTATTTGTACTGGACTTATTTTGGGTTTTATAAAAATTATACTGGATAGCTCTATCAGTTCTAAACTCTTCCTAGAGGCCCAGTAAAGATCATCTCTTATTGATCCAGTGTTACTACAGGAGGAAACCTAAACTAAAATAACTTTATTTGTACTGGATAGCTCTATCAGTTCTAAACTGTTCTTCCTAGAGCTCCACTAAGGACCATCTCTTATTGATCCAGTGTTACTACAGGAGGAAGCCTAAACTAAACTAACTTTATTGATAGCTCTATCAGTTCTAAACTGTTCTTCCTAGAGGCCCAATAAGGATTATCTCTTATTGATCAAGCGTTACCATAGGAGGAAACCTAAACTAAACTAACTTTATTTATACTGGATAGCTCTATCAGTTCTAAACTGTTCTTCCTAGAGGTCCAGTAAGGATCATCTCTAATTGATCAAGCGTTACCATAGGAGGAAACCTAAACTAAACTAGGTGCCTGGGTGTCGCCTTAGTCACAGGGAATGAACTGCATAAAGAGTGTATTCCCATCTCTTTCAGATAGCTCAAGCAAACTAAAGCGGCTCAAATCGATGCTTCGCTCTTCAAAACCTCCCCATGCACCCCCGCTACTTTAGTAACTGACCTCTATATCTACAACTGTACTAAAAGCGCATAAAGCGCCTGGGTAAGAGGGTGGCTCAACGCAGTCTTTACCTATCAGCGAGCTCCGCAATCTGTGGAATGCCAAAATACTTCTTAAAATGCTCAAGAACGTTGAGAACTCCTTGGAGAAGATTAGCGACTTCTTTATACTGCCTTTTTCTCGTCAACATTCTAGAACAATCGGGTGGAATAAGTTTAGAGTGCTTGTCAACACGTTGATACTTCAAGGGGCCTCTCGGTTGGTCCGGAAATGCGCGTTATTGCTATCGGATGTGCCTGTGTGGAAATCACATGTCTGGTTTATTGTGTCATAATGTGTATGGAAAAAAACGCTAAAACAAAGGTACCAAATTAGTTCTCAAGCATGTGTGGGAGCTTGATGGCGCTGGTAATTGAATCATTCTCGCTTTTGTTTTAATTGCCCCAATACAGATAACTATGCAACTGATTGTGCCACTGTACCACCATATCACGAAGAAGCCGAGTACACGACACGAGCATTAATGCCCAGATTTTCCAATACATCGAAACATTGCACAATGGTTTTGCTACGCGAGTGTCGCACAAAAGCTCATTGTATGAACTTAGTCAAATTCTTCACGCCCTTGTGCAAGGTCAATCACAAGTGTACGTTGACAGACGCTTCTGAGAAGCTCCACTCATTCGCATGCCATTTATGGCATGTATATTGTCAAGCTCTCCCGGTTAAAATCGTCTTAGTTCCAAAAGTGGGGGGTGAAATTAGAAACACCGAGATGTTTTAATAACTGTGGGAGCAGCGATAAGCAAAAAATTCTTCCAGCTCGGAAATTCGTTGCTATGGATGGTTGTACCTTTGCGTACGAATCGAGAAGTCTTGCAAATGGTAACCGAAAATGGATGTCTACCAGCCAGGTTACCAATATGTTCGTCCAATCATAAGAAATAGTTTGGGAGAATTCTCCATACCAAATCCAAACAATATCTTTGTACATTGAACTCTTCGTGTACGCCAAAATCCTTGCCGATCAGGATTTTCAAAAAAAGGAAGCATGACTGAGTGAGATAAGTTGTTTACCGGCCGTTCCAAATATGTCTCTTAGTTCCTTTCAAAATTTCAAAATTAAGATCTGACACTTCCTACACGTATTATTTATCGTTTCCGACGAGCCATTGTCAATTTTTTCCACCCCTCTCAGAGCACTCGAATATACTGACTGTAGATTACTTTATCACTGCAGAATATACAATCTCACAGGCGGAAAGCTTTAGTAAGCATAGTGTATTTCATGCTTGTTTGTTTATCTAGGACAGCTGGTAAAGGTGCACTTTGAGCGCAATTTTGGGGAAAAAAAAATTCATGACCGAGCGCCGTTTTGCCACGAGAAAACTACATTGCATAAATGTTTCAGAACATACCCTGAACATCAGAAGAATTTTTTTTCAATCCCCCCCCCCCTTACTGTTGATAAATATAACGCCACTTGGCTTTGGCTTGTTTCGGAGTTTTTTTTCCAATTTTTTACAACCGGCAAGCAGGCAAGCTAAAAAAATCGTTTCGCTGCGTAAAGTGTAAAAACTAACGCGAAAGAAATATTAAATCAACGTAAAAAAGTTCAATAATAACGGCCGCATAGGTTATTGGTCGTTTTCCAGGGCTGTGTTTTGGTTGTGCAATACTTCCTTATGCAAAACACATAAAACAAACATACATTGGACTTCCGTTGTGTCATATTATTGAATCAATAGAGCACCGCAATGGATTCAAGACGCGTGTTGAAGGACTTATAGAGCAAAAAGCTGACATGACATTCCGGTAAAATGGGACGTAATATATAACTGTTGTGCATACAACTATTCACGAAATATTTTTTCAAATTTTCAAGCCCGAACAAGAGCTTTACTTAAAAAATAGATTTAAAAAATTTAAGGGATATACCCCGAAATGAAAAAGTCGACTTTTCGATTCCTTTTTGAATCAGCTATTTACCGGACATTGAAACAAAGGGCAATATTGTTGACGTTGTTTGCAATGCAGAATTGGCAGCATTCCTTCACGAGTTCAGACAACATCATGGAAACGCGAGCATGGATTTTAAATACAGATCACAAGCACTTATTGAATACAACACCGAATTACTTCACAGCAGGCGCCAGTGACAATGGTTAGGGATGGATGCGAGTACATACACGTTTTTGACATTAGACACCCCTGTTGATAAGTATCTGTACATAAAACTCTGAATCATATACGCACAAGAGTGCATTTTCGAGCAACACGCGATTTTCAAATGGTGTTAAGGAATAAAGTGCTTGTGAGTTAGAGCTATAAGAAAAACTAATAAGGCTGAAAAAATTAACAAGCTTCTTTAGATGTTTGATGATAAAGTTACAAAGCTTAAAAGATCTTATCTTATCAATGTCAACTATAACGATTAACAAGTCAAAGTGATTAAGATAGAATTGATAAAAGATACCAATCATGATCTGAAAGAGAAGCTAAAGCTTTGGCCAAATCTTGTCGCCACTTTAGCATTTCATTTTAGGTAAGACAATTTAGGGCAAACTGACGATTGTTTATTTTACCATGAGCAGCCTGAGAAACGTGCATTGTGTCACAGATTAGAGAGGGGTTGCGTAACAGTAAAATTATGAACTTACTGTAAGCTTTCGACGCCTCCGACCAACATGTGCAAATGATTTAGGGTGGTTATTGAGTTGGTTAAATGACGCTTAGCGTAATCTAGTTGCTTGATATCTCTTGTGATTTCTTTTACCTTCACATTGAAAAAAATATGAAATTTATAAAATCTTCAAAACTGTACCAAATTGCACCTAGACCATGGCGCATACCATACCATACCACAACATACCATAGCACATTGCACCACAACATACAACACCAGTACCATACTGCACCACACCAACACTCGACTAAACCGCACCACACCCCACCATACCATACTACAGCCCACCAACACCACACCAACACTACACCATACCATATAATACCATACCATACCATACCATACCATACCATACCATATTATACCATACCATATTATATCATATCATATCATACCAAACCATACCATACCATACCATACCATACCATACCATACCATACCATACCATACCATACCATACCATACCATACCATACCATACCATACCATACCATACCATACCATACCATACCATACCATACCATACCATACCATACCATACCATACCATACCATACCATACCATACCATACCATACCATACCATACCATACCATACCATACCATACCATACCATACCATACCATACCATACCATACCATACCATACCATACCATACCATACCATACCATACCATACCATACCATACCATACCATACCATACCATACCATACCATACCATACCATACCATACCATACCATACCATACCACAACACTATACCATCCCCCCACATCACACTAACCATTTGTTCCGACTTTTCAGCTTTATACTTAATATCATTGATCTTTTCAAACAACTGTTGGATTGCTTGCTGCGCTTCTTCCAATGCCTAAGGCGACACATACAACATGCAGAGGTCAATACAAGGCGATAACATATCAGTAAAGACAGTTTGTTCAAAAGCAGGTTAGCTTAAAACTTGAAGGTGATTTCAGAGAATCTTGTGTGCAAGCTTGGAAATATTTTTACACAATTCTTGTCTGGCTCAACAGCAGTTTTGCTTTCTGAAGTTTTCAAGTAAACGGAGGTGAAGAAATACAGAAACTACAATAGTGGGTTCAACTTTAACCATGGTTTAAGGCTAACCCACCTTTAAACAGCAGGTCCGTCGTCAACAGAGCATATATTCCTTGTGCGGCAAATATGTAAACCTTAATTAACCACATAAGATCAAATTACAGTTGAATCCATAAGTACCTGACGACCTTCCAACCCAACATTGGTCTGGCCCCGGATTACTTGCCGTATCTCATTATCCAAACCTCTGCAGAAAGACAAACGACAGAAATGGACAATTTTAACATCAAAGTTGACATATAATATGACACAATTTTTTTGCAGCCCGCCAGAAAAAAACGTCGATGTCGTACGAGATATTTATAATTATGATTGATCTGTCTTAGACAATGGGCATTTTCCAGAATATGGAATGGAACTAAGCAAATACATTTCAGGTTGAAGCAACTCGCAGCTAGCTTGTTAAGTTATCTGCAACGTTCATTTGTTTCTCTCACTTGCGAAAAACAAAATGTGCCTGGCCACGGTGAGAATCGAAGCCATGGGCTTGATAAGGTCGGTTTTAATATGTTCAGTAAAATTTTGATTACATCAGTAGCCCCCCCCTCCCCCCTTTGTTCGATTGTTCCCCTTGACAAAGGAAAACAGTCGATATCGAGGCTACTAGACCAAGTTTCGAAATATCACACACTCGAACCGACCTGAACAAGTATAGCACAGTTGGCAGAGCATTGGGCTAGCATTCCAAAGGTCGTAGGTTCGATTCACAAAGTAATCAGGCATATTATTCAGCTTGCCCGGTGTCGATATAAACACAGAGCAACACTACAAACACGCATTATTTTCAACAGAGTGCATAACATAAAGACACATAAAAATCGATCATGTTTTCTTTCATTTATATTCACCATTAGCAGCATATACTATAATAATATAATTTTATCGCATAAATTCTTTGCTTTTTTGGACGCTACCGACCTTCTCTGCTCCACTGGATCTACAACACGAGGTTACGAAGCGAACATGCTTATTATTTGGGCCGCTCCAACCTATGCTAACAGATTAACTATGCTAACTTAGATAATAAAGTAAAGGAACTGGTTTTCTAAAGAACTAATAACGGCAATCACAAAGCCTGGGCATCTTAGCTTGGTATATACTTATCCTACTATTTAAGCCGGGTTTCCGAGTGTAAGCCAATAATCCATATTCGCCAGAGTCTATTTCTGCGACATTCATCAAACCGTTACGACGCGTTTTCAAAGAGATGGAATAATAGAAATCGGGACTTATAAACTACTGGTAGCTGTTCATATTTTCCTGCCAAAACAACCCCCAAGAAAACACGATAATTGCAAAGATGCCTCATCTCAGAGGTGGTAAAAGTTTGATACAAAATATCTTCTTAAAATATTCCTGGCCCCTGATGCATATTCTAAATGTTTACTGCATAGAACGTCATTTTACTTGCTCCCATAAGAATACTACTGGAGGAATACTATTGGAGAAATTGTATTTGCTAAAAGAATTTTAAGCAATTTCATTTTCTGCAATGAAAGTTGTCGGCAACATCGCCCCAAATCTTCAGTTTTCTATTCATTAATATGGAATGCGCGAAATCATGACCTTTTCTAATGGTAAATAAATAGCATTCTTCGTCAAGTGCAATTTAGGAAAACCTACGGGGTATACACTTGTGAAAACACTTCGTTCAATATTTTTTTCCAAATTGCACTCGAAACCATACCGTTACTAATTACTTGCTGGTAATCGTTGGCAATACCGGGCGAATATGAATCCCTGCCCGTATAACGATGCCTAGCCCCAATATCACGTTGTCTTTGACTGAAACGCGTAAAAAACTGCAAACCCCAAACCTAATTGGAAAATATGCAACAATACAACTGCAATACTTGAGTCAGAAGCATACTTACAAAACAAATTTTTTTACTGTAATGGCAATTCATGAGACCACTCGAACAAAACCCTGGACCACTCCAATTAGGGTAAAAAAATTAAGCTTGAAGTCGATGGAAAATATATGACCACGTCGGCTGGCAGGGGGTGTCAGGAGTGACCTGTCCCATTTTTTTCATTGCAAAAAGCTTTAAATGCATCCAAAATTTTTGAACGTTTCATAAAGTACGTTTACAGGGACTACAAGCAGTGGTATTCAAAGCCTCCAGCGGCATTGACGATTGGATTTTTCCACAAAGAACCAAAGCAACGAGCTTATATTGTCACTAATGTCTTCACTGATACTTACGGGCCGGAGATCAACCAATACTTACGCGTGTCTGGTGCATTTAACCGCATACCATGCATGTACGTTGCGAAACTTTTTAAAAAATTTCCTATTTCTGATCTTATGCTGAACTCTAGCCATACTCAAGCCAGTAGGCCTGGTAACGTTATTACCTAAGAGAACAACTAAATGGGCACAGCTTAGAGTGTTATACGGACACTTATGACTTGTAATTTTGCAAGATTTTTCTACCTCCCATGTTGCAAATTTTTTTAAACCTAGATATGTTTCCCTGAAGTATATTTGTACCCTTGGTAGAATAACAAACAAATCAGCTTGGGCTGGTTTTCGTTCAAATTGAAAGATAGAAATTTCGATGCCCACAGGGGAATCATGTTTGTAGTGTTACTCTGAGTCTATATCGAACCTACGACCTTTCGAATGCTAGCCCAATCCTCTGCCAACAGAGATAAGCCGTCAGGTCGGTTGGAGTACATGATATTTCGAAACGATATCAACGTAATCTTAATCGTGATTTTCGCTAGCATGTCTTGGTATTGTACTCGAGGAAACATACATACAAACTTAAATAAAACCCCAAATATCATTTTCTTAGTAAAATCATGAAACCAATAGAAAATTTGGTGCATTTAACAAAACTTCAACCGAAACAACTTTTGATTGCTTTTTCAATGCTCCCAAAAGTGGTGCGCTACATTCTCGCTGGAAATTTCATACTCAAAGTCTGTTGCGGAGAGTCCTTTCGCTACTTAAACTCATTCGCTACACGGCCAGTGGGCATCCCAAGCCAAGACGCTGAATTCATTGCGAAAATACAAAAAATCCGAATGATTTTTATCCGAGTTGAACAACAAAACATCAGTCAATGACTTATCGCTACACTTTCATAATTACAAAGTCTTTTGGCTAGCCATTATGAACAATATTTCATCGATGAAACTATCCAAAGAAACAACGAAAAGTTATCCTGATGAATTCAACGCAATTTTAAACGCAATTCGATGTGAAACCTCGCATGAAAAAGAACAAATATCAAAGATTAGGAACCGACAATTTTATAAAAAGAAAATTCGATAATTTTGATGTGTTTGCCTTGGCATTTCATACGGTGGAGGGGCGTATATTAGAGAGGTTCAGATTTGACTTCCTCTACCACTACCGCTAGGTTTTCCCAATTTTTAAGCAATTTGATTGGTTAATCGGGTAAGTCGACACATTTGATTGGCTGAAAGATAAATTAAGGTAGCGGTAGAGGGATCGGAAGCCAAATATGAACCTCTCTGTTCAAACGGCCTCTCTGATATACACTACCATTTGAACAGGGTGGGACAGAGAGTCAATTCATCCCATTGCTGCCGAATTTTATAGCTAAACTTACCTTATTCGATATTTCATCTTGTTTGCAACTTCGTCCAGGTTTGTGAGTGACTAGAGGATCAATAATAGAAATACGTTTGTCTGATGCAGTTGAAAGGATATATTAGGGTTGTGGAGAATGCTCATAGATGTAGCCTTATGAAGTAAAAATGTTTCAACAATAACGGTGTTTATAAGGTGGATATTTATTGTATTAATAATAACAAAAGAAAACATTTACTATTACGATGTTAATTAGACATTTCACAATCATTTAATACAAACGTTATCATTATTTGGGCAATAGAGTTTTAAGCTCATTGATAAACAACACTTTTGTGCTTCAGAAATACGATGAATTGCTTTAAATTGATAGTCTGAAATGTAATGTTCACGGAAACTGCAAAATAATGCATTTTGCAACAGCAGGTGGTGATATGGTTGAGAGTAAAGGTATTCTAAAAGAGTAAGCCATATATGTTGTTCAAGAATGCAATAATGTACTATCCTCAAAACATCTATCTTTGATGTTAGAAAAATTAAGCAAATTAAGCATTGCTAAATGCTTTGATATAAACACACTGTTTGAGACAAAGTGGTTCTTAACCTGGTTAAGGTACCCCAGGGCCAGTAAATGGGTAGCATGATTTTGTTCATGATATTTCTTCCGGTGTCTGTATGTTTCCTTATATCATTTCTACCTGTTGGGATATACTTTGGTCTCCTGCACAAGAGCACATACTGTGATTAACCTCTAATGAGTTCATTCACTGAGCTGAATGCAAAGTACTACAACAGTAATATAGGTTTTCAGTGGTGGATTTAATTCTTCACAGACTTTAAACATTATTAGTAGAATCATACTAGCATAATAATGCAAATGCTGTAATTTTATTGGCTACTCCACTTGCTATCTATTCCTCGACAGATAGCGAGTAGCAAAACAACAATTTTCCTGGCATATTTTTTCATTCAAAGACAATATGTAGTACTATTTTTCACAAAAGTGGCTTATGAATCAATTATATATCTCAGATTCTACTGAAACAACTAGATTACTCGCTCTCAATTTCTATGCATTGATCGTTGATTTGGGCTTCGCCCTCATCAACTATCACTGCATAGAAATCTCAAGCTTGTAATCTAATTGTTAAATAGTTGACAAGCACTGTGTCTCAAAATGTATCCAGGCAACATAATCATAAATAACGTATCTGTTGAGTTGAGTAATTGTGGGAACCACCGAGTATTTTCATAAAATACACCACAACAGTAACTCCGAATAAAGACAACATTATGATTCAATGTTTCGACTTTATTTAGTCATCATCAGATGACAATATTATTACAAGAATAAAATGTTTTGCATGAAAATATCAGCCACAACATGGTACTGGTATATAGGGGGAAAATTATAGAGGGAGAATGAGTTAAAAATCAATTGAAGATCGAGTTTTTGGTGCTGAGTTTTTACTGGTAGAATCGTCACGTTGAATCATAATGCCGTCTTTATTCGGAGTTACTGTTGTTGTGTATTTTATAGTTGAAAAAGCGTGCGCTACAACTGGGCACTGATTAAGCTGTGGTTTACTCTAACAAACTATGGTAGTTTTTTTTTTGGAATTTTTTACTAGTTTTTTATAACAGTATAGCTTTACTGTTGCAGCTAGTTATGACGGTACATTGTTGTCCATGCTCCCGGGTGTGTGCTTGAGAGAGGTAGAATATAGTGACTTATGAAAGGGTTTGTCATTATCATGCCATTATTGCTGTCCATTGCAATTGGTTTAAAATATTGCCATGCCATTTCAGAAGTTCCAAATTATTTTCCACCATCTTCATGTTGCTAAGCAACAGGCTGTTGTGTACTTCAATCAATATAAGGCAAGTGCCGATGTTGTGGGGCGTGGGAGTTCTGAGGACCCCTTTTTTTAAAACTTGTGTTTGTGCTCTAATTAATAATTGCATTAAGTTAATTGAAGGATATTTCAGTAAATTAGTAGAAGATACCATTAGAGTGAGTTACCAGGCATGATGAAAATTGATCATATAATTTACGGATATTTCCAGCCACCTTTCAACCAGTACAAACTCGGCACCAAAACTCAATCTTTAATTGATTTTTTAACTTATTCTCCCAATAATTTTCCCTAATATACCAGTACCAAGTTGTGAGTAATATTTTCATGCAAAACATCTTATTCTTGTACTAATATTGTCAAATGTGGGGCACATTACGACCAGCATCTCATCCCAAAAATATGGTCAGTATTGCGTACTTCTTGGAACGACAGCATATCTGCAATGTGTGCACGAGGGACTGTCATAATTTATCATGCATTTTGTTCTTTACAATGTAAGTTAACTATCTTTAGCAAGGTTAACTACACTTGCTCTTAAATCAAGGAATACTTGTGTCAAATTGAACCACAAAAAGCAAACTCAATCTTCTTCTCGAAAAAACCTGGTTGTAGACAAAAATACTTGAAAATATCCCTGGCAAGGGAGACCATATTTGTTGACGGCCAACCTCAATTTCTACACCAGAACTTGAACAGGGCCATCACTAGAATGTTAACAGGGGGTGTATATTCATATCAATCACATATTCATGTTCTGCACAACGAGTTTCTTTTCAAATCAAATTCAAATTGATCAATTGTAAAGAAGCATGTCAGGCAGAACATGAATATGTGATTGATGTGAATATACACCCCCTACTTCTAGCTACTGCCCTAAACTTGGAAAGCAGTATCAACTCACTCTTCCCTCATTCCTTGTGCATGTAATGGTCTAAACTCAACAAATGTACCACCCTTTATCCAAACAGGCCTTAATCAGGCATAACTGGACTAGTTTACATGGCTATACCTGCTCAGTTGGGAATATTGTGTTGATATAATCAACAGCATTGAAATCTTTGCTGTCTAATGGGTCATCACTGTGAAATACCTAAAAAGAAACAAATTTTGTACAGTCAAAATGAGTACTTTACAAAAATGGATGTTTACAGCCAAATTGTGCTGCTTTTAATTAAAGATTGCCTAGTGTTAAGGGAAAATTAGACAGTGCACTTATGTAACCAAGAAATCAAACACCAAGGTAATACAATTAGTATACAAGTGTGTCCTTTATAGCAATCCATTGTCAATGGAGAAAAGGGGGTTTTGTCAGAAGGATGATACATTTTTTCATCCACAAATGCCAGACGTTTTGTCACTGTGTTCTTTGTACAACACTTTAGTGGGCTGGAAACATTAATAATGGACCTTTATAAAACTGAAGGGCTGGTTTTTTGGTGACCCAGGGAACAAAATGTATTGAAGTCAAACATTTGAAAATAGTTTAAACTTCTCTGCAAGTACTGGACTGATTGATACCATTCAACACAAAGGTAAAACCTCATTATATTTTTAGATATAATAAGCCAGCTCGAAGCCATAACTCGATGTAACATTAAGTACCTCCTAAATACATTTATGTACTTTACACAAAACTTACAGAAATTTCAACTTGTACAGTAAATTACTTCAAGAAAGATGCTACGATAAAAATTCTGTATTTCTGAAAATTAAGAAACGCGTCACCGATCTTATCTGTCCACATATCAAACCGGCATCAGTTCAAAGTAAAAATACAATGTTTTATACATTACATGTGGGCGCCTTCGCCCTTGGCCGGTCCTCAAAACTATCTAAACTATTGAAAGCGTTAGCAGGCAAACAAACACATACTTATTTTATTCAAACCAAACTTACTTCTGAAATTGCTTGTTCGACTTCAGGAGAGTACACAATCGGTTTTGAAAAGTGATTTTCTTGCCCTGCCAACTCCTCGGATTCGGCCATCTTGATTCCGCGTCAGAGCCGAGGGGAGGCTGGGGCAGAGTTTACTATATTTCTATGAAAGCTTCAGTGATTATAGTCGTGTGAGATGTCTGGCTGAGGTATTGCAGAAAAAAAGTGTCTCAGAAACAATAGGCCGGTAAGCAATCGATTTCTTGTCGATGGTACAGTAGATTAGTGTCATATGCAGCTTAGAAGGGACGCGAAATGCCGAGAAGGTTTGAAACACGCTAGATTTTAGCAGCAGCATCGAAGCGTTGTTTCGTGAACAGTTATAAATGTATCAATTCGAATGCATGACACAGTCTTTAGCAGTAATTGTTCTCCTTAATATGCGACGGTTTTTATAAGGTATAACCTGCTTTAGAAGCAAGGCTAGGCCTGTGCATTCGTGTCACACTCTATGGTATTTCCTGCCGGCATTTAGCGGTTTTGGTTCTTGTAGAATTTCGCAAATCAAGCAGAGTGTTGCTTAGTGGGCCGAATCAAGCCGGTGGTAGTCATAACAAATTTAGTCACAGAGCGACGGCAAAAGGAAGCGTTGAAACAATAACATAGAGGCCGAAATATTCCGAGCCATGTATAGCATGTTTAAAATAGCATACGTGACTTTTGCCTCGCAAACGTGTGCGTTTCTAAATTAGTTTATAGTTTCACAAAAGCTTCCGATGTTCTCGAGGTAGACGTGACAATTTCGACAGGTTTGTACACATCAGCAAAGCTACGGCACTCGAAACCTCAAACATATTATTCCAGCCAGTCTTCAGCAGTAGCACAAGACTTCAAACGGCGATTTGTTAACTTCAAATTACTTAAACCAACTGTAAAAAATTCATCTATTTATCCTGTACGCACCGGTAGTGTTTTGATTCGAAGTGTACGTTTTGTAGGTTCTCCCATTGACCTGTCGCAGGAAATATTGCTTAACACGAAAGCTTGAGGTAGTTTAGTAATCAGTAGTTGTAAGATTTACGGAGAACAGGAAGCGCAGCAAAATCGTGGAAAGATTTAAGTAAATATTAATACCTATGGATTGTTCGCGTGTTTTTTTCCCGTTTTTTTTTAAAGATAGCGATTTGCACTGAGTCCTTGCTGAGACTACACAAACGTGGCGAAATTCGATAGCAAATGCTCTTCGCGTTCCGTGGGCTTTCAGCAAGATTCCCCCGAACCCATTAGCGAGGATAAAATCTATATAGAGTTAAGGGAATATATGTAACAGTTCATGATCAAACACAAAAGCGCACGCCAACCTAAAACTTTTTTACATAATACAATGTATTAATTATTTATGTCGGCCTAAAAGACCCTACACTCTTGCTGATAGGAATCTTGTAATCTACGTTTTAGAATTCCACATCGCGTTTTGTAAAGGCTTGATTAAAACCATCTGCCTTGGCTTTTTTTCGCGTGAGCATTTCTAAGAATACTGACGAAGTTTCAGAAGCTGTTCTGCGAGGGAAATTTTCGGAAACGGACAAACGCAATTCACTGGGGGTGGGACTGCGATATTGTAATATAACGAGTAATATTTAACCGGCAAACTGTGGTCGGTCGAAGAACGTGTCAAGCAAGAATTTCATCGGACAATTACGACGTGAGTATGTACATATATTCAGGTTTTGTTATCAATTGTTTGTGTGAAGAATATTCATTTTGTTTCGTTGTCGCTCGCGCCTCTTACCATTTCGAATTACTTCATAATTTTCGATTCGGCATGCGCATTAAAAGTTTAAACAGTTTGTAAATTTAAGCTGTTATTTATTTGAGGAACATAATAGCAATCGAATAGTTGGGAGGGGTTCTGGAGAACAGCTGAACAATATCGTGAGTATATTTAAACGCAGGAATCTTTGCTCGAAGCTATATAAAAGCGTCGATATTTTTTTACTCCGAATAATCACGGTATTACTGCTGGGAAATGTTACTAAAAAGAGCTACGTCTAATGCGACTTCGTGTAGAGGAACATAACATACGTCGAAAAAATGATTTGCCTCAAGTTTGCATTGTGTAAAGCATAATTACTGAATTAGTGTGAGAAGCCAAGATATGACGCCAATTTCAAGGCTTCTTATGTGTATTAGTTTTAAATATTTTCAAGTAATTATAGCGAATGCTTTTAACCAAATTGCTTGCCATCGTATTACTCGGAAATTCGTAGTCGCTCTCGTTCCATTATCCGATGATATTTCAGTCGGGGGTCCGGCGATGTTGCTGCTCGGCCTTATATTTTACAGAAACTAATCTTTGAGGAAAAATTGCAAATAGCAAGACACTATAACAGACAGTTAACGCTTCATACATCACTGCGCTTTCGACATTTTCTAAACAGTTGCATTGAATGAGTATATAATTATAATTTTTGTAGTCTAAATGTCGCCAAAAAATAATGGTTTATTTAAGTTCGCTACGCTCATTTAAACTGTACATTTCCGTTTTTTGTATAAATATGGAGGTATCGCTTTGACCTTTACGATTTTCGCTCGGATGTTCGGTACGCCCTTCACTTACGTGCGAGGGATGCGAAGTACATAAAGGATGGTTTATCGGAATCGTATATGCCGGTCAGAAAGTCAGTTATTTACATACAACTCTTGGTAATCGCCCTGTTTGGAGACCGGCAGCAAAACTTACTTTGGTAGAATTAAGATAAGCAAGCTACAGCGGACGGGTGAAGGTCAGGCAGTACTGAAAATATAATAAATAGGTGTTTCCAGCCGCTTTTAGTTTTGTAAATTGCGTGCGCGGTGCACTACCTTATGCTTTTAAATTCATTAACCGCGGCTATATCAACTACAGTCTTTTGTGATTCCCATTTGAATACGTTCCCTACTGTTGGGTGCATATATTAATTCTCATAATTTCAACTAAAATGTTCTTATGAACGGCATACTTAACTGCCAACAGAGTTATATATAAGCAAGTGTATTAACAAAACAGTTGCACGAACTCATGCTATCGCCTGACGCGTGACAAGCATTCAAGCAAAGCACAGGCCTATATTTGTTTTTGGTGGATAGTTTTATAAATCACCCGGAGGAAAAAAAAGAAAGTAGGTACATACGCAATATTATGATATTTCGATAGTTTTATGTACTAATATTTGCGTAGCTGTGACTTCATATTTTTGCAGACCGTGTCCATTTTATTTACCTAATATAACTTTATTCATCCTATAGTTAGTTGCTCTAATCACACCGTATCATATGCTTCTAATTCAGTAGAAAGTCACAATTAAGTTCCAGTTACTCATAAGTAAGAATTTTGCCTAAAAGAAATTCCATTTTTTGTCGACAAAAAAAATTATAAGGCACAAATATACAAAGATTATATAGTCAGTATGAACGAAATTTAAGTTCTAGGATCAGTATCTTACTGTGGTATGAATGCGTGGTAAAATTCGAGTTTTTAAGATGAAAGCAGAAACATCGTACCCAGCTGAAATCAAGCCCGATGATTCTAAAATTCGACACGGTCGATCACCGCTTCTGATCGACATGCCAAATATATAGTTATAGCACTGTTTAAAAAGTGTACTCTACATTCAACGTCTTTTTCAAAATATGTTCAACGCGAAACAGTATTTCTAGAGATGTAAGGTACCTGCTAAACGCTGTATTTAGAAGTTTGAAAGCTAGGGTATCATGTGGTGTTGACTAATGTTGGCAGCGGGGCGATTATACAGTTGTGGCTATCCCTCTCCTTTTATCACAGCCAGAATCTATTTCTCCTGATGTTATAGCTGACATTCTCCTACAGCCTTGCGTACTGCGACTGATCTTTGGTTTACGCCGCGTGTCCCAAGGCAAATTAGGCTTGTGGCAAGACAAACATAAACACATCACAATGGATTTTTTGCGCGCATGGTTTGGCTCAATGTAGATGTAATTTGCACGAGGTATATTATATATGATCCTTTCATTAACCCGTAACAATGAAATGGGAGTATACAGTGTAGGAATTGTAGTATTCGCAGGAATAGTTATATCAGAAACTACAGAAACCGAACTTATATAGAGGTCGCATTTTTCGCCTATTTCTACGGGAGGCGATTTGGCAACTGGCGACGCTATTTTTCGGTTTTATTCGAATATTGTCCTAAATTTTATAGGGCCAAAACATCGTGGTCAGATTCACTTAGCTTAAAAATTTCACTCTATGAACTCTTCAAAACCAAAAAAATCTTGCATCTGCCGAATTAGCCCAGTTATATTAGTGCGGGCCTTCGGCAGTGACTATAAATAGTCTAATGTCACAAAATATAAAAAGATAGAACATATAAAGCTCTCACTACGTGCAAATTTTTACCCCACACTGCGTTGCACCTTCCCTTCTTGCATAACTTAATGTACATATGGGCCTTCGGCATTGACTAAATGGCCTAAAGTAATAAAATATAAAAAAAGATGGTGAACAAAATCCTTACTAAGTACAAAATTGGCATTGGCCGGCGTTGTATATATACCTTAAATGACTTGATTTGAGTGTGTCACTTGCTGTGCCACCCTATGCAAGCGCCCCCCTGACAAATGGCAGCTGAATTAGCCAAAGGAGCGCTGTTTGTAGTCAGGAATAGAATTTTCAAATTAGGCCAACACCCATATCTACCGTGGCAGATAGAGAGGTCAATAATACTATATGTAGTAATGTGTAGTTCTCTCCTCTGAACGTAATTTTATTGTAACTAGTTATGCGCATAATTTATTGTTTTTAAGACAAAGTACAATATAAATAACTTACAAGTGAGTATATGTAAAAGGCAAAATTATTTGTACTTTTTAGGCGTTTAGTCTAATTACATACACGCAAGCATATTTATACAAAGTTTAAAATTAGTTGTTTCAGAGGTTTCAAGAAATCCGTCTATAAGAACTCAAGTCTAGTCGAATGGCAAACCATACGTATACCACATACTACCATTATTTAAAAAGGTTGTCTTTCGAAAATCTAAAATCCTAATTACAAAGTCCAAAATACGTGAGATGAATCAAAATGCATCATGGGTTGACTTCATGACATCTAAGAAGTAACGCTTATATAACTTATGAGGGACGAAGTACTAAATAATAATATATATGATGATTTAACTTCATGTATGCATCCATACTGCACCAATATAATATTAATATCACCTGAGGTGATATTCACTATAGATGGAATATATTGAACGCATTTAATAATAGAATAACGGGTATCAAAATTCACGTACGCCAATATTAATTATAACGTTGACTAGCTGGTTTCACAAGCAACAATGAATCGACCAACTGTTTGCATTGATCTTAGGCACCTCGCTATCTTCTAGTCCTATGTAAATGAAGCCTGATCAAATATAGCTACAATGAAAACAACGGCTTACGGCGAGAATTCATCATGATTTTTAAAATGAAACAAGATAGCCTTGTGTTTCGTGAGTCCCTAAGAATTTCCAATTTTCTTGCGATGAATAAAAAACCTGTCGCATTGTAAGTTTGCAACGGGGGACATGCTCGGACCAGAGAGCTTGCCTGTGACTCACAAACAACGTAAAATCACGGCTGAGCTTTACTTAGCCGCTAATTCTTTACACCTCAATGCCATTTTTAACGCGCGCCCAAATGCGCATCCAAGTTCACGAAACAGTATTTAAAAGCCGAACTGTCACGTGGATTCTCAAATCCAATATGAGCCATTAAATAGTACTATTAATACACACTATAGCAAAAGAAGGTGCGAACGAATTATATACTGGTTTAGGCGCAGAATCCTCTTTTGGCCTTTGTTTATACAGCAGCTTTTTATATCTTAACATAAGTTGATTTAGGGGCTTGACGTCAGAGTATTTTTTCACTCACGTTCAAAAAAATATCCTATGATGTCTGTGCAGGAAAGTGCGTTTCTTTCACAAAGGCTGGGTGTAGTTCACTAATGACGAAGTTTTTCGCCATCAGTTCCCATTTTAATTAAGTATCACCCTTGAAAACAGGAAATTTGCTAAGGTTCAAGATGTGGTTGAGAATTTGAAGTTTTAGGAATTTAAGGATCTATCTGAGAGACCTTGCACATTTCTTCGTAGCGACTCTGTAATCGATATTGGTCTTAACTCACAAAGTGCAGGAAATGGATGGATTACCCCCTGCAAGAAATAAATCACATCGGAGCAGGTACTTGCCTGTTTCGTGTATTGACTATAGTAATCTGTAAAATAATTCCTAAATTAAAGTTGAGCAGTTCCAGCCACAGGTACATCGTCTTAGAAGAAACGGTCTGTCGGAATTCAGTAAGTTTTGCTCACTTATACTTTATGTTACTTTAAATATATACCCGAACATCAACAGTTTTAGTATCCTTGATATTTAGATATATATAGTTATATTTAATTTCAGCTTACGTTTTTTACTATTTTTTAATGTTCCTCGACAGCCAGATATATTTAAAAGGAAGCTAACTCTATCCCTGTAGAAAATTAAGCTAAAGGAAAGTAACTTTGGGAGCAACTCGATACTTATATTACGTTTTAGACGAGGAAACTTCGTTGTCAATACAAGATCCTCTTGAAAACTGCAAGTTGATTGCATAATTTTCCTTGCTATATTAAACCTAGTGGTGGTTGTGGGTTTTTTCGGTAAGCACTGTAGACTTTCAGGGCACGCGCGTTCGTTGGGGGAATTCTTTCAGCTAGAAAAAAAATAAAAAACTTCTCACTAAGTGATGAATCTGCTCTTGCAGTATCATGTTTCAGGGCTAATTTCGTTTCTAAAAAATTGAAAGAAAAAATGATGAGACTCTTGGACGATTATCACAGCTATCACTTTTCACTTTTTGCCAGCGTTGAAAAGGACATACCAGGCTTCAGCAAATTCTAATCCACGAACAAATCCAATCAAAGGACATTTCCTGCATCGATTCAATTTGAGGAACTGTAGAGCGCGACGTTTTTCAATTATTTTCACATACGGTATGCCTTGCAATTCATGCACCTTGTAGAGAACTGAGAGACTGGTAGTATGTGCATAGCTTTCAAAATTATTGGTTATTTATCTTTTTAATATTTAGGGGTATTTTGTGTCAAGCTTAGCTCAAACCAGTATTTATACACTTGTCTCTTTTATCTTGTAAGAATATTCAGATACCAAAAGCATGCATAAAATTTATAAAGAATTATATATTTTTCAGATATTATATAAATCATGGACAAACAACTGTGTGGTAAATTTTTAGCAATACTTGAAATAGTAATATAAAAATATATATTAATTCTGGCGGATTTGAACAATGCAAATCAAACAACATAATTTATTATGAATGTACCTGTTGAAATTCCTTCTTTAAATTGTTCTTTTGTTACGAATACGAACTTCTATATGTATGGGAAGTTTTTAGTCCGTGAATAAATAGATTTGATTTGATCTAGCAAAAGTACTTATATCAGTAACTTCTGTATAACATACGTAGATAGATAGAATTTTATCTTCCAAAGACTGTGCCCTGTTTAAGTTCAAATTAGCACCATTGCCTTTGACTTACATATAGATACCTTGGTTTCACCATAGCACGTACATTTACAAGGGCCAAGGCTAAAACCTTTTGAATTTATAGCTATATGTTTAACATTATTGGGAGATATTTCGTTTAGAAAACATTGTTTGGTTTTTGGTGAATTATTTTGGTATGCACGCATATGATGATCGATCTAAGTTACAATATATTTATTTTATCCGTAGTGGTGATTATGCATTATAGATCTGCTTAAGGTTCTACTAGGCGTTGTCTAAGCCATCAATTGCAATAATGTAACTCGAATAAAAGTGATTTAGATATATATTTGTCGTAACACTGCATCAATATAAGAAATTATCTTTGCTAGACCTCTAGGAAGAATAATTTGGAACCGATAGAACTGATGTAGAGCTGTATCTAGTAGAAGTTAAGATCGTGTATGTAATTTTGCCACCTCTTCTAGTATAAAACGTTAATTGATCTTTACTCATGAGTGATGTAGTTACTACCCCTGCAGTAACACTGGATCAATAAGAGATGGTCGTTACTAGACCTCTAGGAAGAACAATTTAGAACTGATAGAGCTATCCAGTGTAAATAAACTTAGTTTAGTTTAGGTTTTCTCCTGTAGTAACACTAGAGAGATGATCCTTACTGGACCTCTGGGAAGAACAGTTTAGAACTGATAGAGTTATCCAGTATAAATAAAGTTAGTTTAGTTTAGGTCTCTTCCTGTAGTAACACTGGATTGATAAGAGATGACCCTCACTGGACCTCTAGGAAAAGCAGTTTAGAACTGATAGAGTTATCCAGTATAAATAACGTTAGTTTAGTTTAGGTTTCCTTCTGTAGTAACACTGTATCCATAAGAGATGATCTTTACCAGACCTCTAGGAAGAACAGTTTAGGACTGATTAAGCTATCCAGTATAAATAAAGTTAGTTTAGTTTAGATTTCCTCCTGTAGTAACACTTAAGAGATGATCTTTACTGGACCTCTAGGAAGAACAGTTTAGAACTGATTGATCTATCCAGTATAAACAAGGTTAGTTTAGTGTAGGTTTCCTGCTGTAGAAGTACTACAACACTGGATTGATATAAGATTCCGCTTCATACTGCACCTCAATGAAGAATAGTTTGGAATTCCACTATATATAATATATACAGCAACACTGGATCAATAATCAGAAATTAGATAAGTTCAAATATTTTGACATGATGTTGTGTTTGTAACACAGACTTATACATAAAATGTTTATTTTGAACGCAGTAAGGTCAAGTGCCTTTGACATGAAAAGCTTTTACTTGCAGAAATTTCATAAGTGAGCTTCAGAGCTGACAAGACACTACAGAACTCAAACTTTAATGTTTACGTGGCAACTACTGCCACGCCAACGCTTTCAGGCCACAAGTATCACGCAGTCTCATGATCAAGATCTAAGTAAAAGCGGCTGGAATTTAAAACGTAAACTAAGTCGGCCATATTTCTATACTACATTATACTAGTTGTATTTATTGTAACTTTATATGAACATAAAACAACAGAATTGAAATCTACTAGAAGATATTTTTGTGCAAATCCTATTTTCGTCCTGGATGACCTGGACATATTATCTATAGCAGTTATTAAGAACTAAATTGTTCAGTCATAGATGCAAAACTTTATATTTTTATTAACAGGGGGGGGGGGTTAGGTATGCTTGCTGATGACAAATAGTAACGCGAGGGGGTGTATTGGAGCCATAACCATAAGTGCACTTAAAAAAACATCGGTGACCAATTTGATGACTATTTAAACATCGACATTTTTGTGACATATATTGAAAACTTGTAGATTTCTTGTCTTGTTTTGAAAACATTGTGTTGTTTTTCTTAAATATTGAATGTTTTGATCAAGAGCTTTAGAGGTCTGTTTTTTATCCTACTCTTAAAAATAAATGTATATATTGCCCTATTAACATGGACAACACGATGAAAGTGTAGAATATATTTAACTGTTTCGATGTACAAGTTGCAAGAAAAAGAAAAAAAAGACAAATGGCTTATGTCCATAAACGGCGAACACGTATATAATGATTGTGTAGTTATCCGAAATAGTTGTAAACCAAACAATGGTTAAGTGGTGCTTCGTTTTTGTTACCATGGTGACATCAAAACAAGCCATATTTAGCGCACATTGTGTGGACCCACAGTGCCTCACTTGACTTAAGACGATATTTGAGAATATTTTGTGTTACCATACACGCGTTGAAGGGACATGCTTAACATTTCGGAGAACGAAAATGTGTCAAGAAAAAAATGTACAATTTGTTAGATAACAGAAAATTTCATTGCTTAATGCGTTAGGAAGTAAACACTCACAATCACTTAGCCTGCAGTGCCACCGGATATACAAGTTAATTTATTCACGAAAGAATTATATGTTTTACCAGGCGTCCATATATAACACGCAGACTATAAGCCTTCATACATTGTCCAAAACTCCCTAGTCTTTGGTCTTTTGCTTTTTCCTCGAAAAATCTACACTGGTTGAAGAGGAATAACCATAACAGCCAGTTTTTAGTGCCGCAATTCAATTAAACAGAAATTCAACGGTAATTAGATTAATAAACTGAAGGAGAGGCAGTTTGCGAACTGAAATGGGTCTCAATTTTATAGCCCACGCTATTTATTTTTAGTATTCACGAATTCCTGGTGATTTTGCATCGCAAGCGCCGTATTTATACCACATTTTATGTTCCAATTATTGAATCGATGTCATTAATCGTAAGTTGTTTGTCCAACTGATAGATCAACCAAGTCTCAAGTGATTATTTATTTCCAGTATATAACATCGAGTAAAGGCCTTAATTGATTGTCAATATCTCCAGCTAGTTGCTATGCCTTGTAGTGATAGTGCGGTCGACGGCAGACAAAAATATCTAATTGAAATTTCACTGGCCCTTCGTCGGGAAATTGGTACTAGTATCACAGTACTGAAAGATCCTATGGATTCAATGTGATTTGATTAATTGCGAAAGAGCAGTGAAATATCAAATAACAGATTCTTCAAAAAGCAATATGTGTTAGTGAATTGGGTACTTCTTTAACTGTTCTCAGGCTACGACTATATGGTGCTTATTACATAAGGGGAGGGAAAGCTCATTAAATGGGGAGGGAAAATTATAAAATGGGGAAAAAGTTCTGAGAGGAAACATTATTCTGTAATCGATATATTTCAACATTAGCTGTCATCCGCGTACAAAATGGTAGTGATAAAAAACGTACACAAGGGTAAATACACTTATATAAACCTTAACGAATTACTTCCTGTCGTAGAAGTCTCCTGCACTGCCGAGCTTATCGTTTTACCGGCTTAAAGCTTGGCACATACGAACTGAAGTCGCGTCTAAAAAAATAGTGAGATAATATCCTCGTCTGATATAGGCCATAATTAAGCTACTTCGTCCAAAAAACATGCAGACAATGAGAATGAGTGCCCGAATTAATTGGGTCGCTATGTTTGGCGAAGAAAAACAGCTCGTTTTAATTAGTTCGGTCAATTTTCCGGTGATTTTAGCGAAAACTGTGCGCTTTTCCGGCTGAATTTCTTGATATTAAACTGAGTCATTAGTTGTGTCTGGTACATGTCTTCAAAAGGACGCCTGGAGGCGCTGTTATTTCTCGTAGTGTTTGTATTAACCCGTCTGGATTGCGGTTTTGTTAATTTGTAGCCAATATTTTTTTAAGTGTCATATGCAGAATTCCGTGATTGTTGAGTTAGTAAAATGTCTGAGTAACAATATGGATTAAATATGTCCTCAAAATTTCGTGTTTCAAGTTAGACTGCTTTCCAATATAAACAGTAAGTACCAAAGTCACTATAGATTATTGTCTGAAACGATTCGAACAGCACTGATTACTCGTTGACACGCACCTCAACAGTATTGTCATTCAAACTCACGCTCAAAAATATGATTGATGTAGCTAATCTATTTTAGTACAATACGTCAAAGAAAAACATGGGAACGTTGACTGCCTGAAATAATATAAGCGGAATTCGACGCATTCGACGTTGACGAGCTACCCACTGGGTCCAGAACCAAGCCGGCTAGGGCCGAGTGCTTATATGTCTTTTCTTGTCATGGAAGATCCTGTGTTTTTTAAAACTCAAAATTAGCTTGGTCACGACTGATCAGATGAGTACTAGTGCAGTATTTACGACGAAATAGAAACCTCATTGACCTGTCAGTCATCGTGCTTCAACATTGTTAGCGTGCTTTGTTTGCGGTACTGAAATCGCTTTGGCGCTAAATTTTCACTAGTGCGATTTTCTCAAATGTATGTCAACAAATCTATGCCAACCTGCATCGTATTAATGCGACGGTATACGCCAACTCCTCGTCGAAATCGTCGTCGTTTTTTCTTTCTAGCCAGGAAAAATTGCGAAAAGTGTACGAGTAGTGTACAAATCTGGCATCGTTATATCATAATAAGCGGTCAAAGCGGGCATATGTATCGTAGCATTGACTAAGATTTCACGTTTGTTGCGCGCACAGCTATGGCATGCATCCCATGTGTACGTGCGGCCTGTTTTCCAGCCCCTCTACGGGTAGTCTGATGATAATGATACAGTGCAGCTAATATAGCTGAGCACGCAATGTTTTCATCCGGGTCCAAAGTCGGGTACATCACCCAGACGATAGTGATACAGCAGTAATAGTTTTACTACAAGGGCTTCGTGTTTCATGCGACGTATAAAAAATCATGTTTTTGACACTAGTCGTAATCAACTTGCCCGGAGGGAATCGGCCAGCAAATGCCTCATTAAAGATCATTAAAATTCCTGGAACTTTTCAATAAAGATATTAACAAAGTCCGAACGGGCACGCCATTGGCTAAGGATCAATTTGCTACACCATTACGAATCTTGTTGCGTCTTGTATCCTACTATACAAAAGCTTACAAAAACACTTTTTCGAATACGGGAAGTCACTGGTCATACAGTTTTGCTCATCAGTGCTGTTTACGCCCTCGAAGTAGTACATAAGTGTGCGAGATAGACTCACAAGCAGTTGTATGCTTGCCTATCTGCACACCTTGTTCACTGTGAAGACTGAATCAAGATAAACCGTTGCTGAAAACGACAAGAGATTTGAAACTTAGGAAACAGTAAGACACCTGATTGCTTGTTTTTTAATGTTCGTGATTTCGTAGTGTATAGTAGCATTCCATGTCCATGAATATCACTGAATACATAAAATGTGACTTAGCTTCAAGTACTTCCTGCCAATATAAGTAATGATGTCTGGATGACTCGCATTTTCGAGGTTTGACGAGGTATTTCGCCGTGATTTCGAAGACGATAAAGAAGCGTCGCGAGAGTACGTCGTGTTTTGCATAACTATTAGCATCGTATCCTTGAGTGAACTCGGTAAATATTGAATAAATCTTACGGTTGGTTATATAGAAATATAGTTGATAACCGGTATGTTGAGTAGCTGACGATTACATTAGAAAGGCACAACTGCATGATATACTGCAGACGTGTCATGGCAGTTTGACCAGACTGAAGGCCCTCATTACTAGAAGTCATTTCCTTCTGATTCCGGGTATGTTCTTTATGTCTATTATTTTAGCACGTATGAGCTTTGATAAGTTTAATTTTCTGAAGGTCGTGCGTGAAACATACATTGTTTTGGTCATACACAGTGGTTTTAAACTGGTCAAAATCCAGTCCAAGTAGGGTGCACATGAAACTCTATAAATTAGACTGTAAACCTAGCAGTATATATCAGGAACATGTTTTAGCGATTGCCACTATACTTTGGTGCTGCCATTTTCAAACAAAGTATTTCGTGTACATAGATAAACGGATTCTTTTTGTACTTTATCAGGCTAAAGGAACCAAGAAATTTTATATAATTTGTCTCAATTAAGAATCGAAACTTATATGGCTCGGTTATAGACCTGAAATTTGTTAGAAATGTATTATTAATGGCGATCTAATCGATTATGTTACAACCATTATTCAATTGTACACGGAACTTACAAGTATATATATATTTAAAGTTAATTTCTCAAGCAGTCTGTTTGGCTCCTTAAAGACAATACGAATGAGATGCTTAATTTTAAAGGTCATGCATTGAGCTGGAACTAATAAGCGATATTTTAAGTTATATCTTTGTATTTTGTGTGGTAACAGGTTTGTAAATAGTTTATTCTTGTCTAACAATCCCTTTCTTGTCTTGTAGTTAAAACGTCTGCTCATATCTTGAGTTTACAAGAGTATTTTTTACTTATATATAATGATATATGCTTATATAAAAAGTTTATATTTATCGTCAGTCAGTAGTGCAGGTTGAAGCAAATTTACATTTTAAAAACTAAGCTCCAAGCACCTCATGTAAGTTTGCAAGTGTTTCCATAAAATTAAACTGATAATAAAATAAGACTCTTCGTGCAATAGTTTTATTTAATATAAGGCAAGTTTATTTCATTACCGAGTTATATATATATGAAATATGCTAATAGCTAGCCATGTTCTTAAAAAAAATATTACATGCACTTAACTATAAGAGCAGTAGTCACGCCTATAGCTTCATTGCACGAACACGTATTTTTTACACACATATTTATTGTGAATCCACTGAGTGTATGTGAATGAGACAATATTCTAAAGGTAAGTTTTAAATAATTATGATAGCTAAAAGAATTGTTTTTATAGTTTATGTTACTATATACCATCGTGCAAGGTCAAGCAGATTAGTAAAGATTTAAAAGTTTATCTAGTTCATCATGAAATTATTTAGATGACTTGAAGGTGAGAAGCACTATAAATAGTGTCTTGTGTGATAAATAGACATCCAGAAATCGATCGTTTGCTTTCAGTAAAATTGTTGCAATTCGATTGCATGCGTGAAACTAGAATTAAAGCATGTTTATACTTTAACAATGGCTCTGTCCTATCTGCGAAGACTTCAAAAGACATATTTCAAACATGGATTATTTCATCTGTGTAACATATAATTAGAAAGAATAATATTTGACAATAGTTAGTACTTTATTGTTTATAACTGCTATAGAAGTTTACATTGTTTGAATTCTGGGACAAATTTAAACTCGTATACGTGCAAATGTAATAAAAAGGCGAAGCTTTTAAACAGGTATCTCGATTGAAAAAGGCAATTTTCAACGTGTTTTTTTCGCCCACATTAATATAAGGAGCTTGAAAAAAAAACACAGCCTGTTTATTAGTTCATATGTAGAACACAATATACATGTGAACACTATATATTGTTCCTCTTTGACTTGTTTATAATTAATGTGTAAAAGATGAATCGTAGCATGTTTACTGTGCGACAATCGTTCGAGATTCTCAAGTTAAAAATATAATCTTAGATGCAAATGCAATACGAGGTGAAGTAAAGTATCATTCGACAAAAAGGATTTGCGTGCCTGCAATTTTACATGGCTAACGTATATACAGGTATATATACTTGCAAAACTAAGTTCTTAAGGGCTCTTAATTTTTTTTGGATTTAAAGTTCGTAAAAAATATTCATTCCATCTGTAGCTTGCCTAAATTGTATAGTGAGTAGAGGACGGTCAAATACACTTAATTTTGTTTGTCATCCTTTTCATATACAATCGCGGCCCGTGGAAGCCATAAAGTGATATGATCGTCTCTATAGTTTTTTTCTAGCATCAGATTTTTTATAAATTTTATGAGATTAAGTGGCCACATTTGAAGTTATCTTATATGATATACCACAGTATACAGGGTGCATGTCTATAGTCAATTTGAAATCTTAGAAAAACAATTTGAAATATGGTACTGCCTTTTGGAGTATATTCAAACAGCAGACTACGATTCAATTACTACCCTTAATTGTAACATCAGAGAGAAAACGTAGACTCAAAAACTATAGATAATGCATGTAGGATAGGCTATATTGCCTTGTGGAAACTTGGCAAACCAACTTATATTCGCTATAAGACACAAGTAAAGGCACCTGATCATACGTTTGACTGAAAATAGATGTAGATTTGTTTTAAAGATAGCTGATGCGAGTCGATCAAGGTCGGTGGACCTAATTGGATGCTAGCCAACACAGCTCTGTGTCGTAGGAAACAAGGAACCAAGTGAAAGTATTATGACTGATTTTCGTCAATTTCAAAAACTTCCTGCTTCAAAGCTGAAGCGGCAATGACCATCGGGACTTCTTTCATAATTTCATCATATCTTGTTTTTTTTGGCCGGATAATTTCGGAAAGAGCCGGGCAATTAGCAACAACAATTTTAATAACAGTCACATAACAACACAACACAGTCATTATACGCTTTATCTATGTATCTATCTATATATATACATATATATACATATATATATACGCCTCAAAAAAGCTCTTTATGTAAACTATACATAAAATATTTTATGTCTGTTATCTGTTAATAGACTCGCGCCCTTTGTATAACGCTTCTTGAATGCCTTTGAGATTAGGTAAAAATTGCTGAAATTACTTGAATTTCCTAAATTTTAGCCACAGTAGTCATCGCCGACTACTCAGATTGACTGATATAGCTGCTCAGAACATTCAGTATCGCCTATTATCCAAAATAATCCCATAGTTCAAACTAAGCGAAAATAATTTTATCAGTAGCGTTGTAGACAGCTGTGGGCAGTAATAACTCCATACAAAGTGCTTCAACAATAACAATGCATGATCCAATTTGCCGATAATTAGCTGGCCAGCTCCTACTCCAATACCTAAAATGGCACGAAGTCAAAAAAACGCTGACGTCACTAGCAATTTCTGTACCCTCAAACGGCGTCGCTTCGCTAATGGCTTTTTGAGGCATATTACGACCGCAGAAAGACTATGTTATGGTTTTTTAAGAAGCAAAAACGATACCCCACTGTTACCCAAAGCTTTACTAGATGCACTAGGTTATTTTTTTCCTTTCTCAATGTCCTTCAGTGACGTTCTGAGTTATTGCAGAGAGCATTAAATAATTTGCGATAATGTTTTGATTGAAGGAACTGGAACCTAGGCATTACTGTAGAGGCTTAAAATAAAGGTATATGTAGCAGCTGAAAAGCATTCAAAATCTACAAAACGTATATTAGAGTATATTTAGAAAATTTTTAGTTATATATTATATAAATATTGCTAGCTATATATTTTTAACTACCATATCAAATCTTAAATTAAAAAACTTCATAAAGATATTATATAATAGCTATACCTTGAGGGAGAGAACAGTAGGAGCTAGCTTTTTAGATACATATATACACAGTTTTTTCCATGCAAAGCTTTAAAAGAAATGTTTTTCTCTATT
Source organism: Muricea muricata (assembly GCA_963855995.1). Classification (NCBI taxonomy): domain Eukaryota; kingdom Metazoa; phylum Cnidaria; class Anthozoa; order Malacalcyonacea; family Plexauridae; genus Muricea; species Muricea muricata. The sequence goes on along the minus strand of OY979729.1, from coordinate 11,377,122 downwards.
CCATAAGAGTACGTCTTGCCTCAGTACTGCTTATCATTTGATATTTTTTCCTATTTTGATTTTTTCATCTTTTTTATCGATAACCAACCTATGACCTTCCAAATTGCCGTTTATTTGTGCAGTCAAACATTTACTTACCCCTGTACGTATTGCTGTGTTTTTAGTGACCGGCGAAAAAATATTTACAGTTTTAGATTATAGCGGATTATGCGATCTCGATGCCTTTTCGTTGTCGCAAAAATAGAGCAGAATATAAAAAATAGAATATGATATAAAACAGATTACAACAGAAACGAACAGGATGTGTATAAAAAATAATAATCTATGCTTGAGTATCAGTCTTAGATATTTATACTCTATGTCAATAAAGCAGGAAGATAGCCTTAAGTAGCCGCGGGCTGTTTTCTCTGCTTTCGAAAATGTTTGTATGCAAGAAAAGTTCCTGAAAAATTACTCTAATGTTCTTAAAGTATTTCCCATTCATAAAAGTGGTAGCAATACGCTTACAGTAATGCCAATAGGGAAAAATTTACCAGTTTCTAAAACGAATCAACACTGAAAAACATCAAATTAAGAATGGTTAAAGCGACAGAGCAATAAAAATAACCGAGAAACAAACGCGCTTATTATAAGATTACCAATTATTTTCGAATTCGTCTGGCTCAAATTAGAACGGAAGTTGCAAAAACTTCGTCGTTCATGTACAAATAAAAAATTTCTAAAGGTATAAAAGGAATAATGGACAATTAGAATCCGATGAATCTTTTTTCATTGTGAAACTACAATCTTGGACAAAACTTGTTGAGACACATTGAAATTTTGAAGACAAGATACGCGTGCCCTTCTCGACTGATTTAAATGCTCACAATTTTTATTCTAAACACCCCTCCCCCAGTTCAATGTTGACATAATTCGACAGCCGCATGTCCCGAACATAGGTATCATCACAACAACATTGAATTGGGGGGGGGGGGCAAATAGAATTATACAAACACTACGAATATGACATATGATCGCTCATGTGTCTCAACAATTTTGTCCAAGATTGTAGTAGTAAAAAGAATTATAGCAGACTGTTGTTAGGGTTTACTATGGCAAAACATGACTGCATATAATTTGTTGTCGTGCAGTAGTTGGGAACTTATTTTGGTCAGAGCAGGCGCCCATTCGCCTCCAGTATTGTAAATACCGTAGTAATTAAATCTCATTGATCTGAATCTAAAAGGTTTGTCAATGCTCTTTCGAAAGTCGTGGGTTACGCCCGGAGTACTTCGGTTTCCTCCCACGGGGAATGTTGACGCAGGGGGTGGGTTACGATTACCTAAACACATGAGTCATAGTCTTCAGAAGTACTTTGGACACCTACGATGTGCATTACACGAATGATAAGCAATGTTAACAATGTTAGGGACTGTGGAAGAGTCAGGGTTTAAGAATGATCATAACTTAATTCTTAGGCTTTGAGCTGCCGCTAATGATCCGTATTTTGTTGTTGCCATTTCAGATTATGAGTTTTATCTGTTAGTATGGTAGATTACAGCCGACCAACAATGATTTACCTCGACGACGGCGATCCAAACAAGTTTAGCGAACGATTCCGGGCCTGTTTTTGTCCAAACAGAGAGTTGCAGCACACTCACAATATTCATCATGCACACCTACCGAATATGTACATTGGGGATAAAATGGGTGAGTTGAATACATTACGAGCCAGTTGTGTACATTGTGAGTGGTCAGTTATGTACATTATGAGTCAATTACGTGCATTATGAGTCAGTTGTGTACATTACGAGTCAGTTGTGACATAGGTGCATTGTATTGCTAGTAAACTCTATATTAGACTGGGCCGACAGCACGGCCGCCATTGTTGAAGCCAAACTACAGATCTGGAGTCAGTTGTTCAAAGCTAGTTTAGCGTCAACGCAGGATTAAAACTTAACTCATTTTTTCAGTTTCTGTAGTTCAATAATACATCCTATTTTTTTAAAACTTGAGACACTAAAAACTTCAATTGATCCTGGCAAGATTTATGACAAAAATACCCCCAAGTCTAAAGCTAAGCTCTCAGAAGATTTCTTTGAACTTTGAGTTAATCCAAAGTAAGCTAACCTGCTTTTGATCAACTGGAGTAAATTCCGCTTGGAGCAAACGTTTAAAAGTGACTTATTCCGTTTGTAATTGATTAAACAATAACATTTGTTTATTGCTTCGTTAAATTAGAGCGTCAGGAAAGGCCACAACCTCCTCATCTCCCCGCTCATCACCAGAATATGTTCTTCAATGGCAAAGACCTGGGTCCTAGTCTGAAAGACCGTGAAATCGAAAAACTTAGTCCGTTCAGCATTCCTGCTGTGACGTCACCTGACGTGTACAGGCCGAGGGAGAAAGAGATTGCCACGAGGACTGAAGCAAGAAAAAGATACATGTGTGATATCTGTCGGAAGAGTTTTCAGCAGGTCTGTCAGTTGAAACAGCACAGAAGAATCCATACAGGTAGGAAATGCGATTGAAAAAGTAGGATCAATTTTACTGGCTTGTTTCATTTTGTCAACAAGTTGTCAATTTCATCAAGTTACAACAAGTCTGTTAAAATCAGACTTGTTACAACTTCGTGAAACAACTTGCTGCAAGCCTGTAGATAACAAGTTTGACAATCAACTTGCAAGTCTGTCGACAACTTGCAAATGACTTTTCGTCAACAAGCTGTTGCAAGTCATGCAAACGGATGCTGATATCAGCTTGTTGATAACAAGTCTGTTGCAAGATGTCAACAGACTTGTGGCAGTGTAACCATGATATATCACACAAGTTATTGACGAGAATCTTTTCTGTTAGGTGAAAAACCTTACAAGTGTAACGAGTGCGGGAAGGCGTTCACTCAGGCGAGTCAACTGAATCAGCATGTCCGCCTTCACACGGGAGAAAAGCCGTATTGCTGTGAAATATGCAACAAACGATTTACTCAACTCAGTCAGTTGAAATCCCACAAACGTACCCACCAGAACAAGATGGTCAGACATGGTTACCCTGACAACGGCTTGCGTCACGACTACGAAGACGTCTCGAAGCCCGAGAAGCGAGGCAGGCCAAAGGGGGCAGTGTATAGCCATAAGAGGTACACCCCCACAGAGAAACTAAAACCTCTTCACGCTCCAACCTACACTAACACCCGTCAAGACGCCAGAGCGAATTTCAACACAGCTTCAGCTTCTCACTTAGAGTATCTTGCTCAATTTAACGCAATGCAAAGAATGTAATGGGTCTTGAAATAGGAGGGGACGCCTGCAAGGCAAGGGCCAAACTCCCCCACCTACACCCCCACACACAATGAATTACTAACAATTCCTCATAGAGGTGAGCTTGGCTCGGTATTCTCATTCATATCACCCTGTAAGGGTATAACGACACAGTAGACTATAATATAATCGTTAAATGTAGATAAACATTGTGAAACACTATGGGGCCCGCAGTCCCAATGCAGTCAAATACTTTGTTTAGAGTAGAACACGAATTTCCCCTCAAATTTTTATAGTTGAGTATTGTTTTTGGTGTACATTGGGGATAAATGGGGGTAGTAGTGAAGTACCGGTGTTAGATTTACAGGGTGATAGTTCACCCATTCTATCCATTAAGCACCTCCAAACGGTTTTTCCAAGCGACGTATCATTCGTCAAGTTTAACCGTTGGTAGACATAACAAATCGCTATTACTAAGAGACCAAAAAATATGGAATATTGTCAAAATTTTGAAAGTATAACAGATAACTACGTTATTTTGACTTCGAAAACATTTCTAAAATATATTGAAAAGGCCATCAGGTGGTCTCTTAATAATTGCTAACTTTAGGTATAATTTTTGACGCAACTTAATCCAGGTTCATTTGCAATCAGTGAGCCATACGAATGATTCGCATCTTGTATAAATTTAGACTTGCTCCAAGCCTCGCTCGACCTTTGGGTAGGGTAATAATTCCGTGTTCTCAGTACGCGAAATTAAATTTTAATCCAAGCCCTAAATCTAATCAAATCTTTACATCTTCAATCCATCAAAGTTAAAACATGACAAATCAAACTTTGGTTAGGGTTTGGGTTAGGGCTTGGGTTAAGATTTATATTCGCCATACTGAGAACACGGAGTCACTACCGCTGGTAGGGCCTGCCAGGCTTTCTCATGTAAATAGAGTCTAATCACACTCAATCTGATTACAATATGCCCGCAGCAAAATTTGTGTATATTATATTCTGTCAATCCGAGTATCACCTAACTGACAGCAATAATCTAATTATAGTACAGAGTAATAGATTAGTAATAGTATATAATCAAATTAAGACTTGCTAATCAAAATACAGATCAAGTTTTTAGTGCAAAAGACCACAGTCAACGCTAAGGCCAGATTATGAACCGTGGAAACGGACATTGTGTCTGCTTTTCTGGCAGACCTTGTCTGGCTTTTATTGCTATATTTTTCTGATATAGACTCTATCAGTAACCAACTCGAGCGAGCCTAGCAGCACCTTGGCTCACTTTCCCGACTGTAAAATAGATTAATCTTCAAGATTTGCCCTGTGAATGCTGGCCCACATTCGTTAGGTTCACCCAGTATTGGTGTAGTAGTGTTTTAGTATGAATCAATATTACTAATTTATTTTATAATATAGCATTTGTAAATTCTGAACGCTGATTGGCTAAGAGCCGTGTTGATAACTCTATGTCAACACGGAAAATTTCCCGCCACTCTTCTGTTGAAGTTCTTTGTGCTATATTATAAAAGAAATATAAAACATTTTTTCCGTATTGATATACAGTTATATCAACACTCGTGAAAATTGGAAAAACTCGAAATTGTATGAAAACACTCCGCCCTGCGGGCGTCGTGTTGCCACACAATTTCTCGTTTTTCCAATTTCCACTCGTGTTGATATAACTGTATATCAATACGGAAAATGTTTTATATTTCTTAAATGTGACAAAAACTGTCCGAGCACCTTCTCTTTTAACCCACTCTTGTCTCTCTAACCCCCCCCCCCCTTCTTGACAAAGAATTAATTTTTGAACCCAATTCTTTCCTCTCACATGTAGCATAGAGCTGTTAGGCTTCTTCGTTCTCTTTACATCAACATGTTTTTGTAAATCAACCTTCTGGGGTTAATAGAAAAACGAGGGTCATTTGGTTGGAAATATTCAAGTCTTGCCAAACTACAAACTTCTGCCGTTTCAATACTTGGATATATATGCAAGGCCGTAAAATGAAAAAAGTTAGGGGGGCTCTTCGAGCGCTGAAGGCGCAAATGCTGCTAGGGGATCCGGGGACACCCCCCCCCCCTCATAGAGCAAGTGAAAAGAAAAGTTCTATCTGTTTCTGCGCCATACAATTGTATAAACATTGGATTAAGCCATGTGTAAGACTGTAAACCGTTAAATGTGTATTTACCTCGAGACTCAAAGATCATTTTTAGGGGGGCTTAGCTCTTAGCCTTTGAAGTTAGGGGGGCCGAGCCTCGTGCCCACGTGGTTGCTACGGCCATGTATATATATTTATTCCTGGCCAAATTGTGTGCCAATACAGCGAGCAATTTAAGTCCTTAACCTATCAACATTTCCTGTGGGAGGAAACTGAAGTGCCCTGAGAAAATCCTCGACCGCGATGACTTACTATTTTCACGTGTGCAAGTTTCATTGTTCTATTTGAGTCGGTTTTCTTTGATGTACCGCGGTCAATAACTCGGTAATTGCTCTTCAATAAATAAGCAGATAAAACCTGTGAAAAAATCTCGAAAAATCTTGACGCCAAGTCTTTGAAAGACGCTAAGTTTTATGATTGCGACATCGAATTTCCTCACACAAAACGAAGCAAATCCTTCCAGATAGAAATGTCAATTTACCAATGATCATTCACAGTGCTACAGTTAAGTTGCCGATAAATTGATCTTTCGCAAGGGAGGTCAGCGACAAGAAGACGGATCAATAAAAAGAACACTTTAATTTTATTAAAAGCGCTTATCAAAATTAAGCATTTCTAGGTACAAAAATATACAATATAAGATGAGAAGTTGAAAAATACGTACTAAACCTCAATACTATTTACATGAATTTTACAGCCAGTTCTACATATCTGCAAAACCAAGAAAATCATGATCAAAAAATTGTCCCCACCCTATTCTCAAGGACAAATTTTGCGTTACCCTAAAAACTGTGGATTTGACCAGTAAGCATATTCCCACGACAAGGCTAGGTTTCATGATGAATTATTTCAAAAAGCTCTGGACTACTTGACATAATTTAATGAAATCCAGCATAAACCTTGTCTCTTGAGAAAAATTATACACTTCATGTAATGAGAATTTTTACAGGTGACATCATTTTCATTTTGACTGTTGTGAAAACGCTCGTAAAACGACCTCGCGTGTATGCTAAATCGTTAAAATCTAAATTTTGAATTCTCCTATGCAAGACGCCATTTTAATAACATTACGGCCAGTCATATTTGTATGATAAATCATCAGTCTTGCAGACACCAGGAAATAATTTGACAGCGTAAGAAGTAACATGTAAACGCTATAACGCGTACCCTGTAGCTCATGTGTGTACTCTAAAATCCCCAAGCTTCCCCTCCTTTCCTAGGGTCGGCGGCGCCAAAGTAAGCTCTTTTGTGAGGATCATAAGACGCGGCCTGAACGACCGATTTCCCTTTTTTTATATCCAATTCGTGCCCTTTTTTCTCGAGCCCTTTCTGAACAGCTTCGCTGATGGAATACGATTTCTCTTCGTTCACGACTATTTTATTTGGCGAGAATTGATGATGAAGTCTTGGGGCTGCAACGGCTTCTTTCAAAGAAAGATCCATCCATAAGTTCATTATTGAAACCTGTTCGTGAACAGATAAGGTACTGTTATGACATTGCATTGCCAAACTTGCTACAAGTCGATGAGACAACTTGCACAAAGCTTGTGGATAAAAAGTCTTGACAATCACTGCAACTGAATCAAGCCTGTTGCTATCATCAAGTCAGAGCAAGCCATGCAAACGCATGTTACACCATCACACGTAATCGCAGCAGTTCAAAATAGCCAATATCCTAATCTTATTGTCTGTATGCAAAGATACCTGTTACTAAATAACTAGAACACTTTCACGACAGTATAATGCTAGATACCACTGGCAAAATAGCCGTTAATTAACATCCTAATTTTGCTTGTATGTACGGATGCTGTTACTAAATAGTGTTAACTACGACATAACTACGTGAACTTTCCTGACAGTACGATGCTGAATAGCATTTGCTTCGCCAGTTTTGTACTCGATGCTAACACAGCACCCCCCCCCCCCCCCCTAGAAAACCTTGCCGGTCTATCGCTAACAGCAAGAAAACACGATTTTAACAACTTACCCACGCGGTGGACGAAATAATGCGAGAGCCACCAGCAGCACCAACTGCCAACCTCACGTCCCCAGTCTTCTTGTCTACGAAAATTGTCGGACTCATGGACGACAGAGGTCGTTTACCCGGTCGGATAAAATTATTCTCTGCCGGCAAGTAGCCGAAGCCATTTTCCTTGCCAGGCGAGGAAAAATCATCCATCTCATTGTTGTATATTATACCGGTGTATTTGGAGCGGAATTTCCCGCCAAAACTAAATGAGAACGCACATCTGAGTTCAGTTCAGTTCAGTTGCGGTCATGGCTTTATAGGATACCCTAAAGGTCGAAATGTCGAGAGAGCACTGGGTCTCTCACTCACTGGGACTGTATCTACTTCACCAAACTTAGCTAAAGCGCGAGCCCGAAGGGCGAGTAATGATTGTCGCGCTACGCGCTCCCTCTTTTGCTAAATTTGGTGAAGTAGATACAGTCCCAGTGAGTGAGAAACCCAGTGCTCTCTCGACATTTCGACCTTTAGGGTATCCTATAAAGCCATGACCGTTCAGTTGCCTTTGAATGCGTCGTCGCGCATGACAAATGTGTTCATGAGGCAGACACTGAACTATAACTGAACTGGAATGGCAGAATTATTCAAGGGGGAAGCCTGTTTAATCCTTCTCAGTCATCTAAACCAGATTTAACGCCAAAGATCGAGCCGTATATCAAATCGAATATATTAAAAAGTTTTACCCAATATACAAATTTCAAGACTTCCGTTTTCCGTGCTTTCCAAATTTGCAGTTGTTTTCGTATCTTTTAAAGGAAAATGGCAACAAAAAATTTCATTGTCTCATTTGAAAGAGACTCTAAAACAATATATAGAAGTCTATTACAGAATTTTTATATCTGTTTTACTTCGGGAGATATTCTCACCTGAATAATCGAGCTGTCCGCCATCTTGGATTAATTTTTCACCTCATTAACTATGTTTTGGTGACGTCACAACAGGGATGAGCCTCCTAAAATCCTCCTAAATACCTACCAACAATCAAATATTGTTTGAAATCTTCTCAGTCCGTGCTGAAATCCGAAACACTTCCGTACATGCGGTTATGAGAGCATTATAACCATTGTGTCGTAAGAAAAAAAATCGCGTGATCCCAGTTGTGACGTGTCGTGCATATCCACAAATATCCAAGATGGCGGACAACTAAAGATTTCAAGTCAAAATATCTCACCAAATAAGGCAGATACAAAAATTCTGTAATAGACTTCTATATATTGTTTTGGAGTCTCTTTCAAATGAGACAATAAAAAATTTTGTTGCCATTTCCCTTTAAGTATTTCTTTTTTTCTTCAAAGTCTCGAAGTCTTTGCAATAAATACAACTTTTCAATAGCTTTAATTAATTTGATATGCGGCCTAATCTTTGGCGTAGAGTATTTCAACTCAAAACTTTATGAAACTAACTTGAGTCTAACGCGACATTCGTACTGAGTTTCATTTCTAGTTTGATTGTGGTTCAATGTTGGTGGATGAAACTTTGTAAGCGCAAAACAAAGAAATACGTAACTTACTGGAAGTTTATCGAGCCAGTTACAGACACAGTATCGCCGTTAGGTGCTATGACAGACAGATGGCTCGTGCTGCCTTTATCTTCGACAAACTGATAGCCACCATAGTACGAGGCATTGTGAGTTGAATTGTCCCAGATTTTTCTTCTGTAAAGATCTTTGTTGTATTCCACATCTAATACCTTGTCCATAAACTGTTGAAAAAAAATGAGCAAACAAATTTTTAAGACGAATTAATAATAGGGTTTATCAGAAATTATTCGTATTCAGTAAGTTAAAAAGCCTCAAGAAGAACGTTTAAAAGTTTTGCACTAGAAATGTTGTACTAGACTTCGTTGCCAGGGCATTTCCCTTGCTCGGGGATTGGGGAAATAGCCCTGGGAACGAGGTTGTGTTGTGCTTAGTTGTAGCTCTGTAATCTGTTGTTATAGCACAACACATCGGGAAACAAGAACATGAAAAATCAATTCTATATGCAAGGTCAAGCACACCAAACATGATTTACCAGTGAACTCTATAAATACTGGAACGATAATTCCAGATAAAAACCCTACGTTTGGGTGAAGCCAAGATGGCCGTAACAACTACAAATGTCGTAAACAGTCTTAGTACTATTTTCCCGAGGTATTTGCTATTTTTAAAAAAGACTGTATCGCAAACTAGGTTATAAGTTCATAAACCATAAAATTACCTCTTAAATCAAAATAAAAACATCAAATATCGGTACATTCCCAGAAGAATGGTGTCAACCGCGCCGAGAAAACAATAGAAAAGGACTGAACTTGATAACCTATTGATAACCAATTTGGCTTCAAAGATGGCGGCCAAGTTATCGTTCCAGTCTAATTTAGAGTTCACTGTGATTTACTTTTAGAAAATATATTCACATCGCTCAGGAGGTGACACCTACCTCGCTAACGTTTACAAAATCAGGATCGCCGTAAAGTGGTCTTCTGGCGTATGCAAATTTCATAGCTTCCACAATCCTGTGATACGTTTTAATTTTTCTCTCATCATTTTTTATACTGTATTGGTTAAACTTGTAATCTAGATGTAAGCAAATGTATTTACGTCACTTTGCTATATTGTTCAAATAATTATAATAATAACTAATTTATTCATAATTATTTATCTTTGTGAAACTAAACTTCCATTCGTGAAGATATTTGAAAAAGCTTTTTTCATTTCAAAATGTTCATTTTCCTGTTTCGAAAGTAGCTTGCACATTTTTCTTTCGTCATGGCGAGATTTTAATCTTTTTTTCACCTCTCAAGTAGCTATATTTCAGCCTCCACCAAGCAACACTGACAGGCTTTACGAGTGGTTGGTTATAACAAGGAAAGTATAGAATTGGTTATAAATATATATAGAATAATATAAACTATATAATATAGAATTGGTTTTCCAATATAAGGAATCACAAAAAATGATGAATTTTGTTTCAAAAGGCAATCACAATATCTGATCATCTTAAGTTGGTATCAACCTCCGAAAGCCACGCACGTACACTTACTTTGTAAAATATTCATGATTTGCGTAACTACGGGACCCCCTGACGGAAGAGGAGAAGAAAACATGGTGTAAGGACCAAGGTCTAACTTTAAAACTTGCTCCGTGTATCCAACATGGTAATTCTTTAAATCTTCTTCGGTAATAATACCGCCATTCTCTTTAAAATCTGCCGCTATTTTCTTAGCCAACTCTCCAGAATAAAAAGACTCGGGATCTGCTTGTATTTTTCTCAACGTCTCCGCCAAAGGCCGGTTGACAATTATATCCCCAACTGTTTTAGGTGTCCCATCTTCGTTCGTCAATAGTTTCCTTAATATTTATAGTTATATTTCCTTCAGCACAAAAGACGATTTGTATATAAAATAGATCATATAAAAGAGCTAGTAAATGTTCGCAGATGGTAGTGAAGTACACGCGTATAAAAACTTACAAGTTGTAAAGAACTTGCAAGCAAGTTTGAAACAAGCTGTTAACAACTTGTAAGTAGTTTGACGGGACTATCAGACTTGTTACAATTGGGTTGTTCTAACAAGACTGATACAGTCATGATATAACAATATTGTGACAGCCTTATGTTGTCAATTTTGCGATAATCTTGAAGGCAATCGAGATCTACGCGACGTTGAATAAGATTACTGTTGTTTTCGCTTTGGTTTGCAAGGATAATATCTTCTACCCCCAAATACATCAAAATCATCAAGCCTCTATCTCATCATGTCCAGGCAAAGTGGCATCATATAAACAGTTCCTAGAAGATTGCTTATACATACCGGAAGTCTGGGTCGGTGATTTTTTCTAGATTCCTTTCTATCGACTCCGCCAGAGCTGACGTCACATAAAATCCTTCACTGGCCAGTTTGATAGAAGGCTCGACCAGGTCATACCACGGCAACTTGCCAAACTTTTCGTGAGCTTTTTGAAAGCCTTTGACTTCACCTGGTACCCCTGCTGACATGGGACCTTTTGAAAGAAGCAACAAATGAGGAACAATTAACTAATATACGCCAAAAACGCCACAGACTTGTTGCACGTTGTCATTCTCCCCAGTTTGTTGCAACTTGTCCACAAGTTTGAACAAACTTGTCAATTTCATTAAATTGCATCAACTTGTTGGAACAATTTACAGCAAGCCTGTGGATAACAAGTTTTGACAATCAACTTGCGACACAGTGGCGGATCTAGCGTAGGTCAAAATAAATTACTACAGCTCATTCTTGGATATATTTACATTTTAAAACGACTTCAAAGCAATTTCATTGGTAAGATTTTATTCTTTGGAAATTCATAACCAATGGCATTGTTATAAAGTTATTTTGAATTCAAAATTGGGGTGCTATAATTTATTTTGACCTACGCTGGACCCGCCACTGTTGCGACAGACCTGTCGTCAACAAGCTGTCGCAAGCCGTGCAGACGCATCCTGATATCGGCTTGTTGATAACACGCTGTTGCATTTTTGTTCAGTATGATTTTCAAGAGAAAAAGAAAAAACAAATATCACTAACCTGTCCTACTGTCGTAAGCTTTGTCGATATACATTCTTTCCTCGGCGGCGGCTGGAGCCTTTTCTCTGGCGTTGATAAACACTGCTTTTCTATTCTTTTTCTCGTAGATTAACATGAAGTTTCCGCCGCCGATACCGCTGGAATGCATTGTGACCACGGTTATGCAGAACATCGTCGCTATGGCTGCGTCTACGGCCGTTCCTATTTAAAGATATTTCGTGAACAAATTATTGATTGAACAGCCGAGAACTGAGCTATGTGTAAACGCTTAGTTTTTGAGCACACGAATTTAAATACAAGCTTACGTCTTACAAGCTTAAGTCTGCAGCACAGAGTCAAAACGCTGCAGACTTGCTGCAAGCTGTCAATTTTATCAGCTTGTTGCAGCCTGTCATCAAACCTGTCAACAAACTGGTTAATTTTATCAAGTTGCAACAAGTCTGTCGAAATTAGCCTTACAACTTGTTAAAACAACTTGCAGAAGCCTGTGGATAACGATAACAAGTTTTGACGATCAACTTGCAACCGACTTGTCGTCAACAAGTTGTCACAAGCCATGCAAACCGATCCTGATATCGGCTTGTTGATAGAATAGTGCACGATGTCAGCAGACGTGTTACACATTGTGCGCTTTTGGTTGTGCATAACAGGATCACAGAATAGATAGTAAGACTCTGTGAGTCCGCGCATGTCGCATTACGCATCTAACTATACCATTATCTTAGCCAGTCAACTGCATTTTCTGGCCAATAACGCTGAAGTTACTACACGGCCAAAGCCAGTAGTAAACTGCATAAAAATAGGGCGGCACGGATGCACTGCTAAGTAGCTCTACTGTCCATTCGCTAGGCGGCAACAGAGTTGTCAATGAGCAATGCTGTCCTGCCCACATTGTTCAAAGATGCCAACAATATTGCTAAAGTCTGAATCAGATGTAACAATGCTGGGGGTGTGGTTGTATAAAAAAGTGATTAAAGTTAACAATGATTAGTGGAAACGTCGACCAATCAGAACAAGGTATTTTGTACTTAATCATTATTTCACTACAAAACAGTGATTAAAAAAGTGATTGAGAGTTTTATACAACCGGCCCCGGACAATATTTGCTGACAAAATGGAACAACGTGGGGAGCAAAACACTGGTTCAGTCCTGCTGTCTTTGGCGTTGCAGCAAGTTGTTCATTTTTTCCTCTGCTCTGTATTTGAGAAATACTGTGTAATATACTCGCGTATTCAAAAAAGTGCAGGAAGTACCTTTCCTTGCAAGGACATTACAGCCGATTTCGGAGCATACAGAAGTATCGGAAGCAACTGTGTAGTTTTGGAATCCTTTGCCATCTGACGCCTTACAGCGAGATATTAGCTGTTCTGGCGAGATGGATTCATTAGTAGTTTCCTCATCTTTGAGGCCAAATGACAGGCCGAGAATGAGACCAACAATCGCTAGAATCAAGGCACCAGCCAAGACGTACAGCAGCAATGCTTTCGTACCAGATTTTCTAGTAAAAAGAAGTTAAAAAATAAAACACTCGTCTGGTAAATTTGTGCAGAATTTAAGGTCATTTTTGACCAATACAGCCAGAAACGCACAGGTTAAAGCACGTTTTCTGGGGGCTTGTTATCTCGCAGTCATCAAGCCGATATTAGGATGCGTTCTTAACCCTTGTTCGGGCTTGATGATAACAAGTTTATTACAAGACTTTTTTATCCACAAACGTGATAAATTTTTTCAACAACTTGTGACAAGCCTGCAAATATCAAGTTGGACGTTCACACATCTCGAGTGGATGCTATTTGATGTAGCCAACAAGCTTCACGCGACTGGTGACGAGCGTTCACAAAGCCGGTAAAATTAACGATTTGCATCGAGTCTGCATGTGGCGCGTGCCTGACAGGAACTTGAAGCAAAACCACATTCAGTAACTAACAACGTTCGTTGTTCGGTTAGGAAGTTTTCGTTTGACATGCCAAAATTACCATGTAAAAGAAATTAGCATACTAGTACGGTTCTTCAAGTTGAAGTCAAGCAAGAATCCTCTTGCTATTAACTCTGCTGGCAGAAATACAGAAGTATCGACATAAATTCTATTTCTGCGCAATTGTGTATCTGAATGCATGGTACAAAAAAGCTAACGCTATTGTGTAGTAAACTATGAAGACTGGTGAACACTTTGAAGTGGAAATAACACATTGAAGTGGAAATAACACATTGAAGTGGAAATACCAATCTTCATATCCTTCGTTTTCGTATGGCGGAAAATTTAAAGTGAGCAGAGTCCTTTGCCGGTCACAATACTAAACTTGACGAGTAAACATCAGTCTCGCAAAATGATATTTCAAGCTTTGTCGGACTTACAGGAACGCCATGCATGCACTTAAAACCAGAGCACGAACTTCGTTCTACCGCGACGAACTTTTACAAAAATCTTTGTTGTCAACGAAGGCAACGCGACGAAGACGTTTTACAAGCACATCAAGCCGAAACTAAATATGGGCAGAGTTATGCGTGGACGTGTACAAAAGACACAAAAATGTGAAGTGTGCCTAATTCGTAGTGACGCTTAAACTCTGCAATAAATATCATTAAAAAAGATCACGAATGAAAGAAGTCGAGTCGGGGAGAAGACTTCGAAGTTTTTTTTGCATTTTTAGGCAGTTTCTCCCTCTCTCTTAACTTCCTGTTGTTTTACGCCTACAAAATAGCACCAGAATTGAAGCATATTATAGAATCTTGCAGACATTTGAAAGGTGTGTTTGCCAGCGGAATAGGGGAGGGATTCTGAAGTGCGCTCGTGTAGTGGTTGGTAAGTAGGCTCTCCGCCGGCATCAGACGTGCCGTTAGGCATAGCCTTGCTGTATGATTGAATCCATCTTTCAACTGGAGAAACAATATCCTGTAAACATTAACACAACAATGTCCCGGAACTAGTCAATGAGCAGTGCGAGCGTCGTTCACTGCAACATGGAACTTCTCATCTTAGATAGATACCTTTCCACCCACCACTCTTCTTTCCACCCATCCCCTTCTCCCCTTCCCTGCCGTACGAGATCAATGCCCCTGACTCCAGCTCTGCCACCATCAAAACTTAAACACTTAAATGGACTCCAGAAATAGGAATGACACCTTTTGAGTCGCTCAAACTCTCAAGATCAAGATAAAACTCAAGATCAGTTACATTTCTTCGTTAATGAGTTCTTTAACCCGGAGCTCTTTAATTCATTGCTCCACGAACCGGATTCTCATCTTTCCTCCCGACCAATGAATTGTTTTTCACATTGAATGACCCAACAAGAAACTACAAAGCCTTTCAACATCAGTACTCACGCACGCACACGCTCATGGTTGCCTCGGAGACAAAACAAAGAGTCGGCAAGAGAACGAGTGTCATTTGAGGCAATAACAAAGACGCCATCTTCATTAATTTCCAGTGGTTTTAATTACTGAAAACGCCAGCGAGAAGATTAAGACAACATTACAAACTTCATATTCTATTTTGCTCCACCCTCGCCGCCCCAAAAGGTGTCTCTTTCGGAGACAAAATTTCACCCAAAGTGATTTCGTTAACCTGACAAGAAGTTATTATCTCTCTTGAGCAACGTAAGAAAAAAGATGATCAGAATTTATTTGTATTATCACTTGCAAAGGCGTTGTCCTTACTCAACTTAAATAGTTCAATATTTGCCAACAGAGAATTCTGAAACACGACTCATTAAACGAATAAGAATTTTTGTAAAAGCTTTTCGTTTAACCAAAACGTCGTTTCAACACTCGTTCTTCTTACGACTTTGAAAATGAAATTGAGCAAACATTCAGAAAATAAATTATGACACAAAATTGTGTCGCTTGCATAGAGTAATGACTTCTTATATATCCTCTGAAAATATACAATAAACAAACAAAATAAGGGAAAGAAAAACAAAAAAAACACGAAAGAAAAACGGTAAATTTTTGTTGCTATGAATAAACAGTTTGCGTCCAGGATTGCGCTCTAGCGCTTTCTTCACTTAACACACACTCAAAGGAAGAAAATGGAAGGCTTAAATGAACACAAAGACGAAGTGAATGCATCGCCACAATTTCTCTGCATTCTACTTCTGCAAAAGCAACAACATGTGTTCATCGCTACTGTACGCAATTCTATCTCAGAGTGACTCTGAGAGGAGAAGCTTTGCGAGAACTTCAAGTCCAGCAAAACAATAACCATGACAAATTGGCATACAATATATACCATAAGGACCACTAGAACTATTTGAAGATTTCTCGAAACAATTGTGGTTCTACATGACTCTACATGCTACTTGAAACACTTGCCAACGAATTCTGCTGCAGGGTGGATTGTATTTAGAAAGAAAATACTTGTTTCTGGAAGAACTAAATTACACCTTCCAAATGCCGCTTAGAAGAGCCCTTAGATCTGCATCAGCACTTCTGACCTTTATGATATCAAATTGTTTCTTCGGTAGACCATGTTTCCCCAGATGATTCGGATACAGAACACAACCAAAACAACAGGAACAAGGCGAGATCGTCTCTTACGTACAAGAACTTAAACACAAACATTGCATAATGCGACTTAGGCGTGGTAAGGTGTGATAGGGGATCCAAACACTTCCCTCATATAGAAAAAATAATGAAGAACGAACTCTTGATAATCAGTGTTTAGCAAAGTTCTCAAAATTTTCATTCAAGTAAAAGTAAAAAGTAACACCCCCAATCTTCATGAAACAGAAATCAAAATACTGACTAAAATTTTTATTCAAGTGAAGGCACAGTAAAAGTAGTGCCAGGAAATTTTACTCAAGTAAACGGAAAAGTATTGCTTGAAAAGAAAAGTATTGAAAAAATATACTTGACTTATAGTGAAAGCACTGCGAAAATACAATTTTACTTTATACCAAATATAGTTTATACTTTTTGGGCATGTTTACTGGCTTTTACTGAGCATGTTTACTGGCTTTTACTGAGCATGTTTACTGGCTTTTTCTTATTACTCAGAAACACGTAACGACAGAGAATCCTACAAGTGCAAATTCGAATTGGCAAAACTCGCAAGGCATTTTTAACACATCAGCCTAGTAAAATACCAACAACTAGCAGACGTTATAAAGCGAAAACAAACGTGTTAATTTCGAGGGAAAAGTGTTCGATTTACTGATGAAACGCTACGTTCTAAACGTGAGCAACAGTTCATGCTTGAACGTAATATTATGCTAAAACAAAAAGGCAAAAAGTTCTAATATTTTTCTAATAACTACATCTCACATCAAAATTAGCTCGCAGACGATTTATGAATGTCTCATGACAACAAAAAAGGCTTCTTTACATCGTAATTTTGTTTTGTGATTCGCAGTAATTTTTTGACTACATGGATAAATTGTAAAGTTTAAAGTTTTTCAATTGTGTCTGTTATGTAATCAGGTGAAAATCAGTGATGTTAGTGGCGTTACTCTGAATGTCTATCAACACCAGACAAGCTGAGACACATGCCAGACCACGGTAAGAATGGTTCCGCTCCACCACAGGTACAGCTTCAAAATATATAACACCAAAATGATAAAAAAAAACCTGTAAAAATATTGTATAAGGCATCTCAAAGGAAACTAAAACGGGTCATTAATGCTTCGTTTCCTGGAAGATTTGTAACAAATTCTTTCAAACCTAAAATTTACTTCTTTCATCAAGGAGAAATCATCACAAACTCAAGTCCCTCACTGCATGCATGGTCGAATGATCAAGTGACATGGGGTTATATTGGTATGTTATGACAGCACAAACAAATAACCTTGCAAGAAACAGGGTGCTAATTTGAATACTATAGGAACACTATCTGTCAACATAATAATTACATCTCAATGATCAAGTTATATTGGGCCGCTGTAGCAAAGTGACGTGCGTTTAAACAAATGCTAATCATTTGCATACAATAAGTCTTGAGATTTAAAATGTCGCAATTCAAACAGTAACAATAATATCAATCAATATTAAAGCACAATATTATAAACTTCTGTGTTCGAAATATAACTTAGTTTACACGATGGTTGTTTTAAATTTAAAGCTTTTGTCTCTGTATTGCTGTAATAGTTTAAATAGGTTACACGTGTTGGTGCCACACACATTTTTTACATCCATTAGTTTGGGGTACTGTACTTTGTAAAAATATAAGCAAATGCAGGTTTATGTAGCAAATTAAAGCCGAATTTCTCGATAGCTTTTATCTTTTTATCTCAATAGCTTTCATCGACCAGGTAACTAGAAATAATTAGCCTAATATATATAAGTGGGGGTAAGCATACGAACAACACGCAAACAACCCTAGCACGAAAGGGAACTGTTCAAGTATGGCAATGGTAGCTGGCACTAAAAATTCTTTTGAAAATTTAACCACAGGAATTTTTGCCGCAGAGAGCATGTGAAAAATAGGGAACTGAAATGCAGGCTAAATACTTTTTATGCTACAAAATATGCTTCGTCATGTGCAATAATGCTGGTCAAGTGAAGTATTGCATGATAGAGAATCACTTTTTGTGGCTAAAGAGTAGTCTGTTTAAAGTGCAGTTAACTTGCTGGAAAAAATACTAATCTGCGACATGCTGACGTGCGACAATTACTTGATTAAAAAAAAACGATAATGTCTACACGAAAAAAATGATTTAAAAAGGGTGACTATTTCTATTCTTGCAAATCCGAAAGGACTTATGTTTTCCTCTTGGAATGACTAACTTGTAACAAGTCTGATGGCGCTATGTCAACGTTAACGTTGTCACGAGACACCATGACATGCGTATTACAACGTGTTTGCATGCCAGCATGAAACAACAGTTTGTATTTTTTTAACGTGTGTGTATTCCTTGCATAGTCTTGCGTTATATATATAGTTCGAGCCTTTTTGTTTTTACGGAATAAAATTTCAAAAATGTCAATTCATTCGTCAATTAATTAATAGCGTCTCGTTCTTACGTAATGTTATGTATGTTTGTTTTCGCATGTACGTACCTGCAGAATCATTTTGTCGTCAAGCAAAACCATACAAAGAATTGTGAAGTTCGTTTGTTTTGAATCAAGGGGATACCTTTAAAGTGTATAATTGATCCGCAAATTATTCCCGTACATTAGGAGTGGCCTTGCAGTCGCACGAAACTTCAAAACAATTTGATTATTAGGTAGCGTGACATTTATAAGTTTATTTTTAACCTGCAAGAACTCGTGCCAAAAAAACAAATGTACCTCCAGGCTATATACAGTTCACAGAACCACAAATTCTGCAGGGGTTGTTAAGTCTATTGTTTAACGATAGGGAGGTAGAAATATTTTAAAATTAACCTTCGTCACCAAGAATACTTCCAATTTTGGCAGCATCTGTGGTCTATTTTTGCGATTTTCGGTGCAAATTCATGCATGTACTGAATAGTATGAAGAATTTAAACCTAATTAATTCGCACTTAATGGTACATATTTAATTTGTATTTATACTTGTACAATATTGTTCACCATGCAAAAAACTAGTTCCTTCGAAATGTTAACGTAATCTACATGCAGTCTTGTTTCAGTCCTGTCTCAGTAAGGCTATTAAGGTACAATTCGAAAATTTAAAATACCTTTGGAAAGATAAGTTAACTTAACTACGGTCAAATAAAACTGGTACACACATCACTAGAAATTTCTTACACTGACTGTAGTTGCTTGGCTGCAAAAGATCACGTAAAGGGAAGTTCATAACATAAAAGAAACAAGGCCGAACTTCCTACGAGTTTCCTGACTTTTAAAGTCACAACATCCAGCAACAATACATTTTGTCTACGGACTTGAGGACTACTTGATATCCGTGTCAAGCAGCACTATATCTCGTAAGTAATTTCCATAGATTTGCATTATCAAGAAACAAACTGAGAATATTCATACTCGTATTTATCCAGTCTATGAAATATTGTTGTAAAATATACATCAGTGATAATTGTTCATTGTATTACCTTATTGGATAATATTATGTACATTGCAGGTTTCAACAGATTAATGTACGCTGGCTTTTGTGACAGAATCTTCGGGTAAAACGTTTCCCTTGAGCATCACGACCACAAAAACACTTTAGTAGTTCTTACGTCACACCAGAGTTGAACAATGAATTGCAATGCAATGTGGGAAACATTTGGGAAAAATTTACCTTGTATTTATATACATTTAAAACCGCGTGACGTACCACTTCTGCGGTCTATTGCGACACATGAAAATTAAATTTTTCTTGGCTAGTTTACCCAATATATTTTATGATTTAACACGTCTTTCGGCAGCTAAGTATGCATCCAAACACATAGTTTAAAATATGGGCCTTTTAAAAGAAAAAAAACGGATAATTTTACCGGGAAAATAAGTATATAAAGAGTCCATGAAGGGAATTGAAAACAAATTGTAGCACGAAAAGAATGCTCGGTTAGCTACCATTTGAAACATGCCTAATTTTTGTTTGCCAAACGAATGTCAACATTGACTTATTCTTAATGACAAACGAAATTAAATTCGATTTTAAAATTAAATTTAATTCAACGAGGCAAACAAACGCAAACAATGTCATCAGAGTGGTACAATGACGAGGCTTCTGGAAATAGGTAAAATAATTAGAAAACAAAAATAGAAAACAAAAATACCAAAAATACTTTTTTTACTCCGCGTGTGAGTTGCATTTAAGATATAATTATGCAGCAATTAAAATAGGCAAAAAATGATACCGCAACCAGGTAAAAAGTTTTTTATTATTCTCCGCGTACTGGTTTATTCTATATTTAGCAGTGTTGGACAGATTACCGGTCTGGCCAAGACTTGATAAGGAAATGGCTACGGCAGGTCAAATGCTGCGAGTAAAATTAAACGCACGGGCCGTATACCGAATATTGAGTAAGCTATCCATTGAATAAGGTATCACCATACATCGACGAATAGCCTGGATTAGACAAAACAGATATAATCTTCTCCCAGAAGCATCGCTAGCCGCTAAGGGCATTATTCTGGGCAATTTTAGATTGTGCCAAAACCTCAAGGATCTTGACGATGTCGGATCTTGTCGGATACAATTAACCACGGCGACCATATTTACTAACACCCACAAGGCAATTATATAAACCTATCGAATTCCAAATGCGAAATCCAGGATTTCGATTTAACAAACTTAATTTGTTGATTCTAAACCCGTCTCTGTTTCGTTTAACCGATTTTTGACGGCTAACAATAGCCGAACAAAGCGCTTTAACCTTTAATTTTTACCGTCAGTTTACAAAGAAACAATTAAATACAAATTTTGTTCGCATAAACGTCTCTCCAAATTGGGAAAACATTAGCGATGACGTGTGCAAAGTAAGGAGTTTAGGTGGTCAGGTTTCATCATCGGATGCAGTGTCAAAGACAAAATAAACCTTCGTCGTTTGGCTTGAACGGCATTGGATCAAACCAACGCTGTAGTAAAACTCGTCATGCGTGCATTATGCTATTGTATTCCGATTTAATAACACAAAAATCGCGCGTAATTTTTACTACGAAATGTTGAGACCAGCACAATGTAATAATAGTGGTCATCTGGTATCACACGAACCCATATGGCCTCAGGTCGCTCGCTTACATTTGGGACGAGCAATATTTACTACATGTCGGATAAACTTCCTCATATTCAAGCATGCAGCGAAATATAGCCGGAACGAAAAATTGACAAGCCAAAAGCGAGAGAATCACAATCGCAGTACAACTATTGCATATAAACATATATATGTATATTTATGTGTATCCATATATATCTATATACATATTATTGGTATTTATTGTTTTGGAACGTAAAAGTTTATTCCACCATCCAGCGATGCATACAGTAATCCCATAACAATACCCTAGCTCAGAGAAGTTAATCACAAAAGATGAACAAAGTTTACACAACTCATGAGCCCTCATAGAAAGGTTGTTGAAACAGAATTAAACAAACCTGTTTGATTTCTCTTTTGCACCATTTGGCTCAACAAAATCGACGATTTCTTCTTTTCTACTTGAGTCGGTCATAGCGCTTTATTTAATCGGCACGCTTTCTCAAAACTGGTTAAACTTCGCGTAGAAAGACACAGACAGCTAAGACGCTCTGGATTCAGGCTGATATATGAACCCTGATCCCAGATTTTTTACCGAAATCAAGATTAAAGATTTTTGCTCCTCGAAGACAGGCAGTTGCATGTGACCAATAGACCCTCTGGGTTGTGAGTATGTAGTACCCAATGTTCCCACTCAATATTTATATTGACAAGAGAATAATTGTTCTTAGAACATGAATATGCATGCCTTATATGAAGCTCTACAGCTGGCCTTTCCGGTAGTAAATTGATAGTTGTCCCAACTATAAGGTGTATTTAGCAAACCTTGGTATTGGGAAATTAGAGGATTGAGAGCTTTCATTCATTCAGTACATCTTGAAATAATCTCCGGATCTATCAATTTTGATCATCGATCTCGGAGGAAACCGCTTGGCACTTGGCTAAAGTGCTCTTTTGGACATCTCTATGAAAGGGGTAGTAATTCATATACATCTCGTGGTCAGGTTATCTTTACGACATGATCCAAAACTCCAAATATACGTAACTTATAGACTGTTTGAAAATTAAATTTTAACTGCTTATGTAGAATTACCGTTGAGATAAGACAAGATAAGATAAATCAACAATACAAATTGACAGCTTTCTTATACTGGAAACCTGATCTAATCTTTTTGGGGGTTATCATTCAAATCACAACTCAATTATTCTTGACAGAAATCTTGAAATATTCACCAAAGCGTTAGTGAAGCTTTACACGTGAGCTCTGGTCAATTATATTTGATATTTGCGACGATGTTTATTGATGTATTATTCTTTCATCGCCTGTAGTATGTGCTGATGATGTTTGTTCACGTCGACCGAAAAAATAAATCTTGGAAACTCGAGAATTTGTAAATAGCTGAACTAAAGCGAGAATAATACAGCAGTAAACAAGGTTAATTATAAGATTATAGCATATTAGAGTCGAATTGGCCGATTTGGCTTACGTATTTCTGTTGGGGTTTTTTTACAGAGTAATGTACAAGAGTGCGAAGGCATGTTGAGGGAGATGGTATGGCTTAATAGTGGCCTTTTCGACCTTTTAAGTGGTACTTCCACACCAAAATGTTTGCTGTTTGTTGGTAGGGGGAAAATTGAATGCATGCACTCACTGTTTAACGTACAGAAGTATATATGGTAAGGTAAGACCACAATCGTCATCTAATTTTTTGTAACCAGCACACCAGCTGCAGATTTGCAAAAAAGCCAGAACCATGCGGGCATTGCCCGTGAAAAAGCTTTGCAAAGTAGACGA
The DNA here is from genome assembly GCA_963855995.1 of Muricea muricata. Taxonomy (NCBI): domain Eukaryota; kingdom Metazoa; phylum Cnidaria; class Anthozoa; order Malacalcyonacea; family Plexauridae; genus Muricea; species Muricea muricata. Next base: position 11,353,818 of record OY979729.1, on the reverse strand, counting down.
CACACTACAGAAAGTACTGTAGCTACGACACTAACGGAACAAAAACTATTTACAGATAATAACCTATTCCAGAAATAATTCCTCTTTTCTAAAGAAATTAGTAATTAAGCTTTTGATTCCCATCTTCAATTTGAAAAGCTCAACTTTAAACGACATTTTGAGGAAGGTTTGCAAACTTTGAAAATTTTGCCCGGAGGAAGCTTGAACGCTTTTTGCAACTCTGCAGTGTACTTTGGAATGACATATGATGATATGTAGATTGACTGTTCATGCATATGAATTGCCACTCCCTTATAAATCGCAATGACCTTATATATTGAACAGACCGCGGAAATTTGTATCCCACAAGGGTGGCCGACTGACACTGACCAGCACAGACAACAAAGCTGAGGCAATAAAATGATGCATCAATATTTATTGCATTAAAATTGTTTTCGCTGTTCATTAGATTTGCAGTACTATGACGGAAATTAGACATATCCTTGCTCAAATAAGTTAATTAAATTCTTTAGAGCAGGATGGTTTCAAGATATGATTATACTTTAAGTAGGCCTGTACGCCGACGACTAGTTGATATTGCAAAGCAGCTTTATTGCAAGGAAAGTATTGAAAACGCTGAAACACCACGGACAGGACATGACCTTCATCCACCTTCGACTTCGTATGACTTGAATTCCGGTGGCAGATCCGATTTTTATTTTGCAATTTTTCCCAAAGCTTTCTTCGGTCTTAGTCGATTAATCCAAAAAAAAACTTTTCTAAATCATTTCTAATAAGCTTAGCTTAAACAACTATCACGAATACCTGTAATTTCTGAAAATTTCGCCTGTGTACAGCATTGTCACTCCAGTATCGATTACTAAAGTCAAAAGCAACGAACTTGCTAGATAATTAGCTGACTAAACGTGCAAAAACCTTCGAGCATGGAAAGCCCTTTGCGTTTTACCCTAACCCTATGCCCTAACATGATGTTCTTAAAGTTTGTTGCCAACAAGGATAAACAAAGTTAATTAGATGCCTTGTTTATTTCTTTGATTACACCTCAATGTCTCTAGAGGGAAAAGTGAAAAGTAGTTCAGGAAAGTGGGAGGACATGTTGTTTCCTAACTTCACCCGCAACACAGACGTTAATTTGATGACGATTGGGCGTAACCCGCCACACTCAGGCGGTCCAACAATATAGTTTATCTGCTGATGGGAATTAATTACTATAGGAAATGTTTAAATCGCTTAAGAAAGAACATTACAAAGAGGCGAGTTTAGATAAAATGACGTAGACTGCTTTTACATTCATTTATATGTCAGACGTTAAAAGATGAGTTTAGAATGGCAACGCATTAGAGGTCACCCAGTGGAGGATACCCATGCATTCTTAGTTAGTTGATGCTTTGTCTTCGATTGAAAGCTCTTTGTTTTTGCAGAGACCTTGGACTCAAATATTTACAAAGCATGTCTATATGCAAGTGCCAATCATCCATTAAGTATAGTCACAGCTGAGAGCCACATGATAAATTAAGAAGAATGCAGCAAAAACCGGTCAATTGGAAGGGTTTTCGATTTAAAGGCGCTTTGACGGCTACCCTATGACTCATGTCTAATTACAGGGCACAGCTATGATGGTAGGATTAGCGACTGAAAACTAATCTCAACCCACTCTGTAGACATTCCTTGCAGAACCAACAACCTTTGATAATGATCTTTTGCATTGACTGATAGCGCCTCCGACGACTTATTACCACAAAGATTACTGCATAACGTGCTCAGATATCTAACACCGAAACCGCAGATGTAAAAACCAGACGTGCCCCCCACACGAAGAATAAAACAAGATCTCGATCCTATCCTAATGAAATATTCTTACGAACAATAGCCATAACTCACACCGACGCCACGCCATTTTAACAAGACTGTCAAAGTCTCCGCGTGCTAGCCGTATCTTGCAGTCACAAGCAAAGACAACAATACACACAACTATCAATTACGCATAAGAACTAATGGATCACCCTGAAAGCCAATATCGATCAAGCACCTAATAAAACAATCGCTACTGTTATTAACAGGCGACGGTTTCAGATACAAAATCAGAAACAGACAATAGGAATTAACACCAACTTTAGTCGGACAACAAGAAGAAAAAAAACTAGAACATTAATTGTAAATATAAGTGATGTTATATTTTGCCGCCAAAATGTGCATGCTGGCCAGAGCGGATAAAGGAAATTAACGGCGTGGAAAATTTGTCGCGACAATTGAGTGTGTGTGTGTGTAAATGAACGCCAGCATGCTGGGTTTTAAAGTTTCCGTCATTGAATATCTTCCCGCCCAAAACAGGCAGCCGGGTGTCTTGCCGTTGGCCTGTACAATACACGAGGCTTTGAAGACTTGTCAAACTCGTCGCCATTTTTTAAGACTTGTCACTCGTTACAGTTTTGCACCAAGAAAAAATGCTGCTATTTACTTCCTTTTCGAATATCACAAGAGTGCAGACAAAATGTCGCGTTACACACTTGCTTTTTCTCTGCGCTTCCCTTCTAGCCGACAAAAACTCGTGTGTTTCGGCCGGACATGTCTTTTAACAGTTTAGCGATATATTCTTTCATGCAGACTTTTGGCCAGAAGATAAGTTTTTATCAAACAAACAAACGTCTATAATTGCGCTTTTGGCATGCAACGAAACTAATCAGGAAAACAATGTTAGTACATATACAGTACATATGTACGCGAAGAAAAAACGAACATTTAAAAAAGTTCAATAACTTAAAATGCTAGTTTTTGCATAATAGAGTAATATTCGATCAAAGCAAAAGGAACAAAATCTTTTACTACAGCTAGAAAGAGGAACCTAAGCGATTAGTAGCTAGAATTGCAGAGTTTGGTGACGAATTATGTTGTAAAATACGGAAAATATAGGCTTGCAGAGTTTGCGAATTTTGTATATATTTGTATTACGCGCGGAAAAAGTAACCATTTTCGCGGTAATTTTAGCTCAAAAATGGTAACTTTTTCCGCGCATAATACAAGTATATACATAATTTGCAAACCTCCAAGGGCTATATTTTCCGTATTTTACAACATTTCGCCCCCAAACTTTACAATTCTACTACTTTTAAGATCCTCTTTCTAGCTGTAGTAAAAAGTTTCGTTCTTCCTTTCTAGTTCGACCTTTAGTCTGTTATGCAAATTTTCCGTTGGCACAACGCCGATATGGCTGAAGACTTATTTCTGGTTGGCTGTGAAAAGTATTTCCTTTCATATACAACAATATGCCAAAGTTACTTACCGGGATAACAGCTTGCAGCAAATTGTGTATATGGCTTGGTTCAAGTTCTTTAAGAGCCACATTATCATTCTTGTAAACCGTTTGTGCAACATCGGACGAATGTCAGGTTTCTTTAGTGAGAACTGAATGAAACGAATAATATGGTTTAGGAAGCAGAAAAAAGCTATTTGAATTGTTATTTATATGGAAAACCGCTAACTGCCCTAATTTTGAATAGCATTTGAAGGACAGAAAGTTTACAGTAAAGCTAGCGCTTGAATTTGTTGTTTGTGGTTGTCTGTCTGGCCTAAAAATGGATGCTAATATTTCTAAGTGTAGAAACATCAACTCTCCTTCGCAGACGCACAGTGTAGCGGATAAACAGTAGGGTCACTCAGCAGTGCAACATGTCCCCTATTTTAATACAAATAGCGGAACACCATTTCCATTCTGTGGCAGGGGCTTGACGTAATTCACAATTTAGTCCAGGTTGTTATATTTCGATCAGGTGCGGTATTACATTGCGCTAGAGCGTAACATGCAACTTCGTGCGATGACTACCACTGACAAACAAAACTGCCTTAACAAAACCACTCGCGTGTAGCTCACGCGTGTAAAAATAAACAACCTGTTCACTTCAGGGTTGATGCGGAAAACAGCATCTTCACAGCCCTGGGTACGAGGCGTTGAGCTCTATATAGATACGTGGACAAAGAGTGCCTTTAACTCTGCAATAGACATTAGAGGTCCTTACGTCATGCCAGAGTTAAACAATGAATTGCAATGCAATTTTAGAAACATTTGGGAAAAAATTTACCTTGTATTTTTATTTACCTTGTATGAAAACCGCGTGACGTAAGCACTTCTAAGGTCTATTATTACTGAGGTTTCCGAGGAGCAGTAAGATCTTCTGACAATAACAATCCACTATGTTCTTGTCAACATTTCGCGTGAAAGGAAATACTCCGAAAAGTTATTCAGTGCACTTTTAGATTTTTTAGGATTGTTCAGGGCTCCTCCAACCTTGTTCCCAGAGCCTTTTATAAATGGAGAGAAGGAAAAGACCCTGGCACCGGCTCGCATCTTCTGAAATTTTATTGGTCTATAACCTCACACAGTTAATTTATTCAAAGCCGTATCTTTCCACATATTTGTAGAGAAAAAGTGATGAGTAAACCTTCTAACATTTAACGCCATATATAACCGCTGCATTGTATGATTTTTTCTAAAAACTTCGACATGTCGGCCATTTTGGAAAAAATATTCCGCATAATTATGTAGTTATCTCACTAATTGTATTATCTTATCAATGCAGTAATGCAATTATACAAAAACCATGATTCGTGGTTTTAAAAGCCAGCCGGTGCCAAGGGCCTCTTCCCCCTGAAAAAGACCCTGGGAACGAGGATGAGGGTCCTCTTCTTTCTTCTCAATTTTGAAATCACATTCAGGTAGACACAAGCTCAAAACTGGGGATCCAACCCCCAATAGACAATTTGCATGTTAAACTAAAGTATAATCTTTTTAATGAAAAATATATCAACTGCCTCAGCTAGAAAGAACATATTGAAATCAGTAAAAGTACAAAATTTGTGGAAAATACAGCTTTGCAAAATTTGCAAATTTTGTATACGTTTGTATCACGTGCGGAAATTGTTGCTATTTTCGGCTTAGTTCCGCGCACAACACAAACTAACACAAACTATATACAGAACCAAAAAAAATTCCAAGGCTATATTTCTCACTGATTTTTTAGCATTGAGCCGCCAAATTTTGCAGCTTTAACAATTTCATCACGTTCTTTCTGGTAACTTCCTTTTTGTTGTCCAAATAAAAAATAAGTCTAGCAAACACAAATTGACTATTACGTTACTGGAGCCTTATTGTCCTTGCGCCGTGACGTACCCGACCAACTCCACTTGAATTTCTACTTCCGAATGTACTGTTGACATCCCGCGCTATCCGGCCATAAAGAGGTTGTAGCCATTAAATACACTATACATTAAACAAACATCTCGATCGTTCCCTCTTAGACATAAAGCTTTCGGCTGGTGTGAATTCCAACGAGAACACGAGTCAATCAGCAATCTATGGAACGGAAAAGGTATGGGACATATGATTACGCTGATTACTACACGCCAATTATATGGTACTAATATCAAACATACAGCAAGTGAGGGCTGGCCATACAATAGGCCAGATCGGTAGTGCTATTTTAAATTGATATTTAAAAAGTTTGCCTTTATATGTGATAATAGTCAACCCTACTAGGCAAGATCCCTCGCACTTTTGACAAGGAGGGACCTCCTCAAGTAGCAACAGAAATTTCTAGGCAAACGCGACAGCGAGACCTGCCTCCAGGAAGGTAGAGTGTAAAACTCGCTGTATAGAATAAACTCAAATCTTCGAAGCTTTTTTGAATACTTTTTCCAATCTAAGGATATAGTCCGAAAAAATATTCATTGCTTGTGTCTTTTTGGTCTAAAATTTAGTCGGTAAACTTTGATTCATTATGAGGAAATAATGAGTTCAGGAAATGATTAAATATTGTTTGGGAGAAAGACTTAGCGAGACCCGAGAGGGTATAACACTCGGTGAGAACTATATATTCATGCTAAGGACGGTAAAACGCGTACACGGAACACCTGCTAAGAGCGTCTTAAATTGTATGTAATTATCATACGTAAAGAACGAGTTTTATACGGTCTATCGGTTTCAATAACTAAATTTACTTTGATCTGAAGAATTTTAGAGGAGCTTTTCTACGGTTAATTATCTCAAAGCGATCCCTGTAGCGACCATGCTATTGAGATGGTGTTACAGAGAGTACACCACATCATCAAACCCGGTTGGAATCAAACCTAGGACCTTTGGCATGCTATACTAGATTAGTTCGAGTGTCTGATATTTCGCCGGAAAGTTCTTCAATATCAATGCCGGCCAATACTAGAAAGCAATATAGCGATACACGGAGCCGGAGCTAGAGCCATGAAAGCTTGCGGGGGGGGGGGGGGGGGGTATTTTAAAGGGAAATGGCAATAAAATTTTTTATTGTCTCATTTGAAAGAGACTCCAAAACAATATATAGAAGTCTATTACAGAATTTTTATATCTGCCTTATTTGGTGAGATATTTTGACTTGAAATCTTTAGTTGTCCGCCATCTTGGATATTTGTGGATATGCACGATACGTCACAACTGGGATCACGCGATTTTTTTTCTTGCGACACAATGATTAATATGCTCTCATAACCGCAAGTTCGGCACGTGTTTCGGATTTTAGCACGGAGTGAGAAGATTTCAAACAATATTTGATTGTTGGTAGGTATTTAGGAGGATTTTCGACAGGCTCATCCCTGTTGTGACGTCACCAAAACAATGTTAATAAGGTGAAAAATTAATCCAAGATGGCGGACGTTCGTTGATTTAGGTGAGAATACCTCCTGAAGTAAAACAGATATAAAAATTTTGCAATAGACTTCTATACATTGTTTTAGAGTCTCTTTCAAATGTAAAGATACAAAAGGACAGTATTTAGAGCAAGACTTGGAGCAAATATGATCTTTCAGCTTTGATGGATTTCTTTTTAGATAACACGTAATGTTTAGCTATATAAATGGTTTTATGTGTACAGCATGAACTATGTATTTATGGTTAAAATATGACGCGTAGATCTAAACAGTAAACTTAGGCTCGTTCATTTCATACAGCGTAGCCTACATTAACAACGCTATATCAGATAAATACGTATCGAAATAATTTTGCGTATTAAACCATAAAACAGAAACAGAACCGTAAACCGTTTATTTTTTCAACCAATTGGATTACAGAGATCATTTAAAAAATATCACGCATAAGACACCCTCTCGCTTCCCGCATCAAGACAATGATGAATGACAAAGTAATAGTAGGTGATGAAGAAATTGCCAATAAATTCAATGAATACTTTTCTGAAATTGGCCAAAACCTAGCAGAAGAAATTCCCGATAACGATTTTGACCCTCTGCATTATGTGACTCCAGTATGGGGCGCCGATTGTGAACTTATTATTTGACGTAAGTACTTTGGTTTTTTAATGATTTATTTGGTTATGCACCCTCACCCCCCCCCCTGCAAGCTTACATGGCTCCGACTCCAGCTCCAGCCCAGTGTATCGTTGTATCGCTGTATTGATTTTTAGTAGTGGCCCTCAATGTAACCTTATATGTAGTCGTTATCTTTATAGTGTCAGCATGGGTGTTAGTTGGTGTTCCGTTGACGACATATTCTTTTTTATTATATAGTTATGGGTGTTTTACCATAAACTAAAACACTCGTATTTTCCATATTTTCACTAGTGAACATATGAAAAAATATGTAACGCGTGAAAAACGCGTGTATTTTCCCGCGGGATTTATATGTTCTCTGTTCGCTTGTTCCGACTTCTGACCATACTCACTCTCGCTGCGCTCGGTCGTAAAATATTGTTTTCACCGCTCGAAAATAATATTCATACCTTCGCGCCACCGTGTAATATCCTCAATATAGTTTTCAACTCACTGCAGGTCTGGAACTTTGACAACGCTCGAACAACTGTGAGCGAATTATTGTCGCTAGTTTTAGATCTTTCAATGGTCTTAAAGAGGGGATGCATAGATCACGTTCTGGCAAAAGGTGGCGTCAGCCGTGCGTCTGTCCTCTAAAAGATAACGGTTCTCGACTAATGAACAGCCAGAATGATTACACCTGAACTGCCCGCCGACATGTCACAAAACTAACGTAATGGCTAATGCAAATGACCTCAAACAGTGAACCATATAGCTCTAACATATTTTCCCGGAATACAAAGGTTATTGGAAAGTTAATGGTAAAAAGTTCATGATGCCATTATATATTTCTCCAGTATATTCCTCTATCGGATTTTGGTTCGACATGCAAGTTTTTTTACGCGAAACTTCGATGTAATTCGATATGATGTGTACTTTAAATCTTGAATAATGTTTGAACTATTTCAAAGCAATTTTTTGCAAGAACAAACACGTTAAGGAGATGCATTATGATGCAAAATCCAATTGACATGTGGCCATTGGCTACGGCTCTGAATGGGTTATATTTATTGCTAAGTATGACGAGAATTTAATCTGTCTAGTCTGCGTTCAGCATCATCCTGTCAACACGAACAAGAACGTGCAAGAAAGAGAAGAGTTTAAGAAAGCGCGAGTCCTGTAAGCATTATGAACAATCCTGGTTCGTCAGCCTTTGATCTCTCCAAGTCGAATGCCTCGATAGAATATGGTGGCAATTACGGGTAGGAGTGAAATAAAATTGTATCGAATGTTCCTAGAAGCAGTAGAAGCTAGAGAATTAGATCTACTATACCATTTAGGATATTGCTTGCACACTTCTGTTTTGCTGCGCGGCCAAATGTACAGGCTAGAAACCATACTAGACCTAGGGTATAAAATAGTTCTTAAACGTACAAACTTCAAGAATTACATAACGCTGGGTAAGTGGTATGAACTAAATTGACTATTGCCGCCGGACAAATTGGTTTTCTTTTCAAGAAAGTGGCCTCTGCGTGGGTCAAATCATCCTCCAACGTGAAAATAACTATTCCTGATTCCTTAGACCTTACCCAGTGTAACCGGACTAGAAATTTGTTATTCCAAGCTTTGCCACATCTCGGCTTTCGGGTCATTACTATTAAACGCATTCTAAAGTACGGTTAAATATCCGTGTAATCGACTGCAACTAATCTCTGTCGTATTGACTTGATATAATGGTGTTATGGACGTCAGTTTACTGGCATTAGACCATAGAGATCTGCTTTATATGACATGAAGAATTTTTGACATATGTGATTTTTCATGCATCGCTGTCGAACACCGGAGTTACAAATCTTAAAGACACGAGCCTTTATCGTTTCAACGGCGTTTCAGTTTCAGGGACAAAGGGCAAAAATTCTCACATTAGTAACGCCACACCAGAAAACTAAACGGCATGCGAACTATTCATAACAAGAAGAATAATATTCAAAAACCGTTAGCTTTACCTCCCCGGAAAATCGACCTAAAACTTAACGAAGATTTTGTGGAGAATATTCATTACAAATTCTGCCGGGACCGACAACAGTTATCTTTTCATCAACTGTGAAAAAAACCCGACAGATTTACAAAAATATCGAGGTAATACGACTCAGTTCTAAATATCTAACCCACAAAATGAGCAGAAATTTCAACATATTAATTTGCCTCATGGAGGTGTGAATTATGTACTGCGTCAATAATTCGTGTGTAAAAAAGCAGATAATAGAGAAAAGTTTAATGGTATTATTCTTCACAAGGTTTCGCAATTAACATGGCTTGATAGACAAATCCCACGCAGACAGGAATTTGTTTTCAATTTCAAATGTTTTGTGGACATAAGTGTGATGATGACGTCTTGTGCCAAAATCCATTGCCATTTTGTTTGTTTTCCGAAGAGGCAAAGCAGAATAAATGATTATTATTTCATATTGTACAAAACAAATCAAGCAGCGCGGTATTTATCAATTATTGCAGGCATAGTACAAAACATGGACTGGACTGGACGGTTGGACTGGACTCAGGACTGGACTGGACTAGACAGTTGGACTGGACTGGACTGGACTGATTTTAATATATATTTTTATGTTTTGCACCTCAAAGTTTTCATTCTTGGAAATTTTACGTGCAAATATGTACTTTTGCGGACGATCTCAATTTATAACTGGAGCGAAATCTCTAAGCCAAAGAGAGCCCAAAATTTATGGTTTGAAATGAAATTGCCCGACGAGCACGCACAAAAAAAACGACACAAAATAGTTGATTTTTTTAACGAAAACTATTTATCTTTGTTGCTATCGCTACAAATTGATAACTCGACTAAAATATTTTTACGGTTTTTAGATAACTAAGTTTATACACTATAACTTGGGTAGGAAGAGGAGGTATTTAGCTAAATATAAATTTAATTGATAATTTATTTGGTATACAATAGACCTCTCCTGTAATTACGTCACAACTACGTAAGCGTGGTCGCTCAGCCTCGCTTCCTTGTAGATGTGACGTAATTACAGAAAAGGTCTATTGTATATCAACACGGAAAATGTTCTATATTTAGGTAAATACCTCCTCTTCCATCCCAAGTTATACTGTAAACTAGAATTTTAACACCTAACAACGGCTGGAGTCAGGATGAACCTTGATAACCTTAGTTATGTGAAAACCGTAAAAATAGTTTAGGATTATATTTGTTGTTATATTTGAATCACATTTGTAATCGACTAATCGACTGTACTGTATTGCAGTTTCAGTCGAGTTATCAATTTGTAGCGATAGCAACAAAGATAAATAGTTTTCGTTAAAAAAATCAACTATTTTGTGTTGTTTTTTGTGCGTGTCCGTCGGGCAATTTCATTTTAAACCATAAATTTTGGGCTCCTTTTGCTTAGGGATTTCGCTCCAGTTATAAATTGAGATCGTCGGCAAAAGTAAATATTTGTACGTAAAATTTCCGAGCATGAAAACTTTGAGGTGCAAAATATTTAAAAATATATATTAAAATCAGTCCAGTCCAGTCCAACTGTCCAGTCCAGTCCAGTCTAACTGCCCAGTCCAGTCCATGTTTTGTACTATGCCATTATTGCTCGAGGATGAGCAAAAATTTGCTGATGTCGAACCCTGCTAGCCGCCAACAAATCATGATATTTTGCGAGAACCGAGTTCATTTCTCTTACAAAACTTCTTATAAGTGTGGTAACACCAACACGCTTTTACGCAAACCTCCGCAATGTTCAGCAAAGCGATGCGCATGCTCAGAGTACTATTTGCGACTGGGCATTGTCTTTAATAAACGCGCATGGTTAAACTACTATTTGCGCGCATTTATTCGTAGGTAAAGTGACCAAACAGAATTAAGAATGCATATAAAGAGGATGATAGCACACTTAGTAAAATTTGCAACCGACCAACGCCAAGATTGTAAAGCAATCAGTTTAATTAAACCCTGAGTCAATAACGTTTGACAGGTGGCGCCCACATGTTTGGCCATATTTGTCAAACATAAGCCTTCGTACGTGGCATTAATTATGGTCGCTATGACAATTTCAGGGCATGGTGGAAACGGCGGAGTACGGAGTTAAGCAATATTTTACCAGAGTTAAGCGATATTTAACCGATATTTTCTACTTTATGGGGCATAAAGTGGAAAAGACGGAGTCTCGTCCTAAAATAGTCGCAAAATCACAGCAATCGCTTTTTAACAAAAGTAATAGAATAGAAATTTGTTCACAATGAAGTCTATCAATGTCTGAACCGAGAAAGAAGCGAATTTCTATTCTGTTACTTTTGTTAAGAAGCGATTGTTGTCATTTTAGAACGAGACTCCGTCATTTCCACTTTGTGGGGCATAAAGTGGAAAAGACGGAGTCTTATAAAATATCGCTTTAAGAACATGACTCCGTACTCCGCACTCCGTCTTTTCCACCATGCCCAATTTCAGTGCATGTGAGACTTTTATATAGTCGCTATTACGATCGTTGTAAAACGAATTCGGTTTCAAGTAATAGTTTGGATTTGGCGAAGTCACATTCGCAAACGCGCATAGTTTATTCTGCCTAAACATCAGAAAAGAGAGCAGCAACGTTTCTAGAGAAGACTCTTGATTATAGGAAGTTAGTGACGGCCTTTGCCGGTGTCCCAGGAAATCCCCCCCCAAAAAAATTGCCCCCCCCCCGGGCCATATTTCCTAGGAAATTTGGCCCGGGGGGGATTTTCGGGGGGCATATTTCCTGTGACACCGGGATGTTATAATAGCATAGGTCGTGTAAAAAACGAGTGTTTATTTGCATTAAACCGTATGTAAGGAATTCAAGAGCTTCTTTCACCCTGAAGTCCTGAATGTTTGTATTGTTTCGATAATGAAATATTGGCCTATAGTTTTGTATCTAAAATGGCGATATAAAGAGAACTCAATGTTTTCAAGGCCCTTCGAGCAACAGTCCTCACCAATAACTTCCCGACGAAAGACTTTCGCTCGAAATGTCGAATTCTGTTTACATCGTTTCAGCTAGAGAAATATTCCATGTTTTTGAGTGCTTTTGACTGCACTACCTCTCTGTTTACGTGTCTTTCCCACTCTCATATATCATACATTACAATCTATAGCATCTACCACAGTCTCAAAAAACTTCAGAAACAAAAATTAACATACGAATTTCCCGACCAGTTCCACTAGCGGTTGCTGAATGTCGATTCTCGTTATAGATCGAAAGGGAGCAAAACATTCCTGATCGTAGCTGCTGTTCTTATACTAGCACTTCTCGTTGCCGTCATCGTTTTGGCCGTTCTCTATGTCGACAAAGAAAACGATTCAGATACAGAAAGTAATACAAGCAAAATTATTAAGGGTACAACTGCCCAGCCCACGACACAAACCAGTAGGCCCACGACAAAAACCAGTGGAGCCACAACCTCCCCGGTCTCACAGAGTACAGCTAACCCACTTCCCAAACCACCAGCAAATCAGGTATGTTTATAGTTTCCAGTTGAACTAAACACACATTTTGATTGAGAGAATTCAGGATGTTCTACGGTTTGCTAACTGCACGTTCACGGAAATAGAGAGGTTCAGATTTGACTTCTTTTACCACTAGCGCTGCCTTTTTCCGATTTTTAAACAATTTGATTGGGCAATCGGGTAGGTCCGGCGCATCTGATTGGCTGAAAGATAGATTAAGGCAGCGATAGAGGCACTGGAAGCCAAATCTGAACCTCTGTAATGTAGCCATGCAAAGTTTGCAATTGCATTAAAAACCAATTTGGGTAAGAATTCCATGTTCTCAGTACGCGAAATTAAACCTTAATCCAAGTCCTAAATCTAATCAATTCAAATATTTAAATCTTCAATCCATCAAAGTTAAAACATGGCAAATAAGACGTTGGTTAGGGTTAGAGTTTGGACTAAGATTTATATCCGCCACACTGAGAACGTGGAATTATTACCCGAATTTGATAGGCTCTCCCGTGCTTAATACAAATATACACAAAGCTCGCAAACTTCACAGGCCTACATCTTCCGTTATCCACAACATTTCGCGGCCAATCTTTGCAATTTTACTAATTTTAATATGCTCTTTTTAGCTGTAATGCAAAATTTTGTTTATATTGCCTCCGTGGCGTATCTAGCGTAAGTCAAAATAAATTACCACAGCTCATTCTAGGATATATTTACATTTTAAAATACCTTCAAAGCAACTTCATTGGTTAGATTTTATTCTTTTGAAATTCATAACCTATGACATTGTTATAAAGTTATTTTGAATTTAAAATTGAGCTGCTATAATTTATTTTTACTTACCCTGGATCCGCCACTGTATTGCCTAGATCAAAATTTATTCTATCATGGGAATTGCTAGGAATGGACCGATTGCATTGTGGACAAAATTTTGAAAAAAGTTGAAATAGGAAAATTTATTACCACAGCATTGAAGAGCATCCTAAAATTAGTAAAATTGCAAAGTTTGGTTGCGAAACGTTGTAAAATGTGGAAAATGTAAGCCTGTGAAGATTGCAAATTTTGTATATTTTTGTATTACGCACGGAAAATTGATACCAACATCGAGAAAACGGTATCAATTTTCAGTGCGTAATACAAAAGTATACAAAATTCGCAAACTTTGCAGGGCTATATTTTCCTCATTTTACAACACTTCGCGACCAAACTTTGCAATTTTACTAATTTTAGGATGCTCTTCAATGCTGTGGTATTGAATTTTCCCATTTGAACGTTTTTCAAAATTCTGTCCATAATGCAATCGGTCCATTGTCTATCCGCCCGAATGTTAATTTTGAGCAACCTTTCCCCTGACTTCGCTAAAAATGCATAAATTTACTCAAAAGTTGTAATTTTAGGGACCTTACGATGGTGCAGCCGTGGCTGCCGATGATGTGAGATGTTCAGAGATTGGTGTGCGTATTCTCAAGAGAAATGGAACTGCTGTGGACGCAGCCGTTGCAGCGCTGTTCTGTATTGGTGTGATCAACATGCATTCTGCCGGCATTGGCGGAGGTGCTGTCATGGTTGTGTACAATAGAACAGGCCAGACTAGCGAGTATTTTAATTTTCGAGAGAAGGCACCTGCAAACGCTTCACAGGACATGTTTGTGAACAAGACAGGAGCGTCTTCTTTTGGTAAGATGTTTGCAAGTTCACCATAGACAATTAAAGGAATGGAGTTTGTGGAAAATCGAGCTAAGCAAAGCGCGAATGACATCCGTGCATGATAGGGCTTGATTCGCGCTTTACGTTGGAACCCTGTAACTTCACTTCGGATATGGTCCATGACTTTGCTTTTGCATAGTTTAAACAAGAACAGCAATAAACAAGAAAGCCTATCACATTTAAGACGAATTTAACTGGCCCTTCCGTCCGTAATACAAATATATACAGAATTCGTGCAAACTTCCCAGGGCTATATTCGCCACCAAACTTTGGATGTTCTTTTGAGCTGCGGTTAAAAAGTTTGTTCATGTTATCTGGCTCAAGATTTAGTTTGTCTACAGAATTGTCTATTCTTACTCAAATTTTGATGAGAATTGCTAAACGGCGTTTGCTCGCGCTTGGGCAGGCATGAGACCATCAGGCGTTTACCATCATTAAATCTTATAACATGGACTGATGAGATAGTGAAATGATCCAGGGAACAGATAACACAATGCCATAACTGAATTACTTTAGGTGGCCTGGCTATCGCTGTACCTGGAGAAGTGCGAGGCATGTACGAAGCACATAAGAAATATGGAAAGTTAGAATGGAAAGAGCTGGTGAAACCAGCGATCAAACTGGCAAGAGAAGGGTTCGTTATTCACGAAGCTCTAGACAAGGCAATTCGTGCAGTAGAAAGCAAAATCCGCAAAATGGAGGGCATGAGGTGAGAGTCATGAATAATTAATGAGGTTTACACCCAATGCAACTTTCCAGATCACATCTCATGCATACTGCACTGATAAGATTGCTTGGTTTTTTATTTAATGTACACCATGCCGTGCCTGAGACTAAACCATCCCTTACCAACCAACCCATATCTTCAAGACCAAAATACTATACCACACCACACCACACCACACCACACCACACCACACCACACCACACCACACCACACCACACCACACCACACCACACCACACCACACCACACCACACCACACCACACCACACCACACCACACCACACCACACCACACCATACCACATGAGATGGCATTGAAGGTTGGGTAAAACAAAGATGAGAGTTCGTTGAAATTGAAGTTATTATAATATCTCCAGGATTATCAATATTTATTCACTATAATCCATCCATCTGACTGGGATATAGCAGTACAAATACCGCTTGTCTTCGATATGATATTTCCTTCTCTATCGCAGTGAACTCCTCGTCACAGAGGATAATCGTTTGAAGAAACTGGGGGACAATTTGGTTAACCGAAAGTTGGCCATCACCTTAGAGAGGATCGCAAACGATCCCACTTCGTTTTACAACGGAAGTCTTGCCGAAGATATTGCTGCCGATATTTCAACAAACCAAGGAATCATTACTGAGAAGGATTTGAACGACTATAATGTCGAAATTGAGCCAGCCCTGGATGCAACTATCGGAGATCTTAAATTGTTTACGACCGGTCTGCCATCCAGCGGCATTCTCATCGCATTCATGCTCAACGTACTTGAAGGTTGGGAAAAGATTAATCTTGCAAAACTTTTGCATCAGCACTAGTTTCCATCTACAAAATTTACCTTACGTCCTTCAATACCATTTAACACCGTCGGCAATCTGTTGCTATACCTTCTTCCTTAGTAATATATTTTGTACAGTATTGTAGACAATCAATAAGAACAAAGAGAATCGTGATTACCGACATCGGTAGATAAGAACTAGTCAGTACAAACTATTCTCCTGGAACTATTCTCCAACGTAGTTACGGCATGTTCAAAATATGTCTTTGAATGTTTAGGTTATAATTTTCAACCGGAAGACTTGAACGATCCCACCAGAACAGCAAGCGCTTATCACCGGATCATCGAAACTTTCCGATATGCATACGCCAGACGCGCGTTGCTTGGCGACAAAAATTTTGCCAATGTCACAGAGGTGAGTTGAGCACACGGGTATAGGTACTCGGGTATACTACCCGTAAGGCAGGTTTGTATTTTGTGAGATCAATGAACG
The DNA here is from genome assembly GCA_963855995.1 of Muricea muricata. Taxonomy (NCBI): domain Eukaryota; kingdom Metazoa; phylum Cnidaria; class Anthozoa; order Malacalcyonacea; family Plexauridae; genus Muricea; species Muricea muricata. The sequence continues at coordinate 11,337,336 of OY979729.1, read as the reverse complement.
ACTAAACGCTAAAATTATAAACAATTTTGTATACAATGCGTTATTCCAGAAACCTCGCGTCCTTTCTGAAAGAACTGGATATATCAACTGCCATATCACGCCCCCCCCCGACAACCTGATGTCAACTTATGTTTAGACGATGTTTTACAAACGTCGTTTCAATATTAGCAAACAAACGTCGATATAACGTCCGGGAAAGCAATGTTGATCCTACATGCATTTTTCATCTTCTTTTCAACGTTGATTCAACGTCTTGAAGATGATTTCAGGCATTTAATCAACGTTTAATTAACCAACGCAATTGTGCCGAGTGAGTGATATCTCCCCACTTCTTTTTCAGATATCGGATCAACTCTTAAATAAAACATACGCTGAAATGATTCGTAAGAAAATCACGAATGAAACGTACCAGAATGTCAGCCATTATGGGGGATATTACTCCAACTACGACGCTCCAGGCACCTCGCATCTGTCAGTGTTAGCACCGAATGGAGATGCTGTATCCGTTACAAGCACCATCAATACTTAGTAAGTGGACGATTTCTGATTGCTAAAAAACTACCGGGAATAAAGACGCACTCGATCGCCCAAGCTTGTCTTCGTGGCTTTGATTAGCTTGCCCCGCCGTATCTTCGTGTTTCTGTTAAAGAGACAAAGGTTTTTATGAAATGTACCAGGGAGAATTAGGCGGCGGTATATCTTTCTTCAGAGAAGATTAGGCGGAATTGGGCGGGGGTATATCTTGTCTTCAGAGAAGATACGCATCTTCTCTTGCAAGCTGGGAGGCCAGAGTTCAAGCCTTGCTGGGGCACCCAGTCGAGATCTTAAATAATTGAGGAGAAAGGTCTTCCTTTACACTGACATCAGTAAATGGTAAGCCTTCCGCGTCTTCTCGGATCAGGACGTTGAACCATAGGTACCAATTGGATCCCCTATTAATTGGGCAATAGCCTGTAAGGAAAATCCGCTGACCCAAGAACGAGGAACATCATAACTCAAATAGAACGCATTAATAGGGCGTTTCTCAAAATCATAATTTATTTACTCTCAACCGGACGAACTGGGCAAATTTCGCCGGGATATCCATCTATACTACAATACTTCGCTCATGCAAAGTTTGAATAAACTCTGGATGTTAGTTTGAAATGCATTTCTCATTTTGTAACTGTTTTCTAGTATGCATTAGTAGATGACATGATATTTCCAAGTTTTAAACAGTGAATATCGAGAGAACAAGACAAACTATCAAACTACTTAAATGTTAAATTCATTGCAATACATTAATGTAGAGTGTTGACGAGAAACCTTCCTCGCTGACTGCCCATTTTGCAAACCTTCCTCACAGGCAATTCTTGCATGCTTGTGGCTTTTTTACAACTCTGCTTTCTCCCCGGCTCCGTGCTTTTGCAGTACCTTTTCAATCCTTCATACATTTCTTCCAGTTTTGGCTCCAACGTACGTTCCACTGTGACAGGTATAGTGTATAATAACGAAATGGATGATTTTTCAACTCCTGGTCAGGTCAATGCTTACGGAGTTGAACCATCTCCGAGTAATTTCATCAGACCTGGCAAACGCCCAATGTCCTCCATGAGTCCTGTTATTGTGACAAACAGCACAAGTGGAGATGTTCTGTTTATTGCTGGCGCATCTGGAGGTACTAGAATCACTACAGGAACTGCACTGGTGAGATTGCTTGGTTTTTTAATTCATGCACACGATGGCATGCCTGAAACTAAACCATCCCTTACCAACCAACCAATATCTGAAGATATATCCTACCCTACCATACCATACCACACCACACTACACCACACCATAGCATACCAAACCATACCAAACCATACCAAACCATACCAAACCATACCATACCATACCATACCATACCATACCATACCATACCATACCATACCATACCATACCATACCATACCATACCATACCATACCATACCATACCATACCATACCATATACCATACCACACCACACCACACCACACCACACCACACCACACCACACCACAGCACACCACAGCACACCATAATTTCTAAAGAGTAAATTGTCTTAACTCAAGTGAAAATTATACAAATGTCAATACCATAACCTGCCTAATACCATACACCATAACACACCATGCACACCCCACCATTCTATACCATTTCATAGCACCCAAAACACCACCAAACACTACCATAGGACCATCATTAGGCACAATTAACGGTATACACCACCTGAAGACTCCTTTTGGATGAAACAGACTGTAGTGATAAGTTTCTGAGGTACTTTGCGCAATTATGCATTTTGCTCTGTCTACATGCCATTGAGCATTCTTTTGTATTTTGCAAACCAAAACTAACATACATTTTTTTGCACCCAAAAAGGCAACAATGTTCAAACTGTGGTTTGGCCGCACCACAAGTGAAGCTGTTACCAGGCCAAGATTTCACAACCAACTACTACCAAATTACACAGCAGTAGAAGAATCACCATATAACATGTCAGCAGATATTGTAAAAGAGTTAGAAAGTTACGGACATGATGTAAAAACAAGGAGTTACAAATGTGTCGTACAAGCTATAGCCCGAGAATGGAATGGAACAATCACTGCAAAATCTGATCCAAGAAAGGGAGGATACAGTGATGGATATTAAGTGTCAAACAGCGCGCTCTGCCATACATCAAACAATAATATACTCTGAATACAGCACTATTAGGCGATTCTAAATTACAATTTAGTTTCATGTCTTTCGCCCAAGTCTCCAGAAATTGGCAGCATGATTTGTCCATTATTGCTATCTTGTTTCCATTATTTGACCTTTTTGAACAAATAATCACAAAAATCCACAATTTTGAAGCATCTATACTGTTTAGAAGGTAATATCTATTGCTTAAATCAAAATAAAATCATTAAAACTTTATAATTATATAAATATATGAGTTTTGAAGGTGCAAATTTACATAAGTGCTAATACATAATACATTATTTAGCAGCAGATTATTTAGCACCGATGAAAATCAGAGCTGATGGACTGAAAGCTTGCGATAATAATATTTACATGGTGTTACCACAAAATTTTCATATTAACACTTGCACTTTAATCTAATTAATAATCACAATACGTAACTGATAGAAGCATAAAGTAGCAAACTCATTGAATTCACACTCACCTCAACCAACTCAACAATGATTTGGAATTTGAGATTTAAACTCCATTTGTAATGTAAAATAGGCAGCACTTCAGAGTTCAGACGAGTGTGTTATTGTTTGTGCTATTGCTGCTCATGTTATTGCTACGTTCAGAACTTTTGATAAATGTAATATTTCAATAACTGTTTCGACAATTCTTGTGCCAACAAATCATGACCTTGATATACTATGATTTGTTTCAATTCTATATTAAAACATTGTATAAAAGCCTCCATACGGCAATTCAATGTACAAAATATTACAAACTTACGTAAATCCTGCAAAATACGTGTCCTTTCTTGGGTATGAAACAATTCCTTATCAAAGTAAAAGGTACTAAAAGCACACCAAGGAATAAAACACGAAACATGCCAGTTCTATAAATTTGATTTTCGAGCATAAAATTCTTAATTTGTATAGGCATAGGTGACCCTAGCCTCAGTTGCGTCAATTTGGTTTAGTTAAGTTTCCGGTTTCCTCGATAGAGGGTTCCTCCTGTAGTAACTCTGGATCAGTAAGAGATGATTTTTACTGACTTTGTGCTAGAGCTGTACAGTAAAAAAAGTCAATTTAGTTTGGTGGCCTCGTGTAGTAACATTGGGTGAAAAGCGATGACTTTTGCTGGGCCTATAGAAAGAATATTTCAGAGATTTCTACGCACTGTAAACATTACTGAGGATATCGACGAACTAACTATTCAAAATCTAAACACAGTTACATACATTTTGGTTTATATATATCATTTTCTTAAATATATCAGAAACATACTTAATAATTCAAAATCTACCGATTAACAAAAACGATTTCTGAACCATTAATAACTGAACCTAACTAAAGGAATCTCGAATAAAACTTCAAACGCATCCATAATGCAGTCTCGCTGTTGCCAATCCTGGCACACAATGTGATACTGTCGGTTAGAACTCAGTATCAACGAAATCATCAAATTTTTATCCACTTCTTTCATCTTCCTCTTACAATCGAACGTGGAGTACTCTCCTGGTATAATGTTTCGAATATCTAAAAATAAATGAAGTGGTTTAGATATGATTTACAAGCTTGCGCAGACATCAAAACCTAGGAGAATCTGACTTGTCCCAGTCGTCTCCTCGTCTTGGTGTGCCTTAATTAAAATAAATTTTGAGATCAAAAAATTTTGATGAGAATGAATTTTGAGATTAGTGGTTGTGTGAAGCGCTTGAGAATGCAGCCGATCAGCGCTTGACTGATGAAGCGCGATTCAAAATTCATTTAAAATTTATTTTGATTACGGCACATCAAGACGAAGAGACGACTGGGGACGATTCAGCAGGAGAATGATAATATTACCACTTAAATGAAACTCTATTTTCTCGCGTCGTATTTTGTTTTCGTGGCAGATTGAAATACGGCTTTCCTCTTCATTCAACCACAATTTTGCGTTCACTAAATCTGCAAAATACACAAGGGAAAAACTTTGAGGGTGATTATTAAAGGGTGATTCTCATCATAGACTGAATTTTGGCCCAAACAAGGACGAAATTTACCACCACATCTAGAAAGAGCATCTTGAAATTAGTAAAATTTCAAAGTTTGGTGGCCAAATGTTGTAAAATATGGGATCGACCCCAACCTATACTAACAAGCTCTGTGAGTGGCAAGTTGTAATAATGAAACAAAATAATTTCCAAATTAGTTTTCCAAAGAACCAATGATGAACAATGATGACTTTTGTTTCAAAAGTCCAGTCACAAAGCCTAATGATTCTAGATTGGTATTTACCCAAAATATGAAAAATGTCCACCAATTGCGTATCTATTGTTGTAGGCTTATCCGCTCTTTTTTTAATGCAAGTTTTATACAAATTCTTACCATCATCACATACAATTACAATCTCTGTCGAGCTCTTCAGAAAATGGACCACTCGTTGCACTTGGTTGGACCTTGGGCTGGGCTGCCATTCTGCGAGGCTGCGGTGCTTCATGACAGCGGTCGCCAGAATCACCAGCCCGCAAATTTCTGCGAAAGGTTGATCTAAAAGCTCAAAATGGCTGCTGGGAAGAGTAATGACGTCAATATTGTTTGTTAATGATCCCCACAATTCCACTGGGTTCCAGGAAGGTAATGGTCGTTCGGTTTCATCGACGATTTCACATCGTATATACGAGACAGTTTGCTTATATCTGACCTGGGGAAACAAAGTTAAGATGAGGCTTTGTGAAACAACAATATTGCACTTGAAGAGCTTGTTGTACGAAAGGCGCTATCCACCGGACAGTGATTTTTTCAACGGCACTAAAACGAATGACACCAAGGATATTGAACTCGCAAGAGTAAAAAAGTGAACTTTAGTATGGGTTGTAGCAGTTACTGAAAATGTTTAGAAAGTTTGAAAAAGTCACTATCCTATAGGTAGCTCTATTCACCTTTCGTACAACTGACCTCTGTACATTATTATATTTGTCTATGTTTACATATGTCCCACTGATTATCTAGTCATTACGTAACGAATAAATTTGGATACCTTAGGTGGATGCCATTCAAAGTGCGCATGACAAGCTCTTTCAGACTGGTGTCCAAGAGATGTCACGTGGGCTCTGACGTCATCTAGACTGACGTTTATTTTCTGAGCCTTTTCTTTCAACACCGAAAACAACTTGTCCCCAGGTCCTAGCTCTTTGTAAAGGTCCTCAAACTCGGCTTGAGTGTAACCTAGGCCACCAAGCGCTGTGGACTTTAGGAAACGCTCCACCTTCAAGAAAATAAAATGAAAATCTAGCGTTGTTATTAAGCCGTAGTTAGAATTGGCCGAATGGCTTCAGGCAGGGACAGCCGCCAGAGGTACAGATACTGACATTCATAAGTTGAGAGAAATTTGACGACTGAAAAATGTAAACAAAAGGTCGACATTTCGAGTAAAGGCCCCTGAATGAAGTTGGTGAAGTTATCAATGCCACAAACGAGTGTTGACAACCATTTGTTCTCGACTATTAACTTTTTATCCAAGACGAAACATTGTTACCATTTTATTTTTCAAATCAGCAGCAAGAAAATCCTTAAATTTCTCAAGCTCTGGATTGTTGTCTTGGGTGGTTGTCTTCGGAAACCAAGGCATGGTGTCCAACATTATCACCATAGCAACGTCTTCGCCATCTTGCGTCATCTGGCAGGCGATTTCGTAGCACAATATGCCCCCGAACGAAAACCCAGCTGAAATGAAGGTTAAAAAACCGTAAATGCAAAACCAAACAGCGATAACATCGATGGCAAAGTTGGTAATCCATTTTCTGACAGACAACAGCTGATTGATTTACCCGTACCGAAATAATAGGGTCCAATTCTCTGTGCCGACTTGATTAACGCGATGTATTGTTCAGCCAGCGTTCTCACGATTCCATAGTCTTCATTGTCAAGGATCACATCATCAGTTCCAATGCCGTACAAAGCAACAGTCTCCTGATAATTTAGCAAAAATATAGTTAAAGATAGGTCACAGCCCGGTTCTTCCCATAACAAAAAAAAATCACACATGGAAACATTGCCCAAATTTCGCATCTTTGGAAATCTTTTTAAATCAGAACACTGGCTTACATTTATTTACAAATAAAGCAAACCAGAACTGTGTCAGATATTCAGTTAGTAAACCATATTTTACAAATACAGCACTTTAAAAGGTAAACAAACGTTGGTTGACATTAAGAACTGTAACCCCTCTTTAATGGTAGTTCAATGGTTAACACATTCAGGAATACAAACTCTGATATGGGTTCCAATTTCACTTTGGGTTGATAATAATTTCGTGAAAAGTCAACGCTCTGTCAAAAATTCTTCCGATAGGAAATGTTCACATGGTAAGCTGGGAATAGCTCTTCTTGATCAGACACGAATCAACCCAAGGTCCATTGACTGGATCAGGTTGAGCTGTGTCCTTCGCAATTCAGCTACAAACAAGCATAATTACTTTACCTGATCTCTGAATCCAGACGCGAAAGGAGAATTTGCCAACGCGGATTTGTGACTGCTATGCATCATGAATATTTTAATCAGAGCATCCTCAGGGACGTGCAACGGAACCACCTTAACACCATCTTTCGTTTTCAACTCATCCCCAGTGATACCACATGGTCCATTACTGTCATCACCTACTTTTCTTTTTCGGTTCCAATCACTCTCTTTGTCGAGGTGATCACGTTGGAAATTACGGACTTGTTCAAGAGTGTCATTTATGATTGTCACTCCAGTTGTCTTCAGTTGAATAAAGTAGTATATCTGAGGATGCATGAAGAGAAAAAAATACTTAAAACCAGGGCAGGCAGACAGCTTCAGGAAATACAAATAAAACAAATTTTTAAAATGGCGTCTTGTATTCTCGCTATTAAAAAAAAACAACAAGAAAACGACGTAGTCAGTAACATTTCGTGTTCATTCCAACGACAATGTCAAACCAATTGACAATGGCTTTGAAATAAAGACAAAATATCACCGAAATACTTTTTTGAGACTTTGAGATCCTTTTGTTCGTGATGACACGAACAGTATTTGACTTCATTCAAACCCTTATTTTTTTATACAAAAGCAGCTTGTTCAAAAACCGATTATCTTAACCTTGGGTGAACGTAAAATTTAAAAGAAATTTCCTAACAGTTTGGAAGTTTGGAAATATTTCTTCAAAAATCTTGTCCGGGGTAATTTTGGCTTCGGAGGTTTTAAAATACAGAGGGTAAACTTTAACCCAGAATTAATCAAATCATAACCCGAGACTAATTAATAATCAACTCAACGTTACCTCAAAAATTGCCCCAATGCCATTCCGTATTCGCAAGCTCATATTTGCCGCTCCAATCGAATCAACCCCGTACTTGTACAACGCCAAGTTCAAATCGACCTCGTGACAATCAGCCTCTGTCCACGTGGACAGCAACCGTCTTATAAAGTCTTCCACAATCTTTCGTCGTTGTTGTGGCTCGATGCAAGCAAGTTGCTGCAACGTCATACCACACGTGATATCATTGGGTTTGTTGCGAGCGAGTGTCTCATTGTCTAAAGATTGTAGTCTGGGCGACCTGTGCAGGATGTAAGCTGAACTCTTCAGGTAAGTTGACCAGTCAATGTCGCAAATAATGATCTGTGATTGGTCCGAATGCTTGGTGAGAAATTCTTCTAGGAACTTCAACCCTGTTTAGAAAATAACTTCTTTTTAAACAGAATCTTTACAAAAATAAACTTAAATAAGCATCCAGCGTCCCTCTGCGAGGCCCTGTTAGGGTTTTAGGTTTATAGATTATTTGGGTATTTTATAAAGGATTGCAGATTATTTTACAGCAAAAAGAGGATGATGGATTATTTAGACTAAATTTCACGATTTAAAGAGGGGTTACAGTCTGCGCATCGGTTTTGCTCCTAACAAAGATGGGTCACCAAATATAAATATTGTCCAAATTTCACATTTTTCGAACTCTGTTTGAATTGAAACTCTGATTTACATCCATGTATAAGCATAGCAAACCAGAAAAGTATCAGATATTCATTTAGTAAGTCATATTTTACGAATATGGAATTTCAAAATGTAAGCAAAGCGTTTGTTTACATTACGGACTGTAACCCCTCTTTAAAGATATTGATTATCATGGTCTTGACAAATAATTTTGTTTAAAATAACCAAAAAAGGTAGTGAAAAATAGAGCGCACAATGTATGAGCCTGCATCTGTCCCTTTGGAAAGTTTTAGTTTTTGTCCAGATCGTTTTGCCACCGATGAGTTGAATTTATATTAGGGATATTTTGGTGTACGAAAACAGAATAGGGATTATTTTTAATATTTACGTAGGATTATGGACCATTCAGAACCCCCCTCCGCCAAAAAATGTCCCCTATATATAAATAAATTCCCCCCAGCTTACCTTGCTTACACGACATAATACGGAAACCGTAACTTTGAAACAGGTTCGCGATATCCTTCGACCTCTCCAATATCCCTGCACCACCCATGGTACCCCATGCGACAGACAACGCAGGTAACCCAAGCCTGTTAAGGCGGTATTCGCACAAGGAATCAAGAAATGTGTTGGCTGCCGAGTATGCGAGTTGCCCAACGTTACCGAGGATACCAGCGACAGACGAGAACATTACGAAGAAATCAAGGTCAAATCTCAAGCTTAATTGGTGGAGAATGACGCTACCTAAAAAACAATAAGCATCATTTCAAATCCTATAACTGCTATACGTCCTACAACTCAATTATTAGCCATTTCCTATTCGACACCGCAAAACATGCATGGATTGTTTGGAGGGACAGTGTGATAGAGAGCAGCAGTCATGAGACATGGAACGAATACTGGAAACAACCTCTGAGGTTTTTCCTTAAAGATGACGAGACATCTTTTATATTTTCTTGCCCAATTTTAACTTTTAAAGTTCCTCCCACTTTGCGCTGTCTCTCCAAACAATCCATAGATGCTTTGCGGTCCTCAATTAGGAAATAGCTAATTGATGGCGTATGGTTAAGTCTTGTAGGGTGAGTATTGACTGACTCCTTGTAGGTGTACACAAGTCATAAGACTAGCTCGATGCGAGGTCTAACCTTACCCAGGACCGTAAAGGGCAAAGGCACTTGCTTAGAGCATTGCGCTAACGAAGTCAATTTGAAAATCACAGTAAGTAAAAACTGAAAATCACAGTAAGTATTCATCGAATCACAAGATAACAAGCACTCATCTTACCTTGAACTTTCGTGGCCACGACCCGCGCGCAGGTCTCGAGATCGGCCTCTTTGATCCGCTGATCGTCAAGAACCATAGCAGTAAACACGATCCCTGCCAATCTCGGAAGTCCTTCAAGTTCCTTCACAATCTCTAACATCTCTTCCCATGACGTCACATCCGCTTGCCGGAGAAGAATTTTCGCGCCAGTCTCTTTCTCGAGTCTCGTGACTTCCGCCATCTTGGATTGGCTCGGAGCTGACCTTGCCGTACAGATAATGGTTTTGGCGCCATTTTGAAGCAGCCAATAAACAACTTCAAAACCAAACCCGCGAATACCGCCGACGACAAGATAACTTCGATCTCCTTTTAAACATGTCGGATCAAATGGCCTACTAGAAAACTTGAATTCCTTAGCCGTTTTCTTACTTTCAAAGGAAGTTGTCGGTACAGCAAGAGAATCATTAGTAGTAACTGCATTGGCCAAAACATCTTCTTCGTATGAACTTGAGAGAGAGTCAAATATTGACGAAGAACGACATGAAAGATGGTTACAAACAAGCTGTCGACAAATTGGTTCGCACTGTTTGTTGTTAGGTTGTAGTAACAACTTACTCTTTTTTAAATTGCCTTCGCTATTGATGAAATCAGTCGAGAAATTTTCTTCACTTTCTCGACAGTCTACCTCACTTTGAAAACGTTTAATTTGATTAAGATATCTTCTTCCATCACGATAAACAATCTCTTCCGCAATTTCCTCTCTTTGGAGATCTCCTAGCATCAGTCGAAACTCAGTTCCGCTTGGATTTTCTTGCAAGTCAATGATGGTCGTCTTCGGCGAGGTGAGCTCTTCTGCAAGCGTTCTTCTAAAACCAAGGAGGGTACCAGACCAAGGAAAGGCGGGGTTATCACCGTGGCTTATACCAAGAGCAATTGATCCGCATGTAACCAAGACTAACTGAACGCTTTCGGAATGTTCCGAAACTAAGACACTTTGCAATAGAATTAAAGAGCTCTCAAAGGCCTGGTAATGAGCTTGATTAAAGTTCTTCCAATCCGGAATCAATGATCGGCTGTCAACCGGGAGAAAGCTTACGATACAAATTCTCTTGAAGCCTCCACATTTGAGCGCCTCGACTGCTTTTTCAAGCACTTCTAAGAATGCGTTTCTGGTTAGCCAAGACTTTTCTGGAAATTCGAAAATAAATTTTGGATCCCCTTTCGGCAGAGCACTTGTAAACATCTCCGCGAATCCGCAATGATCAGGAATGATAACCCATACTTTATGGTCAATAGTGTCTTCAGCTTCTGCCGTCACGTGCTGCCATTGAATCTGGTACGAAACATCATCCAAGATCGACGTTGGTCGCAAATTTGACAAGTCTACCATTTTGAACTTCTCGATTAGAAGCAACAGGTTTCCATGACAATCCATGAGGGCTATGTCACATACATGTTCCTGGGAACTGTCGGGATTAGTCACGTGATCTTCCACGTGATTGACCACGTGACAGTACATAATGTCGGTGAAATGCCTGCGATGTAGTTGAATGTCAGCGGCACCATATGGTACGGGCTCCTCCACGGAATTCTCGAGCAAAAAGAGAGTTTGGAAGCAAGCGTCGATAATGGCGGGATGGACGACGTAAACACCCAGAGATGAACGAATTTCGTCCGTTAGAACGACAGAACAGAATGCTTCAGTCTTAGAACACCAGGTTTCTTCAATGAGTGAAAACTGAGGACCATAAGAGAAGCGCATGTCCACTCTTTCTTTGTTGAAAATCTCCAAAGGTTGTTTAGTTAGACGTGATTTTATTTTGCTGATCTTTGCCGAGTTCGATGTTCCACGCGTTACTAAAAGTAAAGACAATATGACTTTGCTCAAGTATTAAGACAACGCAAATAAGACATAGCTTTTGATGTCTTAAAGGCCATCTGAAAGAGTTACAATGTTCGTTTAAGAGCACAAACTACCAAAGCCTGGTCCACACTAGCAACATAAGAATAAGCAACATAAAAAAGGATAATAATCCTTCAGCTGTTTACGAAGACAAAGCAAAAAGAATTTTCTTTTGAATTTGCTTTTTTTCTATCATAGCTTATGCTCGTTGCCAGTCTTATGTTTGTACTTGTGCTTATGTCGATGCTTAAAAGGACTCATTCTTCTGATGGGCTTGGTAATATTTTCTCTAAATACAAACCAAAGCATCTTACCTTTCTTGGAATGGTGAGTCGTTTCCTTGAACGAGGCCAACCCTCTGGCCACCAGAACCTCGTTCCCATTCTCTTCCACGATTGTTATCTGATAACCGTGTCTCGCACCAGGCCTTCCTGTCGTATCTAACCGAGTACAGAGCCGTGCAATTTCATTGGCCGAGAGAGTAAGGAGATTCTCGAACGTAATGTCATGTAACCGTGGCAATACATCCGGGTACATCTGCAATACTAGTGCCAGACTCATTTCGACGTATACCGCTCCCGGAATGACGGAATCTTCCGAGCTTAGAAACCGATGATCTTTCAGGTAAGGAAGAGCGAATACGTCGATTTCCGAAGTCCAGGCGTGTATTCCCGAGTACGCGTTGGTCGCAACGGCTTTTCCCAAAAGCGGGTGGATTAAACCTGAATTTAAGGTGGCACGATTGAAATTCGATTCGTCGGGTGTTGCGGGTAAATCCGTTTTCCTTGCCAGCGGTCCAACACACTCAGCTGGTTCGCATTCTCGATACCAGTACTTCCGTTCTTGCCACGGATAGCTTGGACAGCGGATAAACGTCCTAGTTCCAGATCCCTGAATTTTATCCCAAGCAATCGGGAAGCCCCGTGTAAACAGCGTTGACGGACAGTTACGAAGAAACGACGAGTAACGATGGTTTTCCGATTTTCTTGGTAAGGTTTCGATGAGTGTTACATCTGCTGGTCTGGCTGCGTTCTCTGATTCAAACGAACTGGAGATTTCCTGGATGTATCGAGGAAACTGAGGAGCGACATTGATCTCAATGAAGGCTTTATGTCCATCAGTTATCATGCTGTGGACTGCTGAACAGAATAACACAGGCTCACGCATGTTGTTCCACCAGTGGGTGGGAGTAAGATTCGAGGTCTGGGTTCCAGTTACTGTCGAGTAGAACGGAATCCTTGGTCGACCTAAGAAATCACAAATATTGATTTAGCATTTCTCGTAAAATTTAATTTTAATCGCATAATAGCTTTCAAAGTAAAATAAGGAAGGCAGTTATAATAACCATGCAAACATTTTTTTTTACCTGGACTAATTTCCAAGCGTTCAAAACCTTCCTCAAACTCTTCCTTGATACAATCCATTTCTTGACTGTGAAATGCTCGAGTGCTACCCAGTCTCTTGCAAAACACCTCGCAGCATTGTTTCTGAAGATATCCTTCAACGATCAGCAAGGACTGCTGATCTCCAGACAAGACCACACTAACTGGACTGTTAATTGCAGCTACGCTAACGCTCGTTACCAGGTCCAAACTTCTGACCACCCTTTCGGCAGACTCTGGAGACATCCCGACCGCCAACATACATCCTGTCATAGAGCATCTATGTTGAAGTCCTGCACGAAGTAGAATCAACTGGACTGCTTCTTCTAAGCTGATCACGTACGCAGCACATGCAGCTGATATTTCGCCCAGACTGTGACCAACAACAGCCGAGGGAGTAATACCCCAGGATTTCAGGAGTTGCGTCATACCATAATGTACTCCGAACAGCGCCATTTGAGCGATGGTATTGTCCTGCATCGATAGACCACCCCTGTCGATTCCTCCCAAGATCTCCACAAGACGCCAAGGGGTTTGAAGTTTTTCTAAAATCTCATCAATCTGTTGGATGCTTTTCACAAACCTTGGCTCATTTTTCATCAACCCTGACGCCATGTCGTACCAGCAACTGCCTTGTCCTCCATATAAGAATGCCAATTTTTTGACCGAGGTGCAATTATCGTTCACAGTAATATGCTTCTCCCAGCCAGGGCTGTCTTTGGCGAAACGTTTTAGCACGTTTGCTGCTTGTTCGAAGGAGTTGAAAGTCAAAGCCAGCTTGTGAAAGTGAACGCTTCGACGGTTGTTGAGAGTGTAACACACATTCCCTTTTAAAAGACAATCATCGTCGCGTTTTTGCTCAAGCCACTCTGAAATTTTTCCAGCCATCATTCTCAAAGCTTCGCGGCATCTAGCAGACAAAGTTAACACCCAAACCTCTCGTTTTCGCGCACAACTTTCCGTGCTCGCCGTTGATTGCACCTCCTGAACGATGACGTGAGCATTCGCGCCACCGTAACCATAGGAACAGACAGCCGCAGTTCTCGGCTTGCCGTCAACCGCTGGCCAAGGCTCAAGTTCAGTTTGGACGAGCATTTTTCTCTCGGCGATTTTCAACTGAGGTTTCAACTCCTGGATGTTTACCGTCGGCACAAAATAACCGTTCTTTATCATAAGACAAACTTTGATAAGCCCAGCCAATCCAGCGGTCGATTCTGTGTGATTGATATTCGATTTCACCGAACCTATACGAAGCACGCGCGAAGATGTGTTCGCGTAGACGTCGGAGACAGATCGCATCTCGACGACATCTCCGACCGCCGTTCCTGTTCCGTGTGTTTCCACGTACTGAATATCTGTTTTCCGTTGTCCGGTTTCCTTTAGGACTCTCCTCGCAAGCTTCGCTTGCATCTTGTCGCTCGGAGCTGTCATTGGGATGGCCGCTTGTCCGTCATTATTCAAACCACAGCCAATAATTTGAGCATAAGGCTCATCGCGGTCCATCAGCGCTAAGTGTGTTGCTTTTAAAACCACCACAGCCATTCCCTCCCCCCGGCCATAGCCGTCTCCTCTCGCATCGAAACTTTTGCACCGTCCGTCTTCGGCGAGCAGTCCAGTTCTACAACATGCCGTGTGAAAATACCGTGCCAAAATCAAATTTGGGGCGCAGACTATCGCAACGTCGCATTCACGTGACTTTAAATGCGTCACTGCTATATTTAGGGCACTTAGCGATGACGAACACGCCGTATCGACCGTTAAACTCGGACCGTTTAAATCCAACGAGAAAGAAATCCGATTGGCTGCCGTCGACGCAGTTATTCCCGTCGACGCAAACTCGTCAATATTCGGCACATTTCCATCGTCCAGGAGTAGCCTCCCGTAATCCAGATTCATGAGCCCGACATAAACACCGGTTCGACATGTTTGTAAGTCCTCCAGCCTCAATCCGGCATCGTCAATGGCTTCGTATACGCTTTGTAGCAATAGTCGCTGTTGCGGGTCCATCGCGCGACATTCTGCCGGAGAAATGCCGAAAAATTGGGCGTCAAATCCGGAGATCTCGTCTAAAAACGCGCCTTTTAGGGTGTAATGTTTTCCAGAGACATTTCGCGCGGGGTTGTAGAAACGTTTAAACGCCAAAGCTTCGAGTCTGTTTTCCGGATAAGACCCGATAACGCAACCACCGTTGAAAAGCAGATCCCAAAATTCATCTTTTGAATTCACACCGTTCGCAAACCGACAACTAATACCAACAACAGAAATATGCTCAATTCGTTTGTCTAAACTTCCAATCCTGTTATAGTCCATAGAGTGTAGTCTTAGTCCTTCGCTATTATGTGACAAAGAATTTTCAAAGTTATGTTCTTTTAATAATAAATAACATGCCGAAAAAACGATAAAATTGTTGATACAGGCAACAAGAACAACTTTGAAAGCTATTTGAAAGACTACAAGGTTTGCAAGTCCGATACAAAAGAAGACAGACAGAATTTTCAATTTCCTACTGAAAACGTCACCATGTACAGAAGCGAAAAAACGATACAGTTTAGGAACTGTTTCGTAAGAAATATATCCTCCGAAAAGTATGACTAAACTTAGCGAAAATATTTCAAAACCTGAAGCAATGCCAAGCAAACTAAACAGGGCTGTACAGGCAAGTGGTTTGGGGCCAAATTCGCTGTTGAATATTGAATAGCATGTTAAAATAAAGCCCAGCAATACAAATACCACGCATACGAGATTTCGTACGCTTTCAATCTTTGAAAACGCAGAATATGCTCGTTCGTTACTGGAATACCGATCTACCGACATCATTTTTATTGTTTCTGCTTGACAATGGCTTTTTGTAGAACCCATTTGGTCAGGTTTATTTCTCGTTGAAAGCTCATCCTCAATATTAGAGGTGCTTGAGCCGTTTAACTCAATACTGTTGCCTGTGGAAAGAACGTGGTAATATCTAAAGTGGTTGCGACGTAATTTCGAAGTGCTACTGACACGATCACGCGTTATATTGAAGACATTTTCTTTATGTTGTAATGTAGAATGAAGAGTTTTCCATATGTCCGCTTTGTTGTAACGAATCCGTGGACAGAAACTCTTGTCATCGAAAAAGACAAAGGAAATATTGCGTTCGTTCGGTTTAAGTTCGGCCGATGAATTTCGCTTGTTGCAGGAAATTTCATTCGCATACCCAAACGCAAAATAAAGTTGAGAAATTATAAGTACGGATACACTGCTTTTTAAAAAGATAACCATATTGTCTGTGTGGTGATGACGACAGATATACGAGCTAGCTTGAACTATAAGGAGAAATAAAAGAACTAAATCAATACCATTCGTGAAAAGGGCTTTAACATTTAAAGCAATTCAATTGTTAATTCAGCGTAATATTTAAGATTTTTCCTAAAAGTTTCCATTCTCAAAATTTCAGTTTAAGTTTGTAACGTTTCATTATTCTTGGATGAGCGCCAACAGGCTATTGCGCAATTGATAGGGGATTCATGCAAGGTACCACGGTTTAGGTCCTTATCTGAGAAGCCGCGAAGATCTTACCATTTACAGATGTATACTGTAAAAGCAGCTTTTTCTCCTCAATTATTTTAAAAACTTAAAGTACCAAGGTTTGAGCCCTGGTCCTCCAGCTTGGAAGACAAGAATGGTCACAACACAACACAAATGTGGCTGCAGTTGTAAATCAACCAAATGGCACTTATGTAAACAATGTAATCTTTACGCTAGCCTTGATTCAAGAATATCTACAGCTGGAAATGATTTGTTCCTTACTTTATACTGATTTGCCTGGACCACCATGCATTCGCTCTATTTGTAAACACTAGCTAGTATTCCAAAGGTCGCTGGTTCGAATCCCGCTGTGGCCAGGCAAACTTTTCAGCCTGCCCAGAGTGGCTTACACTCGGAGTAGCATCACAACATCATAATATCATATTTACCCGAGTACAACATCACCATTAGTATATATAACTAGCTAGAGTCCTGTGAAAACCATCAGGGGTCGGTTGTACGGAAGGTGGATCGCGAATACCGCTATCCACCGGATAGTGATTTTTGTGAAACTTTCTAAACATCTTCAGTGACTGGCAAAGCCCACACTAAAGTTCATCATTTTCGAGTTAAAGTCACTTTTTACTTCTTGCGAGTTCAATATCCCTGATGCCATTCCTTTTTATGACTTTCCGCAACAATCGAAAAAAAAACACAATCCGTTGGATAGCGGTACACACCTTTCGTAAACCGACCCAGACACACTTACATTATCATCCCCTTGTTTTCGCCTCCATTCATTTACCGTAGGCTCTGTCCTCTGGAGTCACCATGTCAGACAACTTGATTTGAAATGAAAAGGAATCGCAAAAGCGTTGTCAATTGATGAACTGTTTGCAATCATGCAATCCTTTAAATGCTAAAACGACAAAGACATTCGACAATGTACAATATCTTCATAATTAAAAAGGTTAATGAGTTATCATGACCAGACTTTGGAAAAAGTCCTTTATATGTTTGAAATCTTTAACGATTAGGGCGAATATTTGATGGTAATATACATTCCGTATATATTGGTCCTGTGTTACTTTTAATCCTAGGTAGCCAAAAACTCGGTATTTTGTATAAATTCAAGCATCCATTCAGTTTCGAATATTGCGGTCTGTGGCGTAGCAGTGGTTGCGCAATTTTAATCATGTTTTAACTTAATGTAGAAAGATCATTCATTAATATATATTGTCGAAATTTTGGACGCGCAGACCTAGGAACTAGACGATTATCATTATGTCATACTCAGGAAAGCAAAACCGGAATTATGACGAGCGTGAAAGGTCACCCATTGTCAATGTTTTCTTCTTCCAGGAAAACCCGTGTGTAGTTCAGGGAAATACTCAACCGTTTATTTTTAATCATATTTCGTGCCGACGTTTTAAATACGCGAGATTTTGCCAGCATTAGTGACCGGACTGGTTTGAAAAGATTTTTACAAACGAATGCCGTGATTTTTAGAAAAAAAGACCAGCTCTTCGCCGTTTACGAAACATAGTTTAAATACCAACGATTACCATCAATTTACATATTACTTTAGATATGATAATTTATTATAATGTGTCACATGATAATTTATACATTGATTTCTGTTTCATTTTAAACGTGAGTAAAATGTTCATACAACCAGCCTTTGAAGGTATTAAAATTTTCACGATTTTGAAAAACAAAAGATGTATGAAAGTGTAAGAATTTGAGGATGTCTAAGTTTGTTGTTAAGTGTTAAAATTTACAAATAATTTGTTTGCATGATTTGGTAGTGTTGAAATATCCAAATTCACTTCACAACCGACCAATCAAATTTAATGAAAGTTGGCATAATATTTGATGAATTAAATGCTTAGCACGGAAGCGAGGCATTCAAGCTGGTGAAACCCCGTTTCACATTAGCATAATATGATAAATATAATCAGTGTTCTTTTAGAGCCGTCAGAGAACCACAAGTTGACGCAGAGTACCTAAACGAAATAACCAAACAAGATGCCTTGGTCAAACTACCAGTTATGCCGCCTTCAACAAGAGAAAGAAATATTGGCGAGATATTTCCCAAGAAAGCATCGATGGACAAACGTGAACGGCAGAACGAAAGTACAAGTCGACATGACAAGCAATAGCAACCGAAAATACACGTTGGGCATCACGTTAAGCGACGATTTTCCCCACGCGTGCCCAAAATTGCTGGTTGAATCTCCATTGTTTTTGCCGCAAAGAAACGGCACTCCACTGCCTTACAATAGCAACGAATTTCATACGCTGGATGATCCCAGTGGGCTAGTTTCGATTTGTCACTACGTGCTGCACGCTTGGACGAACGAGAACACGCTATATCAAGTGTTTATGAAGGGACGATTGTGGATCGAAGCTTACGAGGGACATTTGGCTTCAGGAAGGAATATGGATTTCTACTTACGACACCAACCTAACTCGTTGTATATGTGAAATTGTGGGACGAACGCTTCGGCAGAAAAGACCTCGTGTAAAATTTAATGCAATGTGCACAACTGCAGTGTCAGAATTGTCAAAGTATTAAATTCCGAACTTCAAGATAAAAAAGAGACAATTTTAACATTATTTTATCAAATATTTATCAATTTTTCGTATCATTACTTCGAAAACAGCTATTTCAATAAAGGTTGTCCTTGCAAAAGCGCAAGTGACGAAGAGTTGCTTATTTTCACCTCTAAACTCGGAATTATTTCTCTGCAACAGCATCGAAGGCACATAGAAAACTTATAACAGCAAATTTACTTGCTACAAAGGTAATTCCCTGGGCATCAGGGCCTATATAAACAATAACCCATCATCCCTTGCGCGCTCATAGTTCACAAGACAACCACAACTGAAATAGCTGTAAATTGGAACATTACATCGTTAAGATATAAAGTTTAAAGACTATTATATATAAATACTAGGTTTGGTTATAGTTAACAATTACAATATTCAAACGAAACCAGTGTCCATAGTGAAATGGCGAAATTACTGTAGGTGTATTAAAGTACGTTATATTATGTATTATTACATCGAATGTTTGATTCAAGTATATATGAATGCTAATTATTATGTTATTGTAATAAAACGATATTTAATTTTTTTTGTTTTGCAAATGAATTTGTTTCAACTTTATTTTTATAGGCATACCCAAGCATATTAATCATTTCTACAATTACCGTCAATTTAGTTTTCATCTTTTTAGATTATTTAAGCATTTTGTTAGCGCCTGTATTTATAATTTACAATTTAATTCTCATGACACACAAGCCTAGTTGCCGCGTACTGTCTTATGCTACAAAAGTGTGACAAGGAACACCATTGAGCATCTCTCGATCTGGATAAGACCGCTGCCCGACTGGTACTTCTTTTCAATACCCAGAAGGCCTACCGCCTTTCCTAAAGTCCGATTCAGCCATGAATTTAATTTTACCGTGCAGATGTCCCCTCTTACCCTCGTGTTTCAACTCGTGTATCCTCGATATTCCTTGAACCACCCCATGACTCTTGTCCGTTATGTTGATCTAGAATGGATTTAACCGTTATATTTCATTCTCAAAACTCTCGCTTCTCAACTCTCATCAACTCTCATGGAAACTCTCGCTTCTCAACTCTCATGCAAACTCTCGCTTTTCAACTCTCATCAACTCTCATGGAAACTCTCGCTTCTCAACTCTCATCAGCTCTCATGGAAACTCTCGCTTCTCAACTCTCATGCAAACTCTCGCTTCTCAACTCTCATCAACTCTCATACAAACTCTCGCTTCTCAACTCTCCTCAACTCTCAACAAACTCTTGCCTTCGTCACTCACCTTGTGACCGTAATTCTCGAGCTCGTGCAAGACTGTGATTGGGAACTGTGTTTCAGCGAACAGAAACTCGGGATAAAGTTGATGATGCAACCTTGGCATTGATATAGCATCGTGAATATCCTTCTTAAACCAAAGATAGTTCACCAAAGTCTGTGGAAACACAATGAATAAAAAAAGACTCAAATTACCAGAGGAGTGCCACGCGAGGGGAAGGGTGTGGTATTACCACTACTCTCCCTCAAAACGTCGTCGGTAAAACAGCTTCAGTTGTGGAATACAAAATAAACAGCCGGCGCAGATTAATGTCTCGTTCATCGAACTGAACTGAACTGAACTTTATTGAGTTTTTTGTCAACGCTTTTTTAAGTTAGAAGCCGAGTAGCCAAGCCAGCCCGACAATTTGCAGTAACGCTGTATAAAATTTGAATCAGTGCCATCTTTCATGCTTTAAAAATTGATCGTTTCTATAGCTATAAAATTGAAGTATTTGCATAACATGACCAAATTGCCATCATAGCTTCACAACTGGTCAGAAAGTTTCCGCGAGACACGAACTCACGATGATAATAAATTAATAATAGGGATTTACTACGCGGCGGCTCCACGACGCGCCTTTAAAACAAAGCAAATTTTTACAGAAGGCAACATCTATGAATATTTTGTGGTCCTAAGAGCATTCTCAAATGCGTGGTCATACCCAATACAACGTCAGACTGAGCATTATCACATCCCTCGAGCAACGGGAATGCATTTTACGATGTGAGAAGTGTTTTGCAAGTCCATCTTATAGCAGACAGCAAATCGTTTTGGGGAACAAAATCGTTTGCAAGTCACACTAAGCTTCAAGCGGTTATTAAGGCCCTGTCACACGGTGCAATTTTTCTTGCAACTTGCAACGCAATTCTGCTCTTAAGGGATGTAAATTCGTGACAAATGTTTGGTATGTTAAAAATATACGGGCAAACTGTGATGGTATTCGCCAATCTCCCAAGAGTAGAAATGCATTGCAAGTTGCAAGACAAATTGCACCGTGTGACAAGTCATATACATTAATCAAATTCGAAAAAACTTTTCTTATTCAAATGTATTGACGCCGATTCGTCCAGGTTCCCATGTCGTCGACCTTAAGCTCCCTACTACGTACCTGTGCGACCGCAGTCGTAATGACAGTGCCGCCAGAAGCTCCCGCGACAATATCCACGTCCCCTTTCTCGTCAGTAATGATGACCGGAGCGCTAGAGGACTGTGGCCGCTTACCAGGTTGAATGAAGTTCACGGGC
Organism: Muricea muricata; assembly: GCA_963855995.1. Classification (NCBI taxonomy): domain Eukaryota; kingdom Metazoa; phylum Cnidaria; class Anthozoa; order Malacalcyonacea; family Plexauridae; genus Muricea; species Muricea muricata. Next base: position 11,315,556 of record OY979729.1, on the reverse strand, counting down.
GAGGGTTTTAAGCCGAACTCGTTGACCATTCCTGGAGAACTAAAATCATCCATCTCGTTGTTGTAGATGAGACCGAGGATTGCAGAACGAAATTTTGCACCGAGGCTGTGAAACAGACGGGAAATTAAAATAGAATTTCATTCAAGTTTAATTATTAATTTTATTCATTTATCTTTGCTACAAGGGCAGTATCACCACAAGGGTTGTTTGACGACGTCCTAGATACACCAATATATAACATGTACAAAAATAGAGCGAGATGTATATTATGTATTAGTAGAATCATACTAGTATACTAATACAAATGCTGTAATTTGATTGGCTCGATAGATAACGAGTAGAAAAACAATAATTTTTCTAATGCCTTTTTTTTCAATTTAAAGAAAATTTGTGGTATGTATTTTAGCACAACGACTTAAAAATCAATTTGTCTGTTGCAGACTTCAAAAAAGACTGAGATTTTAATTTTTTCAAATTTGACCCTATAACAACAAGTGAAGTGGCGGCTATACAGGATAGTACTGACGCCGTGCGACGTCACCTGTGATCTATTACGATACATCATACCTGCCCAAAAATGAAATCTGTTTGTGGAATAACAAGCTTTACTTACAATCCATTGACAGTTGTCGTGACTGACACAGTATCACCATTCTCGGCCACAACGACAAGATGTGTCGTCCCGTTCTTCAATGGGACATCGTAGCCAGCGCCATCATAATACGCAGCATTAAACGTCTTTTTGTCGGATATCTTTGAGCGTAATTTATCGGCGTATTTTTGGTCAAGCATCTGCTTGGTGACCTACGTTGGGTAAAAAAAAATACGCATCATTTTTGTCGTTTCTTTCTTTAAGCCTAGTTCTCTCACACACAGCCAAATAAGCCACAAGTTTGTTGCAAGAATTTCACCAACTTGCAGCACACCAAAGGACACACTTACAAATCTTACAAATCGCTTTGCTTGTTCGAAGTTGTCAAAGCGTTTAAACAACTTGTTGACAACTTGTAACAAACCTGACGGCAATATTTGAGTTGTTACAAGGTTGTCCCTCATGTAACAACTCTGATACAGACCTGTTGTAACAAGATTGTCACATAGTTGACAACACAAGGCTGTAACAATATATTAATATCATGACTGTATCAGTCTTGTTGGAAAAACCTTGTAACAAGTCTGATAGTCCCATCAAGCTTGTTACAAGTTGTTAACAGCTCGTTTTAAGACAATAAGACAATATTTTCCAGCTTGCGTACAATCTGATCATTTGAATGGTTCAGATCAAATTTACCTCATTCACAGATTTCTCATAATCTGGGTCGCCCAGTTTGTAGCGTCTCGCATAAGCCATTTGAAATGCTTCGATTATTCTATGAAATGTCAGCGCTGTGTTGTTTTCAATGTCGTTGTGCGTCAGATGATAACCTAGAACAACAAAAAAAATGACGGTCGACTCCGGAATTGCTAAAGCTTGTGGGTACGAGAAGTTTAAAATAAAAAATGTTCAAAGAAAAATATATTTGTTCATTGCCTCTTAACCAATCATAAAGAAGCTGTCGGCGGGAAGAAATGTTAAAAGCAAATGATTTTGTCGAATGTACATTTTCGTATAAGCAAATGAATTGGTAGATAACTTGAGAATCTTATTCATCAAATGTTCCGCTTACTATACAGTAACTAGTTTTTAACTAAATTTGCGTTGCATGCAATAAACTGGAAGATTTAGAGAATATCTACACATTTAAAAATCTCGCCAATTGCAGCAAGTTTATCGAAAGGCCATCAACAAGTTGTGTTCGCACTGCTTGTCCTAAGTTGTCAACAAGTTTGAAACAACTTTTAACAGGTTTGACAAGAATATCACACTTGTCACAAGGTTGCTTTAACAACTCTGATACAAACCTTTTTAGCAAGATTGTCACAAAGTTGACAACACAAGGCTGTAACAATAATGTTATATCATAACTGTATCAGCCTTATTGGAACAACCTTATAACAACTCTGACAGTCCTTTCTTGCAAGTTGTTAACAGCTTGTTCCAAACTTGTTCCAACAACTCGAAACAAGAAGTGCGAACGCAATTTGTCAACATCATGTAAAATTGTTACAACTTGTTTGCAAGTTTTTTCGCAACTTGTGTACCTTTTAGAATATTCAACACCAATGATAACACGGGACCACTCGTTGGTGGTGGCGTTGTTATTATCTTCCCTTTCCCGAAAGGTTGTTCAATTGCGTCTCGGAATCGAACTTTGTAATTCTTAAAATCGTCCATCATGAACTGCCCTCCGTGCGCATTAATATCCTTGACCATCTGTTCACCGAGGACGCCCTTGTACATTGGGTCAGCATTTCCAGCATTTGCAATGATCCTCAATGTTCTAGCGTACGTTGGCCTCTTCAGAATATCGCCTGCCTCAAGAGCACGTTGGCCTTTGTACGTAAACACATCTCTGTAAAATTCAGAATGCCGCCTAATCAGAGGAATTAAAGAGTGGATCAGAGAGTAGGGATTCAAGATGTCAAATACAATCCAACTCAATCTTCGATTAATCTCGACCATCCGTACTCCTGTGCAAACTTTCTGCATTTGCTATCGATTTATTTTGTGTTTACAGTCACTATTTTTGAGTTTTATGCAAAATTTGCAGGTGTAAAAATTACCCAAAATGGCCTTTTTTCTTACTTTAAACTTTTGTCTTTCAGTACATGAAATTCCCAAACTTTGAGTGCGATTGCGAGGGATTTGGACACATTGACTCCGTTTTCAGCTAAATTGATGGCCGGTTCAAACAACTTTTTCCACGGTAGTTTGCCATATTTTTTCCACGCGGCTTCTATACCCTTTAATTCTCCCGGTACGCCAACTGCAAGACCACCTGCGAGAACAGATATCGGTGAAGTAAAGTGGAGTTGGGCAGAGTGGACTGCAGTACAATGAAACGAAATGAAATGAATTGAGTTGAAATGAAATGAACTAAGGTAAAATGAGATGAAATAAAATGAAATGAAGTAAAATAGAAGTGAAAGAGAAATGAAGTGAAGTGAAAGTAAAGCGGAAGAAATCATGACAGGATACTATTCAAATTTAACAAAAATACCATCAAACCTACCCATAATCGCTTTGGTCAGATCACCGTGAAACATATCTTTGTTTGCCAGAAGCGGAGCATTTTCTCTGAAATCAATCATTTCCGAGAAGCGCGTGTACCTATGGTAGACCAGCATGAAGCCTCCCCCACCTAACCCGGTGGAGTGGGGATGCACCACACCCAAACACAACATCGAAGCGATCGCCGAGTCCACAGCCGACCCTCCATGGTGTAAGATATTTCGTCCAATCCTTGAGCACTCTGCGTGGTCGGTGGCAACCGCGGCGTGGCTGTATTCGTGACGTTTTGATGACGACCCTGCTGCCATGCTGAAATCAGAAGAGTAGTACACCGCAACATCAGAACACTGTAAAATAACCGTAATAAACAGTGTAAAGCCAATGTAAGCAATTCTTAAACTTGCAAATTTTGTACAAAACTGAAAAAGAATGGTTGTAAGGGCACAATAAGTCGTGAACGAATACAAAAACTTTGTGCGGAAGTACGAATGGTTTAGGCGACACGTTTTGGCCGAAGTAACCACTACCGGAGGCGTAGTTTAGCAGTTCCGCAGACATTGAATGCTACCAAGTACCAATCTTTATCTTCGAGAGTGCGAGAGAACGTGATCTGACCAAATTACTTAACTAATTCAAGAGCACTTCGTTTGTGGTAGACTTTGTTTCTGGAAAGCTTCCGCAGCCGGCTTATCGATTGACCTGCAAGGGCTACTTCAGATCCGCTAGAACACCAAATACCCAGTACGTTGGGTTAACTATGTCCAGCTGATCTGATTGAGAGTAAAAGACCTGGAACTAGCTACCGAATAAGAGTCCATTTTGCTGTTTTTGATCACTTATATCTTTTATTTTCCTTCATGAAACTTGTTGAAACTTTGTAATCATGTTCAGTAAAGAAAATTATAAGCGCACCAGAAATTTGGAACCGAAGTAAATTATACTTAATGAGAAATTTGCTAGCAGTTTGGATCGAAAAATGGGTTTCCATTTGACAACTAGTGCCAGTACTTTTCCGGGTTTTCAGATCACCTAGGTTAAATACATTTTTAAACGGCAAATTTCCAACGAGTTTCGAGGGCGCGATCTTACGGGCGTTACATATAGGTGTTTTATGTTTATATTCTAGCTGTCACAGTTGACGTAGGTTTTATTTTTTTTCAATTTTTTTAAAAGCTTTTTTCCAAAGTTTTTCTTAAATATGTTTCTGTTCTGTAACACAACCTCTCCTTCCTTAAACTATTGATTTCAATTAAATTCGATACATGGTCCATGATGTCTTACGCTACCATTAACAAGGTCCCTCACATCGCGTGTCTATATTAACCGCCATGTATAAAAGAGGTTAAAGATGACGATATTACATTGGCTCATCGCGAAATCAAGCAAAACCCTCAGACTTTTTCGTCTAAATATCAATATTTATTTCTGCCAAAATTCAACCGGACTTACCCTCCCATCATAAAACGTTTCTGTTTTCTTAACATGATGTCCTTTTCGTAATTATCCAACGCAACTTTCGCGAGGGCCGTTATAAACAAAACAAAAACGAACAAGAAGCCCAAGCTAAATCCCAAAGAAAAGCCTATTTTTCCCTTTCTTCTTCGGGGTGAGTTTGTTTCCGACTTCTCCATACTTTCCCTCAATTCGCTTTAACGGTTTCTTGGCCAAAAAAAGACTTAGCTATTAAACTGCTTTGTATTTAAATGTCTCACATATCTTTATTTATTTCGCACAGGCTACATGTTTATTCATGTTTACCAGTCATTATACCACCAGCACCACGTGCAGCTAACACAATAAGTGTGAGGACACAATATAAATTAGCATAAATAAACGTATATTTGTATTTCTGGTAGCCTGCAGATGCCGGCAGGCCGGTGATTTTCGTCGTCCAGGTGAACTTTATAAGTGCTGGAACGATGAGCAATGTTTGCATGAATTTAAAGCCTGTACTCCACTTCAACCGTATTGTAGCAAAACATAACGTATTTCAGAAACAGAACTAATGATATGGGCACAATAGAATAACGCTAAGTTTCGCTACGACACGATTCAAGTGGAAAACGTGCTTAAGACGACGGAAATTGACATTCAACAACTATAAACATCCTAGACAAATTTTAATACACTTTTCTCAAGCTATTTTTTCATCTTCAAAAAACGCCTTTATCGAAAACCAAGTTATAAGTTTATAACTGAACATACTTTTTGAATCAAAGTAGATGAAAGGTCTAAATTTCGACATTTTTACCGCAACATTCTATCCTATACAAGTAAAAGTATCTCTACCGTACAAGCATGGCCACTCTGTATTTACACATATATATATACATGCACCCATGCACGCAACTTAATTACACTCCACACTTTTTTATATTTCATATATCTACGTTTTATATTTAGAAGTTAAGCTAAGTTATGAACTACTTTTTGAAATGTATTATGATATTTACGTTCAATTGACACCACGGTCAAATTCGAGCACATGCGCGAATTCGTGGGAATGGCGGTAAAAAATACGGAAAAATGTGGAAAAAATAGTAAAACGAAAGTGTGCAGTATAAGGAAACGTACAAGACACAGAATTTCGCCACTTTTCCTTGTATTAAGATCAAGTTATTCTGGATTTACATTCTTGTCATTTTCTTCGCATTTTTCTAACACTTTGGTAAAAAACAAGCCTTTTTTGCTATTTCCAGTGTACTTTTTCGCGCACGCGCAGAAGTTCGACCGTTGTGCGGTCAGCGGTACTTGACTGCAATAATGTAAATACTTGATATTATACTATATTATATTGCATCAGCGCATAAGATATTTTCCATGAGTGACGTGACCGTCGCATTGCCCAGAACAGTGGACAAAAAAATGGCCTCAATGTCTCGTTCTTCAAACGTGCTTAAAGTTAGTGCTGTTAGAAGTATTCGACCACTGCGATCCCGCTGACCAGGTTTTGTTGACGACGCATGCTCCTCCAGCGCTCTGTGACACTTGTTTTGGGTGACCTGTACCTGCGAAGCATCGACAAGACCCTCCGTCTCTAAATGGATGACATTGCAATGTTAGATATTTACTCATCACGAATGCCTTAGAAGACCAATAGCTGTAAGCACTCAAATACGTTCGATTGTAAACATCGCCCAACTCAACACTAACGGGGGGGGGGGGGGGAGGGGGGTGAGGGTTGCGAGTTAACTTGGTAAGAGTTGATGAGAGTTGAGAAGCGAGAATTTGCGTGAGACTTGGTAAGAGTTGACAAGCGAGAGTTTGCATGAGAGTTTTCTCTACCTTATTGCCCGGTCAAACGAGAACAAGACTTTCTGCTTGAGAGATAAGAGACGAGACCTATAACCACCATAACCACCTTTCCGACTACACGATGTAGTCTAAACCATCAATGTAATACAGTGATCCAAATTGGCGTACTTTATTGAACGAAAATATATACAGTATACTTGCCTGGGTTAAACAGCAGCAACGACTTCACGAGTAGTGTTTCGGTCTCGTCCATTTGCAAACGTCGTATTTTCTCTAGACTGAGGTCAATCTTTCCCGGTAGCTCGGCTCTTAAATTTTCCTCGCTCCACCGCACGAAAACATCCCTCAGGGCGCCACTGACGTCATTCTCGGAATCAGACGCCTTCGGAATCATCTCGAAACACATCAAGTTGAAGAGAAATAATTTGCTCCAGTTTTGTCGCAAAAGTTCCAGCTGGTCGGGGTAGTAGAGCTCGGCAAAATATGGCAAATTTTTTGCCCATTTGATGCTCATGAAAAGCCAACGGGACGCTGTCTCGATGTGTGTCTCCGCGGGCGCATTTGACGACGAGTTACGACGATGTTCCGAGCGTGGCGAGGTGCGGCAGGCGAACTTCGCAATGCCTGTTGGGTCGGCTTGGTAAATGTGCGGTAACCGTTGATTACGCAATGCGATGTGCGGAAAAAAATGAGATTCTTTATGCTTTTCCATCGAAAGAAAATCTGAAAAACAAAGCAGTACGTTAGCTCATAGAAGACCGCTCATTTATTCGATCTTCATCCAAAATAGTTAACGACAAGGAACTTAAAATAGAGAAGCGTTTTCACTTGTTATTACTCTCTCACACATTGAGCTGTCGTCAACACTCGAGTCAAACTCTCACTAACCCTCAGTTCTCAAAAACTCTCATGCAAACTAACTTACTCTCACAAACAAACTTCTGCTTGCCAACTATCACTCAGCCTTTTTATAATCTCGTTCGACCAAGGACACGAGAGTTGATAAAACGAGGCAAACTTGCCAATCAAACACGTTCACCGACTTTCGTCTTTGTTCAGAAACTCAAGTTTCAAATTCTCATCGCAGACAGCTCTTAATTATTAGGCGTGTTCAGTCTTTCCATGTAAATAAAAACGTCGCGCATCCTTAAATCAATCTAAATGCTTCTACGAAAAGAATACTTCTTCCAACGTTTAATTGCGCACACTACTTCTCCCAATGTGAAAACACATAAAATGCAGCGCGGTATTGGAGAGCAATATAATAGCTATTGTCTCCCGTAGAGGACACAATCCTTATCACAGAAGATTCGCCAGTACGAATACACACAAACAATTGGCAAATAAAAGCTTAAGACAAAAAGCTGTTTGCACGCTTACAGTGTCACACGCTATGTAAAAGAAATTGAAGCATACAATAGCGCAATCTTATCAAATCTCAGCGAACAGTCAGCCAAGTGCTATGAATGTTGACTTATGTCAGTAAAAAACGCAAGCCCGACAAAACATCCAAATAAAGCGAAAGCTTTGTTTGTTCTTTTCACGCTTTACCTTAACTTTGATTACGTGAAGAAGGCAGGAAGGAAGCCTGTCTTTTTTACAAGTCTGAGGCAAACTTTGAACAGGCTGAAAAATATCACGAACTGTCCTATTGAACTTGCGACGCCATTGATTACGATTGTTTTCGACCTTGGAACGGACTGTCGTCATCTTGCGATTTATCTTACAATTTATCAAAAAGATTTTTATATGCAAATCTGCCTCGCGTTATAAATAGCAACTGGGTATATCTTAATCTTTCTTACAGATGACTTTAAATGTATAATTTCGATGTCATATATACTAAATTCGCTGTAAGCAACGACAGAGGGCGTGAATTACATACTGTAACTACACGATTTTGCCATTAGCTGCTGTATTGGCTCGCCAATGAACAATGTTAAATTCAAGCAATATGAGATGATCATATGAGAATATAACTTAAATTTAGTAATATATAACGCCTTTCATATAGTAGTTCATAACATACAGCCCAAAATTTGGTGGCACATAACCCCTTTCATGTAGCAGTACATAACCCCTTTCATATAGCAGTACATAACCCCTTTCATATAGCAGTACATAACCCCTTTCATGTAGCAGTACATAACCCCTTTCATGTAGCAGTACATAACCCCTTTCATGTAGCAGTACATAACCCCTTTCATGTAGCAGTACATAACCCCTTTCATGTAGCAGTACATAACCCCTTTCATGTAGCAGTACATAACCCCTTTCATGTAGCAGTACATAACCCCTTTCATGTAGCAGTACATAACCCCTTTCATGTAGCAGTACATAACCCCTTTCATATAGCAGTACATAACCCCTTTCATATAGTAGTACATAACCCCTTTCATATAGTAGTACATAACCCCTTTCATATAGTAGTACATAACCCCTTTCATATAGTAGTACATAACCCCTTTCATATAGTAGTACATAACCCCTTTCATATAGTAGTACATAACCCCTTTCATATAGTAGTACATAACCCCTTTCATATAGTAGTACATAACTCCTTTAGCTTAAATATAGTGGTACATAACCCTTTTCACATACAGTAGTTTATAACTATAGCTTTAAAGAAGTAGTACATAACCCATTTCATATAGCAGTTCATAAACCTTTCCTGTTATGATGCAAGTAAAATCGTTTTTCATGCACCGATCGTCACTTGTCAATCAACCTATGTCCATAAAGAAGTGAGACACCTTATAAATTTGTGTTTTCGAAATGAGTGCAAAATTTTAAAACGTTTTAATATGGTTATGAACATATAGTTGAATATACCAACGGAGCAGTATTTATTGCCTTTCCTTTATGTGTTCTTGTTCTTGGTAGATTTCTTGTAAGCAAATACAGAGCTTAATACGTTGAGCCCGTATTTACAGAGGTACAATTATATTGTTTTGAAAAAAATGTCTACTTTTTGCCCTTAAAAATATAGATATATTGAACTATCAGAGGTGTTAAATCCGGGATAGTTTGTTTGTGTATGCACAGGGTATTCGAAGTTGTTTGTCCCAAACTGTTTGTGCCAAGTTGTCGTGTTTGCCCCACGCACAAAGGAATCGACAGTTGAATTAATCGTCCGGTCTTTCTTATCGTGACATGTTCATTAATTTAATGGCCAGCGTGTCTGCAAAACTAATGTAAAGAAGTGAACTGATTTCCTGGCGGAATGCGATGAAATTATTATATAAAATCATCACGAAAGCACAGATTATCGATAAATGCCTTTCAATTACACCTCGCGAGATAACATCTTCCAGAAAGCATTATGTAAATTTGTGTGAATCCCTTTCTAAACCGATTGCTCACTAAATGAACACGCGTCAAAAGGTCGAAGAGATGACTGCATTTGCCGCTGCATGGGGCGGCAGATGTGTTCGAAAAAAAAAACGAGCAAAGGAACACACAAAAACTTAAACGAAGATATTCAAGATTAGCGAAACTTAACCTTCAACATATCTTACAATCAGAAATATTATTGTTCAACAAGGTCTGCTAGCTGTCTTCAATTAATATATTCGACAAAAACGAGAAAACCTAAGAGTTGCGTGAGAGTCGATATGAGAGCAAAAATTGTCATCAAGATCTGATAGGCTGAGACGGAGTTGGCGGATGAACGCGTGCGAGAGTTAATTCTTAACAACTTTATGGACCACGCGAGGTGTGGACTATATATATTTACTGAATGAGTTTAAAGGTTGCTTTGAATTTTTGCCGTTGGGGTGAAAATTTAAGAACTACTATATAACAACAAGCTTCCCTCCATCAGGCAAAGTACAAGTTTATACGCCCTTAGGGATTTTCTACAAATCATCTATTTGCAGCTTTGAGCCCTGGTGAAAGTCTCTTCACGAGGGCTGATCGAAAATGTGGCGGATTTTAGCCTGTAGCTAATTGGCCTAGATATTTCGTCGACGATCGATCGATCGCCTTTGTTCCAATTTAACAGTAGAAAATACTCAAAATTTGGAAATAATGTATTTGGGTTTATAATGTGATATTGGAGCATCCACAAATTTGCATGACAAAAAAATTCGTTGACTAAATATTTTATACTGATGAACAAATTCTTCACTGAAAGAAGATATCATGCAAAGAACACGTTTCGAACTATAGGAAATGATGGACTGGTAGACTTTTAGCTTTAAATAAGCGCCGGCTTTGTATAGAACCTAAATTCTCCGTGGGGTGGTCGGAGTAGACTTGATCGTCTGTTTCCAGATGGGCACAGTTACTTTAGTGTAGCACTTGGAGCAAATGCAATATCTTTCACAGTTATTCATTAGACGGCGGGACCTCTTTAAAAGGTTTTGTGCTTATATACTCCGCACCGTGAAACATATCGAAGCGCCATATGCTGAAGCGTTTAGTAAATGGCATATTCGATTGAACATACGGTTATAGACCACACAGTATGAGAAAAGTAGGCAGGAATTGTACACGTATGTCTAAAGATATGGCTGCTGGATACTTAAGAGTTAACACTGGTTTCGACTGGATCAGTTAGGTTGAGCCGGATCACTAGTAATATTGGCCAACCTCCTTTTCAGCTAATTCGCACACACCAAAGCATAGCCCACAACATGACCTATAGCAAAGACTATCTACCTTTAGTAGTACACCCAGTCCACGTGATACATCAACGGAACAAAGTAGCACAGGAAACGCGCGTGAATCGATCGACTCTGTCACGATAAGGCAAGATTATTCGAGATAATAGCCAAATAGCATGTGGTCACAAGTGGCTTAGCCGCTAAAACGGTTTGCAATGACGCTGCCAGGGTCATGATCAACCCGCCCTTGAGTATATACAGCAAGATTACGCAAAACCAACGGTGCAATTAACCGAGAAAATATTATAATGTACTTTATAACTTACGTAAACAGTACATAGTCGTGATAATTACATTATTTTCTCGAGTTTTCATTGCATCAAGTCATCAACAAGCGCTGAACTTAATGCTGCAAATCTTGCTTGCATGCTATAAAGTTCTCAAAATAAAATATCCCATACATTTGCTCCGTTGTTGAAGCTTTAAGACGGCCTGGTTTTTTATAGGCCACGTCGACGAAGGGTCTACACGCAGAAATGGGAAATATATTACACAAAAATACGTTATTTTCAAGCTCTAAATGCCGCTAATTGAGAGTGAAATTAAAAACAAAATGCTTAAAATGTATATAGAAGGGAAAAGGTTTCTAAATCGCCAAAACGACTATTAAATTGCTGACCGCTAGTAAGCAAGGTTATAACAACATGCGAGTCAGGTCTTATTTCGACTTTTCAAAAACTCAAAAGGAAAGATAATTGATTTGATAAAAACATGACAACGTATTAACGGCGTTTCTTACTAATGCAAAACTCATGAGACAAGATAAGATTGACTTTGCGATGCTCCTATTATAAATATTCGTAAAGAATCGCAAGATGTTATGGCTTATGCCCTGCATGCAATCTCTCTTCAAGTACGATCTTCTAAAGTCATTAATTCTTCCTTTAACTTGCGGTATATAGAAATCTTCTGAACAAGTTTAGAAACTTCACATACAAACAAATCAGATCATATAGCCGAAAAACTGCCGAAAATATAAATTTGATGTTCTTTTAATGTTTTGTTCCAATTTTAATTCCAAAGTTATGCTTTCATATGCACGCGCGTTTCGAGGCTATACCTTGCACATAAACAAAAAAAAACGTTTCGGCCAAAAGCAGACAAGCGAAGACCTAAATGTTTCATACAAAAATAAAAGAAATATTCACTTTTTTATTTCTTTGGCGCTTTCTTTTATTTCTCATTTCTGCGCTGTCCGCATTTATTGAACGCGAGAATCACTTATGTTGTCGGAAACGGATATTCTCGCCCTGATTTTCGAGTTTAGGCTACAAAACCATTAATAACCCTATTGTGTAACACAAAAAATAATTCAACGCGCTTTAAAATAAACTAAGACCATTAAGCCATTAAGGGCAAAAGGGCAATAAACATACAGTAACCTTTATTCAAATGAATACAGACTCAACTCCCTTTCATATCACAAAGAAAATTACCCTTCGAAACCGCAAATCTCGAACCATTTTTGTTTGAACACAAATACTGAAACACGTTATATGCGTAACTCTATATACAATATACCCAATTTATCGCGCTAGCTTTTTAGATATGGCTCGCTACCTCCTAAAATATACATCGGGCATTTAACATTGGAATTTATTTAACATATTTTACCTTTTTCGTAGTAACTCCCAGCAACTCCAGGTCTTTTCAAACCGTAGTTCATTTCTTCGAGGCACTTGTCCACAGGAGTGCTAATTTGGCAACACTTGCATGTAGTGTCTTTCGCCCAACCATGTTTGTAAAATATCTTCGCCTCTTCTGCTCTCAAGCCCTTGCCGATCAAAGGTTCGCGTGGGTTCATTTTTGCGTGCAATACGAAAGGCCTTGTTTCGCGCTATCTCTTGATAGCGCGCGTTTCAAGGTCTCAAGGTGAAACTGCGAAAAAAAAAACACATACACACAAACATCGCTATTTAAAAGTCACCTTATTAACGCAAACACAATGAAAAAATAAATATACAGTATTCATAAGAAAATCAGTAGGGCACTTTTGATGTTTCACATACCTTCTCGTGTTTTGGGTTCAATAGATGAATGCCGTACTACTTCCAAGCTCAGATGAAAAGACTGATTAGCGGTTGAAGCAGGCTGCGTTTATCGCCGGCGTAGTGCACTCGGCTTTAATAGGCTTTTTCAACGTGCTTAATAATCGAAATTGAATATTAACGCGTCATCAAGAGCCTTATTTTTAATCACGCGACGTTTTGCGTAACAAATTGAAAGTCGCTTTGAATTATTTGCACCGTGTAGGCAACGCGGGGCGATGAGCGGAAGCGCAACGCAAAGTGCCCTAATGTAGCGAGAAGATAAGTCGGCGCTTGCGAGAACTCAATGTGTCAATGGCGGGAAAAACTCAACTAACTTCATACAAGGTTTTCCAGCTTGTGCACTGTTGGAAAGTCGGTTAAAACATACAAAAGCTTTGAAATATCGTTCGCAGTAAGATATTTCGTCCTTTACAAGAATTTAAACGGTTTTCGTTGGCGGGTTTTTTTGCTTTTATCGCAAAACAGAAGGTCGAGTGAACAGTTGAGTGGATATCAGCTCGCATATTTATGAGGATGTTATCAAAAACAGCGAAGTCCGCCAGATGTTTTTCTCTCATGTAAGACAGTCAGGAAAACGCGGACTCTGGAAGCCAAAGCAAACGGTTTCGTGGGACTGCAGGGAAGCGCGCTAATCATACAGAGACGTATGATGCGATTGTCGTGAGCCTAAACTTATGAATATACTTCTTGACCTGGAGTGAAATATTTTCTCTGCAGGATACGATATTTTCAAAAAACTTCGTGAAAACTATGCAACAAAAACATGACAGCGATGAATTCTGCTACATTTGCAGAAAATTTGGAACTTAAACGTTTATGGTACTAATTAAGTCACTGTTTTATGAAGGATAAAAGCCCTAATATCTTCGGCAAAATTAGAGGTTAAGACTGCAGCCAGTAGTTCCCTATGACTCCGGATGCAAGTTTGATATCAACTTGCATCAAGCATGTTCGCTTTGAAGTCTCAGAGAATTTCAGACATGATGTAACTTGCAGACTTTCTGCAAATTGTCGATACAAATTGTACCAAGCTTGTGGATAAAAAGTTTTTAAATTATAGCGGCATATACTAAGCTCAATAATTGGGTCGCCCATATTCATATGTCCGTGTTATGTTCTTTTGCTCTGTGATGTGTATGATGAATATGGACTCTCCAGTTATTTTTTTTTTGGTCATGTTTTGGTACCTCACTTTTGACAATCAGCTTGCATCAAGCCTCTAGACAACTTGAAGCAGTCCTGCCATCATCAAGCCGAAGCAAGCGCATCCTGATATCGGCTTCATGGCTGCATGGCTGCGTGCATGCAACTTGAGCGCTTTGGCTTGGTCAAAGAGTCCGGAACACATGTAAAGTTCTGTACTTATTCCGTATCTTCTTCCTTTCATCCACAGTCCCAGCACACAGCTTGATCTCCATTATTTCTATGCGATCACAACATGTCACGGTCAGTCAGCTTGTACCCACGCTGCTAGGCGCGAAAACTTCATTGTTGCCACTAGAATATGAAGGCAAAATGACATTTAAGACACAGCTAGGCCACAGCGTGTATATTTTTGCTTCAACTTCACTCTTTACCCACGTTAAAGTGTTTATGCAACGAAATTTCACCCCGACGTTTTTTGACCTCAGTGTAGAGATGACGTAAAATGGGTTGGCAACTTCTTTTACAGAAGTTCATTGTCTGGCTTCTTTCGTGAGAAATTTAGCTTTGAATAACATGCAAATATAATACTTATGACATCACAGTGCATAATGCATTTTAAAACAACACAGATTTTCGAACAATTTAATTTTGTCGAACAAAATTCCAAAATTATAACTTACAAAATTCTGATTTGCTGTATTTTAGTGCAACTTTTGGAAATTTATCATGGATACTGTGAAAGAAATTTCTGCAGCACTAAAAACTCATTATGCACTGTAATGTCATAAGTATGATATTTGCATATTATTCAAAGCCAAATTTCTCACGAAAGAAGTAAAATGATGAACTTCTGTAAAAGAAGTTACCAACCCATTTTACGTTAACTTAACACTGAGGCCATAAAACGTAGGGGTGAAATTTTGTTGCATAAACACTTTAAGTTGTGTTGTATTTGTGCATATGGCATTCCCTCGCATTCACGTTCGTCGTAAACTGCCTAGCTTGCTCCGAGCAGGGTTAGCGCTCCGGGCTTAAAGTTTGACCAATGTATCCATTGTTTTAGTTTCTGTAATCAGCATGTCGGTTGAATTCGAAGCTTCAGATGGTAAAACTACGACTTATCAGTGTTGGACAAAGCACTCGATTGACTCGAATTGTTTACTTGAGTAAAAGCAAAAAGTAACACCTCAATTTGTACATAAATAGAAGTCAAAGCACTGACTGAAAATTTTTTTGGTTGAAAATTTTACTTAGGTAAAAGTATTGGTGGAATAAATTTATCTATATATTATCAATATACATTTATTTGGGCGGCAGTAAACCAGAGGTAACAGCATTGAGCCACAGCCTGGCTGAGCCAAGCACATTCCCACTGGTCTACGTTACTGGTTAACACTGCATGCTATGTATGCGATGTTTCCAAGCTTGATTATAAAAAAATGCTGGGAAATTGCTTTTGAATTTTACGTTAACAGAGAGTCTAGGTAACTTGAAGGCAGGAAACTCTTATGCAAACTTTCGCTTCTTAACTCCCACCAACTCTCATGTAAACTCATGCTTTTCAGCTCTCATCAACTCTCATACAAACTCTCGCTTTTTAACTCTCATCAACTCTCATGGAAACTTTCCCTTCTCAACTCCCATCAGCTCTCATGCAAACTATCGCTTCTCAAATCTCAGGAACTCTCATGCAAACTCTCGCTTCTCAGCTCACATCAACTCTCATGCAAACTCTCGCTTCTCAACTCTCATCAACTCTCATGCAAACTCTCGCTTCTCAACTTTCCTTAGCTCGCATCCTCATCCAACCTGATTTTAAAAGGTTGACGGTTGTATTATGCGAAAAGTTTGAGCTAATAAGTTGAAAGAATTGGAGTAAAATATTGAACATTGCCTCCGCTTACGTCAACCAAAAGAAACATAGTAACCTTGCAGCTATGTGTAGCTTTTCTTCTGATGAAATGTACGTGGCTTCATTTGACTTTTGATACGCCAACAGGTACCAGTTCGTGGAGATTACTTCATGTATCGAAAAAGTACACACGTATTTTTACTATTGTCTCTTAACAAACATAAACTTTCAATGTTCAATGAATTACCAGCAAAATCCTGCTCTAAACGCCTATTGAAAATATACGTATTCCAACGACTTACGACCAAGTTAGATGGATTGCTAGATTGATCATTTTACAACTACGCATTTATGCCGAAAAACAAAAGTTTAGAACTGATGAATTCATGAAGTAAATGTAACAAGAATATAGTACGAAGTCCATCTTTAACGTAGTAATCTACTGGCGTTTCTGGTGTCGAGCTTGTTAAGTTAACAAAAGCTGGGGGAAAAACAAGGCTGTTTGAAGACAATCAAGTATACAAACCGACTTAAGACATCACTAAATCGTTTACTGTACGACAATGAATGAAAAGTGGTGTTGAATGACAACAGCGATTTTGAGTTAAGACAAAACTCTACGATTAAAAAACAGCAACATTGACAAACTTTGTATTCAAGAGTCCAAATTAGTTCTTGATGCTTTGAGCTAAGAGTTTGAAGAAAACCGACATACTGGCCGCTGTACAAAGTTAGCAGGGATAAACGAAGAGCGTTTATGGGACGAATGAGAAACGCTAACGGAGGTCAAAACTGATAAATTTTCGATTGTCCGTTAGAAGTATTAAATCAAAGAATACCAAAAGCAATCTATCGTGGTAAACTGTGTACTGTGTCATTGATGCTAATTTTTTGAGTGTCTGATATTTACAACAGCTCGCCAAAAGAAAAGAACACCTTGACATTTAAACAGTTCAGAAATATTCCATTTACAAATCCAAAGGGTAATTCGTTACTGATTTGTGCAGGAGTTCTTGATAATTTCAGAGCAATAAGTCTACTAATCTTTGCAACCAAGTGCGATAGTCGTAAAGTTAAAAGTACACTTCTCTTCAGAATGACCACAGGGAACAACATTACAAAACTGATGATGATTGACAGCAATTTATCTCCGAGTATGGAGCCCACAAACCCTGACATTGCAGAAGGAACAACGCTGACCATAATACTGCTGCTCTCATTGGTCGGAAATGGACTCGTGTGCTACTGCGGGCTCACTTCCACTCGTACCCAAGCCATGAACAATTTCATCGTCAATCTAGCATTCGCAGAAATGTTCCTCGCGATTCAGGTGCTTCCAGTTCACATCCACAAACAATTCACGGGAAGTTTTAGCCTGCTCAACCACAGCCTATGTCGAATCATCCAGTACTTCCACATGGCGACCTTGGGTGTTATCAACACGACTTTGACAATTATTGCATTTGACAGATATCTGTCAACATTTCAACCCACATCAAAGATAACTCTTCGCAAAGCTAAATACATGATTGCCTTGTCTTGGTCAATACCATTTCTAATCACCAGTCCTATTTTCCTCGACCTGACAGGAAATTCTGGGCAAGTGCGGCAGCTGTTGCTTCAGTGTGACGATCGCGATACCCACGAGATTGGAAAATTTAGCAAAACGTACTCAGTCATTCAAATCTCCTTGATAAGTATCATCCCAATGTGCTTACTAGCGGGAACATATTTTATGATGGTGATGAGAATCCTTCAAATCGATGCTCGTCATAGGAACCTTAAAATTTCACAAGCACCTGGTACCAAAAAATCGCCTTGTGGTACCTTTCGAGAAGAAGTCCCGGTCGCTAAGCGACGAGCATTGGTGATGAACTTTCTAGTCACATGTCTTTTCCTGTTCTGTTGGACTCCAATTGTAACAATATACACAGTACAAATTGTCCGAGGGCATAAAGGCCAGAAAGAAGATCTCCTTTATAACTTATTGACATATACTGCTTTAGCAAACTTGGCATGCAACCCTTTGGTGTATTGTTACTTTGATTCAGTGTTTAGAAACAACATATGTTGTTGTCTGAAACAGAAGTTCAACCCACAACAGGGCAGAAACCTGTCGACTGGCGGGAATAAGCCTTTGACGGAGGATAAATTGGGCGAGTTTAGCGTGAGCAAAATTAGTTCAGCATCAAGCAACTGCACCGACAAGGAGCCCCTGCTTATGAGGGACACAACACAGCGACCACCGCGTACGTCATTGTTTAGTAAAGATAAACTGGTCAGACTTGTTTGCAATACAAGACGGTACAGAAGTTTAGGTCTCTCAAGAAGTTCAGAGATATGAGCATCATGGAGATGCCCTAACCCCGGCGAAAATTTGTTCATGAAGTCATGAACTTTCATGGTCTGTTCATGAACGTTCATGAAAATGCATGAACGGTTCATGCTCTGTCCATCA
The DNA here is from genome assembly GCA_963855995.1 of Muricea muricata. Lineage (NCBI taxonomy): Eukaryota > Metazoa > Cnidaria > Anthozoa > Malacalcyonacea > Plexauridae > Muricea > Muricea muricata. Next base: position 11,297,015 of record OY979729.1, on the reverse strand, counting down.
AAAATTTTGCAGGCTGTTCATGAACAAGTTTTCATGGACTGTTCATAAAGCTCTTCATGAGCTGTTCATGAAATTTTGATCAATCAAAATTGAGTTCATTAACTTTGTATTCATAAACATATTAATTCATGAATGTTCATGAATGTTCATATCGATTATTTCATGAACAAATAATTCATGAAAATTTCATTAGTTTTCAGGTTGATGACAATACTTAACAATTATTCGCCGAAGGCGAGGTGATTATCGGGGAATATTCACCGAGACGAAGTCGAGGTGAATATTTCCCGAAAATCACCGAGCCTGAGGCGAATAATTGTTTTAGTATTTTTACACAAGTTATTTTAATTTTGTTCATTTCTTTGTCCGTAATTTGCACAAAACGGCGGCTAGTCGCCATTTTGTAAACTTGTTTTTACTGTTATATTCACCTGTAGGCGAATATAAAGGAATGAATTTTTTAAAAAACAATAATTCATGAATATTCACGAATGTTCATATTAACTATTTCATGAGCTTATTATTCATGAAAATTTCATGAATTTTGGTTGATGAAATGGAATGAAATATTCATGATTGATTAAAAGACTTTTTGTTCATTTAGTGTTTCTTGTGTGAAATGCTCATGAAATATTCATTATTGTTGGTGTTAAAAACCGTACATATTGATATTATAGTGATGCGAACACTGTAGTAACTGACTCATAGAAGAACAAAATATAATAAAACTTAAGTACAGCCGTAGTGTCATGACCTGTTAAACTGCATGTATACACTGTAACTGTAAAAATGAGAATTTCATGAATATTCATCAAATATTCATGAATAGTTTCATGAGAGTTTCATGAATATTGTTCCTTGAATGTTCCTCAAATGCTCAAGAACAGTTTCATGAGAATGTCATGAATATTGTTCATGAGATATTCCTCAATATTCATGAACAGTTTCATGAGCATATAATGAATCAGTAATTCATGAAATGTTCATGAACAGCTACTTTCATGAACTGTACCATTTAACGTTCATGAGGAAATTCATGAATAATTCATGAATATTTTTCATGAAAGTTCATGAATAATTCATGAATATTTGTTCATGAATGAGTCATGAGCAAATATTCATAGCTTTTTGTCATTAACTATTACTTTCATGAACTGTGCCATTTAACGTTCATGAGAAAATTCATGAATATTTCAAGAACAGTATTCATTATTATTCTCCAAAAGTGCATGAATATTTGTTCATGAAATGTTCATGAACAAAAACATGCATGAACTTTTCATTCATGAGCTCCTATTTTGATGAACTGTACCATTTAACGTTCATGCACATGCATAAACAGTTCATGTTCTTTTGATGGATGTTCATGAACAATTCTCATGAACGTTTCATGAATAATTCATCAAATTTTCGCCGGGGTAAAAGGTTGAAAGTTGAGATAAATAAAAGCAGTCAAAACAGTGAAATAGTAGGAGGAGACATTTGCAAGAGCACCAAAACTTGACAGTAACAGGCCTTGTGCCCAATTTAAGTGATTTACATGATATAATTTCACTTAGATATCACTTTGATATATCACTATATGATTGTGTACTTTCCTATATTTTCCTAGAAAAGTTAGAAATCATCAATATTTGCCTTTAGAACAATTGTGGGCAGGGGAGGAGATTAGAAAAAAGAGAGAAAAAAAGAAATTTTGAAAAAGATTGTACATTATGTGCCATTAATATTGACCCTTCTCCCTCCCTTCACAGTGATTAACTTTTTGAAGGAGATTTCCTGCAATTGAATGACTGAATGTATGTTTAGGCGAGAGCACTAATTTCATATATCACAATACAAATTATACCTGACAAATTTGTAGTGTACAGACACACTGTAATAAAATATTATGGTACTATTCAAGTATTCAGACTGTTAGGTTACAGTACCTGATTGTATGCCTTTTTGTTGATGTCATTTAACGCCTGGGTCATTTAATTCAAGGTCAAAATCATGGTTGATTTTGAGCAGTTGTTGGGAGTTATTTAGACGCTGGAAGCTGTTTTTTCGATGCAAGCCGTGTTGATATTCTTTATACATCTTAAGAGACGTGAACACAATACTTTTATAACAGTCTAACAGATTTAAAACAGTCATTCAGCAGAAAAAACAAATATTAAATTTGCAGGGAAATCAACTCATAGGCCCCCATTTAACGAACTCCTAAAAACCACGTGAAAATCACGAAAATTTCACGCGGGAATATAAATTTACGGGGCAAATACCCGGGGCGTTTTATCTCTAGGGACTAAGACACCGTATTCATTTGACAATAATTTAAAATTATGCTTTACGTTGTTTTTTCGCAAGTACCGGTACTTTAAATACAAATTTGAAATGAAATAGATTCTTATAGTTTTGTCCAAAGGGTCTGAGAAATAGACATTTCAATGTGCCAATTACCTCGATTCTTTGGTTTTCCGGGTGCCCGGAAATGGGTACAAAGTTCCTAGGTTTAAGAAACCGCGGGCGATTTCGCAATTTCAATTTTCATTTGAATTTTCTGACTACTCCTGGTTTGAACCAGTTCGAAGCAGTTCATTCGCGATAGAATCCTCTTCAATCCTTTGAATTTTCGTTATACAATTTAGTCCTGAATTGGTATTCTTTCGATAAAGAGGCTATTTTTTATTTTAAGCAAGGTTTTGAGCTGTTTCTGTAAGCTACGATGCAACAATCTGCAAAGCCAGAACCCGTGGCTACCTTCAAGGTAAGATTTGGGGGCAATCCACGAAGTTCTTTAGGGATGCCAACGTTTTTCAACCTTTCTCGTGTTTTAAAATAGTTAGTTCTTGTTGGAGATGGTGGCACAGGAAAAACGACGTTTGTAAAGCGGCACATGACTGGAGAATTTGAAAAGAAATACGTTGGTATGTATGTAAAATTGAACTGAACAAGAAAATTTACTGTACTAAGTCGTTTTGGAAGGTTTCGTTTGACATGCGATAGACTTAAACTCACTACGTATTTCAGTAAAAGTTAACAGGGAGAAAGTAGTCTTTTAAAATGCTATTTTTGGTGTTAGCACTTTGCCTTGATACACTCTGTATTTGAGATATTTTTCCTGGAATAACGCTATGATCACGAAGGGCATATTTTTATTTTATCAGTATTTTAAAGTGTAACTGTGAAAACAATGCAAAGTTAAAGATATGAGCCTAAAAACTGATGGAAAAGTGTTTAAAGTTAAAAATATAGTTTACTGCCATTTCGTCAAATTAAGGAAGTAAAGGAAGTATAGACGTATAGTTTTTTCAATGAAGTTTTTTAAGAAACGTTTATTGTGTAAAGTGGAAACACCGCAAATTATTTTAACAATTTGAACAGAATATGTGTGTACAAAACTCAATTGATTTTAATTGTCATATTAATTTTTTGGCTTGCAGCTACTCTCGGTGTTGAGGTTCACCCCCTTGATTTCTATACCAACCGAGGTTTGATCAGATTCAATGTGTGGGACACGGCTGGCCAGGAGAAGTTTGGTGGGTTGCGCGATGGTTACTACATCCAGGGACAGTGTGGTATCATCATGTTTGACGTTACATCGAGGGTCACCTATAAGAACGTCCCTAACTGGTTTAAAGATTTAGAACGAGTGTGTACGTGTATACCAATCGTTTTGTGCGGAAATAAAACCGACGTCAAAGACAGAAAAGTTAAAGCGAAAGCTATCACGTTCCATAGAAAAAAGAACCTTCAGGTTTGGATGTTTTTCTTATATCTGAGGTTAACATCTGTCAACGTGGTACTTACCCATGTGGATGGTTAGGTTGAGACATGTTCCGCCAGTAATCTGGGGATTTGAGTTGCTTGGAATCATTTCCAACTCACTTTGACGTATCCATTCAGAACCTGACCACCAAATTGTTCCTATGATATTAACCTTGGTTATAATTATAACCTCATTAACAAGTGTCATAAGGAAGCCATTTAATTTGAATTAATGATCCCTTACAATTTAGTATATTATTTTTAATAGTACTACGATATCAGTGCCAAAAGCAACTACAACTTTGAAAAACCGTTCTTGTGGCTAGCTCGAAAACTCACAGGTGACCCTAACCTTGAGTTCACCGAAATGCCCGCTCTTCTACCACCCGAAGTCGTCATGGATCCAACGCAGAAACACCAGATTGAATGCGACTTATTGGAAGCGCAGCAAACAGCCCTTCCTGAAGAGGATGATGACTTGTAAACATTGCCATGTTCATATATGAATGTATTCTAATACTCTGTATGAAACTATCATAAATTAGTTAAAAAGTAATATTCAAGAATATTTGCATCAGCTTGTGCAGTTAACATTCTTTATTAATGGTGTAATTAAATAGATCTAAGAATACAGACATTTTATTTTTAAGTTTGATGTAACTTCAAGTCATTGTTCTGTGTATTGTCTAAATATGTAATTTATTGTTAATGAATGTTGGACAGTATTTTCAGTATTTTGTACTGATGCAGTTTGAGTTGGTAAAAAATTTTCAAGATAGTTATATTTTGGGTGCTTCACTTCCAAAAAATATGCACAAGTTGCAACACGTTTTTTTGCATCTTTCAAGAAGCTTGTTAGAACAAGCTGATATATTAGGATGTGTTCACATAGCTGGTGACAGCTTGTGGAAGACAAGTCTTGTTCAAAGCCAAAACTGCCACAGACTTGTTGCAAGTTGTTAATTTTACTGGCCTGTTGCAGTTTGTCGACAAGTTCATTTGTATCCCAAGACAAGTATATTTACTTGTGTATTAATGGGGTAAAAACAAGTTGTTATTGGCATTCCTGACTGAAAAGTTTGCAAATTGCTGCCCAAGATGGACTGGTTTACATTTTGCAAGGATTTGGTAAGGAGGACCTATTCACTGCTTTTTCATTTCTAAATGGGGGTGGGGGGGGGGGTAATTTGGCAGGTAAATCACATTGGGATGAATTCAAGAAAAATAATTACAAGTCATTATATTTGTTACCATGATATCAGTGCAAAGAATAACTTGTTGTCTTGCTTGGCTCTTGAACTATCTGAAATTGTTATGGATGGTGCACATATACAACAAATTAATTAAACCAAATTATTGGAAGCACAGCAGACTAGCCTTCTGAAGAGGATGATTAATTAGCTTATTATAATTACTTTACTGAGTACTTCACTAATTAGGTGACTAATATGCATCATTAATGAAAACAGTGTATATGATACAAGCACGTAAATATGTATGTACATATGTACTGGTTAGATGAATTTTGCACAGTGTTGTCTGTGCAGTGTTCCCCCCCCCCCTTTTTTTACCTATGCACAAAAAATAAAACTAGAAAGGTATGATAACCCTCTTACGTCCATTAATTCATGAAATCAATATTTTGCCGAAGGTAATTTATTTAGTTCAAATGAACCACACAGTTAAAAAATTAATATTTACACTGAGCATTTAGTTTCTTATTCTAAATAATCAAAGTCCTCTGGAATACCAAAATTCTTATCAATGTCTTTTTCATCCACTCCAAAGTTCTTTGTGCACCAGGACTTGATAGAGAATATATTATCTGTCCATCGATTAGCTGCGTCATGCGCTACCTTGGTCTCCTGAACCATTTTTTCCAAGACTTGTGGATCACATTCTTTGTAGCCATCAAGTTCCTTGGAAAGTTTTTGACAAAGGTCTTCTTTTTCAGCTAAATCTTTGAGCAGCTCGCTTCGTTCATTCTGAAAAATCCATGTGAATCGAGATCATTTCTAGGGGTAATTGAAACTGTTTGATGTTGGATAGAGTCAGGGCAGGTGCTAGAGCCTTAATTGGCAGGGGGGGGTGGGGTGTATTCATATAGTTATGTCCTGCCCAACTAATTGCTTTTGAAATAAATTGTTATTAGAGTTGATTCCGAAAGATATTCATTGCCAATGGGCAATGGACCTTTGAATGCAATCCGGGAAACACTGCATTTTTGTATTAGATAGAAAACTGTGTGATGTAAGTACTTCTGAAGTCTATTTCTATTATAGGGTAAACAGACCTGGGGAGCTTTGTAACAACCAGCTGATCTGATCGTGAGTAAAAGGCCTGGAACTAGCTACCGAATAAAAATCCATTTTGCTGTTTTTAATCACTTATATCTTTTATTTTCCTTTATGAAACTTTTTGAAACTTTGTAATCATGTTCAGTAAAGAAAATTATAAGTCCACCAGAAATTTGGAACCGAAGTAAATTATACTGATGAGAAATTTGCTAGTTTGGCTCAAAAAATGGATTTCTATTTGACAACTTGTGCCAATATGTTTCCGTATTTTTAGATCACCTAGAATGATAACCAATTAAAATAACCAAAGAGTGGCACTCATTGTCTTACAGAATCCTTCCTTGTCTCTTTTGCCTCTGCGATATCTTTTTCCAGTTGCGTTTTCCTTTGTTCATGGGTTTGAATGTTGTTTTTAAGACCTTGTAACTTTGCTTTTTTCTAAACATAATGTCACAGAAAAGAAAGAAATACAAGTGATAAGGTAAGAAATTGAAAAGAAAGTGTTAGAATCAGGTGAAAACTGGGGAGCATATAATTCACATGCCTAGCAGAATACTTAAATCTTAACAACTCACTGTGTTCATAGCTTTGCTGGGAAAAGCCCAAAAATAATTAGATGTCCCAATTCGTTCTGTGTCAACCATATTATCGTCAACTAGTCCTTGCACAATCTCTTTCACGACCATAGCATCTAAAATTTGTGACATTATGTATTTAATTAGCAGCAAGCAGTACCGTATTAAGCACAAAAGGTTTAAATTATAATTGCCCAAAGCTCTCCCCTTGACAAGTCAAATTAAAATGGTCTGGTATTTAACACATATGTAAAACAATTAATTTGGAAATTTGGGTTAGAATGGATTGATTAGTGATTTACTGGCATTATTCATGCACTTTTGTTTCAAACATACTTATTCCTTTTTCTTTAGAAGCAATTTTCTCAATTTCTTTAAGTTGGAAAAAATCTTTCTACAGTAGAAAATGTACATATTTGTTGTACCTTAAAATCCTCATCAAATTCAAAGTAATAAGAAACATGGTAGAATTGATAACAAAAACAACATAAACTATTACGAATTTGATACCGTATCAAAGAAAATATCCATTATACGTTTTCTCTTCTCGTCAAGGCTTAAACCTCGCTTTTTCGACTAAAACAATGTACAGATTAAAAACATGAGACTTTACCATATTGATATCGACAAAATTAAATTGTATTGGAAATTTGGGATTATAAATTTGTTATTGTTTGAAAATAACTACATTTATTGCTGTGCATGATACCATTAATCTACCAGACAAACAGGGACCAAATAAGGTTATAATGTATGTTTTAAGAGCGATATTTTTACCATTTTCTTGCTTTAATAATTTCACTTCTTTTGAAAACTTTCCCGCCATTGACTTTGCATTTCGTGCGCATATTTTCGCAGCAACTTCCGCTGATATTTCCTGGCGCGGTCAAGCGCGGTCTCCTATTTTATCAAAAGGAAATTTGTTGAAGAAAAGGAATTTTGGCGAAATCTTGACAATTTTAAGCAACTTTTAGGGCAGGGGAAGAACTTGAACAGTAATAACACAAACAAATGACTAATTCAGCTCGTCTCTAGCGCACCATAAAGCAGTTTAAAGTTCTTTAAGAGGCTGAAATTAGGAAATCCAGTGTAGGAATTTTTCTAGCAATAACGCAACTGGATAGGATTTTGGGTTTCTAAAAGAGGAAGTTACCATTAAAGAAAGGAAGTTATTAGTATGCAAATATAATTGTGACGTAATATAAACAAAGGAGAAACTGTTCCACTATTTATATTATGCTGAATATTCGAAGTATATACGCAATTTTTTAAGTTAGTGATGGCCTTTCCTTGCAGTTTATTTGATATTTCTTTGAGCGCAATTGTAAACCATAATCTTACGTTACTATCGGACATTCGTCGTTTGCCGGGAAGTCTTCAATGCGATGTCTACAGACAGGTAAAGCCCGCAAGTTATGTCAGTGAATGTGTTAATTCTGTGGCATTGCGTATCAATCGCCGTGTTTATTATTAACTTAATTTGTCTTTGTTGTATCGTAGATGTACGATTCTGGTCATATAAAGCCGTTAGAAACGGAACTTAGTTGCTTTGAGAATGTCTCAAAATTACTCAGAGCGAATGAAAAAAGGTACTGACAACTAACAATTTGTTCCTTCCATCCACAATCTACGTAATTCCACGCCCATCGTATGACGAAATAGATTTAACTAGAATATATGCACAGCTTTTATGTGTATGCATATGATATTCTCACATTGTTCAGCAAAGTAAATAGCAGAGAAAATTTTAGACAAAATTATGTATGGGGGACATATTGTTGAATTGGACACATGTCAACAATAACTATTAAAAATAAAAATGACACTACTCAGATTCAATTTGTAATTGGGGGCAATATTCGTATACTTGTGTTCTCCATCATTAATTGCTTTTAAAATTGATTGTTTTATGTTATTGAACACAAAGATATGAATGCTGCCCCACCCCCTCCACCCATGCGGGACTTGAAAACTCAGGCAAGGTGCTTTCCCAACAACACCATGTTTGGAAGGAGGCCAGGAACTTTCACAGAGTGCTGACCAAATGATCTGATGATCAAATCTGTGAGAGAGGTGAAAAGCAGTTGCTGGAATCGATACCCCTACTGTAAATCTGAATTATAATCCTTCAAATATTATATATAGCCTGAACAGTACTGTGGCATTGGTGAATTTACAAATTTATAAGTCATATATACTTAGTGTAATCACCTTGACACCATCATCAGTCAATAAAATGCTTCATACATTAGCCTACATTTGTATCCTTCTAGAAAATGTCTATATCATTCCTTTATGGGAATTTATTCTCTTTCCATTTTCAGGTTATTGCTGTATAAACCATTACAGCACCTACATGACAATGGTATAAATGTTGCGGTTACTTTGTGTGAGGAATATACATGTCAGGTCTTGCACTTTGTTAAAATGGAAGATTGGGACGTGTGTAAGAACCTTGTGTCACTGGGTATATTATTAGGTAATGTTTTGACACAATATCTAACGTTAGTGCTTATCATAAGAATGTATTATAGACAGAATGTATATATAGAATTTATAGACACTATATTCTCTCTATTTATGTAGCCCCTTTTAAACAAGCTCCCTACCTAAAAAGCAAGTCTCTCTCGTCCCCGGCGAAAATTTGATGAATTATTCATGAAACGTTCATGAAAATTGTTCATGAACAGACCATGAGGGTTCATGACTTCATGAACAAATTTTTACCAGGGATAAGCCCTTTAAAGAACAATAAATTAATTAAGCATACACCACTCCCACACACAGAGATTTAAAATGCATCTTTTAATTGGATTTGTTGATTGATTTGTTTTAAGAAATTTGTTTTCAAGTTTTGGTTCTAAACCAGTAAATGCCATATGTGGCTACAGCCCTTACCATTGTAATGCACTAGCCAATTCAAATCATGGTGAATGATCTAACTGACTCATAAGAAGATTAAAAGCTGTAAGTTCCCAATTAAATCCTAACATTTGCCCAGGGGTTAGGATGGGGGCTGGATTTTAATTGACTAGTGTATAATTCCTTGTGTAACAAAGACACTTGTGTTACACATAAATATTACATACTGTAACTACACAAGGACAATAGACAGAGACAAAATGGGCAGAGACTGTCCATATGCAGAGATAACGTCCAATTACAGATTTTATGGTTAGCTAAATAAACCTTTCTCCCAAATAACCCCTGTCTTTTGCCAATATACCCCCATTAAATTCAAGCCACAAGGGCTTCATTAACAGAGAAAATATGTTAGATGGAACACTTGTTGTCTGTTATACTTGTTTCATTCATTGTTGGTGACCATATGTCTCTTGATCATTTTTGTCTAGGTAACTTATTTTTAGAAATGGGATGGTTTGACCATGCAGATAAAATGTTTTATTGTATTCTACAACTATGCAGAACGTTAACCCCACAACCACATAAGATGATTTTATTATGTCTCACAAGGTACTTCGAGTATGTTGTTCTGACTTAGAACTGTAATTTCATTCTTCATAAAATTGTCAAAAACAGCTTAGTTTTGTAGGGTAGTGTCACCTTAATTAATAACATCACATTATATCTTTTTATTTGTAACAACTCGATTAGATTGCTCCACATAAGAACGGCAAATTGCAAATTTTCTGCTGCGAAAGACTCTTACGAAGAAGCAGTAGAGCTTGCAAGTCAGTTGCAGAGTTGTGCCTGTGGTCCTGTCAGTTGGATTCCCATTTCATTAAGAAAATGCCAGTTGTTGTTTGCGATGAATCATTATCGAGAGGTAATGTATGTCCAACGTTTAGTTCCAGCAAGTTAGGTGACAAAAATCTTGACGTTCCAAAGGTTCATAACACGTTTTGATATCTATATGCTTTCCTTTTTATCCGACCTTACAGGCCTATCAAGATTGCTTGAAGTTGCTAACAAATGTTAATTCTCAACTTCCAGTTAAAGTAAGAAATAGGGGAAAAAATATTGCCATCAAATAGCAATGTATTCTCATTCTAAATGAATCTCTTATCTTTATTTTTTTAATATTTCAGATGATTATTGATATTTTAAGGATATCCTCAAAGGTAGTTGTTCTTTGCTGCAAAACTTGGATCAACTCCGTCTCTCCGAAGTGGGAGGAATCCGTTGTGGGGATCCGATGGAATCGATTTTATTCAATTCTCCGCTCTGAATTTAACCCTGCCACGCACGAGAGCTATCTGCTGAGCAAATGTTACTCATGCTGTTTGGCTCAGGCGTTAGCTTGCCCACTGCGGGTGTATTTTCTTGAGTTTTATGCTTCATGCAACCTTTTCTTCAAAAAACTCGGTAAAATCGCCCGCACACAGTAACCTTGAAGTTAATTAGAAGGCAAATTTGATGAGAGCTGCCAGACAAATGCAAGTGGAGTCTTTCTGAAAAAAATCATCCATGATTGTGTTTATAGGCGTGCGTTGTCAAACGAAAATATAGAAAAGCAGAAACATTAGTAACACACGCGGTTGAGCTTGCGAGGTAGGCCAATTTATGCCAGCTTTTTTTCCACGTGACTAACAACGTAAGTTGCAACAAGTCTGTTCACATGTTACAAGAGACTTGTTATCAAGACACTGCCATGCTGCGAGTTGTTTCGATAAGCTGTAACGAGTCTGCAAATGATAAGTGGCAACCTTTAACAGCTTTGTTGCAACTTGATATTCATTGACAAATTTTTTGCAAGCTGGCAAAATGGACAACTTGCAATAAGGCTGTGACGTTTTTGGCTGCAATGAGATTTACTACATATAATAGTTAATGAAAAGTTGCATGAATTGGTTCTTTGAGTAAATAAAGTGTAGTGGCCGGCTGTGGTGTACTGATTAACAATCTAAAACATGTTGTACAAATTGTAGGCAACATTTTGGTGACCAACATCCAACGTACGCGGACAGCTTGGTAGACTACGGGTTTTATCTGTTAAATGTCGACTCTGTTAATTCTGCTGTGAAAATATACGAGGCGAGTACAGACAGCTTCCTATAAAGTCTTCTTCAAATAGCAAAATCTTGACGAAATCTTAGAAAAAAACATACTGCGAATAATAATGACGTCTTGTAAACTCAAGATATGAGTTATTTGAATAAAAAAAGACAAATTATAATGGGGATATTTCGACTCTATTTCAGGGTCAAAATATCACTATCATAATATGTGTCTTTTTTTATTCAAATAACTAGTATCTTGAGTTTACAGGATATCAATATTATTCGGAGTATGTTTTTCCTTGTACTTTTAAGATTGTCTGTTGGTAAATGATTTGATGAAATCTCTTCGAACAATAACCAATTCTGATTTCCCAGGCAAGCACCTGCATGGTTAGGTTTTTTCGAAGCTAGACCTTTGAAGAATTCCTTTTTGTTTTTAGAATGTCCTAGACATTCGACGAGATGTATTCGGGGAAAAGAATCTTTGCGTCGCAATGGTGCACGAAGATTTAGGCTATGCATCGTACGTCAACGAGTACAGCTCAGGAAAGTTTGAAAATGCTAGGTATGGTCAGCGTAATAGTGTTTGTGCCCTTCTAAGGGCCTGTTTATATGGGAAGAAGTTATCTCTGTTCCCGAGAAAACATTTCGACAGGTCAAATAAAGTTGTTCTGTTCATATGGAGAAAATTTTTCCCGCTAACCGGGAAAACTTCTTCCGATATGAACAGGCCCTAAGACAGTCGTGCATACAATTAGTCCTGATCTGGTTACTTTCAATTAGCGATAAGTGTGCCAACTTTGTTCTCATTCAGGTACCATGCTCAAATGGCAATCGACATAATATCAAGACTTTTACCCCAAGATCATTTGTTGTTGGCCTCGTCGAAACGCGTAAAGGGTAATTTAAACAAATATCATGCAGCTCAAGCTAACATTGCCAGAACATATAGGTAGTTTAACGTGGTTCACAACCTGAAATGATTAGCGAAGGCTCTTCTTCATCGGAAAGTAGCCACTAGGACTGCTAACTTCTCGACGAAGAGCTTCTTCCCTCGAAATTTCGAATCCTGTTTTATACTAGTAGGTCTCAGACCACCGCATGAAGCTTCCAGTTAACTATTTCATGTAACTAACGTGGTTTTCTTTCGTTCTTTCTGCCAGCTCTAGTTTTAGAAGAGATCGCCATTGACAGAGATTTGGAAAAGGAAAAGCTTGACGAGGCACAGAATCTTCACTTAGCGTCGCTTTTGTTAGCAAGGTATACAACTGATTTGGTAATAGTTAAAATATTTGGAAATAGTTAAAATTAGGCTATGCCACTGCTTGGCGAAGTGTGTTTTCTATATTGCAGCAAGATTTCACCTAAGTCACTGTTTTGCGTTGTTCTAGGCAAGCGTTTGGAGACGACAATGTGCAGATAGCCAAACACTTTGGAAACCTTGGAAGACTTTATCAATCCATGAAAAGATTTCAAGTAGGTGTATGTATATAACTTTGCAAGTTCCAGCTATATCCCTCTTTAAAAAATATGTGAACTAAAACATTGTTAAGTTTACACACGCGATTTTGGTGCGATTTTTGCCTTCTGCATGATATAAATGTGAAAATGTGAATTAATAACGAATGTACGGAAACATTTCTACCAGATTCACTCGTTGGCATCTAATGGAGAAAATATAGGAAATATTGCGAGTGTAACCAAACCAAAAAAATCCTGTACTTTTCATAGGAAGCAGAAGAGATGCATAAACGGGCCATCGAAATCAAAGAACGTCTGCTGGGAACAGAGGTACAGTTAACCTATGGATTTTCTTTTGCCAAGGAAGTATTGCTCATTGTGATTGGCTTTTCACACGCTCGGTTTATCCGCCATTTTCCGGTGCTGTCTTTTCTTCGACTGCCCATGACGAAACAATGTAATTAAGGCGTACAATCACATAATAGACAACGTTTCACATCAAGACCTTTAACTGGCAGCAATCAGCAAAAGTATCTGACAACTTTACTTCAAATGAAAGGTTTAATAACTAGAAAATCAACCTCAAAATTTGACCAGTCACCTTCACTGGTGTCATTCGAACTTGACCGCGCAAATAAAAAACTTAGCAAGTCATTGACTCGTAAACCGCCTTGTATAATGTAAACTTACTTAGTAATCATATTCGCGTTGTTTTAGGACTACGAGGTGGCCTTATCACTCGGTCATTTAGCATCGCTGTACACATATGATATGGAAATGTTTGATCAGGCAGAAGAGTTGTACATTCGCTCCATTGCCATCGGTAAGTGAGGTTTTTATGTCCAGTTAACAAGTGCGTGCCATGGGAAAGCAGAATTTTCGTTTAAACACTGGGGGAAGTGAGCAAAGGTTGCGTGGAGGTGCGGTATATGCCTCCCCCCTCATGTGGCACCCTCTCTCTAATCGAACTCGATAGATACCATCTCATTGTACAGGTCGGAAGCTGTTCGGCGATGGTTACAGCGGGCTAGAATACGACTACAGAGGTTTAATCCACATTTATGAAAGAATAGGTGAGTAGCCCGACGCAATATTACCAAGTGAATATAGTCTGTAAAATCGTGTAAATCATCCGGAGAATAGAATGGTGTGAAAAGTTCTAAACCGCGATGAATTTCTATCGGGAAGTTTGGCACCTGTATCTGCATGAATCACCCGGAAAGCGTGATAATGTAAACATCAAATAGTCTTTGGTCCTTTCAGATAGCTTTCAACTGAGTCCAAGTGAGCGCAGTAGCAAAGCCAGCCTGACAATTTTACAGCTATTGAAACGATACATTTCTATAGCCTGCTTCACACTTGTCGTAAGAATCCGGGATTTTCTCCTTCTCACGTATGTGAACGAATATGTGAACAAACTAAAGTATAGGACAAATGTTAGATTGTTTTAGCAATGGTAAAGAAGAATTCACTAGATCACATCAGCCAGACGAAGTTATCTCCGATTCTTTCAAGTGTGAACTAGGCTTTACGAAATGAATGATGATTTAAAATTAGCATATCACTGTAAAGGTTTTTTGTTGAGATAACCAATCCAATATCTCTAAAGCATCTTCTTTTTACTGATAGTATTTGATCAAAACAACCAAAATATTTGTTGATATAACCCAAATTGTTGTTGTTTTTTGGCCAATAAATATAACCAATACTGATTTGGACACTGAAACAAACATTTCATTTTTAGGTAATTACGAAGCTTTTTCAAACTATAATCACATCTTAGAAAGATGGTACGGACTACGAGAGAATAGAGCTGCCTCGGAACTAAACTTAACCAATAAAAACCTTCAAAAAACAACAGAAAAAATAATCCAGGAATTTTTTGCTCTCTAGCCTTTGAAACTAAATTTTAGGGCAAAAATTTCCCCAAGAAAATAGCATAGGCCTTTAAGAAATCTAGCAAATTTCTCAATAAATATATATTTGCATATTTGTACATAGAAGAACATATCTATAGGTATTTTGTACACAAAAAATGAATGGATGTAATTATATAAATAGAGTTATATTGTATTTCTATGACTATATTTGAATGTAGGGCTGTAACTAGAGTATTAATTGAGAGGGGGGAGGTGTATATATGTGTACTAATTTCAAAACAAATTTGTCTGGCAGAACACCCCCCCCCCCAATTAATGCTCAAGGTACAGCCCTGTTGGCATATGTAAAAAATCAAAGGACTTGGCTACTTCTGTGTTTGAGTTTGTTTTATTTCCTGTAACTGGTGTTGATGTCTTATTAGTTCACCCCAGAGTAGGTTTTCCATGCATGCTGGACAGTCGCCTTCCAGAGGGATACAGTAATTTGTGTCTTGCTTTGTGGTGGAGAGGAACAATTTTGCCAAGCAAAATATGTGTGCAGTCATATTGCAGTCTACATGCAAACATCGTAAAATATGTTCTTCAATCTGAAAAATAGGTACATTAGCATAAATAGGGTACAAGTATAAAAACATTTTTAAACTAGCATAGCAAGTCCTGATGAAACTACAGTATGTACTCTTTATAAGAGGTATTTATACAATAAGTGTCAGCACTCACAACAATTACACCTTCACATATTTTGCACAATGGAATAAGCTGGTCTTCTGACACATTCCCTTTTTCCGAAATCTTAGGTTTCTTCCAGCTCGGTATTGGTCCATACACGATCGGCATATGAATGGGTGGTTGTTTTAGTGGATCAAAGTCCATTTTGTATTCTTCCTTCAACCAACGAATGGTAAGCGGGAGTCGGTTCCAGGGCCCCACGCGGAGCATTTCTGTTAAAACTCGGAAGCAAAACTCGACACCCTTTTCCGAAGATTTTCGCTTTGCTACAATGTGTTTCAGTCTGCGACTCCTGAACGGATGCTGCCACGCCCATTCAAACTGAAATGACATGAGTTACAGCTGAATGGATGTTACTGACAACTGATGTTCATACTGCAAGGTAAAAGAAATAATTGTTCATCTTACTCGTAAGGCAGATATTTCATTTGGAAATCCATGAACAGTCAATATCATCTCCCTATTTCAAAAATCAAAATGAAAGATAAAAATCGACTTAATGATCAAGCCCTCGGCTTCAAACAACTCATTAAAACCAACTACAAAGAAGCGGATTCTTTACAGCTTGTTTGCTGGACTACAACGACTTGTAATGTTGAATGACAGGAGACTGTACTGCAGTACCATGGCCCCCTTTTACTGGTTTTCCTCGCACCACCTTTTTCGACGCCACCATTGTGTTGTTTGATTCTTCTGTTTGGATCAACAGTGAACCCAATGTAGGTCCTTCCTTTATACTTGGGGTTAAGACAATACAACAAGTAACAGCCGAAAAATTTGCTATTTTCTTCACAAATCATTTTCGACCATTTTTGAAATTTAAATAACGCTAGATGGTAATGATTGCAAAAGACGCAGCTGCTGACAGATTCTTCTTCGAAACGGCGGCTCATAATGGTTCACGTTTGATATATGGCTACAGAAGTCGCCGATTTTTGGCCTCAATTTGTCGCTGGAATCGAGGAGTTAGATTATGTTCGCACACGCTATTGTAATGCTTTATACATGGAGTTATTTGCTGAAGACATAGAGGGTTCAACACGCGTTGTATTCAGCCGTTCTTTGCTTAGGTTTGTGTGACAACTTTCACTCTACAAAACTCTGACTTTTATCACTCTCTCTCATCTCAAACGGCTCAGACTGCCCTAATTTAAGATTCTTACAAGTGTGTTTGTTTTTTCAGTGATACAGATCTGGTGAATGAAAGGAAATATAACAAACATAAGGTTATTTTTATGTTTATCATTTCATTACTTCCATGTTATAAAATATTAATTATTCGAAGGTAAAGTTATATTTTTTGTAGGAATATGTTTTTGAAACTAACATGTTATTCATTCGGTCTTTCTCTAGGAAAACTCTGCCAATAATAGCGATACAAAAGACAGCAAAGTTCACTTAGAAACTTCCCTCCATGAGGATGATGATAAATTAGATTCTGATGATGAGGCTGAGAATGTGATGAGCACAATAGTCGATGATGAAGACTTTGAAGCCATGAAGAAAATGGGACTGCCAACGTCTTTCATGCCAACTGGCGTTTCATTGTTGAGCAGTCAGGTAATTTTTTATTTTAAACCTCACAGACACACATACACCTGCCTATTGTAGACTAAATGTTGGTGAAACAAGAACTGAGCAAAGTCGATCACCACAGATAGAAAGAGTATTTCAAAATCAGCAAAAATGCAAAGTTTCGTTGGCAAGTGATGTAAAATATGCCTTGCGAAGTTCACAAGCATCAATCTGTCAATTACTAGTAATTCATTTTTAATATATTTTACATGGTGCAGGAAAAACAAAGAAAAATGGTCAAGAAAAGCAAAAAGAATAAGAGAAAGAAGAAATATAAAAAAGAAAACAGAAGAAGCCAGAAAAATTGTTCGGATGTTTTGGATAAGCATGAAATTGATAACGAGGCTGCTGACTTTGAATCTCAAGTGAGGGTTGATCTTGGTTCTTCTGGTTATCAAAAAATCCTGCTAGACGGTGGTGTCTATGTTGAAGTCGATTCCGATGATATCAAGACCAATAGTAAGCAGGAATCTAATGTCGATACATTGACGGAAAACAGGGTTGAACTGCCTACGACCGATTTATGCAAAGAACGTACCGTGGGGGAAGATTATCTTAAGGAACGAGTACGACTAAATCACGTGGATAACCTCACTGCTTCCACAGTACCGGACAGAGAGTCTTCAAGTTCTGATTGTACACTGAAAAAGGATGTAAATTTTGGCGCTTCGAAAGAAGAAGCGAATCTGAACATACAAATTGAAAATGCAGACCATGAAAATGATAAGTCGGCGGTACAAAGTTTAGGACAGAAAAACAAACAATTTATTTCCAACGTTTCACTAGAAGAAAACACGGACGTCTTCAAGCAGAATTTAAAACGAACTGGAGCAAAAGAACCAATATCAAGTCTGGCGGAAGATAACGTGAAAGAAAGCGCAAGTACGTCAGAAAATACGAAAAATGTCGGACCTACTGCCGACCGACATGAATGTTTCGATAATTTCGACGGAGAAGACGTTTTCTCTACTAAAGACTATTCAGGTATCTCTAAGGATAATGATGTATATGAATCTGAAGAAAATCGGAAGTCGTCTGGTGATAATAGTGGTTGGCGAGAGTATTGGAAAACTTATGGTTATGAGTTGACGTTGCAGAGTTGGAACGCAATGCATGCCGGAGTTCCTCCGCCGTATGCAGCAAGCGAAATGATCAATCCTGATGCGGCCGTCGAAGGCCATTCGCCAGAGGATGATTCTTTGAGAGAATTGTGGGTAAAGTTGCAAGATGAGGTCTACAATTATTACTTTGACGAGTATCTATATTGGTACCTGCAAGGATATCGTCATGGAGATGATGACATCAACGAAGAAGATTGCGTAAAACCACACCAAGAATTTAGGAATGCATCTGATGAAGCGAACACTGAAGATTTTTGTGTAACCGACAGGACAAAGTCTTTGTCTGGTCCATGTGAGCTTAACAATACTAAATACGTCGACCAGAAAGATGAAACACTCTTTACCGCAACGGAAACAAATTCCAGTAGACATAATGAGACACGTCGCATATCCGTGGAAGCCAACTGTGATCACGGAAGCCTAACGGAAACGCCCAAAAATCTTTCGAAGACAGAAGATACTAATATTAGCATCCCCGTTGGTATTAACCAGAATTGTGATGCACATGAGAGTCATATGAAAGGTAATCGACCAATTTTCTTTGGCACTCTGTCTGAGAGTTCTTGTTCCAATGATTTGGACAATAATTTGGGCAAAAGGTCTTTGGAAGTTGACGAAAGCGAAAGTCGTCCGCGAAAATCACTCCGAGATGTGTACAGGGTGTTAGGCTTTAAAATGTGTGCAAGTTTGCGACAGTACAATGGTCATCCGAAGTACGAGCGCGCGCACGTCACCTCGAAAGGAACTGAATTTTGGGTTGGGTCCAAGGAGATAACCTGTTCTACACCAAACCCTTCTGTTGCTGAGGCAGCGGAATTGGAAGTGAGTACTAAAAATAGCGGTGATGTGATAGGGAAAGAGACGAATGATGGGAACAGTGGCTCTATAGGAGATCTAGAGCGTGGTCAGCCTTGTTCCAATAAGGTGGAGGAAAATCAGCTTGACTTTCAAAGTAACGGCGATCTTACTAAAGCATGTCGAACATCATCTTGTATTACTAATGGTGAAGACGTTTCAAAGAATATGATGCGTGTACCAGATCTACTTGAGGAAACTACATGTACAAGCGGATTTCTTGGCGAGCAACTGGGATGTGCTAATCGTAACGGTATTGTCACAAATGACTCCCCCAACACTCCCGACCATCCGTGTTTTGACAAAGAAACTCAGAACGTTGAAGTCATTAATAAAGAAGAAAGTGCCGAACATAGCTTGGGCAAAAGTGAAAGTAATCCTCTTGGCGAAAGTTTAGCGAAGTACTGGCATCAACGTTATCGCTTGTTTTCCCTCTATGATGAGGGAATTAAGATGGACAACGAAGCTTGGTTTTCCGTCACACCTGAACGCATTGCAAAGCATATTGCGCACAGATGTCGCTGCGATCTCATCGTCGATGCCTTCTGTGGGGTTGGTGGAAACTCCATACAGTTTGCATTAACGTGTGAGCGAGTAATAGCGATCGATATTGACCCGGTCAAGATCGAACTGGCCAGACACAATGCAAGGATTTATGGTGTGGAGGATAGAATCGAGTTTATTGTGGGTGATTACATGAAACTTGCTTCTAGCCTTTGTGCGGATGTAGTGTTCTTGAGTCCGCCTTGGGGAGGTCCTGCATACTCAGATGCTGCAGTTTTTGATCTGCAAACAATGATTCCAATGGATGGATTTAAGGTGTTTGAAGTGAGCAGAGCGATCACTGAAAATATCGCGTATTTTGTACCGAAGAACGCCAACGTTGAGCAGCTAACCTCGTTGGCAGATGTCGGAGGCAAAGTGGAAATTGAACAGAATCTGTTGAACAAGAGACTAAAGACGATCACAGCGTATTTTGGTGAATTAATCAAGGATCGAAAGTCGAACAGCAAGATACCAAACTCTGAAATATAGTTGATATGTTTAGTTGTAACATACACGACATTTAAAATTCGATAAAAATATTAGGTGATGTTTTTTTAAAATTTTTGTTAATCTTCTTTCGATCTGAGATCGGGCGGTGGCGTGGTGTGGTGTGATGAGGTGTAGTGTGGTTTGGTTGGTGTGGTGTAGTGGGATATAGTGTGGTGTGGTGTGGTGTGGTGTGGTGTGGTGTGGTGTGGTGTGGTGTGGTGTGGTGTGGTGTGGTGTGGTGTGGTGTGGTGTGGTGTGGTGTGGTGTGGTGTGGTGTGGTGTGGTGTGGTGTGGTGTGGTGTGGTGTGGTGTGGTGTGGTGTGGTGTGTAATGCACGTGATATGGTCTAGTCTGGTCTGGTGAGGTTTTGTTTGGTATGGTATGGTGCCGTGTGTTGTGATTGGTGTGGGTGGTTTGGTATGGTGTGGTGTGGTGTGGCGTGGCGTGGCATGGCATGGCATGGCATGGCATGGCATGGCATGGCATGGCATGGCATGGCATGGCATGGCATGGCATGGCATGGCATGGCATGGCATGGCATGGCATGGTATGGTATGGTGTGGTATGGTATAGTATGGTATGGTATGGCGAGGTGGGGTGGGGTGGGGTACGGTACAGACATGAATTGACAAAAAAATTTGTTCGCAGAGAATATTGGGGAATTCCCCAGAATATCACGGGGGGGCATCATTCTATTTCGCGTGCCACACGCATCAGTGCAAGATGGCTGCCACGAAGAGCGTTCTAGGAAAAAAATTTCTGGATTCTGTTCGTTGTTTTTGTAATGTAAACCGTCTCTCCCGGCGTTATGCAAGCACCGATGTTTCACTTAGGCCAAGGAGGTCCTTGCTGTATATTCCTGGGAACGATGAAAGGAAAATTAAGAAAGCATCGAGCTTGAATGCCGATATTGTTGTGCTTGATTGCGAGGATGGAGTCGCATTAAATCGCAAGGTATATTGGGAACATTGACATGTTCGTACATCGGGGAGGCCGAGGTCTGTGAAACGGTTGATGATGAAGCAAATTGATACGTCCAGTAAACCATAATATATCTTTAGGGGAGCACCCTGCCTCCACCGCCCCAACCGGACTACAGAGTAAATTTCTGGTTAGATACTTGCATATTCTTGCACACCGGACATTTTTCCAAAAAATGCTATATGCTGTCACACTATAGCAAATGGACAGTGGGCATGGTCTCCTATGGGTCCCTATTATTATGCAGTTTACTGCTGCCACCAGCTAGTTCAGTGTTCTTATTGGCCAGACAATGCAATTGACTGGCTGGCATCCAGACTGGAAACTTTGTCATGCGCACGGAAGATCTTCCGTGCGCACCTCAAATTCCACGTGCACGAATGAAAATTTAGGTGCGCATATTTTTGTTCAGGAAGTGTTAGGTGCGCATGTAAAACAAACAAAAATAAAGTTATATTTGAGTGGATTTCAAGTGTGGTGGAGCATCGTGACTTAGGTGCGAAACAGCAAGTGTGTAGTTTTTTTTCAAACGAGCGCTCCTCCGTGCACATTTTGCAAACTTTCCAGTCTGGGCTGGCATAATGGTAATGAGATGCGTAATGTGATATGCATGGTGCATAAACTTCCATTGAGTGGCCCTACTGTCCATTCCCTATACTGTAATGCTGCAGTCTAGCCCCTCGAGTGGAATACTCTCAGTATGTAGTCTCAAATTTTGAGCGATCCAATTTTTAAATTCTCCAGTCAGGAATTGAGTATCTTTTAGTAGGTGGCTGAATGGCCTGTTGTTATACTATTAGAAAGAAGCAAGAGAGGTGATTTCAAATGTTCTCAATACAACAACCTTTGGTTCAAGCGAAGTTGCAGTAAGGATAAATTCTGTCGATACAGAAAAACTGGCATCAGAGGACATCACCACCTTCATGCAAGGCATGTCTATTCCAACAACAATCTTGGTTCCCAAAGTAGAACATGTCAGACACTTGGAATGGGTAGGTACAGAGAGGCCAGGACTGGGGGGGGGGCAGGAAAGACAGCTATCCCCTTGCCTTTGCTGGGAGGGGCAAAAGTACCCTTCAAGTATAATAAATATTATATAAGACACTGAAAGCCAAGCTTGAGTTGTTTTTTGCTTTGTTTTTTAACAGTAGGTTTCTAAGATACCTTAGTGATAACAAAACCCACTGTGGCACTGGCCCTCTAAATTCCCAGATAAGGACTTTAACATGTTTAATATTTCTCGGTGTCCTTCAACAAAAGTTTCCCCCCCCCCGGCCCTTTTCAGGTTTCGGTGCTCCTTTGTAGGTACTTCATAAAACATTGAGGAATTGGCCACAAATGACCCCTGAACATCATGAGTGGAATCTGATAATATTTGTTTCTGTAGATCAACAATAGAATTTTCACGGTTGCCAAGTCTGTATTGCCTGAGATGGCGAAAATCAAGCTGATCATTTTTGTGGAGTCAGCATTGGGCCTGTTGAATTTGCGAGAGATCTTAGAAGCAGGCATTGATCAAACAAACTTGTTTAAACTTGAGGCGGTCGTGTTTGGATCTGATGATTTCTTTGCTAATATTGGTGGGTTTGACATGATTTTTGTGGTCATTTATTGCTTACACAGGCATATATACCTGAAGATCATTTTCACGGAAGGTGTTCCTCTGCAGTTAGATTTTTTGAATTACCAGTACATACAGTACCACATCAATTTGTTTGATACTTGATAAATTTACCAGAAATCTTCAGTCAATTTACTCAATTTTTTTTCCTGATAGGAGGTGGAAGGTGTCTCCCTCCCAACCCCTTGACCCAATTGGAACATCCTTGACTATTTACAATAAAAGCAGTCATTCTGGAAGTTATTAAATATGATCTTGAATGGGTGCTGGGTTAGATTTGGTCATGGTATAGCAAATGGACAGTTGGGCCACCCAGCAGTGCAACATGGTACCCTAATTTCAAGCAGTTTGCTCGCAGCAACCAGCCAGTTCAGCATTTTTGTTGGTCAGAAAATGTAACTGACAGGCTGGGATAATATCAATGACATGCCTAATGTGACATGTGCTGACACACAAAATTCATCAGAGTGACTGCTATTGTCCATACCCTATACTGTTACATTGCTATAAGGGTATGCATTTTTAATGGTGTTTGAATGGTAACATACAGGTGCTACAAGAACACATGATGCCAAGGAACTAATGTTTGCTCGCCAATCTACTGTCATACATTGCAAAGCATTTGGATTGCAGGCTATCGACATGGTGCATATTGATTACAAAGGTGATAAAATTTGCATGATTTCAAGTTAATTGTATTCAAGGACAATATTGCTACAACTGCCTTAAACGTTTCTGGCCAAAATTTTCAGACCTAGGCAGACTTAAAGAAGAATCAAAAGAAGGGGCTAAGATGGGATTCACAGGTACATGCATGATCACTTTTCTACTAGAGCCATTTCAAAGTGGTGAACGTTTGCAACTTCGTAAAAGAAGACAATCAAATGTCAAATTCCTTTTCTTGTGTTAGGCAAACAAGTCATTCATCCCAATCAAATTGACATTGTCAATCAAGCATTCTCGCCTTCTACTGAAAAGATTGAGTGGGCGAAAGAACTTGTGATGGC
The DNA here is from genome assembly GCA_963855995.1 of Muricea muricata. Taxonomy (NCBI): domain Eukaryota; kingdom Metazoa; phylum Cnidaria; class Anthozoa; order Malacalcyonacea; family Plexauridae; genus Muricea; species Muricea muricata. The sequence goes on along the minus strand of OY979729.1, from coordinate 11,273,164 downwards.
ATTTGAAAAGCAGTCGAATGAAGGAATTGTAAGTACAATTACACTGAGATGTGATATAACTGTAGAATTAAATAAATTTCCAGTGAATAGAATATTGCAAAGAATAGAAACTATTTTAGCAGTTTCTCTTCACTAGTTGAACTATTAAAGATGACGTCAATTTCGTTATTAATCGAACGCTTTCATACATGTATGTTCTTCCTAAGTTTTAATGGCAAGTGTAAATGTCAGACTTGTAACATCAGAACGCCCGTATATTAAATTACCCAATGTAAGCTTAGGTATCGAAAGCTTTGCGATATAACTGAATATCTAACACTTTTCTCGCTCGCTATGCTCGTGAATGAATATAAACCAGAGTTTCGTTTGACCGTAACGATTTGATTTTAGCGACGACCGTTTGATTTTAGCAGAATGCAAATTGCGGACATCAAGGAAAAATGACTCAAAAAAGATGCCAAGCACATTAATTAAACTTTAACAAAAAAAAAGAAAATAACCTCCCCTCGTATTATATGCTTTTCCTTGCGGAACAGACGTTAAATTGCTTTTTGAAGTGACTTTCGACCGCAATAAAATATTTGTTTGGAAGTTCTTTTTTTTTGAATGAGCAGATTCAAACGATGCGAAGAACGGATTTTACACTTGTCAGTAAGTATTGTCTTTTTACAGGGAGCAATCACGTTTCGTGGCCAGATGATTGACATGCCCTTGGTGAAACAGGCCTACAATGTCCTGACAATGGCGAGAGATACCAAGTGAAAATAGATGTCCATCGAAGATTTAGCAGGGTAAAAGATGTCAGTCCACATGTGAAATTCTACTTACCAAGGTAAAAAAACTCGTAGAAAAAATAAAGATTTGTACAAAGTTTCAACGCGACTGCCCACAACGCGACTAACAGCGATTGCCTGTTATGCAAGTTGAAGGTTCGTTGGGTTACGGTCATTTGATGATACTCAAATAAATGCACAGTTATACAAGTTTTCTTCGCTAGTGAGTGATAGAGATCAGATGAGTTCTGCTCACTACAGTGTGACTCAGAAAAAATGTCACTCCAACGAAAATTCAAATTGCATCATTCTTCGCAAAAATTTTTCAAAGTCGAATATTATCGTGGTATGTTGTTATGTTGACTGGCATTGCTGTAATTTGAAGGACGTGGACATTCATCAGCGTGTACAGAAATATTGCCTTTTGATTTAAACCATGATTTTTTTTCTCAATTTCCCAACCTTATTAAATCGCTGCAGCCAACATGTGATTGCGGCAAAATAAAGACAAATGTTCAATTGTTATTCGACATCCGCACCATTCTAAGCAGTGAACTGAACACAAACCATGTTGCTATAGAAGAAAATGCATTTTAAGTGTGACTTTCTCCAAAATTGAATTTTTTAAACCATGACAATGCATTTCATTTTGTTCGTTTTGGGATTCGTGCATTTTTAAAGCATAAATAGAAACCTTTATTTCTCTGTCGTATCTAAAGGAAAGCGGCCGATATTGACAGAGAGGCTTAGCGACATTGCCAACTTCTTGTTTCGTTAATTCTGTTTAACTGTATGTCAAGTGATTTTATTGCTTATTTTGTCAGTGACATTTTTACTGAGGTTCACTATGTACTAAAGCAATTAAGAATTGAGAGAATTCAATGGAATCATTCATCCTTATTTTCTATAAACAGTAAGCCTTAAGTCTTCTATTACCAAGAAGATAAAAAATATGACACATGTGCCGATAATCTGCTTTGATGTCGTGAACTGGCAATCGTCTGCTAGAATTTAGGAAGCTTATATATAACCTTCACAGCATGCACTGTGATATATTTGTAGCAATTGGTCAAAAAAGTTTACATTATGTAATATACTTTATTATAGCTGATTATGAATATGATAATTAATGTTTTGTACTATAATTGATACATTTTAAATACAAGTAATATATTGTATATGGGTATTATTTTTCGTGCATAGAATTATCTAACGCTTGAGTCTTCCACTAGCCTCGTACCCAGGTGCTTTATGTACTTTTAATACAGTTATATTTAGAGAGAGATCAGTGAATACAGTAGCGAGCGCGCGGGGATGCTTGGGACGGTTTTGAAGGACGGCTTCGCTTTTCAAACCTTCCCAAGCACCCCTGCGCGCTCGCTACTGTATTGACGATCTCTGTATATAAAACTGTATTAAAGGTACACAAAGTGCCTGATTACGAGATTGATCTTCTCCTCCCCCCCCCCCCCTTGTAAAAATCTGGCATTTTTAAACTATTGCAATAGCGCTAACTCTAAGCTTGATCAACTGTTGCAGTTTTTGTATTCATGCACGTCCGTTTATTTTAAACTCAAAAAAAAAATCCGCCTTTATGTGCCGTGTAATCTTCTTGCGTGCACAAAACTTCCGCGTGGAACAATTTTCAATGTGGTTACCGTTGGCGAAGCTTTAACGCTAAAGTCAAACGTTATTAGTTTCGAATACTTCATCATCCTCTTGCTTGCAAACGTATAGCTTTCTCCAAAATTCCTCTACGATGGCCTTGAACGCTAGTTTAAAACGAGTATTCAACATGGAGTAGATGATGGGGTTGCAGAGGGCATTGGTAAATGCCAACCAATGTGAGACGAGTTGAAAATTTTTCGGCCGCTCCTTCGTGTAGCCAGCGCCGAGCAGAACAGAATCGAAGGCAAACGGAGCCCAACAAACGACGAACGTTACGACGGTTGCCAGAAGTACGCGAGCCAAGCGTGCCTGATGGGACACTCGCCTTCTATACTGGCTCAAAAAGTCCTGTTTGTTCACTCTGTTTTTCCATTTCTGTACGATAGAGCTTACGGAGATCTTTTTGAACCTCTCCGATGAAGGTTTCTTGTCAGAAGTAGTTTCACTGTTGTTCGATTTAGCTTCGCTTGTTACATCACTGCTCGATGGATCGTCCTGCAACGGATTTGACGTGACGGCCGGCTGCTCCGAAGTCTCGGTCGAGTTCTGTTTGAAATTTTCTTCCGTGGTCGTTGATGGTTGTAGATTTTTCAGTGGTATTTCTTCCGACTCGCTTTGTTTTGAAGTTTTTTGGTTCCTCGCCTGAGAATTAATGACAAGTGATTAATTGAATTGTTGTCTGTTCAGGAAGCATAATAAACTTTAAACTGACGACGTTATTGATGCTTAATCTTAGAATTACTGATTAGTAAATTTTTTATCGAGTTGTAGGATTATTGGTTTGATAGCATGTGGATTAATCGAGTTATTCATATATAATACTAAATAAAATCATTGGTTAAAAAATCAACATGTTAATTGATTGTACTGTAAATTTTTTATCGAGTTGTAGGATTATTGGCTTGATAGCATGTGGATTAATCGAGTTATTCATATATAATAATAAATAAAATCATTGGTTGAAAAATCAACATGTTAATTGATTGTATTGTAAATCATTGGTCGATTAATTGAGCGGAAAAACTAGATGGAATTATATGATGTTGGTGTTATTATCTTGGTTTTACCGTATGTACTCAGTATCTAAGAGAACTGACTTCAATTTCGAAATATGCCGACCTGAACGCGTAGCTCAGTTGCTGGAACATTGAGCTAGCATTCCAAAGCCCGTAGGTTCCATAGTTTTTTGGCTTGCCCGATGTGGATATTGGCTCAGAGTAACACCATAAACATTGGGTCAAATATTGACGAGTAAATTTATCAAACCTGTAATAACTCAGCATTAAGTTGATTTTGCAACATTTGCTGTGCTTCGTTTTCCTTGTACATAAGATCCACTTTTCTCTTCAATTCCATCACAGTGTAGCGATTCCCTTCGTCTACGGACGCTTCCGACTGAGATGGCGAGAACACGCCGGACGTTCGCCGAGTATTTCCGGAATTTTTCTTGATGGTTTTGTTATGCATCATTATAAACTTCGCAATTCGTATGTAGGAAATAGTCATTACGACCAGAGGGACGCTGAAGACGACCACGAACAGAAACTCCGCGTAATGTTCCGACGAGGTGAAATCTAAAAGACAGCTGTAGTGGGTGGCCAGGAATTTTATCTCGCCTCCCCCAAATAATGGCGGCGATGCGAAGACGAATCCGAAAACCCATATACCAACCACCGATGCTTTCACCATTCTTCCTAAAAACACCGCGGAGAGTCGCTTCTGGATGGTTGTAATCAAGTAGCAACGATACATGCTAAATGCAAGTAATGTCAACATGGCGACACTAGCGATAAAGGTCAAAAGGAAACCATTAATGATACACCATGCATGCCCAAACAACCATCGACCGTTGGTGAGAACTGTAATGAAACTAAAAGGCATTACCAGTGACGCGGCAATGTCTGTAACTGCCAAACTTCCAATGAACATGTTTGAAAAGGTGCGCAGATTCTTGACGCGGTATATCGCCAGGAGCACCAATGAATTTCCGATAAACGAAGCTATACTGACAAGTATCATGGGTATTGTACGGAGTACAGATATCGCCGTAACAGTCCCACAATCCGAGCCAAAATTCGTCCTGTTATTGTCGGGCATTTTAGCGTCAACAATTTTTTCTCCTGCCTTCAGTCTTTTGTAGTTTTTTTTGTAGTCGTATTGAGTCTAAACAAACCTCAAACTTGCACAATGTTGATATAAAATAATTAAAAACAAGCAAGTTTGCTTTTGGTTATTTGTTTTCAGTCTGCTGTTTGTCAGTTTCTCTTTCGGCTTCCTGTGTTTTATTTCAGCGATGTTTTTATGCGAAGCGTTACTAAGAAACACCGTCTTGTTTTCACGATGTAAGCTATGGTCTTGTAATAATATTATATGAGCAAACTAATCAACTTTAGTAGAATCATACTAGTATACTATTGCAAATGCTGTAATTTGATTGGTTGCGCTACTCGCTATCTATTCCTCGATAGATAGCGAGTAGCGAAACAATCATCTTCCTATAGAGATTTCTTTTAAAAAATTGCTTAAAAATCATATTTTTTGTTGAATATTCCATGTTTGACCTCTGATTCTACTAAAACAATTAGATTACTCGCTGTCGATTTCTATGCGTTGATAGTTGATTCGGGCTTCGCCCTCAACTATCACCGCATAGAAATCTCGAGCTTGTAATCTAATTGTTAAATATTGCCTTGATAATTTTGCGCAAAAGCATATGGGCACGCATGTATATTTGTTCGTTTGGCAATTGATCAAAACTAAGGAAATCATACACACGCTCTAATTGGAGCTAGGAACAGTTTAGACAAATTTTTCAAATATAGGTGTCCAACTGCCACACTTTACCTAATTACCTTGTGTTCTATAATAATAGCTAGGTGCAGTTTCTATAGACATTTACCAAATTTGCTTTGTAATATCTTTCATTTACTGTCTCATTTCATACAAACTACTCTGTCTTGTGCAGTGCTGAAGAAATTACTGAAGTCAGATATTCTAGCATGTCAAGCCAAAGTTGAATTAAATGAATGCCCTTAATTACGAATTATAATTAACTTAGCAGTCTCACAAAGACTGTCAGTAATGCGCGAACAATGAATTTTAAATTACGAGTTAACTGTTTAACTATACTGTATGCAGTAAAATCATATAACATCAAGCTGAAACTTAACTATATCTGATTTAAAAATGGGTGGTTAAAACAGGTAGCTAATATTGTTATGGTAGTAAATGTTAACGATATCAGCAAGTAGTAACTGTTTTTAATGAAATAGTTTTAATCGAATCGAGTCCGGGTTATCATTTATGCGTATTCTAAGATGGACAAAGTTTTCTTATACACAACACTTTAAATAGAAATACTTTTCTTTTTCCTGTGACTTTCGTCGAACGGACAGTGTGACGTTGGCAGCATGCCCAGAATTAAAAGAGACTGTTGCCAATGTTCCCGAAGTATCCACTAATGCCGCCAACATAATATACGGATGGAACGTAAGCTTATCAACTTTAAAGTTTTTCTTTCAACTACGTATTAGTCTGCAAGTAGGTTTAAGTGTTTAATTCTTTCTCGTTGGCCGCAACTCTATCACTACAGGTTGTTGTTGTGCGTCAGTTGATCTAGTTGCACGACACATCATTTTCTGAAACAGATGTTTGAAAGCTTCTCTGTAGGTTTGGTCTAGACACGCATAAATTATTGGATTGCATAGACTGTTAATCAGAGGCAGCAGAGACGAGGCCGTTAAATATATCAAAACTGACCTCAAGCTCCTAAACCAATCCTCCAAAGTAGTTGGATTGTACATGAGAAACAACCACGTAATACTGGGAGGAAGCCAACAAAACAGAAATACTCCGACAACAATCAACAACATTCGGACAATCTTTAGATCTTGACGTAAGACATTTCTCTGATTTTGACCAGTTTCACCAAGTTCTCCATTTCGCAACATTTTCTGTCGTTTATGAGCGACGACAAAAATAAGAGCGTACATAATCAGTATGGCTATGGCGGGAAGAAAAACCACACTTATAAACAGGAACGTGTAGTATGCATTAGCTTTGCTTGTAGTTGGATAAAAAAGGTCAGGACAAAAAGCGATGCCAGCTCCTAGCAATCCCGCGCTGCCTGAATCAGGCGTAGCAGCGTATGTGGCAAATGTAATTGAAATCAGCCAAATGATAAAGATTATTTTCAATGATTTTGAAGTTGTCATTCTGGATCTGTACTGAAGTGGTTTGCTGATTTTAAGATATCGATCAAAACTGATGAACATCAGAGAACATATAGATGCTGTTAATGCCAGGGTATCTATCCACACCAGGAAACGACAGAGATGAATGTTAGGTAGCGATCCATAATCCACACTTAGTCCATACACCACCATTGGTCCCATGAAAATTCCGACCAAAAGATCAGCGACAGCCAGACAAGCAATAAAATATTTATTTGGTTGATGAAGACTTCTCTCTCTCCAGGTCACCAGTAAAACCAAAGTATTTCCCAAAATGATCAGAATGCTGATCAAGATCAGTAAAATTCTTACTGCTAGGACAAATTGTTTGAGAAATTCCACGCAATCACTGTCACACGACGTTTCATTTGTTGAATTATTTGTTATGTTAGACAGCGGCATTGCAAAAATCTGCTCTAAGGAAAAAATAAAAATACTACATCAGAGACACAAATTTTGGAAAGAACGCTTTGTAAGAAAATCCAGACTCCCTGCTTGTCTTACCTCTCGGCTATTCGTTGGCAAATTTCCAAAGGTCGATGTTGTTTCTGTAATCTTTTTCTTTCCTTAAAAACTTTGAATTTCTATAAACTCCTGAACTCCTGAAAAGCTCGACGTTTTTCCAACTGACTGACTAAAAACAATACGTAATGCTCTAAGTCATATTTTATACACTGCGTAGGCCAATGAGAATGCAAAAACGTCACTGTACATTCGTACTGCACGTAAACTTGTCGACAGAAGACAAATTGACGAAAAAGAAACGGTTTAAAATTCTAAACATGGTCATATAAGCCTGAGTTATAACCTGTTTCATAAAATCATTAATAATTCATGAACTAATTATCCAATATCCAGTGCCAAATAAGTGACGTGCATGCTTCTTTATACCTGCTAGAGTACACTTCATTATTCAATAATACAAAAGATGATTGTCGTGCAAATTATATAAAGAATTTTTTACACTCCTGCTCATGTTTTAAATAGTACATCAAACATCACGAACTATATAGCCGATATGATAGCATAAGCAGCACCAGCGTAGGGAGGGGGACATGCTGGTATTGTTTGGCAGCGGCATGGGAACAGCCTTGCCTGAGATGAAAATAAAGTATACTACATTAGAAACACAAATTTTGGAAAAATGTTTCTAAAAATATCTAGACTCCCTGCTTGTCTTACCTCACAGGTCGATGTCGTTACTGTGATCTTTTCTTTTCCTTAGAACCTTTAATTTCTGTAAACTCCTCGATTCAGCTCGACGTTTCACTTCTCTAAAAAATGATCAAAACAATACGCGATGCTCTTGACAGTTACTATAAGTCATATTTTAGACACTACATGCGCCAATGAGAATGCAGAAACGTCAACTTGTTTTTAATAAATACACATAGTTATGGATATATATCGAAATACAAGAGTGCCTAAAGACATACAGCGGATTCGGGAAGACTGTTTAACGGTTATGGCTTTATAGGATACCCTAAAGGTCGAAATGTCGAGAGAGCACTGGGACCGAGTTTCCCCTGTGTTTTGTGTATCCCCATACATATAATAACTATCAATATCGAGTCATTCTTGGGTTGTCACATTTCTCACTCACTGGGACTGTATCTACTTCACCAAATTTAGCTAAAGAGGGAGCGCGTAGCGCCACAATCATTACTCGCCCTTCGGGCTCGCGCTTTAGCTAAATTTGGTGAAGTAGATATACAGTCGCAGTGAATGAGAATAGTTTTAATATAGCAAAACAGTACGCTTATTGTTGCGCTACGCGCTCCCTCTTTAGCTAAATTTGGTGAAGTAGATACAGTCCCAGTGAGTGAGAAATACACAAAACACAGGGGCAACTCGGTCCCAGTGCTCTCTCGACATTTCGACCTTTAGGGTATCCTATAAAGCCATCACCGCTGTTTAACGCATTGATGTTTAACGTAGATAGTTGTCGGCTTGTCGCGTTCGTTGCAACTGTTGCATCATCACGTTAAATTATGACGTTTCCAAGAAGGTTGATTGACGTTGCAAGCTAGGGTGCCGTTCCACAATATTATATCTTTGAATAATTTAATATTTGCCCGGAATTTTACAATGTACAAACGAGCAAAATGTGGAAAGTAAGTCGCAAAGGTCGAACATACGAACAGGGAAAAGCGTTGTCAACAGACACCAGAACTATGGTTGTTTCAAAAATATCGAAGCAATACTGTCAAACTTCCTCATTCTCACCGTTAAAAAACATACAGGGAATCCTGGTAGTTTGTCAGACGGTGACTTACAACTAATTCAAGTAATGGAAATACAAAAACCTTCAACAAGTCACGCAGAAATTTTGGATACTTTATTGGATGATGGAGATTTGCCTACCGGGTCTACTTCGAAAACGTCTGTCTGCAGCGCTGTTCGAAATTGCCTGCCGTCTGGACCATTTACTTATAAGAAACTAACCCATGTAGCACAAGAAAGGTTTTCGTTAAACATTATGGCATACACTCAACTTTATATTGATTATTTGCATGGAAAGGATCCCAACACGTTGCAATATTTTGACGAATGCGGCGTAAAATTACCAACTATCTGCACGAGCAACTTTGGACTAAATTTTCTTCAGCCGAATTTGTTGTTATGAATTTCCGCTCCTCACTACCTATTGAAAAGAAATCACCACACTCGTCGACGCCACTTCTATAAAGAATCCTTATGCAATGGCGAACTGTTGGCTTCGATGACTCCACTTTCTTCTTGCTGTATTTTCATGCAGTGCTAGTTTGAAGTCATTTTCTTCCTGTATTGCAACACTTGAAGGCTTTGACATATTTTCTTGGTAGCTGTTGGAAATTTTATTGCATAGTCTTTGGTAAGTAATCGTTTATGGGAAGTCATCCTGTGATCAGTTTGTTTAAAATAGTCCCACTCAAAGTTCTTTTCTTCTTCGTCATCATCGATAATAACTTCATAAAGAAGTTTTGTAACGCTTTCTCGCGATGGCAAAGATCCTTTCAGGTGCTTTTGCAAAATAGCAACGTCCTTTTAAAGCGTATACCTGTTTGGCAACTCTGGCATAATGAGGTCCTCGATTTTTTTTTGACACCGAATTAGTGACCTTTTCTGCGGTCTCCAGTTCCTTCTTGGCAGTGGTCAATTTACTTTGAATGCGTGTAATTTCCTCCTGCAATGCGGTCCTTTACGTTTTCTTGTTGCTGTGTTTCGACAAAAGGCCATATAAATATGCTGATTTGCACGGGCAAAATTTACATACTTTTTTCGTGTGGCCCAGTTCAACATGGCAGTAACTCTGCACGCAGACTAGGGTTGGCAAATGTTCTTATATTAGTTGTTCTTATATGTTCGTATATTATTCTCATTAATTATTTTACTTCGATGTTGTAAATCTCCACTATTTGACAATCATCTTTAAAATAAAGTATACAAATAATAGTCGTGTAAATACTGCATGCAGTAATAACTATATTTTTATAATTTTGAAAGCCCATTATACCTAATGCAATTAACCAGCTTGTAGCAATGTAGGTTTTTGATTTTGGATGGCAAGGTTTTTGAAAATGTTCTTATATTACAAAAAATGTCCTTTGATTTGATGACAGAAATACGTTGGAGATAAATCGACTTCCAGACCGTCATCTTGGATTGTTATTCGTAGAGATGTCATTTTGTTTAAATGTGGAACGTCCTCTAAAATCCTGCTTTTGAAATCATCATGCGTGATGATCCTCTTCGTTCATATACAAAGGAGTTGTTTATTCTCTTTTCAGAGTAATATTCATATTCGACTTTAATTTGTACAAGAGACATGACTAGAAAATTCTGAAAGTACCGAATACAAAGATTATCAGAACATGATGTGTTGCAAATATAAAACCCCTTAACTTAAGCCGCACCCTAGCTTGCAACGTCAGTCAACCTGCTTGGAAACGTCATAGTTTATGCTTAAGAAACGTGATGATGCAACAGTTGCAACGAACGCGACAACTATCTACGTTAAACAGTTTTTCCGAATCCGCTGCATAGACAGAGCAAAATATATATATAGAGAGAGATATATATGCGCACTTCACGTAAGCTTGTCGAAGAAACACGAATTGACGAAGAAGAAACGATTTAAGATTCTTAACCCTACTTGACATGTGTTGTGTCCACATTGTCTTCATGCACGAGCTATGTTTATTTTTGGCGGTGGCCTCGTAGAGAATGTTTACTAAGTATATCCTTGTTTGCATCTGTTCGTGGCTTTGAATGTTTCAAAGCATTATACGTTAATTTATATGCCTGGAATAACCTGCACCAAACGTCGCTAAATATGCCGCTGGTTTGTAAACCTTTCTCACACCTAAAGATTGCGCAGATTCTTGACACGGTATATCGCCAGGAGCACCAATAAATTTCCAATAAACGAAGCTATGCTGACAAGTATCATGGGTATTGTACGGAGTACAGATATCGCCGTAACAGTCCCACAATCCGAGCGAAAATTCATTGCCATTATTGCTGGGCATTTTAGCGTCAACAATTTCCTCTCCTGCCTTCAGTCTTCTGTAGTTTTTTTTTTGTGGTCGTATTGAGTCTAAACAAATCTCAACCTTGCACAATGTTCATATAAAATAATTAAAAACAAGCAAGTTTGCTTTTGGTTATTTGTTTTGTGTCTGCTGTTTGTGTGTTTCTCTTTCGGCTTCCTGTGTTTTATTTCAGCGATGCTTTATGCGAAGCGTTACTGAAAAACACCGTCTTGTTTTCACGATGTGAACTATGATCTTCTAATAATATTATATGAGCAAACTAGTCGACTATTTTGCCTTGATAATGTTGCGCAAAAGCATGGGCACGCATGTATATTTGTTCGTTTAACAATTGATCAAAACTAACTTGAACTTTTCCAGCATACACTGCAAACGGGCTAAGTAAAGTGGCGGAGCATTTTTGAGAATAGACTCTTAGAAGCCGTGAATTTTGCATACCATTATAAAAGGCTACGGTCTTTTGAAGAAATGGTACCGCTCATAATAATTGCTGTTTAGGAGAAAATGTTTCCGTTGTACTCTATTTTATAAAAATACTCCGAATGGCTCTACTTTCCTGATTTTTGCCCATTTTCGGAGGGGGAGTGCGTGGAAGTGCTATTCGCAGTGGAAGTGCCAAAAAGTAAATCGGCAATTAATTAGCTGAGCTGGCTAATCCATTTCAGCTGGACAAACTAATCTTCTGTTGCCGTTGATCAAATAATACGGAGCTTTACAGATTTGAGTACGGCTACGAGAACAAGTTCGACTACAAAATTTTGCCGTTGAAAATCAGCAGCGCAAACTTGATACTATTGTACGATTTATATGTCTTGAAAACGGCAGATGAATCCAAAGTGAAGACGAATTTGTGTTAAAAGTTTCCTTATAGCTGTTGTTTAGCACTGGCTAATCCTGGGTTAAAAGTATAATCCTTTGTTTTACTCATTGTGTATTTCTGAAGTATTTAATTAGAAGAGTATTTTCATGAATTACGACAGAAGCTAGTGGCCTGCTCGTTTGGAGTCGGAGGGGGAGTGTGTGGGGGTGCGATTTTAGTCAGACTTTAAAACAAAAAATCTGCATATTTTTGAGCATAATGAGCAATTTTTTTTTTTGATAAAAGCTTATTTGAAACACCGATAACGTTGTTCTAGTAGCTAAATATTTAAACAATGATTCCAACGAATGAATGCGGAATTTACAAGAATATGTGTACAATGGCTGTACTCAAGACCGATTTCCGGGCGATTTTGAACACAATAAAACAATCAGTAATTAGCATAATTTCCGATCACTCACGCGTATCCTAACATTCGCCCCCAATCTTCAGCACGTTTCTCATTTTCAGCATTTTGATCATTTGTTGTTTTGTTTTGAGTTTCGAAGGTTTTAATATTACGATATTGAGGAATGATATTAAAGCCCGGAGAAATAATGGTTTAAAACACAATATCGCCGCTCGATTTCATACCTCCTGGCTCATGGAGGTAAGTTCTCAAGCATAACATTTATTTTATGTCTTAAATTGTCTTTATGCAGTAAAAAACTACAGGTTTAAAGCGGCCGAATTCATCATGTTGAAATGTCAATTTAACTCTGTATTTTTCTTCTTTATATCCGAAAAGCTTGGCGTCTAGGGTCTTTGGCAAGGAAGAAGTGACCTCAGGGAAGTAAAAGTATGGAGTTTTATGAAGAATCTACCGTTCGATTGAACGCAATTCGCCGAATAGATTTGGACTATGTAGAGCAACCCCCTGACCCGAATGAGCCAAAAGCTGACAAATATGGCTTTACTGATGGAGTTACAAAGACAATGGAGTAAGCCACTCACTTTATTTCGTCTAGATTCTGTTATGATTTATCGGGAATTCGATGTTTTGACGTACTTTTGATAAATCTGTTGAATTTGTGATCTGACCTTTGTAAATTAATTTGTTACACCTTCGTTTAGTCAACAGCTGAGATTCCTTTTCTTCAAACTCAATGAAAAAAAATTGACATATCAGTTGATGTAATATTTTTGTTGAATGTAGTAAGTAATAAGGCCTCTCTGTCGCCTGTATTATATTGTACAGCAACCAATATGGTCTTCAAAGCCGTAGCATATAGTACATATAAACATTGGGTTTGTTACTGAGGTTAAATGTAACCCGACACGGTGAAAATAAATCAGTGGTATTGACAAAATCCTGAACGTTTGTCTAGTGCCTGGAAACCACTACAGATCTCAGTCAAAAGCTGTCATCGGTGGCTGTGCTCTTACAAATTGAATACAAATTTCCTTACCCCTCCCCTCAAGTAATAAAATTTTGGCAGTGTTCTGTTGAAACTACAATAGGTTATAGTCATGACTGAAGAATCCCCATTAGACTGCAATAGCTCAGAACATGCAGAGGTTCAACTTCTCATTAATTATGCGTACCCTTTGCTTAGCCAGTGTGCTAAAAAGAGGTATTCTCCCCCTGAAAATAGTCATTGAAGAGAAGAGATTCTTGGCGCACTGGCTAAGCTATGAGAAGTTGAACCTTTGTATGCTCTGTGGCAATAGATTATAATAATTCAGGAAATGGCCTATGACCAATGTGCTGAAAAAACGTGCCACAAATTGATTTGCTGACAACCTATTTTTCATTAACATTAGAGAATCATCTTTGCCTGTGGATGTCTTGCGAGAGCGCGAACAAAAATGGCTTAAAATGATACGAAATTGGGAAACCTGGATGACCAAGAAGTTTCCAAAGGTAATTCGCGCTTCATAAGTTTGTCTAATTTACAATGCTTGTACATATATGCAACTATATGCACTATGTGTTATTAGGGGGGTTTTTTCAGCAAACATTGCTCTTGATAATTGAACTTGTCAAACCTTGATAATTCTTACAGCGCAAATACTATAAGTTTAGCTGCCTACACAACAATAACCAATGACATTGAAGAATGAAAATAGAAAAATAGCTCAAAATAGCATGTTGAACATTCTACAAAGCTCGATAAGCATACAAGTAATAAGTGCATGAAAAGCTAACTAATTAACTGTTATTGTAAACTGTAATAATCATGCACTGATAGGCAATATACCCTTTACATAGCATGCTTCCACATCTAAACTCCACTATCAACAATTGCAGTGAACTTAATATGAGTATTGTCAAAGTGCTCTACTTAAAGCAGACACACTTCAATCAACTTTGTTGTCAAGTTACCAGTTATGTTGTAACTAGTTTCTGTATAAATGGAAAGAATTATCACATATTTTATTAATACGCTTTACAGCTCAAGGAAAGATGCCGGAAAGGTATACCATCAGCAATGAGAGGTGTTGCCTGGCAGCACTTGTGTGGGGCAAATAAATTGAAGAAAGAAAACCCAGGAGTATTTGGGGTATGTTGTTCAGTTGAGTAGATGAGGGGTGGGTGCAATGGACCATTCCCCAATTGCACAAACTTTTAAACTCGAAAACAATTTTAGCATAGTTGGAAAGAGCTTCCTAAATTTAGCGACATTGTGAAGTTTGGTAAAATATTATAAAATGTCGAAAATATAGTAATTTAAAGTTTGCGAATTTTGTATACTTTTGTATTACGCGGGAAAAAGCGTTACCACATTCCCACATAGTGGTAACGCTTTTCCGTTCGTAGTACAAAAGTACCATATACAAAATTCGCAAGCTTTACAGGACTATCTTTTCCACATTTTACAATATTTTGCAACCAAGCTTGATAATTGTATGAAATTTAGGATGCTCTTTCCAGCTATGCTAACTGATTTTCCCAAATTTAAAAATTTTTCTAATAGGGGAATGGTCCATTATTACTGTTATTAATTATTGTTACTGTCATTGTAAGTAAAAGTGTTGATAAAATGTTGTATCAATGCATTTTCTGAAACTGATTAATTCATTTGATAGAAACTTCGTCAACTTCTTTTTACTTCATATGTGCTCTGATTGGTCAATATGTCGTGAAGTCAAATCTATTCTGCCAACTGGCAAAGAGGAACTCAAAACAGGAAGTTGATGAATTGTCCATCAAATGAATTGATCAACTTTCAGATATTGATTGACTTGATACAACATTTTTTATCATTGCCAACACCAGCAGATATCCCCAGTGTAACAACAGTAGAATACCTTGTTAGTACATAAAACTTCAAACAAAGGAATTTATTGTAATTTGTATTTAAATTCTGTCAAGATGTAATCTTCAGTTTAGTTTTCCTGGTTGATGGCCTTAAATACCGTATCCATATTTGACATGCTTATGTAAGCAGGCTTTTCATAGTTACATTTTGTGATCAGGAACCGTTTCTGGTGATGCATTTGCAGAACACCTCACAATTTATGTTTTCAACAAGTTTGACAAAGTACAGTACCGTTCCAAAAAAGATTAACGTTATTGGTGAATTTTGGTACAATTTAGCACTTCTGGGCTTGGTAGCTTGCATTTATTAATCATGAAACTATTCTGTGTGTCATTGCTTGAAATAACTATAGTATCTTTTTCTCCACAAGAATCTTATAGCTCAAAGTTCAGAATGGGAACATGTTATTGTGAAAGACCTCGATCGAACATTCCCTTTTCATGACATGTTTTCAAAACCTGGATCGGGGTAGGTTTGAAGCATCCTTGTTTTTCAAACGAAAAATACAGTGTCATTATTAAAATCACTTTTACGTATGCTGATATTACAGGTATCTGGTGAGTTGCATTTTGTAAGAATTGTCTATAATTTATCATGTTTTCTTCAGGCAAGAAGATTTGCATCAAGTCTTAAAGGCCTATTCGTTGTATGATACTGATGTTGGCTACTGTCAGGTATTATTTCTGCAAGTGACTTTTTCCATTGTCACTCAGGGGTTTCAGTATGTAAGAGGCAGTTCCCAGAAGTTCACTGTGGCCTGTTTGCCTTCTGACGGCTAGGTTTTTTTGTTAAAAAAAATTTTTCAATAATATTAAAATGTTTTTGCTGAAGATTTTTGAAAATGTCGGCCTATTTTTGAGATGCAGTCTGCTATAATGAATATTATTAAAACGCCTGGTAGTTTTTGAAATGTAGGCTACTGGTGAGTGAGAACCTACAAATCAAAACTATGTTGTATTTTTTTGGCTAGGCTATGGCACCAGTATCTGCTGTCTTACTGATGCACATGACCACAGAGGTAATATATATAATAAGTAAAGCTAGGAGTAAATTCAATACAGTTACTTGTACATGAGGAAAAAACTTCTCTTCTGTCAATTACATTTAGTCATTTCTAATTTTAGGATGCATTTTGGTGCCTAGTTTCATTATTAAAGGATTATGTCAAGGGATATTATGGAGAAAAGTTGGTGAGTCTGGATGAAGGGTATTAAACATGTGTTGATCATGTGTGTCCAGGGAAAAGTTTACAGGGTGTCTGTGAGCAGGGAGGGGGGGGTGGGTTAGCCCTGGCCAGATAGTGTGCAGAGGTGTGCTATTTTTACAATAAAACAGAAAACATTAGAGACATAATGAAATTTACTCTTGTCTTCGTATGATCATGCATTTACGGCGCCATGCAAAAAGTACTCTTGTATTTTGAAGGGGTTGGTGACACACATGACCAACACTAACATAACTCAAGTACTCAACATATCGTAATTTGAGCTAGTAGAGCACACCCCCTACACACCCACCCTTTCCCACAGGATCATGCTGGATCCATCCCTGGATTAATCTCAAGTTAGTAGAAATATAGGGATATTTTTCAAATGTAGGTGTTCAAATGCCACACTTTACCATGTGTTGTATAATAATAACTAGATAGAGTTGCTATAGACATCTACCAAATTTGCTTTACAATATCTTTCATTCACTGTCTCATTTCAAACAAACTACTCTGTCTTGTGCAGTGCCGAAGCAATTACTGAAGTCAGATATTCTAGCATATCAAGCCAAAGTTAAATTAAATGAATGTCCTTAATTGCGAATTATAGTTAATTTAGCAGTCTCACAAAGGCTGTCACTAATGCGCGAACATTTAATTTTTAAATTACGAGTTAGCTGTTTAACTATACTGTATGCAGTAAGATTATATAACATTGATGCTGAAACTTAACTATATCTAGAAATACGTAGCTAAAACAAGTAATATTGTTATTGTAGTAAATGTTAACAATATCAGCAAGTAGTAACTATTTTTAATGAAATAGTTTTAATCGGATCGAGTCCGGTTCATCATTTATACGTATTCTAAGATGGACGAGGTTTTCTTATGTACAACACTTAAAATACAAATACTTTCACTTTTCCTGACACTTTTAACGAACGGACAGTATGACGTTGACAGCATGGCCAGAATTAAAAGAGACTCTTGCGCATGTTCCCGAAGTGTCGACTAATGCCGCCAACATAATATACGCATGGAACTTAAGCTTATCAAGATTATTTTTTTTTCTTTCAACTAAGTACGTTAAGGTCTGCAAGTAGGTTTATGTATTTAGTTATTTCTCTGTGACCGTAGCTCTATCGTTGCAGGTGGTTGTTGTGTGTTTGATCTTGTGCGACACATCATTTTCTGAAACTGATGTTTGAAAGCTTCTCTGTAGGTTTGGTCCAGAGATGCATAAATTATTGGATTGCATAGACTGTTAATCAGAGGTAGCAGCCACACTACCACTGAATATATTATAAAATGTGACCTCCAGCTCCTCCTTAACCAATCATCTAAAGTATTTTGACTGTACACGAATAAGAACCAGGTAATACTGAGAGGAAGCCAACAAAACAGAAATACTCCGACAACAGTCAACAACATTCGGACAATCTTTAGATCATGACGTAAGGCACTTCTTTGATTTTGACCAGTTTCACCAAGTTCTCCATTTCGCAACATTTTCTGTCGTTTATGAGCGACGACAAAAATAAGAGCATACATAATCAGTATGACTATGGTGGGGAGAAAAATCACAATTATATACAGGAACGCGCGTTTGTCCGGACTAGCATGGGCTAAATGGGAGCAAAGATAGCCGCTATTTAGTAGAAATCCCGTGCTGCCTGAATCAGGCGTAGCAGCGTATGTGGCGAATGCAATCGAAATTAGCCAAATGATAAAGATTATTTTTAGTGATTTCGAAGTTGTCATTCTGGATCTGTATTGAAGTGGTTTGCTGATTTTAAGATATCGATCAAAACTGATGAACATCAGAGAACATATAGATGCTGTTAACACCAGGATATCTATACACACCATGAAACGACAGAGATGAATGTTATGTAGCGATCCATAATCCACACTCAGTATATACACCTGCACTGGTCCTATGAAAATTCCGACCAAAAGATCAGCGACAGCCAGACAAGCAATAAAATATTTATTTGGTTGATGAAGACTTCTCTCTCTCCAGGTCACCAGTAAAACCAAAGTATTTCCCAAAATGATCAGAATGCTGATTAAGATGTACAAAATTTTTTCTGCTAGGAAAAGTTGGTTGATAAATTCCACGCAATCACTGTCACACCACGTTTCATTTGTTGAGTTATTTGTTATGTTTGACAGCGGCATTGCAAAACTCTTCTCTAGGAAAAATAAAAGTACTACATTAGAGAAACAAATTTTGGAAAGAACGCTTTCCATAATTAACATCTAGACTTCCTGCTTGTCTTACCTCTGCTATTTCTTGGTGAATTTTCAAAGGTCGATGTTGTTACTGTAATCTTTTCCTTTCCTAAGAAACTTTGGATTTCTATAAACTCCTGAATTCAACTCGACGTTTTCACTTCTCCAAGATCCAACTGACTGTCTAAAAACAATGCGTGATGATCTTGACAATTCTTAACTCAGTCATATTTTAAAGACCGCGTGGACCAATCAGAATGCAGAAACGTCAACTTGTTATAATAATTAGACATATATATGCATGTATATACTGGGGCGTACTGGACGGGAGTGGTGAGTGGGGGGTGGGGGTATATATTGAGGATGACCGGCAAACATTCATATTTCACGAAAACTTGTCGAAAAAACTCAAATTGACAAAGAAGAAACGGTTTAAAATTCTAAACATGGTCATATAAGCCTGGGTTATGAATAAAGTTTCAATCTACGGCATGAAAACATAATATATCCCACTTTACATGTGTTATGTCCACATTGTCTTTGTTTTTGGCGGTGCCGTCATAGAGAATGTTTGATAAGTATTACCTTGTGTATGCATCTGTTCGTCTTTGAACGTCCCAAAGCATTATGCGTTAATTTATTATATATACATATATATGCCTGGAATAACCTGCATCAAGTATTACGAAATATTTAGCCGATATGATAACCCTGCTAACACATGCTGATAAGTATCATGGGTATTGTACGGAGTACAGATGTCGCCGTAACAGTCCCACAATCCGAACCAAAATTCATTGTGTTATTGCCGGGCATTTTAGCGTCAACAGTTTGCTCTCGTGGCTTCAGTCTTCTGTAGTTTCTTTTTTGTAGTCGTAGTGAGTCTAAACAAACTTTAACCTTGCACAATGTTAATAATTATAAAAAATTTAAAAACAAGCAAGTTTGCTTTTGGTTATTTGTTTTGACTCTGCTGTTTGTCAGTTTCTCTTTCGGCTTTCTGTGTTTTATTTCAGCGATGTTTTTTTGGAAGCTTTACTAAAAAACACCGTCTTGTTTTCACGATGTGAACTACGATCTTGTAATAATATTATATGAGCAAACTAATCAACTGTATTGCCTTGATAATTTTGCGCAAAAGCATATGGGCACGCATGTATATTTGTTCGTTTAACAATTGATCAAAACTAAGGAAATCATACACACGCTCTAATTGAAGCTAGGAATAGTTTAGACAAATTTTTCAAATATAGGTGTCCAACTGCCACACTTTACCCAATTACCTTGTGTTCTATAATAATAGCTAGATACAGTTTCTATAGACATCTACCAAATTTGCTTTGTAATATCTTTCATTTACTGTCTCATTTCAAACAAAGTACTCTGTCTTGGGCAGGGCTGAAGCAATTGCTAAAGTTAAATATTCTAGCATGTCAAGCCAAAGTTAAATTAAACGAATGTCTTTAATTGCGAATTATAATTAATTTAATAGTCTCACAAAGGCTGACACTAATGCGCGAACATTTAATTTTTAAATTACGACTTAACTGTTTAACTATACCGTATGCAGTAAAATTTTTTAACATTGATGCTGAAGCTTAACTATATCTAGAAATACGTAGCTAAAACAGGTAATATTGTTATTGTAGTAAATGTTAACAATATCAGCAAGTAGTAACTGTTTTTAAGAAATAGTTTTAATCGAATCGAGTCCGGTTCATCATTTATGCGTATTCTAAGATGGACAAAGTTTTCTTATATACAACACTTTAAATACAAATACTTTTCCTTTTCCTGGAGCTTTCAACGAACGGATAGTATGACGTTGACAGCATGCCCAGAATTAAAAGAGACTCTTGCCAATGTTCCCGAAGTGTCGACCATTAACGCCAACGTAATATACGGATGGAACGTAAACTTATCAAGTTTAAATTTTTTATTTCAACTAAGTACGTTTAGGTCTGCAAGTAGGTTTAAGTGTTTAGTTATTTCTCATTGGCCGCAACTCTATCACTGCAGGTGCTTGCTGTGTGTTTGATCTTGTGCGGCACATTTTCTGAAACAGATGTTTGAAAGCTTCTCTGTAGGTTTGGTCCAGACACGCATAAATTATCGGATTGCATAGACTGTTGGTCAGAGGTAGCAGCCACATTACCATTCGACATATGAAATATGACCTCGCGTTCCTCCTGTACCAATCATTAAAAGTATTTGGACTGTGGTTGAAAATGAAGTTGTAAATACTGCAAGGAAGCCAACAAAACAGAAATACTCCGACAACAGTCAACAACATTCGGACAATCTTTAGATCTTGACGTAAGACTCTTCTTTGATTTTGACCAGTTTCACCCAGTTTCCCATTTCGTAAAATTTTCTGTCGTTTATGAGCGACGACAAAAATAAGAGCGTACATAATCAGTATGACTATGGCGGGAAGAAAAATCACAGTTGTAAACAGAATTGTCTCGTATGTTTTTCTTTTGCTTTCAGTTGTAAGATAGGTACCACGGCAAAGAACGCTGATACTTGTTATGAACCCTATACTGCCTGAGTCAGGCGTAGCAGCGTATGTGGCAAATGCAATTGGAATCAACCAAATGATAAAGATTATTTTTAATGATTTCGAAGTTGTCATTCTGGATCTATACTGAAGTGGTTTGCTGATTTTAAGATATCGATCAAAACTGATGAACATCAGAGAACATATAGATGTTGTTAACGCCAAGGTTTCTATCCACACCATGAAACGACAGAAATGAATGTTATGTGGTGTTCTATGCCAAACCGAAACCAGTAGGTACATCACCACTGGTCCTATGAAAATTCCGACCAAAAGATCAGCGACAGCCAGACAAGCAATAAAATATTTATTTGGTTGATGAAGACTTCTCTCTCTCCAGGTCACCAGTAAAACCAAAGTATTTCCCAGAATGATCAGAATAGTGATTAAAATCAACACAATTATTACCGCTAGGGCAAATTGCTTGAGAAATTCAACGTAATCACTGTCACGCGACGACGGCATTGCAAAACACTTCTCTAAGGAAAAATAAAAGTACTACATTAGAGACACAAATTTGGGAAAGAACGCTTTCTAAAAAAATCCAGACTCCCTGCTTGTCTTACCTCTGTTATTCGTTGGCGAATTTTCAAAGGTCGATGTTGTTACTGTAATCTTTTCTTTTCCTTAGAAACTTTGAATTTATATAAACTCCTGAATTCAGCTCGACGTTTTTACTTCTCCAACTGACTGACTACAAACAATACGAGATAATCTTGACAATTCTTAACTAAGTTATATTTTATACACTACGTGGACCAATGAGAGTGCAGAAATGCCAACTTGTTGTAATAATTAGGCATAATTATGCATGCGGAGGCGTACCGGACGGGAGTGGTGAGTGTGTGGTTGGGTGTAGGGAGGGGGTTATATATTGAAGATGACCGGCAAACATTCATATTTCACGGAAACTTGTCGAAGAAAAACAAATTGACGAAGAAGAAACATGGTTATATGGATATATATGGATATATTTATATGGAAACATGGATATATTTAAATAAAGTTTCATTCTGCGGCATGAAAACATAATATATTCTACTTCACATGTGTTATGTCCACATTGTCTTTGTTTTTGGCGGTGTCTTCATAGACAATGTTTGATAAGTATAACCTTGTGTATGCATCTGTTTGTCTTTGAACGTCCCAAAGCTGCATTATACGTTAATTTTTATGCCTGGAATAAACTGTATCAAACATCACGAAATATCCAGCCGATATGATACACAAAGATTAAAAAGCAGCACCCATGTAGGGAGGGGGGATATGCTGGTGTTGTTTGGCAGCGTAATAGCAAAAGCCTTGCCTGAGATAAAGATAAAAGTATTCTACATTAGAAACACAAATTTTGGAAAAATGTTTCTAAAAACATCTAGACTCCCTGCTTGTCTTACCTGTCGTTGTTACTGTAATCTTTTCTTTTCCTTAGAAACTTTCAATTTCTATAAACTCCTGAATTCAGCTCGACGTTTTCATTTTTTTCATTCAACTAAAAACAATGTGTGATGCTCTTGACAATTCTTAACTCAGTCATATTTTATACACTACGTGCACCCATGAGAATGCGGAAACGTCAACTTGTTTTAATAAGTAAACATATAATTATGCGTGTATATACTAAGACGAAAGGTACTTCTCGTAAACTTGACGAAGAAGAAACGAATTAAGATTTCTAGATATGGGTATATATAAGCCTGAGTTACGCCATTTTAGTTCAATGGTTATGCCATAAAGTTTCATTCTACGGCATCAAAACATACCCTACTTGACATGTGTTGTGTCCACACATGTTAATAGTAGCATAACCTTGTTTGCATCTGTTCGTCTTTGAATTTTTCAAAGCATGATACTTTAATTTATACGTCTGGAATAACTTGCATCAAACATCTCGAAATATACGGCCAATTTGTAAACCCTTGACCTTCTTACACCCAAAGATTAATTATTTATTTATCGATTATAATTGTTATGTTTCTAGGAAGCAATTCGGCTTGAAGGGGAAATTTTCAAAGGACTATTATCAAAAACTCTTCCTTCAATATCCAAGCATATGGTGAGAATTTCAATCGCATGGTATCAACGAAATGTAGAATTCTAACAAACTGTAGCCTACCACAGCTCACTTGGTTAATTTCCACCTAGGAAAAGCATCATATTGATCCATTAATGTACATGACCGAATGGTTTATGTGTCTTTTTTCAAGGTAGGTATTAAGACATTATAATTTATTGGCAGGGCCGTAACTAGAACGTTAATGGGGGAGGGGGGGATATATTTATACATCCATGTTCTGCCCGACGATTTTTTTTAAATCAAATTCAAATTGATTCAATTTGAATTTGATTTGAAAAGAAACTCCTCGTGCAAAACATGAACATATGAATATACAACCACCCCTCCCCCCTCTAAACGTTTTGCAGTAACAACAGCCCTGTCTATTTGTCCGTATTTCATGCAGTACGAAAAAAACTACCGACGTCTTTCCTGGATCCTGATTCCGGCATTCATATCGACTAAACTACATGGACATTTCATTGCCTACTT
Source organism: Muricea muricata (assembly GCA_963855995.1). Classification (NCBI taxonomy): domain Eukaryota; kingdom Metazoa; phylum Cnidaria; class Anthozoa; order Malacalcyonacea; family Plexauridae; genus Muricea; species Muricea muricata. Next base: position 11,249,287 of record OY979729.1, on the reverse strand, counting down.
CATGCCATTCTTCTTTAGAAATTTGCCATTTTCATCTGTGCTCAGAATATGGGACATGTTCTTTTGCGAAGGTAAGTATGCCAGCCGAATGTTTGGCATATTGTAAAATCCATATCTTTGTCAGGTAACAAATTAATTGAGTTCTGTCATAGTATGTGAATTTTTCTTTTGCAAATAGAAACTCGATAAAAACATTAAGCTGTGTATCATTGATTCCTTCTTATTTTAAGGTGTCAAAGTGCTGTTTAGGACAGCTTTAACAATTTTAAAGTTAACTCTTACCTCTGAAATTTTAAAAGAATGTGAAGGGTAGGTAGAAAGGAATTGCGACGAAATGTTGGACCGTAAATAAAGCAAATAAACTGGCGAGCCAATGACCCCAAGTGTGCAGCTAGGTCGTGCGGTCGGAACGACACCGATACTGACTCTTCTGCAGTCTCTAACAGAAAAAATTGCGAATAACGCAAAGGATCATGGGAATGCCCCGAGGCCTGCTGCCGCATTCACATCAATCAGTGCGCGTTGGATCAGCTGGGTAAGCGACTGGGGACGAGTCAGACACGAAGATATAGCTAGGTTCTTGTACTACATTTAACATCTCGGGAACCATCTGAAAAACACTTTTTGTGATGTTGGCTTTTCTGAATAAATATTATTATCAATCGTATCAAACAATGCATTCAAAAACAGATTAACTGGAAGTATTTGATAATTTTATATTGAGAGCTAAGCTAAATAGCGAAGAATGCTGTCGAAACTGACCCAGTCGAAAGATTTCCTAAGAAAACCATGCAGCGAATTTAAGGCCCAAAAATTGAGAGGTTCCAGCTCAGACGATTGTGCCACTGAATTAGCACCGTGGCCAAAAGACTGATTATATCGTTGCTACTGTCGGTAGTGCAGTTAAAAACAAGCAAATCCTTCGCTATCTAAAGCACACGAGTAACTTTTGCTCAGCTGATATAGCTCTCGTATGCGGCAGACCTGAATAATACAACTACGAAGGATCTTCGGTATATACGTGGAAGTTTTGCTTAATTTATTGTTCAAGCTGTCAGTAATCCTTTGGGTTTGTATGAAGATGTAAAATTAATTCAACAACGTATTCCTTTCTATTTTTAGGATGTTCGAAACGAACGATAAATTGCGAAATCTTCCTCTGGCACGAATGCAGGAAGATCAACTCATTCCGGCTGTAAGTAAACAACTTGTACATTTCAATTGCCAAGCGTGGCAATCAGATAGTGGATTCAGAAGTGAATCATATAGATACAATTGGTCCTTGTCCTGAATACGCGTTCTCCGTTCATACGCTGTAACAAACCTGCAAACTAGTTGAAACAAGTTTGAAACAAGCTGTTAACAATATTGTTGCAAGCTTGACGGGACTATCAGAGAGTTATTACAAGGTTGTTCTATAACAAGACTGAAACAGTCATGATATAACAGTGTTGTGGGGCTTCGGTGGTGTAGTGATCAGACCACTCTCCTTTCACCTCTAAGGTTCCGAGTTCGATCCCCAGTAAGGTGAACTCGAATCCAGTCTTCATGTGAAGATTATAGTCGGCGATCTGCCGAAAGTCGTGGGTTTTCTCCGAGTACTCCGGTTTCTTCCCACATGGAAAGTTGACAGGGTGGGACAGGCATTACGGGCTCACAGTAATTGGTGACCCTGCCCCTGCGGCTAAGCGAAATAAAAAAAAGTCAAATCAGAGTTGAAGGACAACCTTGTAACGAGTCAGATGCTCACGCCAAGTTTGTTCATAGTTCATTTGTTGACAACTTGAAACTGGCAATGTGAGCCCAACTTATTGACCGCTTAAACTGCTGCATGTGGCGAGATTTTACATGCGTGCAGTTCATTTATTCCTGTAAATTTTCTCAGATTTTAGATTTAGAACTCTCAGTGAAACAGATCGAAAAAGAGCATAAATCCCGTGTTGAAAAAGAATCAAAAGTTATTGTCGTGAGGTGACGACCACGGAAAATTCTGAGTGTGCCAACTCTCACGTCGATTGTTTAGAATTCTGATTCAAAATGAGTACAATTTTACATTTTTACCAACGCAGGTGCGACTTTAGACTTAGACCCCGTTCACACGATACCGGTATGAAACTCTGCCGGTTAAAAATCATTACGTTTTCAACTGTTCACACGATACCGGTAGAGTTATACTTGTTACAACGCTTGTTCATTTCATTATTGAAATTCGCACGCTAAAATGTTTTGCATAACCGTAATAAAACTCTTACGGTTAGGCGTTCACACGGTAGTCTGACGGTTGAATCTCGTTCCGTTTTCAAAGTCTTACGGTACGTATACCATTTTCAAACTCTTACGGTTAGCGTTACGGTTTCACACAATTTCATACCGGCATCGTGTGAACGCAACCCCTAAACGTAAGAATTTCATACCGTTTTCAAACTCTGCCGGTATCGTGTGAACGGGGTCTAAGCGATCACATCGCCCAAGGTCAATGCAAAATGTGCCCTTAACATCTAAACCACTTCTAGTTTGAATGCTTGGCTACCTTTGTTCCATTTCTATGTTCACGTTATCAAAACAGTTTTAACTAGACATGCGAGTTATTAATTCACTCACGTATATAGTTTAAATGCTTGGCTACCTTTGTTCTATTCTATTGCCACGTCAGAACAGTGGTGGCTATAGTAACGAACAAAGGCAACTTTTGTCTGGATTGGTTGATTTTTCTCATTACGTAATTGCACTGTTGTTATGGAAATCGCAATATGGCTGCAGGTCGAAGAGGAATGAATTCTGTGTGTCACTTTCGAATTACTTCAAAATATCGATAAAAATATCGTTATAATACAGTTTATAACAAAAATAACTATAACCTATCAATGGAGGCATTTGTGTATCGTGTTTTTGGTCGATTTTGTCCCGAATATTGGCGATCACACGTAATTTTATTTTTCTTCGTCCTGGGCCATATTATACGGTAATGATCATTTTCTTTTTTGTGCTTTAAACAATCGGCCAATAGGATTTTTTGCGTTTGTTACCTTTTTGACACCATATTTGACAGAAGCCTGAAACTAATGTGAAAAATCAACCAATCAGACAAAAGTTGCCTTTGTTATAGTAACGTTGCCTGAAAATGTGAATTGGCTGGTGAGGGCACAAGAATCATAACATTCTTATTTCCTATTTGTCTCGACGGCGGCTTTTAATTTTATCACATGAATCTCTTATTTAATGTTTTATGCACTGGGATGTGCGTTTCTTGTAAATAGAATCGACCGTGGGGCATAATTTGGTTAAAAAACGACTTTAATACAAGTGGGGCTGAAGATTTTGAGAGCGTTTTCCACCGGATAGTGATTTGTTTTAAGCTTTTTAAAACAACTTGTCGGTCAGTCAAACTAAGATTAGTTTTAAATTTAAAAAGTTCAAATTTATTTATCAGTATTCGTACAGAAGGGTAGTCACAATATGGTTGCCATATCTGCAATTTTATAGATTTTTGAGCATTTTTGCAACCGTTGAAAAATCGCTATCCGGTGCATAGGGCTTTCCCGCTTTGAATCAACCGGCCTTATTTACCTAAAACAGCTTCTATAACAAGATCATATACGAATGAGTACCAATATGTCTGGAGTATGAACCTTTGTATGATAAAGATGCTAGACCAACAATTTGAACTGAAAATCTCATGATTACAGAGTAATACAGCCACATGAACTTGTAACTTGATTAGCGATTAGAAATATCCATCATATTTGCAACTGGCATAGATTTCGCCGTTTCTCGGCCATCTTTATATACAACTTTGTTTTTCTGAAGTTCGAATGACTGCAGTTCTTACTCCAGGTACTCATATGGAGCTCAGGAGCTCATTAACCTGAGTTCCTGATCTACGGTCTCTGTTAAAAGATTGTAAGAATTAATATCTTGTAGGTAATTTTTCTAATTTATTGTCTATAGTAACCCATATTTCAGCTAATTATATAAATGTCTTGTAAATTTGAAAATTGTGCAATAAATTATTAAATTTTGTGTTGGAAGCAGGTTATTGGGTGAAGTACAACGTAGCGTTCTTGGAAAATCAATGTTTTCAGACATGTGGCAATAGTCTTAAGTTTCATGCAAGTTTCTCGTAAAAACATTTCTTAGTTTGCTAATAATTATATTTTAATAATTATAAATATTTTAATAATTATAAAAAATTTAAAAACAAGCGAGCTTGCTTTTGGTTATTTGTTTTGACTCTGCTGTTTGCCAGTTTCTCTTTCGGCTTTCTGTGTTTTATTTCAGCGATGTTTTTTTGCGAAGCTTTACTGAAAAACACCGTCTTGTTTTCACGATGTGAACTATGATCTTGTAATAATATTATATGAGCAAACTAAGCGACTATTTTGCCTTGATAATTTTGTGCAAAAGCATATGGGCACGCATGTATATTTGTTCGTTTAAAGTGCATATGACACGAAATTTTATATTTTAGAAACATACAATACATTGTGCGGTGATTATCGTGGTGTAATTTATTTTTCAAAAGGATGATGCTATGGGAACGAGTTTACACCAAAATGACGTCATAATGACGTTAGTGGTTTTACCCTGAGTTAAATTGAGCCAATGAACATAAAATACATCTCATCAGTGACGTCATTTTAGTGTAATTTCGTTCCCAGTCATAGGACAGTTTTTTCCTCACGGCCACGTATTAAAACATTCAAACAATTCCTTTGGCATCATGTTTTTTAAAAAATAAATTACTCTAGGATAATCACCGCAGAAAGAAGTCTGTAATTCTAAAATATAAAACTTCGTGTCATATGCACTTTAACAATTGGTCAAAACTAAGGAAATCATGCACGCCCTCAAATTGAAGCTAGGAACGGTTTAGACGAATTTTTCAAATATTGGTGTTCAAATGCCACAATTTACCTGTCTTTACCGTGTGTTCTATAATAATAACTAGATAAAATTTCTATAGGCATTAATCAAATTTGCTTTACAATATCTTTCATTTACTGTCTCATTTCAAACAAACTACTCTGTCTTGTGCAGTGCGAAGCAATTGCTAAAGTTAGATATTCTAGCATGTCAAGCCAAAGTTAAATTAAATGAATGTCTTTAATTGCGAATTATAATTAATTTAGCAGTCTCAAAAAGGCTGTCACTAATGCGCGAACATTTAATTTTTGAATTACGAGTTAACTGTTTAACTATACCATATCATGCAGTAAAATTATATAACATTGATGCAGAAACTTAAGTATATCTATAAATACGTAGCTAAAACAGGTAATATTGTTATAGTAGTAAATGTTAACAATATCAGTAAGTAGTAACTGTTTTTAAGAAATAGTTTTAATCGAATCGAGTCCGGTTCATCATTTATACGTATTCTAAGATGGACGAAGTTTTCTTATTTACAACACTTTAAATACAAATACTTTCGCTTTTCCTGACACTTTCGACGAACGGACAGTATGACGTTGACAGCATGTCCAGAATTAAAAGAGACTCTTGCGCATGTTCCCGAAGTGTCGACTAATGACGCCAACATAATATACGGATGCAACGAAAGCTTATCAAGTTTAAGTTTTTTATTTCAACTAAGTACGTTAAGGTCTGCAAGTAGGTTTATGTGTGTGGTTATTTCTCAGTGTCCGCAGCTCTATCACTGTAGGTTGTTGTTGTGTGTTTTATCTTGTGCGACACATCATTTTCTGAAACAGATGTTTGAAAGCTTCTCTGTAGGTTTGGTCCAGACACGCATAAATTACTGGATTGCATAGACTGTTAATCAGAGGTAGCAGACGCACTGCGTCATTATATATGAAAAATGACCTCCAGCTCCTCCTAAGCCAATCATAAATAGTATTTGGACTGTATATTGAAATAAAGATGTGAATACTGAGAGGAAGCCAACAAAACAGAAATACTCCGACAACAGTCAACAACATTCGGACATTTTTTAGATCTTGATGTAAGACACTTCTTTGGTTTTGACCAGTTTCACCCAGTTCTCCATTTCGCAACATTTTCTGTCGTTTATGAGCGACGACAAAAATAAGAGCGTACATAATCAGTATGAATATGGCGGGAAGAAAAACCACAATTATATACAGGAACGTGTGGTATTCTTTAAGTGTGCTTTCAATTGTAAAAAAATTCTCACGGCAAAGAAGCCCGAAACCTGTCATGAATCCCACGCTGCCTGAATCAGGCGTAGCAGCGTATGTGGCAAATGCAGTTGAAATCAACCAAATGATAAAGATTATTTTTAATGATTTCGAAGTTGTCATTCTGGATCTATACTGAAGTGGTTTGCTGATTTTAAGATATCGATCAAAACTGATGAACATCAGAGAACATATAGATGCTGTTAACGCCAGGGTATCTATCCAGATTATGAAACGACAGAAATGAATGTTACGTCGCGATCCATAACTCCCACTTAGTTTATACACCTCCACTGGTCCTATAAAAATTCCAACTAAAAGATCAGCGACAGCCAGACAAGCAATAAAATATTTATTTGGTTGATGAAGACTTCGCTCTCTCCAGGTCACCAGTAAAACCAAAGTATTTCCCAGAATGATCAGAATGCTGATTAAGATGCACCAAATTTTTTCTGCTAGGAAAAGTTGGTTAAGAAATTCCACGCAATCACTGTCACACCGCAATATTTCATTTATTGAGTTATTTGCTATGTTTGACAGCGGCATTGCAAAACTCTTCTCTAAGAAAAAAATAAAAGTACTACATTAGAGACACAAATTTTGCAAAGAACGCTTTCCATAATTAACATCTTACCTCTGCTATTCCTTGGCGAATTTTCAAAGGTCGATGTTGTTCCTGTAATCTTTTCTTTTCCTTAGACACTTTGAATTTCTATGAACTTCTGAATTCAGCTCGACGTTTTCACTTCTCCAAGATCCAACTGACTAACTAAAAACAATACGTGATGCTCTTGACAATTCTTAACTCAGTCATATTTTAAAGACTGCGTGGACCAGTGAGAATGCAGAAACGTCAACTTGTTTTAATAATTGGGCATAATTATGCGTGCAGGGGCGTACCGGACGGGAGTGGTGAGTGTCTGTGAGTGCGTGAAGTGTGTATGTATTGAGGATGACCGGCAAACATTATTCGTACTTCACGGAAACTTGTCGAAGAAACACAAATTGACGAAGAAGAAACGGTTTAAAATTCTAAACATGTTCATATAAGCCTGAGTTATGAGTAAAGCTTCAATTTACGGCATGAAAACATAATATATCCGACTTTACATGTGTTATATCCACATTGTCTTTTTTAAATACAAACGTTCTCTGACCAAATAATTTATAATTCGAGCTTTCGGCTGCCAGACTGCAGCCTTCAACGGGAAACAAAAAAGTGAAATATAAAGCTATATACAAGCAAATATGGAACACAAAGTAATATGATACATATGTACAGGTTAAGCCTTATTCAGTAAAATGCGATACTGTTCTGGTAGTGGCTTCGAATTGTTGTCCTATTCAGCTGTAATTGCTGCGTGCCACGACTCTAATATCTTTCTTGTCCGATAGTTACCCTTGTCAATAACTTGCTCATCTTCAAAATTAATTATGTGGTCATTAATCCAAGAATGACTCGCTATCAGGGTTGGTAGATTGCCTACATAAATAAGCCAAATTTTTAACAATGCTCATTGTTTTCCTTTGTATTCGCCTTTTGTTCTCTTTGTTATTTTGATGGTACTAATGACGGTTTGGCTTCTTTATTCATAAAATCTACCAACCCTGCTCGCTATTTTGTCTCTCGTTGAAGGCTGCAGTCTGGCAGCCGAAAGCTCGAATTACTGGTATGGATTATATTCTTCCGTTACGTAGTAAAAAGAGCAAAGCTAACAATCCACCGTGGATGAATTCGACACTATCAGACCTCATTAGAAGTCGACAAAAAGCACTTAACCAAGGAAATATTGATGAATTTAAACGATTAAGAAACCAGGTTAATCGAAAAAGGAAAAGTTGCCGAGCCAAGTATTATGAGTCCAGTGTTCAACACTTGAAACAATGTAAACCTTCTAATTGGTGGAAAGAAGTAAAGAGGCTCAGTGGTATGGAAGTAATTGATAAAAATACTGATAAAATAGTGAAAGCTCTACGACCTAATGAAAAATTATCAAGTACAACAAAGAAAGCTCTAGCAAATGAGATCAACAACACCTTCCTGTCTCCCATGTCCACTTTTGAACCTCTCCGCTTGGATCACTACCATCGGCCAGTCAGTGATAACGTGTGTATTGTGACACCCACAGAGATTTTTGAAAAACTAATAAAACTCAATCCAAAAAAAGCATATGGCCCCGATGGTATACCGCCTTGGTTACTTAAAGAAAACGCTGATCTTTTTTCTGGCCCGGTAACAGATATTCTAAATTGTTCCTATCAAGAATGCCACTTGCCCCCATCATGGAAGAAAGCGGACGTAGTTGCAATCCCCAAAGAGAAGTTGATTCAGGATATTAATAATCACCTGCGTCCCATCTCATTAACACCCATTCTGTCAAAACTTGGGGAGGAGTTTGTTGTGAACCTTTTCTTGAAGCCTGCTGTTTTGGAGAAGATCAACCAAACACAATTTGGGACTGTACCTAACTCTTGCACCACCCACGCACTTATATCTATGTTACACACCTGGTTTAAGAATACTGATGGCAATGGCTCAACTACCAGAGTTATGTTATTTGATTTCCGCAAAGCGTTCGATCTGATCGACCATAACATTTTAGCCAAAAAGTTATCAACATATAACATTCCCGAAACCATTAAGTACTGGATTTTAGATTTCCTAAGTAACCGTAAACAACGAGTAAAATTGGGTAATGACTGCCAGTCAGAATGGAGTAATGTCCACGCAGGCGTACCTCAAGGCACTAAGTTAGGCCCCTGGCTATTTGCAATAATGGTTGATGACATTAATGTACCTGGTGTGGACGATTTCTGGAGATATGTCGATGACTCCACCATTTCTGAGTCAGTTGCAAAAAATGATTCAACCTCACTTCAAAGCCATGTAAATGTATTTGCCGAAAACTCCAAAGCAAATGGCATGGAACTGAAGGAAACCAAATGCAAAGAATTAAGAATAAGTTTCTCCACACTCAACAAATCTTTTGACCCTATAATTATCAACAATAAGAACGTTGAAGTGGTAACTGTTGTAAAATTATTTGGCGTTACCCTATCTAACGACCTTAAATGGAATTCCCATATAGCCAACACGTGTAAAAAGGTATCGACACGGCTATATTTCCTTAGACAACTAAAGCGTGCCGGGTTACCACCAGAAGATTTAATTCAGTTCTATGTGACATGTATTCGCCCTGTGATTGAGTATGCTTGTGAGGCGTTCCACGATTCATTACCGCAGTACCTGTCTAATGATCTGGAAAGACTTCAAAAACGCGCTTTTCGCATAATTTTTCCAGAGCTGCATTATCAAGAAGTCTTGGAATCATTTAACATTTTGTCACTACATGACCGGAGGGTGAAATTAACTACGAAACTTTTTAATGAAATAATGAACAACCCAAATCACAAATTAAAGAGCCTACTTCCATCTGCCCAAGGAAAAATTGACGGTCCTTTCTTAAGGAAACAGAGATACTTTGATATTCCTGTGTGTAAGACGAATAGATTAAATGACAGTTTTACAATACATAATTCGAATAGATATTTCAAATAATAATACGATCAAATTTATAAGCATGATTATCTTGTAAATATATTAATCGAAGTTAAATCGTGTAAATATTGTATTCAAAGACATTTTTAATAATTCGAAATTTTGTAAACATAAGCACAATTCAGCTCTTAAGGCTGTAAGGTCTTTTTGTTATAATAAACTATCTATCTATCTATCTATCTATCTATAAATTATTTGGTCAGAGAACGTTTGTGGATAATTTTTCTAATTTATTGTCTATAGTAACCTATATTTCAGCTAATTATATAAATGTCTTGTAAATTTGAAAACTGTGCAATAAATTATTAAATTTTGTGTAGGTAACAGGTTATTGGGTGAAGTACAACGTAGCGTTCTTGGGAAATCAATCAAGGAAAAAGTAAAAGCACTGCATTAGAGACACAAATTTTGGAAAGAGTGCTTTCTAAAAAAATCCAGACTCCCTGCTTGTCTTACGTCTATTATTCGTTGGCGAATTTTCAAAGTCGATATTGTTACTGTAATCTTTTCTTTTCCTTAGAAACTTTGAATTTCTATGAACTCCTGAATTCAGCTCGACGTTTTCACTTCTCCAAGATCCAACTGACTGACTAAAAACAATACGTGATGCTTTTGACAATTCTTAACTAACACATATTTTATACACTACGTGCACCAATGAGAATGCGAAAACGCCTACTTGTTGTAACAATCAGACATAATTATGCATGTATATGCAGTGGCGTACCGAACGGGAGTGGTATTTGAGTGTGTGTGTGGGGGGGGGAGGGGGTAGATTGAGGATGACCGGCAAACATTCGTACTTCACGGGAACTTGTCGAAGAAACACAAATTGACAAAGAAGAAACGGTTTAAAATTCTAAACGTGTTCATATAAGACTGAGTTATGAATAAAGTTTCAATTTACGGCATGAAAACATAATATATCCCACTTTACATGTATTATGTCCACATTGTCTTTTTTAAATACAAACGTTCTCTGACAAAATAATTTATAATTCGAGCTTTCGGCTGCCAGACTGCAGCCTTCAACGGGAAACAAAAAAGTGAAATATAAAACTATATACAAGCAAATATGGAACACAAAGTAATATGATACATATGTACAGGTTAAGCCTTATTCAGTAATATGTGTTACTATTCTGGTAGTGGTGTTCCCGTTTCCCGCTATTCCTAAAGAACAGAGCTAAATCTGTCCAAGACAACATTTCAACCAGACACGAGATGAAATTACAGAATTTGAGAAATGAATCAACACCTACAATCGCCACTGACCTATCAAAATGGGTTGTTAACCTATCCACCAAACCACTTTCAACTCACGAACGTGCTATTTTAAACAAAGGCCCTAAATTTGCCCCTACACCGCATCAAATCCCCACCAAAGAAATAGTTGCTGAGATAGAAGCAACCATTGCCAATTTTCCAGATGGTTCAAAAGACGCGATCAGAACCTCAGCGGCAAACCTCATTCGACGAACTCAACCTCCGAAACACAAGAACACCACCAGCAGCAAACGCAAAGCATTCCATGATCTGAAGAAAGATCGACAAGACCCGAGTAGTCATAAAAGCAGACAAAGGCAACTGTTTTGTTGTTATGGACAGAACTGACTATGATAAAAAAACGGAAGAATTACTCAGTGATCGCAACACTTACGAGGAAGTCGCCGAGCCTCCGTTCAAAACAATCGAACGGGAACGGTCTGTGTTAAAAGATTGTAAGAATTAATATCTTGTAGGTAATTTTTCTAATATATTGTCAATAGTAACCCATATTTCGGCTAATTATATAAATATCTTGTAAATTTGAAAACTGTGCAATATATAAATTATTAAATTTTGTGCAGGTAGCAGGTTATTGGGTGAAGTACAACGTAGCGTTCTCGGGAAATCAATCAAGGAAAAAATAAAAGTACTACATTAGAGACACAAATTTTGGAAAGAGTGCTTTCTAAAAAAATCCAGACTCCCTGCTTGTCTTACCTCTGTTATTCGTTGGCGAATTTTCAAAGTCGATGTTGTTACTGTAATCTTTTCTTTTTCTTAGAAACTTTGAATTTCTATAAACTCCTGAATTCAGCTCGACGTTTTAACTTCTCCAAGATGCAACTGACTGTCTAAAAACAATACGTGATGTTCTTGACAATTCTTAACTAAGACATATTTTGACAAGACAATGAGAATGCGGAAACGGAAACTTTTTTAAATAAGTAAACATATAATTATGCATGTATATACTAAGGCGAAACGTACTTCTCGTAAACTTGTCGAAGAAGAAACGAATTAAAATTTCTAAATATGGGTATATATAAGCCTGAGTTATGTCATTTTAGTTCAATGGTTACGCCATAAAGTTTCATTCTACGGCATCAAAACATCCTCTACTTGACATGTGTTGTGTCCCCATTGTCTTTATGCACGTATCTATGTTTATTTTTAGCGGTGTCCTCTTAGGGAATGTTTACTAAGTATAACCTTTTAAAAATGCTAGATGCGTAACCAGGATTAAACATAATGAATCTATAGACGTTCTCTGGCTTAAATATTATTTAATAACAAGCTTTCGGCTGCCAGTCTGCAGCCTTCAACGGGTTATATTAAAATGGATATAAACGGCGCCTAAAGACACTATTACATATACGGTGTAAAATTACATATAGAAGAGAAAAAAACCCATCGCTGAGTTACGTCTATATCAACTATAGAAATATTATCTTCATTGATGGTAATAGCAGTATGCCATGATTCCAACGTTCCTCTGTGTCGAAAATTTGCCCGGTCAATGACTTAGCAATTGGCAAAGTTTTATAGCTATGTTAGAGATTTGCTATGTGTAACATAAATACAGTGAGACAGTGCAATCAGCTGATAAGGACCGCACCTTAGGATTAGATATGTAGATAATGTAGATATAGACCACCCGTGTAAAGCATGCTTATAAAAAGACCAAAAGATAATAAAAGAGGCAGTTCTGGCCAAAGCGTGTGTAGTGCGTTTGTCTTGTGTTTGTAACATATGTTCAGATATTTCTATAGTTCATAACTTGATATAGACGTAACTTAGCCATGGGTTTTTTCCCCCTTCTATTTAACAATTAGATTACGAGCTCGAGATTTCTATGCGGTGATAGTTGATGAGGGCGAAGCCAGAATCAACTATCACCGCATAGAAATCGGGGTGGAGTAATCTAATTGTTTTAGAAGAATCAGAGGTTAAACATGGAATATTCAACAAAAAATTTGATTTTTAAGCAATTTTGTTAAGAGAAATCTCTATAGGAAGATAATTGTTCGCTACTCGCTATCTATCGAGGAATAGATAGCGAGTAGAGTAACCAATCAAATTACAGCATTTGCAATAGTATACTAGTATGATTCTACTAAATGTAATTTTACACCGTGTATATATGTATAATAGTATCTTTAGGCGTCTGTCTATACCATTTTAATATAACCCGTTGAAGGCTGCAGACTGGCAGCCGAAAGCTTGTTAATAATTTAAACCAGAGAACGTCTATAGATTCATTATGTTTAATCCTAGTTACGCATCTAGCATTTTTAAATGTATTCGCCAAGAGGCCGGGCTGAATGCCCTAAGACTCGCCAGATCTTTAGAGAAATCTACCTACAAACTTGAAGCCCATCACCGTCATTTGAGTTTCACCCACCGAGCACTAGAAAACCATTGGTTTCCGAAAATCCCTACGATTTTCTCCACCTGGTAGCCATCCTGTGTTCAAGCGTATCATGAAACGAACAACCAACAAGTATCCACTGTATGATTCTAGCAAGAATCAGCATTTGCCATGAACGGATACGTTCCACCAACCGTGTTATCAACGAAAACCGAAGGAAATTAGCAGTTCTGATATGTGAAGACTCCTTTTCCCGTTTCCCGCTATTCCTAAAGAACAGAGCTAAATCTGTCCAAGACAACATTTCAACCTGACACGAGATGAAATTACATATTTTGAGAAATGAATCAACACCTACAATCGCCACTGACCTATCAAAATGGGTTGTTAACCTATCCACCAAACTACTTTCAACTCACGAACGTGCTATTTTAAACAAAGACCCTAAATTTGCCCCTACACCGCATCAAATCCCCACCAAAAAAATAGTTGCTGAGATAGAAGCAACCATTGCCAATTTTCCAGATGGTTCAAAAGACGCGATCAGAACCTCAGCGGCAAACCTCGTTCGACGAACTCAACCTCCGAGACACAAGAACACCACCAGCAGCAAACGCAAAGCACTCGCCATGATCTGAAGAAAGACAAGACTCCGGTAGTCATGCAAGCAGACAAAGGCAACTGTTTTGTTGTTATGGACAGAACTGACTATGATAAGAAAATGGAAGATTACTCAGAGATCGCAACACTTACGAGGAAGTCCCAAGCCTCCTTTCAAAAGAATCGAACGTGAACGGTCTGTGTTAAAAGATTGTAAGAATTAATATCTTGTAGGTAATTTTTCTAATTTATTGTCTATAGTAACTCATATTTCAGCTAATTATATAAATGTCTTGTAAATTTGAAAATTGTGCAATAAATTATTAAATTTTGTGTAGGTAGCAGGTTATTGGGTGAAGTACAATGTAGCGTTCTTGGGAAATCAATCAAGGAAAAAATAAAAGTACTACATTAGAGACACAAATTTTGGAAAGAGTGCTTTCTAAAAAAATCCAGACTCCCTGCTTGTCTTACCTCTGTTATTCGTTGGCGAATTTTCAAAGTCAATGTTGTTACTGTAATCTTTTCTTTTCCTTAGAAACTTTGAATTTCTATGAACTCCTGAATTCAGCTGGACGTTTTCACTTCTCCAAGATCCAACTGACTGTCTAAAAACAATACGTGATGCTTTTGACAATTCTTAACTAAGACATATTTTATACACTACGTGCACCAATGAGAATGCGGAAACGCCTACTTGTTGTAACAATTAGACATAATTATGCATGTATATACAGGGCGTACCGAACGAGAGTGTTGTGTGAGTGTGTGTGGGGGGGGGGGGGAGAGGAGTATACATTGAGGATGACCGGCAAAGATTATTCGTACTTGTCAAACATTATTGTTGTCCGATTCAGCTGTAATTGCTGCGTGCCACGATTCTAATATTTTTCTTGTCCGATAGTTACCCTTGTCAATAACTTTCCCATCTTCAAAATATTCTGGTCATTAATCCAAGAATGACTCGCTATTTTGTTTCCCGTTGAAGGCCGCTGCAGTCTGGCAGCCGGGAAAGCTCGAATTATAAATTATTTGGTCAGAGAACGTTTGTATTTATTCATTATGTATAAATCACTATAATCCTGGCCGCGCTTCCTCAATTTTCATTGTCTTTTTTTGGCGGTGTTTTCATAGAGAAGTTTGTTTGTTTGATAAGTATAACCTTGCGGCTTGGCAACAGCCTTGCCTGAGATAAAAATAAAAGTATTCTACATTAGAAACACAAAATTTGGAAAAACGTTTCTAAAAACTTCTAGACTCCCTGCTTGTCTTACCTGATGTTGTTACTGTAATCTTTTCTTTTCCTTAGAAACTTTGAATTTCTATGAACTCCTGAATTCAGCTCGACGTTTTAACTTCTCCAAGATCCAACTGACTGACTAAAAACAATGCGTGATGCTCTTGACAATTCTTAACTAAGTCATATTTTATACACTACGTGCACCAATGAGAATGCGGAAACGGAAACTTTTTTAAATAAGTAAACATATAATTATGCATGTATATACTAAGGTGAAACGTACTTCTCGTAAACTTGTCGAAGAAGAAACGAATTAAAATTTCTAAATATGGGCATATATAAGCCAGAGTTACGCCATAAAGTTTCATTCTACGGCATCAAAACATGCCCTACTTGACATGTGTTGTGTCCACATTGTCTTTATGCACGTATCTATGTTTATTTTGGCGGTGTCCTCTTAGGGAATGTTTACTAAGTATAACCTTTTAATAACAAGCTTTCGGCTGCCAGTCTGCAGCCTTCAACGGGTTATATTAAAATGGATATAAACGGCGCCTAAAGACACTATTACATATACGGTGTAAAATTACATATAGAAGAGAAAAAACCCCATCGCTGAGTTACGTCTATATCAACTATAGAAATATTATCTTCATTGATGGTAATAGCAGTATGCCATGATTCCAATGTTCCTCTGTGTCGAAAATTTGCCCGGTCAGTGACTTAGCAATTGGCAAAGTTTTATAGCTATGTTAGAGATTTGCTATGTGTGACATAAATAACGAAAGGAAATGAGGCAAACAAGGCGACAGTGCAATCAGCTGATAAGGACCGCACCTTAGGATTAGATATGTAGATAATGTAGATATAGACCACCCGTGTAAAGCATGCTTATAAAAAGACCAAAAGATAATAAAAGAGGCAGTTCTGGCCAAAGCGTGTGTAGTGCGTTTGTCTTGTGTTTGTAACATATGTTCAGATATTTCTAACATATATCTTACGAGGAAGTCGCCAAGCCTCCTTTCAAAAGAATCGAACGTGAACGGTCTGTGTTAAAAGATTGTAAGAATTAATATCTTGTAGGTAATTTTTCTAATTTATTGTCTATAGTAACTCATATTTCAGCTAGTTATATAAATGTCTTGTAAATTTGAAAATTGTGCAATAAATTATTAAATTTTGTGCAGGTAGCAGGTTATTGGGTGAAGTACAACGTAGCGTTCTCGGGAAATCAATGTTTTTAGACATGTGGCAATAGTCTTAATTTTCATGCACGTTTCTCGTAAAAACATTTCTTAGTTCGCTCACACTGGGAAATATGACAAAACATTCATTTGATAGGAAACGATGTTTCCGCGACATTTTTCCAACGCTTTTCTGCTAGAACTATATTTCAGACTTTGTGGCTCACCAAAAGAGAAAAACTTCAAAAAAACTAAATTAAAACCCAACTATACCATAGGTAGCCCAGACACGCTGTACGATTTGAGTCTTTGGTATATTTAATTACCCCCTGTAGTCTAATTGATATTCGATTATGGCTCAAAAGTATTTTAAATTTTTACGCTAAAATGTGTACTTATCGTTGTGAGAATTGAGAAATAAACTTTAGTATATAGTATACATAGTTCATACCTTTAGCAGAACCACTTGCTTCAAAACTCAATGACATTCAAGGCGACGTGACGAGGAAGGGAAATTACGTCACTTGAATGTCATTGAGTTTTGAAGCAAGTGGTTCTGCTAAAGGTATGAACTATGTATACTATATACTAAAGTTTATTTCTCAATTCTCACAACGATAAGTATACATTTTAGCGTACAAATTTAAAATACTTTTGAGCCATAATCGAATATCAATTAGAACGTGAAGACTACAGGGGGTAATTAAATATACCAATTGCAAAGACTCAAATCGTACAGCGTGTCTGGGCTACCTATGACTATACTTGTTTAATAACTGCATAGACCTTTTCTGAACTACAAAGCATGGTGCATTGTGGTTTAGATTCAGTACAAAATAATTAATTTATCATACCTTATATGGAATTGCTTGTACTGGAGCTATACCAGCATGCATCTTGTTCTCTTATTTCAGAAAAGGCCTATAGCTACCATCAAATTGGTCTTGACTTTTCTCGTATGCGAGCTTTGCCCTGTACCAAAAATAAATTTGAATTCCTGTAGTGGCCTTAGCAACGTAACAGGAACTAAAGCTTTGGTCATTTTTTTTCCCTTTCTTGCGTCAAAATTCTGCTGTATTTTGAGCAATCTGTGTAATTCAATCTTTACGCTATCATTTTTTGCCTGTTTGGCAGTCAAAGAGGAGAATTTAAAGCGAATTATTTGAGATTAAAATGTTACTAGGAACAGTCACCATTGCCTAGCAACGTCAACAAAAGAACAGTCGCTGGTTTTGAATCGGAAAAGATCATTTAGCGCGTTCAAAATGTTTTGGCTGCGTGGAGTATTATTGTTTTGCTGGATTCAGAGAGTATTGTTACAAAATCTGAGTGAGTTTCGGAGAACTTTTATGCGTATATGTTTTAATATTTTGATCATGTTACTGATTAATGTTGTAATTACAATATTCAAAAGTTGCAAATATCAACGGTTAGAATATATTATATAGTGTCATTCTGTTATGAGTGCTATCATTTCTAATTATATGGTTTTGGCTAAATGGGAAGGGATATTTTTTATCCAACCAAGGAACTTGCCCAGACGTGATAGCATGGTAAACAATATAGCTGGGTTAATTTGAGGTTTAGTGTTGTTTTCTTTATCAGCCAATCCTATATGGCCCATTCACTCATGTAGGTTTATGGCGACTCCCATCGCTAGACAGGACCCATGTACACCCCAAATAAGTTGTAACAAGACTGCAAACCACGAGCTGTAACAAGCCTGATTCTAACAGACTTGTGGCAAATATTTGTTGCAATTTATTGACAAGTTGTGCACAGCAAGCTTAGAAAATTTCTAAGGCTTTCTCGTGAATGAAAGATTACATAAGAATGTGCACTTGTTTATGTTTCAATTTCAGGGTTCACCATTGAGCCAAAGAGTGTGATTGTCAGGCAAGGACATTCTGCCATTCTTAACTGTCAGACGAACATCCAAACATCTGACATCATCATCCAATGGAAAAAAGGCTACAAATCACTGTGGATCCATGACTACAACAGCAAGCCCTATCAGCTGCTAAGCAACTACTCACTGTACTTCCCTAGCGTCGGAACTGGAGATGAGGATGTTTACTTCTGTGCCGCTTATCACAGACACACCACCCGACAAATTTACTCAAAAAAACCTGCTCATATCACTCTAGCATGTATGGCAATTTCTCCATAGCCATGTCAACTGACTTTAGGATGTTTACCAATGTTTAATAAATCCTCTATTTAGTTATGCCTTGGGAAGTAATTTGGTGTAAAATATAATGGAATTTATACCTAAAGATTAAAAAAGATCAATTGGTACTGGTTGCGCTACTGCTAATTTAATTCCTTCACCATTCTATTCAGATCTCACCGCAACATTCACAGGACAACCACAATCATTAACGATCCGTGAGCATCACACAGCCACCTTAACATGCACAAGTGGCGCAAGCCAGCCACCGGCTTGGGTCACGTGGGAGAAGAATGCTCGACCAATCACAGACCTGAACATTGTGCGGCAAAACCATCTCCCAGAACAGAATGCAACCACGGCGACGCTACAGTTAAAGAATGTGTCAATATTGGAAGACACAGGGTACTACAGATGTGTTGCAATTAATCCACTGTTGCCAGATCAACCAAGCAGAAGTCAGGAGGCATATCTGCTTGTACAGCGTAAGTAGAGTGTTTATTTTGTAACTTCCACTGTAACAATATACCTGATGTTGATGTTGCTATAAAGAAGGACCTGAAAATATAAAAATTGCCCAAATTTCACATCTTTTGAACTTTTTCTCAATTGAATCCCAGGTTAATACTCATAAAATGAGGGAATTCATTTGTGATTCTCCTCAATTCCTCGCGTCGCAGTAATTTTGCTTCTAAACAAACCGACTATTTTACGAGCAATTGGCCCGATTTATACTAGAGACGGATGATCCGTCTGGACGAACTTGGGCAAGAAAAGATAGTTCGTCTAATGATTCGACTGTGTATAAACGCGGGCAAGTAGACGGATCATCCGTCAAGACGAACTATCTGCGTAGTTCGTCTGTTCAGACGAATTTGCTCGCGTAGTTCGTCTTGACGGATGATCCGTCTGTTTGCCCGCGTTTATACACAGACGAGTTACCAGACGAACTATCTTTTTACGTAGTTCATCTGGATAGTTCGTCTTGTGTTTATACCTAGACGGATGATCTGTCAGACGAATGATCCGTCTTGACGGATCATCCGTCTCTAGTATAAATCGGGCCATTGTTTTGTCCGCTTTATGTAGCAACGAACGACGAACCTCGTATCGAAGTCCAGCCGGTAAACACCATTCGGCCAGAAAGACGGCCACTCCGTCTGGACTGCGTTATCGTGGGAGTCCCACCCCCCATCGTGCTGTGGTTCCACAATAACATACTGGTCACCAACACCTCCGACAGAATGGTGTATCTTAATGGATCTTTGGTGATTCGCTCATTGACTCGTGGAGATAATGGACAGTATTCGTGCAATGGTACTAATAGCAAGGGATCTGTCGCAAGCCCAGATGTATTTGTCAATGTTGCGTGTAAGTTCAAAGCTGCTCCTCACAAGCACATGCTAAAAGAAAAGTCAAAACAAAGAAGTGCGGTGAAGTGTGTGACATAAGCATCGAGATAAGCACAAGCATAAGACTTTCAAGCGGAAATTCTAGTTTCCATTTGCTCGTAATTGTCGTAACAAAGTCATTCTCGACGATGTGATATAGTCTAGACCTATCCCAGATCGGCGTACATACTCTATCACACCGGCTAGGCTTTACTTGCGGTAGAAAAAACCCCGCAAATTCAAAAGAAATTTCTTTCTGCTTCGTTGCTTTTGTGAAACTCTTGAGGAAAAGTTAGGTTGTAAGATATTGCCCAGCTTGGCAGGCTTGTATCTCCTAAAGTCTGCATATTCTTCGTTTTACCTTAAGTTTTGACTTTTTACCACCAATTCCCACTTATTACACAAATTTAATTGACATTTACTGTAATATTACAGTCGAGGGACATAATTATAACGGTTCAGTTACTCTCTTAATTTAAAACATTGGTTTCAGGGATTTTTTTTCAATCTTTCAAAAATTTGAAGAATTGTTCAATCTAATAGATTATTTTTTAATTTAATAGGTTGAATATAGATTGAGGGATACTCTTTCAGTGTTCCAATCGATTGAAATATGTCACTCAATTAGATTACTTTTCAATAGAAACGTATGATCCCTATAAACAATCCGAAAAAGATCGAAATTTCGATCCATTAGATTGAATTTTGAATCGTTTTAATTAAGAGAATACTTTGTGATTAATATTTAACATGTACAATTCAATCGAAGTATTAAGCGATTCTTGGCTCTCGTTCAGATATGGACTTCGCCTTCCAAAGGAATCCAGAGAATTTAACGGCAGTGAATGGGACTAGAGCCGAAATGATTTGCGAAGCACCAAATCATTTTCCCAAGGCTCTTCGATACAACTGGTACAAAGCGTACAGAAGAATCAGTACGAATGGCAGAGTCAGCATTTCTTCGTCAGGGAA
The DNA here is from genome assembly GCA_963855995.1 of Muricea muricata. Lineage (NCBI taxonomy): Eukaryota > Metazoa > Cnidaria > Anthozoa > Malacalcyonacea > Plexauridae > Muricea > Muricea muricata. The sequence continues at coordinate 11,228,376 of OY979729.1, read as the reverse complement.
CTTGGTCATGTCTCCTGTGTTGAAAAGCGATGAAGGCGTGTATTTTTGCGAAGGGTCTCTCTCGTCTGAACGATATTCGACGCTACCAAGGGCATCCACCACTGCATATTTGACAGTAAATGGTACGGTTGATGTTGTTGATTGCTTAACTAAGCCAAACTAAACTGTCCAGTGTGGGTAGTATTTTACAATAAGCTGTTGGGGTTTATGTCTGAACTACCTGAAAAATATCTCAAACGTGGTGGTCCAGTGTGCGCAGTATTCTACAATAAGCTGTTGTGGTTTGTGTCGGAACTGCCTGAAAAAGATATCTCAAACGTGGTGGTCTAGTGTAGGAAGTATTCTACAATAAGCTGTCGTGGTTTGTGTCTGAACTACTTGAAAAAAAACATTTCAAACGTTGTGGTATAGTGTAGACAAAGTCAGTAATACTTGATAATAATCTATCGTGGTTGTCCGTGTGTCCGAAGCACTTCTTTTGACTTTTTTTAGTTCCACCATATTTCTTACTACGACCATCAGACCAGACAGTTGTCCTCGGTCAAACACTTCTCCTAACCTGCGGCGCAAGCGGATTTCCCAAACCAATGCTGACGTGGTACCATGGAAGCATGTTGCTAAGCAACACGTCACGACTAACGCTTGGCGCTGACGGTAGCCTGGTACTGAATATGATAAACATTAACGATGCTGGCCGATACACGTGTTCTCTTCATAATATTGCTGGAAATAACATTGCTATGGCAACCCTTACTGTTCACGGTGGGTGGTCACTGGCGTGATTAAGCTCGTAAATTTTAAATAATATATAAATTTTATATAATAAATACTTTCTAAATAATAATACATTTAGAAAGCGTGATGTATTAATAGCTAATTAATAAGCTACGAGCTGCATCAAGTTGGTTAACATCTTGCAAGAGACCTGTTACAACAAGCCGACATCAGGATACGTTTGCATGGTTTGGGACAGCTTGTTGTCTGTTGCAAGTTGATTGTCAAAACTTGTCATCATCCACAGGCTGGATGCTGTTTCAGCAAGTTGTAGCAAAAGTCTGCAAATGACAAGTTGCAACAAGTCCGATTTTAACAGACAAGTTGATGAAGTTGATGGGAAAATAATTGTTTCAGTAACGTGTTAACAAATAGCGACAGGCTGGTGAGATTGTCAACTCGAAACAAGTCTGTGAAATTTTTCGCTGCGTAACCAAAGAGACTCACATCCTTATGTCACAATCGTGATTGTGTGTCTGGCTCTTTAAAACACCCAGTATGTTTATTTATACAGCTCCACCCAATGGTACCATCATGCCCAGCGATGTCAGCGTGGTCCTTGGAAACAACGCTTCGTTTCTCTGCCGTTTTGCTGGAAACCCACCGCCCGTTCTAATATGGTATTTCAAACGAGCCAACGAGAGAGCAGTTCTCGTTTCTCGCAACTCATCTCGACACATACAAAGCAACGAGCTACTGAGTGTCATCGACGTCAACGAACACGATAATGGCGTTTATACTTGCGTTGGTCAGAACATTGTGGGTGCGCAGAATTTCTCGGCTAAACTCTTGGTTCGAGGTGAGAGAAAACGACAAAAATCTAAATTCTCTTTTACTCGACCAAATCTTCTTTGATAAATTTCATGTGTTCTACGTGTGTGTACGCACGTGAAAGTTTAACAAAATAGAAAGACAAATAGCATTATTATCAGCACTGATGAAGATCCGAGCTTACGGATCGAACGCTTTGCGATCATGATAAATTTACGTGATGTTTCCACGAAATTATATTTTAATTTTAATAGAAGAACAGAAAGTTTGTTAAGTAACTCGCGAAACCCATATTAAAGTTCATCATTTTCGAGTTAAAGCCACTTTTTATTTCTTGCGAGTTCAATATCCCTGGTGTCATTGCTTTCTATGCCTTTCTGCAGCAGTTGAAAAAATCACTATCCGGTGGACAGCGCCATTTACCTTTCGTAAACCGACCCCAGATGTGTACATGTGGAAATACTGAAACTAAAATAGTGGGTTAAACTCTAACCCAGAATTAGCGCTAACGCAGCTCTGAGCAACCGCCCCCAGCTGTCGAAAACAGGACAAGAAAGTGTTTGGTTAATTTTTTATTTGCTTCGTTTATTTTTCAGTTCCAGCACGGTTTCAGCATTTCCCGCGCAATACAACGGTGAACGAAAGTGACGTAGCCGAAATCACGTGCATTGGCTATGGCGTGCCCGAACCTAGCGTCACGTGGTCGTCACGTGGACATGTGCTGACCAATAGCAGTAGAGTGAGTGTCGCTGATGGATATCTGCGGATACGGAATGTGACAAGAACTGACACGGGCTCGTACTCTTGTGTTGTGCAAAATGAGTTGAAAAAGCAAAGATATTCAGTCTATTTGACTGTTCAAGGTAAATCTGTTGCAACAGATTTGTTATCGACAAGCCGGTACCAGAATGCGTTCGCATGGCTTGGGACAGCTTCTTGATGGCAAGTCTGTTGCAAGTTGTCAAGTGAACAAACTTGTTGCAAGTTTACTGTCAAAACTTAATTTTCATCCAGACATGTTGCAATTTGATGAAATTGACAAGTTTGTTGCGGCTTTTTGACTAATTGGAACATGCAAGCTGCTGAAATTGACGACTTGTAGCAAATTTGTGGTGGTTCTGGCCGTCTTACCCTGAGTCTCTATTCACACCGGGCAAGCTCAAGAATATGCTAGGCCACGGTGGAAATCGAAGCAACGACCTGAATTGGGATCCTCATTCTTCTATCTTAATCGTTTTATTTTTTATTTCCTAGTTTCGCCAGGCATTCGCGAAGTTGTGGGCTCGTCGCGCGTGGAGTGGCGTCAAAATACTTCATTCGAGTGCAAATCGGATGGGGTCCCCTCCCCCCGGATTATTTGGTTCAAGGACATGCGAAAAATCGCATACACTACGAGGGTCTACTCACGGGCAAGCGTGTTGCATATCACATCCACGGGAAAAAACGATACTGGAAATTATACTTGCGAAGCATCCAATCTGCTCGGTTCTGCCGCAAAGAAAATACAACTTATTGTAGAGGGTGAGCATAAAATTAAACAATGGTATCCGGGGCCTTTGTTAGTGATTGTTTACATTCTGTTTCATTCTGTCGAAAACTAAAAATAAACTCAAAAACACCTTTTTTGCTTCAATACCAGTAAGAATCAGATAAAATAATCAAAGATTCGTAAAATATTGCTTTGTTATAAGATGGATTGTAAAATTATTTTGTCATGATATCCCAGACAAGATGGTCGCGAGTAGCAAATTGAGTCCGCATTACTATGAGTTGTTATTAGGCAATTGGAACTAAACCATGCCAGTTTCTTCCTTGGGAAAGGGCGAGACTTGATTGACCTAATGGAAGAAAAGTAGAAGGAGAATTAAAAGCTGCGATATTCGATACTTTTCACAGAAATGTCACTGGTTCACAGTGAGAATTCAGAAAGTTCTAAAAGGTAACAGAGCGATATTTTTGCGCTCTCATACGTTCCCATTTATCAAATATAATCCCACTAGTACATCCGCGACGTAATGTTGGAGGTTGGTGAGGAAGGTTTCATTTCAACACTGCAGCAATTAAAGAATAAAATCATAAAAAACAACATGTAAACATATTCATTCCATTAATCATGCCTCCTTTATAGTAAATAGGATACTGACGACTGGGATTATTGACCCCTCAGTTGTTGTTTTACATTTGCTACCATCAAAGCTAATGCGTTTCAGCATTTGGAGGAAGATTTTGAAACTTGAAATTTCGCCCGAAGAAGAGTAAACATGTTTTTTCAACTCTAGTTACATCAATAGTAAACAAGCATTTATTTCTCTTCTAACAGTGCCTCCTCTAGAACCATTAAATGTGAAATTTGGAAGGATTACTTCAAACTCCCTCCAAATACTCTGGCGCCCTGGCTTCGACGGGTACAGTCCCATCATTTCGTACACGCTAGAAATCCGTGCAAACTCTACTTTTGACTGGACAACAGTTTCGGAGCAGATAACGTCAGAAAGTTATACCGTGAACGACTTGAAACCTTACACAATCTACGTTGTCCGGGTGTTTGCTCGGAATAAAATCGGACGGAGCGAATCGAGTGAAAGTATTTGGAATCGCACGGATGAAGATGGTAAGTAGGGTATAAAGAGCCTATCTGATTTACAAACGCGAGCGGAAGACGACCGGTTGTAAGTCAGATACATAGAGGATATTGCACGGTGGCGCGAAGATATGAATATTATTTTCGAGTAGTGAAAGTCAGAAGTCGCAACAAGCGAACAGAGAACATAAAAATCCCGCGAAAAAACACACGCGTTTTTCACGCGTTACATATATTTTTTCATATCTTCACTGGTGAAAATATGAAAAATACGAGTGTTTTAGTTTACGGTAAAACACCCATAACCATATAATAAATGTACGTATTGGATGCGAATTCTTTATCGTACTTGTGGAATGTCTGAATGATATTTGGTAAGTAAATAAACTCCATTGGTTCTATATCCAGCTATTTCAATTAAAATTTTCCCGGAGGAAAGCGGAAAAGTCGATTGCAAGCGCGAATGGCTTTCTGGGAAGTGCTAAAAAGTTCCACTAATTTACTAGCCATTCCCAGCAAGCCTTTCGTGCGCATATTCGACTTTTCCGCTTTGCTCCGGGACAACCTTATTTAAAATAGCTGGATATAATTTAAGAAGGAAATCTGTAATTTAGTCCATTACGAACACATACGTTTTTCCAAAGGGGTCGCCACTAACAGGCTTTGTGAGTGGTTGGTTATAACATTGACAAAAATAAACTATAGAAATTGGTTTTCTAAAGAACGAATCACAAAACATGATATTAACTTACAGTATTTCAGAAGGCCAAACGCAAAGACTGCTTATTTTAAATATTCAGCCCCTCTATGTGTTTAAGCTTTAAGACTATTTACTAAGCAGACTTTCTGCACCTGTTAAGTTCTCTCTGCGGTAGCATTTGCATTTTTGTATATTTCTCCATCTTCGCTTTCTTCTATTCAAAATATTTATCCCTTTTAGTTCCATCCAGCCCAACTGATTTCCAATGCCACACCCTCAATTCCAGCGCAATATTTCTAACCTGGGAAGAACCATCTCGACCCAATGGGAGAATTCGTAAATACAGCATCCAGTATAGTACCCATGGTAACCACGTCCTTTCTCTCGTCAACGTAACTTCAAAGTCGTACACTGTTAGCGGACTGCGACCATTTACTTGGTACAAATTCCGTGTCCGAGCAGCGACTGGAGAGAGTTCTGTATTACTGTGGGGGAATTATTCCACTCATGTGAGGTGTAGATCTGGAGAAACAGGTAATGTAACACTGTATATTTGTTAGTCCATGTAGCGCAGTAAGGAGAACGATTACTGTACATACAGCTAACTGTCCCTTTCTTTTTCACAGCCCCGGCAGATGCTCCGAGGAATTTTAGGGTTACTTCATTAGGTCCCCGTTCTATTTTGGCGACATGGCAGGTACATAAGATACAACAAACTTCTGTTGTTAATAACTCGTATTCACGAGCTGCGAGTGTTTTAAACAGCTCAGACGACCCATCTTGTCAGTTAATTGACGAAGCTGTTTTCGAAATTAACGATGTCTAAGCCGAGAAAAACAAAGCTAAAGTTTAGGTCAATATGTTGAATCTTAATTACATATGAAATTTCAACTATGGTTGTGATTTATAAATTCATCAATTATTTAACCGTGAGTTTTTTTACGATTCAGTACACGTATAATGTTTGTGTTCATATGTTTGTTAGAAAATTCCCATTGGCTCCGAGAATGGTATTGTTACCGGTTATTTCCTTCGATACAAGCTACTGCAGGATGTAAATTACAAATCCATGTTTATCACTGGAAATGACTCACTGCAATATAATATAACCGGTCTAGCACCATGGTCTGTCTATGAAGTTCAGATCGCCGCCATGACCGTAGCACAGGGACCTTGGAGTGTAGTGAGGATATCGAGGACAAACGAGAGTGGTAGGTGGGGATATGTTTGGATAGGTATAGTCTGTGGTATAGCTAACTGTGCTTTGGTGACATTGCTTAGCATGAATAATTCAGTTTACTACGTAGATTCCCTGACAACTTTTACAGAGAACTATTTAAAAGGGTGTCGAATTTAAACAAAGTTTAGTTTAGGTTTCTCCTGCAGTAACACTGGATCGATAAGAGATGATCCTTACTGGACCTCTAGGAAGAACAGTTTAGAACTGATAGAGCTATGCAGTATAAATAAAGTTAGTTTAGTTTAGGTTTCCTCCTGCAGTAATACTGGATCAATAAGAGATGATCCTTACTGGACATCTAGAGAGAATTGTTCGGAACTGATAAAGCAATCCGTAACGCTAATCCGATGCAAAATGACTCTAGTGACAGGCTCGTTTAAACCTAAAAGAGCTCTCCAATATTTACTTTGTTTAGCTTAGTTAAAATCTCACACGACATATTCTAACCAACATTTTATAGTTCCATCCGGAAAGCCAAGTAATGTCGTTGTACATGCAGTTGCTTCAGACAGTTTATCAGTCCGCTGGGATCCTCTTTCTCTGGAAAGTCGGAACGGTGTCATACTGGGTTATACGGTGAAGTATAGTGTGACAGACTCCACACAAGCAAGCTGGAGTCTGAGCACAAACAAAACGAACGTGGAAATCTCAGGCTTGATGATATTCACTGGGTACTCTGTGCAAGTGCGAGCATTTACCAAGGTTGGATTTGGACCCTATAGCGATGGAGTCGTGAACAAAACTCTAGAAAGTTGTAAGTATATGTCGAATATATAGTGGATTTGTAGGGTATCCAGAAAAATGAAATTAGTTTAGTTTAGGTTTCCTCCTGTAGTAACACTGGATCAGTAAGAGATGATCCTTACTGGACCTCTAGGAAGAACAGTTTGGAACTGATAGAGCTATCCAGTATAAATATAGTTAGTTTAGTATAGGTTTCCTCCTGTAGTAACACTGGTTCAATGAGAGATGATCCTTACTGGACCTCTAGGAAGAACAGTTTAGTCACCAGTATACATAAAGTTAGTTATAACTTTTGTGTTTCCTTCTAGACCCAAGTATCGTGACAGGGCTGACCCACAATATCACCAAGAACTCGGTCATTTTAACATGGCAACCACCTCACACACCGAACGGTATCATAACTGTCTACACGACGTATCTCAACACTACCACTGTACGAATATTCCGTCGTCCTGGAACTAATATCACAATGTATAACGTGACCAACGAATCACGTGAAATAACAACTCAAGCGACAAAAATCGTTCTTACTGGTTTCTATGGGAACGTAACGTATTTCCTGTGCGTGGCCGCACGAACTAGCGTGGGGTACGGGCCATGCTCCCGCGATCTTGTTTTCAAGACAAGTAAGTTTAATAATCCGTGGAGACGTTTGATCGTAGAGGAAAAAAGATTTGGGGGTCCAAAGTTGTGTTTACACTGTTTCAAGTTGTTGGAACAAGTTTAGAACAAGCTGTTAAACAACTTCTAACAAGCTTGATTGGGACTGCAGTATCAGACTTGTTACAAGGCTGTTCCAACAAGACTGACACAGTCATGATATAACAATGTTGTTACAATCTTGTGTTGTCAGCTTTGTGACAATCTTGTTACAACAGGTTTGCATCAGAGTTGTTAGGACAACCTTGTAACAAGTCTGATACTCCCATCGAGCTCGTTGCAAGTTATGAACAACTTGTTCCAACTTGTTGGCAACTTGGGACAAGTAGCGCGAAGACGAGTTGTTGACAGACTTGCTAACAAGTTGTACGCTGGATATTCGAGGCGAGTTCAAGTTTCGTAGGTTCAGATTTGATCTTTCATTACTCCTGGCCTTTACTTCCAGATTTCACGAAGCAAGTGACGACGGAAGATGAAGAGCATACATCCTCCATCATTGATGAACACCTGCCGCTGATTGCCGCTGGAGCTGCCATTTTGTTTGTTATCCTGATCGCTATATTTGTGTGTTGCTGTATAAGACGAAGAAACAAAATGAAGAACGGTAAGTCGAAGTAATTTTTGAGGTCCGCCTCCCCGAAGTCTTCGCTCGAGGGTTTCCCGCAGCGAAATTGTTCTCTCGAACAAATGATGCATCTGTTCAATGCTTTAGTGCAACTATCTTTTACAGGATTCTATAGTATGTATGTGTCTATGTGTCTTCGAACGAGAATTATTTAGAACTGATTGGAATGATAAATAAAGTAATTTTAGTTATAAGTCTCGGACAGCTGAAGCTTGACTGCAACTTTTGGTGAGTAAGTCTCTCTCTTCTTTTTGTAGAAAAAGACACAAAAACATCATTCAATTTCCAAAGGTTTGTCGATGAAAACAATGTTTTATATCTCTGTGTGAGAGCAGTTGCATACCATGACCAAATGGCCGGCCGGGCTTCGCCACTGATGGTGGCATCATTGACTTAATACTTGAGTGGGTAAACTGATGGTTCTATAAGAATTTTGAGAGTAGACGCAGATCAACCTCTCCAAGTTAAAGATTTGCTAAGAGCGCCTCTGTCAGCCACCTTATCACGGAGTGCAGCTTACGATGGGAGGGTCAGTTAGGGGCTAATCTCGGTCTATTGTCAGCATTCCCTGTGGTGGAAGGGGGACAGGAGTGCCCGGAGAAACTAACGTGAATGTAATGAATTTGCAACGAATTTCGAACCCGTAAGCAAAGACTGTCTCCTCTGAGCTGTAGTCCAACCAAAGAAGCCGCCCATCCTTCAACTGTTACAGTAATTATGATTTTCATTTCATTTTTACAGAAGTAGATTCCCTATGCGTTCATTCGATGATGGCGACTCATCTTATGATTCTCACGGATCGAGACCAATCCACGCCTATTCTGTTGACTCGAGCAGCATTCACAGTCGAACCAACCCGAGTAACGTCTACGCATTACCGGAAGGTCACGACGGTCCTCCGTTGGTGCGTCTTCGGAACAGCTCGTTAGCCCTCGGCTCTGATGCGAGCAGTTACGATGCCCCGTATTCTTCGGTTGACGAAATCGGGGTTGATCCCGCATCTGTTGACCCCGTTTACGCGACAACCCAACCCACCGGGAATACCCCGCGTCATTTTGTTAACACGTTGTTCACGGAACGGGAACTCGGGGATGAAACAGGATCACTGGATTCGCATGCAATGGTAAATCCCATATATGAGCGTAACAATCCCCAAGTACCCCGTGTTGACTGTGTAACTTTGCCCTATGGAAATGAGCAAGGGGATGAGGAAGATCACCCTGAAGGCGAAGGTCCGCTGGGTTTGCCAAAGTACGGTGTTCTTGTCCTGCCCCCACCTCCCCCAGAATACTCAGACTTTGGCGACGATGCTTATGAGGAAGCATTTCATGCATACAGCAATGCTGTAACAGACTTTTAAATCATCACTTCCTGAGCGATGCTTTTTACTATCGCCCTTAACGTTTCAACTGTGCCGCATTTGTCTCAGTAATGGACGGATTTTCTTTTTTTCTCTTTGTGATGACATAAATTTTAGGGCAGAAAGCCGGTGATTCGTTTTCTGCTCTCTAGACTCCCTATAACGGCTTCATCTCTGTGAATATAGGCGAAGTAAGAGGGTGCTGAACAGGTGAGCTGGGAATTGCCTATTTTGTGCTTGGATTGGATTTCGTACAATGAGACTGGAAATTTATTGGCCAAAAACCAATAGAAAATGAAAATGAGATTTAGTCAAAATTTGGGCTTGGAAATGGAAATAGGAAATTCCCAGCTTCCATTTTACCCGTTCAGCCCCCCCCCCCCCGCACACACACACACCCACCCCTCAGGACCATGGAGTAAAACTTATTCCAGGCAAAAGTCTTTTCTGAAAGTGCATAATGTGATACTTAGTGGATTCTAATTATTATTAGAAATCTAGTTATTAATTAAAATTATTTATATATCTAGTAAAAGTATTTTTGGAGTGGCAAATAATTTTTTCAGGGGGTTAATTCAACTTCGTTCAGGAACGAGGTTGGGGGTGAATTGACTAATATTTGGGGGAAAACACCCCACCCACCCCCCACCCCCCTGCACCTCCACAGAATATCTGTCTGTGGTCCTAATGTAATTTATATAACTTCAACGTGTGTAAAATTGTTAAAATAATTGGAATTTTGGTCTGCAGACGTGTTAAATAACGATCAAATTGTTACATAATTGTGTGCGACAACGTAAAATCACATCGCTCAAGAAGTGACACTGGTAGACGTGATCGTTTAGACTTGCACCAAGTCTGCCTCTTGAATTGAATTATATACAGTATATTCGTTTCGTTAACTCGATGTGACTTGCGTCCGGTTTGATTTGAATGTAGCGAACTATTTGCTGGCCGTTAAATTTAGGGTGGGCGGGTCCGGGTAATAATTCCGTGTTCTCAGTACGCGAAATTAATCTTCAATCCATCAAAGTTAAAACATGACAAATAAAATGCTGGTTAGGATTAGGGTGTGGATTTGGGTTTGGATTAAGATTTATATTAGAACACGAAATTATTACCCGGGTCGGCTTATCAATGGTCGGCTTCCTATTTTTTCGGTGCCCGCCTTCCCGCCTTCCCGCCCACCCTAAATTTAACGGGGCAGTCAAATAGTTCGCTACATTCAAATCAAACCGGACGCAAGTCGCATCGAGTTAACCTGACAAAGTCAGGCCCTTTCCTTCATTCGCTAGGATTTGACTGGAGTGGGCGCGAATGAAGGAGGGCCTGATACAATTCTTTACCTGACCGCATGTAAAAAGCCAGATTCTGGCTTTCTCGTCTGATTGGCTGATTAAACAAAGAAAATGTAAAGCTCGATTCTGATGGGTTCGTGTACAAGGCGAGACGGCGAGTATGTTTTCTGTTTACGTATATATGGTCAGCTCATAGACTTCTCTCTGCCTCCTCCGGAGGCTCTTAATAATAAGACCAATATGAATATGTTATTTGATGCGCACACCGTAGATATAGAGATCAAGATATAGAGATCATTCCCCAAGTACTTTGAGCTGTATGCATTACTGTATTCAACTACTTTGAGCTATATACACAACTGTGTTAAACTTAAAAGAACTTTAAAAAGTACTAAAATAAAAAGCGACTGGGGACGAGGAAGGACTTCTGTTTTAAAAAATATTTAAATCACTTCACAGTGAGACACCAGCTGAAGACGCATGAGTAATCATTACGTATGTATTTTCAACTTGATGAAAATATTCACGTTGTATTTAGAACGACATTTTCGAATATATTTTTATACGCAGTCAGCACCCCATATTTTATACATACTCTACGCTACACGTTCGTTAAAGCATATACTTTTTGTATTTTCGTATGAAACTTCGCAAAAATGTAGGGAAAACTACAGCGATTTGTTTAATGTACTGGTATTTCGAAAAAATGTCGCCGAATGTATTGTTATGTATATAACACAATCTCTTAAAATTTGCTTCTTTACAAGGAAGTAAAAATAACTTTTTAATATAATTATTGTTAACAAATCAGTAATAACACTACAATACCGCTTTTTGTCTAAATTCCTTGTAACATTCGTCAAAGGTTACTATTTTCTGTAAATTAGCACTTCCAGGTAATTATTAAGTGGGCGGCATACAGCCATGTCAAGAATTGTGTCAGACTTTATTTTTTTCGTCTTCTCGTCCGCCGCCTCCGCCCGCAACTTGCCAAGTGTAGCGAAAGACGCGAAAAATAAAGACTGACACTCAGGTTACATCGAGGTAACGAAACGAATATACTGTAAATAATTCAATTCAAGAGGCAGACTTGGTGCAAGTCTAGTGATCGTTTCGGTGTAAATAAAATATAATTCCAGTATAATGTAACTGTTAATGAGACTAGATGCAGCATATTCATACATTTTTATGCAAATAGAGCTAGTGCTGATCAAAAGCCAACATAATTCTGTGTTCTCATGCATTCCTTGTATTGAAAAATATTGGTCAATTTCTATACGTTTACTGAATTCTAAGAATTTTTTTCAATTCGAAGAAATTCTAAATCGATTTGATTACATGTTGCATACTTGTTACTTTCATTTACGAATTAACACGCATTAACAGGAGTTACAGTAACCAGCGTATCCAATACATGTTTACTAGAAATTGCTGTTTAAAACTAACCGTTAAATTAGTTGATATTTGACAAGTTTTACCAATTGAGCACCGAGTAGCAAGTACTATTATTGAAACAGGTTTGACTTCTTTTGACATATGCATCGTGATTCAGTTTTGAGTTTCAGATAATGAGGTGTTGTGACAAGGGCTTTTTCTAAGAATTTTACTCAAAACACCAAACCTGTCAATTGAAAATCTTGGATATTCGTTACAGGAAATGACCGATATTGAGCCCACAGGAAAATCATGAGCTTCAGGATGTTAAATATAAAATATTGTAACTGTTAAGAATTATGCAAATTTCTAAATTGTTTACCAGAAGAATTTCATCTTTCATTTTGTCACAATGAAATCGCTACTGACAACAAGCTTAATAAGAGGAAATTAATTTGGAATAGTTGAAAGCTTTGTCGCAGCACAGATCGAACCTAAACCTTCAACGATAAAACAGCCACATAAATTTTGCTGACAAGAGATTTGATTAAAACGAAGCATTTATACAGCGTAGGCCTAAAGATGTTCGCCAGGTAAATATTTCAGTTCATGCTTTGTTAAAATTTTAATCTAAATTGTTTACTAAAAGAGTTCCATGTTGTGACGATAAAATAGCTACTGGCATCAAGCCTATAAGAGGAAATTAATTTGAAAAGCTTGGAAGCTTGGTCGAACCGTAAACCTTCAATGATAAAACAGATATTTAGATATTTGGCTAAAACGAAACATGACAGCATATGCCTCAAGATGTTCACTGTTGATCGCTGTTGCCGCCTGTTGGCTGTTAGCTTTGTCACTATTTGTTTTGTCTTGGGGCATTATTTAGTCGATTTACATTGCTTTGTCTTTCTTGCTAGGCTGCCAGTAACACAAATGACCACAAATTGGTTTTAAAAAGATTTGTTCAAAATGCTACGTAAATTGCCATGGAAATTGGTGTCCTAATAGTTACAAAAGTATTTATAATATATTGCTTTGTAAACAAACAAAGCTCCATCATCAGGCTGCGAGAGAACTGTGCTCACCTGCCATAAATGTTGTGCTATTCATGCAGTGACCAGACACATAAGCATTTCAAATTCTTCAAGGAAGTTTGAGGTTTGGACCTATAAAATATGTCTAACATATTGCATCATTAAAAACAACTCTTATCTTGCAGGTGCTACAATGCGATGTTACGTCGTTATTCAACTTTTCTCTACAATTATCCGCTGATTTTTCTGATCTTGACCCCAATATTTCTCATAATTTGTGCGATTTTCTCGTTCATACCTGCAGTTGGGCCTGGCTCTCCGGACTTCTCTGAGCCAACCAAGGTAAGGGAGAATTCAATTAAGGGGCCGATTACCAGGAGAGTTTTCAGCCTAAGCTGAGTTTCAGTCCTCTTAGCTGCAATTGTTTCATGATTACATGGCATCTTTAGCCTGGGCTGATTTTAAATTCCAGTTTAAGTCCGGGCTGAAATATCAGCCCTGGCTGGAGCAATAAAGTCTGGAAATGGAGTTATTTTGCCGTAATGATTTTGAGTTTATTGCAGTTCAAAGAGACAATCTCCATCGCTGGTTTTTTGGATGAATAAATAACTCCTCCCTCTCAATTAAGTCCCCCTCTCCAATAAGCCCCCCCCCCCAGAAGATCCTGAAATGAATAAGCCCCCAGGGGGGGGCAAGTAGAGAGAATACGGTAAACGATGTGTTTACAATAATTTCAGCCTGGGCTGAAGCGCTTACATGATGAACTCATTCCAGGCTGTAATTTCAGCTCGGGTGGCTCAAACCAGGCTGAAACTTTGCCTGGGCTGAAATTTTGGCCATGTGATCACTTGTTGTATGAAACTCAGCTCAGGATAAAAACTCTTCATGTAATCAGCCCCAAAAGCAACTCACACGATTGCTAACAAAATTTCCCTTCATTTGGGGTCATCACAACCTATACGAATAGGCATTGTGAGTGATTGGTTATAACTATGAAACGCAACAAACTGTCGAGATTGCTTTTCTAATAAACAAATCACAAACAATGATGACTTTTGTGTCAAAAGGATCAATTGCTAAGCCTGATCATTTTAGGCTGGTATTTAACCATCATTTATGACACTCTCAATATGTCTGCCTGATAAAAATCAAATGAATTAGCGAAATACTAAAGAGTGCAAGTCAATAGATGGTCTCTTAATTTCTTCATTTTGGCTTTTCATCATACAAAGTTTTGCAAAACTAATGTGATTTCCTGATCATCGAGATGATGATTTCATGTCAGCTTTTGACTATTTGTGAAGTTCTGGATCTGTGTCATGATGCCCGTATTCAAGACATTATTAACATGCTGCTATAGCAAGTGAAAAGATTGTCAAACTGACAAGAACACACTTTCTGAATTCTCCAAATTGCCTCGCATGACTGCATGGTGACAACGCTATAACATTTACATAGTTTGAATTCTCTCCTTCAATTCTTTCTTTTTGCAAATAGAGATTTCACCTCTAATTCAAACACTCTATAGTAATGAAAAGTAGCTTGAAATGGCTCAATTTTTTTAATTTTCATAATTCCAGGGTTTCGAACCTCGTGGGACGGAGCTTATGAATCGTATTGTTACATATCAAAACACACTGAAGGATGCAATAAAAGCTAAGGAGTTGAAGTGTGAATATAATGCACAACCAATAACTGGCAAAAGACGCCGTCGTAATGTGCCATCACTCCAAATCTGTTCAGAAACATTTAGATACAGGTGGGCAGTTCTATATAAAACGTTACTATACCCTTTTCCATTGATTTATTAGGAATATAAGCTCATAGAAATTAACTGGAACACAAAATATATGTCTGGGCCTTGCAATTACTTTTAAAGTACTAGATTTCTTCAATTTCCACAAAACATATATTATACAGTTACAGCGTTTTGTTCACGGCAACCATTTGCATAAATAATCAGCTTTGTATTCGTTTGAACATTTATTGATGTTTGTGATTTTACCATTCTTCTTTAGTGTACACTCGATCATAGACTATTACAAATCCAGAGTTTTGGCTTCTCAACCATGGACTTCAGAGTGTATACTAAAACAATTAGAAAAACAACAGAACAAAATACAGTTCAGAGTGTATACTCAAACAATTACACAACTCGACCTCGTTGTCTATTGTTAAATATCCACACCATGCCAGCGGAAACATATGACTGATCACAGTGTGAATTGAATCATAGATGCATGAGTTGAACCTAAGACCCATAGGTGGATTTTCCTTTTCTTTCTGGAAACCTGGCAGCCAGGATAGGAGCGTGTGTTTTGGAGAAGAATTTCAGTGAAAATTTTGCAAGGCAAATTGGCAAAATAACAAAATAATTGTTCTGCAGTTAACTATCAAACTTCGAGAATTTCTGTGAAATTTTCTGCAAAAATTTAGATTTAATTACCAAAGTAACAGAGTTGATTTTGCCTAACAAATAGATTTCATTTTGCGTGTGACTGCATTGGTCACAGATGACGTCATAAGTATGACACAAGACGAAGTTAAGTGTGGTGACTTTTTGTTCTTCATACACAATGACGTCTTCTGTGATCTACTCACTGGATCTACTACAGTGCAGAAGCACAAGCAAATGAAATCTATGTGTTTTATACACGAAAAAAAATTTAAATAAACCTGGGAAAAAGTCTGGCTCAATTCCCCAATTCAAGAAAAGGCCTTGGGATCGAGGTTGGCTCAAGTACATCACCCTATTCGATGACGTCATCTGTGCGTGTGTCACACAGCTCACGACCAATGAAAATTCAGAATGAACTCTCATTATTGTGTTAAGTTAATTATTAAGTTATTCATTTTCAGCAGCAAAATTCTAAATTTAAATAGTACGCGCTTATAGTTAACGCCATATCTTGTAAATTGCTGCTGAAGATGAATCGATTGATTCGAAATATACAGTATTTAACTGTGTAAAGTTTCATTATGAACACAATATTCGGAATTACTTTAATTTTACATTAATCAAAGCTCAAAAATTTCTGTAAAATTTTCTGACTGTGCAAATTGAGATCCAAAAAAAATTCTGGGAACTAGGTTGCTAAGATCCAGTGCTAAAATGCTAGCCCGATGATTTCAAACTGAGCTACGTGGTCAGGTGAATTAGAGCAAATATCTTATACTCAAACCGACCTCACCGCGTAGCTCAGTCGTTCTGTAGTATTGGATTAGCGTCTCAAAGCTCGTAGGTTGATTGAGAGTTGCAACGCATAAATGGATTGTTTGGGGGACATTACAAATTGGTAGGAAACTTTAAATATTAAATTGGAGCAAGAAAATATAGATTTAAGATGCCTCATTATCTCGAAGGAAAAACCTCAAAAGTTGTTTGCACTGTTCGTTCCGTGTCTCATGACTAGTGCTCTAACTGTCTCTCCAAACAATCCATGCATTCTTTGCGGCCTCATTCAGTTAGCAGATGGCAGAATGGCTTTATAGAAAATTACGAAATTTACAACAATGCTATGAATTGTGCTTATAGAGATTATTCTGTTGTGACGGTGTACGAATCTGACAGCGACCTGTTCACTCGTGATAAGCTGAAAACTGTATGCGAAATGGATAATAGCGTTGTCCGGGCCACCCCAGGCTTTTACACGTGGTGTTCCTGCTATGTGAATTCGCAATGCGCTCCGTCCTTATCTTTGGGCACCTACATTGCGAGTATTCGAAATCGTTCATCATGTCAAGACATAACAGAAGCGGATGTCGCTTTCGCTAAGAATCTCTTAAAAACGTGCGCTGATGCTTATTTTAACGAAAAGCTAGACGATCAAAGTAGCCCACAGGAGTGTAGACTCAACAATACGTTCGTCCAGAACGTGTTTGATCTGCTAGTGGATGTCGACTTCATCGACAAGACCGATATCCTTAAGGCCACGATGGTTTTATCCCCTGCCATTTACGACCCTGATTTCGCCCGCGATATTTATGACCAGCATCTGTCCGGCGATCTCCCAGAAAGAAATGGCGTCAAGCTCGTTGCATTCACGTTCGACAACTTCAAATTTGACCAGTTTAATCTGCAGTTGTTGTTGGATGCGGTGTTCCCCGTTATCGGTCTCGTCATGGTTGCCCTAATACTCATGCTGTACACTCACTCGGTGGTGATTATGGCGCTGACCATATTTTCCGTCGTAACATCCGTGATCATCGCATATTTCATATACCACCAAGTTTTCAGACTAACGTTCTTTCCATTTTTAAACATCCTCACCTTTGTATTCCTGGTGGGCATCGGAGCGGACGACGCCTTCGTCTTCAACGACGTTTGGTCTCAAGCGAAGCTGGCTCAACCGCGAGGGAGCATAATAGACTGGACCGAGTACACGTTCAGACATGCAGCTATGGCGATGTTCGTCACCAGTTTCACAACCTCCGCCGCTTTTTATGCAAATGTTCTCTCGAACATCACCGCGGTTCGACTGTTCGGCATCTATTCCGGGACCTCCATTTTGATCAAGTATTCCCTGATGATCACGTGGTTTCCTTCCGGAGTTATATTCATGGAAAAGCGACGACATTCTCGGAACTCCAAGGTAGAAATCCTAGAGCTTCAGGGTAACCCTGCGATAGAAGAAAATCCTGAAACAAAGGATACACGAGTTGATGGCGAGTTTCCGACCGGCTCTCGCCGAGGTTCTGAAGATGCTCTCGAAAAACCCGACAACACTGGCTTCAGTTCGAACACGCAATCTCTCCCACAACGATCTCCTTTAAGATACTACCGTATAGCCCGATCGAAATGCGCTGACTTTATGCGAGATCTGTTCGAAAAGTGGATCCCGATCAGTCTACGAGGTTATCCTATATGGTTGATAGCTTTCCTGGCCCTTGGTATCGGCATGATCGTCGCGGTCTTGGTTAGCCCTGGATTACGAAGGCCAACCTCTTCCGACTTTCAAGTCTTCTCAAGTTCCCACATTTTGGAACAGTACGACCTCAAGTACAAGAACGAGTTTCGTTTGGAGAGGACTGGCGACTCGAATATGAATGTGTTTGTCTACTTTGGCTTCAAAGCAACGGACAATGGTAATTATTTGGAGCCAGATAATTTCGGCGAACTTGAGTACGACAGCTCGTTTGATGTTTTACGACCCGACGCGCAAAAATGGTTCTTGGAAGATCTGTGTCCGAGTATACGAAGTCAAGCTTTTTTTGGCCGAAACGTTTCCTGGAGCTGTTTTCCAGAGGTAATATGTCTTATCCATCATGTGACCACGATAAACTAACATTGTAAATGTCGGTAGTGCCACACAAAGATCATTCACTAAATGAATTTACACCATACGATTTGTCATATACAATAGACAATTCCCATGATAGACTGTAGGGGATTTGAAAACACGGAAAAGTACTGGCACTAGTTGTCAAATAGAAATCCATTTTTCGAGCTAAACTAGCAAATTTCTCATGAAGTATAATTTTTTTGTCCAAAAACCTTTACCAGCAGACAATTTAGTAAAACCATGCTGGTTTGACAATGACTTTAAAATAGAGTCGAAATATCACCATAAAACTGTTGTCTTGTTGTTAACTCATATCTTGAGTTTACAAGATGTGGTTTTTCGGAGTATGTTTTTTCTTATATAATTTCCTTTGGTTCCAAATTTCTGGTAGACGTAATTTATTTTACTAAACATAATTAGAAAGTTTCAACAAGTTTCACAAAGAAAAATAAAAGATATAAGTGATTAACAACAGCAAAATGGATTTCTATTTGGTAGCTTGTTCCAGGCCTTTTACTCACGGTCAGATCAGCTGGCTATATAATATACTATGAAAATCAGATACAGTTTGATCTTTGCTGACTTGCTGCAAGTTGTCGACTTCTTGACGATCAATTCCATCAAACCGGTTGACAATTTGCAACAGACTTTTTATCATCAAACCGGAGCAAGCGATGCAAACGCATTCTTTTATGCGCTTCCAGTTGATCTGAAAACACGGGAAAGTACTGGCACTAGTTGTCAAATAGAAATCCATTTTTCGATCCAAATTATCAAATGTCTCATGAAATATTATTTATTTTGTTTTTAAATTTCTGGTGGACTTATAATTTTCTTTATTAAAGACAGTTACTAAGTTTCAACAAGTTTCACAAAGGAAACCAAAAGACATGAGTGATTAACAACAGTAAAATTGATTCCTATTTGGTAGCTAGTTCCAGGCCTTTTACTCACGGTCAGATCATATAGTTGATGACTGCTGGCAGACTTGCTACAACTTGTGAGTTTGTGGCTGTGTATTTGTCCGCCATTACATCCCCCCCCATCCAAAGTTTCTTCCCTAGGGCTAGGTGTAGTGCTGGTACAGTGTGGTAGCTTCAGGGGGTGGGGTTAGCGACAACTTAACTGACTGTAGTCGTCATTCGGATTGTTAATCGTTTAGGATTTCCGTTTTGCGTGTACTCAGAACACCAACTGGACATTGCCTTTGAACGAGACTCAACTGGACTATTGTCTCAGAACGTTCTACACTGGCAAAATATGCGACGACAAATATAGTTACTGGAATAAAGGTTTGTTTTTCCAAGCCGGTAAACTCAAAGGAATCAGTTTGCCGTTTCCATCAAACATTAGGTTCTCGAATGACTATGAGATTATGGACGAATTTTGGGGTAAGATACAGCAATTCACGAGCAATGTTCTCGACAAAGCACCCGAAGGAATTCGAAATGGCTTTGCAATATCATGGCTGCGTTTCTACGCCTTGCAGAACGACCTCGGAAGCAGCACCATCTCATCTCTTGGCTTTTCCCTCGCTATTGCATTCGCCATCATGTTGTTGACTTCATTGAACTGGGTTATAAGTGTTTATGCCATTCTCACAATTATCTGCATCATCGCTACTACCATTGGCTCGCTTGTTTTAGCCGGCTGGGAATTGAACATCCTCGAGTCCATCGTGGTTTCAGTCGCCGTGGGGTTGTCTGTGGATTTCACGCTACATTACGGGGTAGCGTATACTGTTTCCTCCCAGAAAGGCAGAGTTGACCAGGTGAAGTTCGCCCTCGGGCATATTGGGCCAGCAGTTACTTTGGCTGCCATAACAACGTTCATTGCTGGTAGGTTCGAAGTGATATTCCGCTGACCTATACCAACAGTCTTTTTGAGCAGTAGCGAAGCCAGCCCGAGATTTTGATCATTTAAATCATCATCATTATTGATTTCTTTAGAAATTGATTCCTTATACGGTCTATCAACGCAGAAAAATTTTCATTTGAATGACTAAATGTCGGGCTGGCTTCGCCACTGTTTGCGAATCGTTGACTATGAGAAAGAAAGGACAATAAACTGTAGAAGTTGGTTCGTAAAGAACGAATTAGAAACAGTGGCGAGCCAGCCCGACATTTGGTCAATCAAATGCAAATTTTTCTGTCTTTATAGACCATATAAGGAATCAATTTCTAAAGAAATGAATAATGATAATGATTTAAATTTGCATATCATGACCAAATAGTCGTGCTGGCTTCGCTATTGAATTAGAAACCATGTTTTATGATGACTTTTGTTTCAACAACCAAATCACAAGAGGCATAAGTGCAAACGTTACAAACTGACTTATCCCCTATCATCTCCCCTATCAATATTGATCATTTAACAACCCTAGTTTACTTCAAAGCCCCTAGAGTCGGAACCTTTAAAGTTTGTGTTGCCGCACATATTGTGTTACACATGTTCATCGTTCTGGCCAGTCGATTGCCTTTTCAGGCCGAAAGAAACGCTGAACTGGCTGTTCCGCCATTGTTCAGGTCAGTCAAATGCGAGAAAATCAGGGGACATGTCGCACTGCGGGTGCTTCTACTGTTTATTCGCTATACTGCGCGTTAAATTAATGCGTTACTTCTATTCTCGCAGCTGCCAAGGCTTCACGTAAGCCCATAGTGTCCATTTAGTCGTGATGTCGGCAATATACAGTTACTGCTCAAAAGTTTGAATACACCTGCTGATCTGCTTAGTCAACTATGCCAATCCATTTCCTTGATTTTGAGGTTATATGCATGTTCTACTAGTCTAGTACTATTTTAATTGCAAGTGCAAAGACCTTAGAAGATGCAAGTCAGAATTTTTAACAAGTAAAGAATGACTAACCAAAAAAAGCTATGGGTATCGCTTTACCAATACATGAAACTACATTTCACACTTGTGTTCAAACTTTTGAGCAGTAACTGTATCAAAGTGATCGATGTGACAGTGTATGTACTGAGTAATTTGAATACAGCCCACAAAATTGAATGCAGTCCACAAAAGAAAAATAGATCTAGGCTGTATCACATCGTCGAGAACGACCAAATGGAAACTAGGCTTCAAAAAGGGCGTGATATGACTTCCGTTTATTCTCTTCTAGGCGTATTTATGATGTTTTCGACAGTTTTGGCGTATTTCCAACTTGGTCAGTTCCTGACACTCGTCATGGCGATCAGCTGGTTGTTCGCGACGTTCTTTTTCATGTCCTTGTGCCATGTTGCCGGACCTGTGGGTCACTTTGGACGCATAAACTCAAAGAAGTGTTGTTCATGTGACGTGAACGACGGATGACTTCAATGACCTGACATAACTTACCGTAAACGCATCTGCCATACGGTGTGACGGCTTACTATAATTATACTAAATTTTAAAAACATTGTAGTTCGATATATCCCCGTTAGTTTAACCTCGACTGATCTGACTGTGACTTCAAAGGCATAGAACCAACAGCAAAGAAATCCATTTTTCTTTACGTTTTTAGTATTTATAATCGTTTGTAATAAGTCTGCAAATAACAAGTTACAAGAAGTCTGCTTTTAACAGGCCTGTTGCAAATTGATGAAATTCTCAAGTCTGTTTGAACAAGCCGGTGTAATTGACAACTTGCAACAAGTCTGTGGCGTTATTGGTTGTGTAGCCAAACTAAATATCAAGCAATTATAAACTGGCCAGCATATTTATCTAAAAACAGTATGCTATCATAGATATCTCATATACACTAGATAGCGCATCAAAAAGTGAAGCCAAAATCTCAGCGGTATCCCCTCATAACAATAGGCGGCGGCCATATTGGTCGTTCCCACTCATCAAAAAAATGCTACAGGAAACACTATACTTTTATGCATTTGTGTATTAAATACTTTTTAGCTCCATAAAAGAGGATTTATTGTCAACTTTGTCCATTTCCGCAATACAAAATACACAAATTATCATGCTCGATGTCGACTCTGTGAGAACGACCAGCGCCTGCGATCTGGCTTCAATTTTTGCCTGCCCACAATGTGGGATGCACTATCTAGTGTGTATGAGATATCTATGTATGCTTCCAGCCTGCGGGCTGTCCCATTTCCGAGGGTCTCTCAGGGGTTTGGGGGGAACAAGGGAACATTGTAAATTTTACAACGGGAACATGGGAACAAAGCAAAAAATAATTGGAGAACAAGGGAACAATAGTTATATATAATTTAAATAAAACATTAGCAGGGCGCAACGGGGAAGGGTATTGGGGGAGGGGGGGGCGAAGTCTACATGTAAACACCCACCCCCTGAAGTAGCGGCCTCGGTACGCCACAGAACATTAGTGATCAGAAAATAGATTGTATACTATAGTATCAAGAGTGTATTTTAGTTTGTTGTGATGATTGCATGCCGATTAATATTTTAATGTCAATACATTTGTGGAAATATTCAAAAACTGTAATTAACTATGGTGTTTAAAAGAAAAAATTAGAACAGAAATCGAGGAACATTTTTAAGCGATATCGCAACTCGTTTAGTTAAATTAGGAAATAAAATCACAATTATTTTTAGTCCCCATCCTCTTTGAAAAAAATGTTTTAAGCTCTATATATTTGCAAAATGGGTGGTTGTTTTTCATTAGTGTGTAATCTAAAGGGGACACTATAAAGTATAAAAGTAAGAATGCTCGGAACGAGTATTTAAAGGGAAATAGCAACAAAAATTTAATTTGTCTCATTTCAAAGAGATTCAAAAACAACATATAGGAGTCTATTACAAAATTTGTGTTTCATTTCGGGAGATATTCTTACCCAAATCAACGAACTATCCGCAATCTATGTTTTGGTGACGTCACAACAGGGGTAAGCCATTTAAAGCTACTCCTAAATGTAATCCCAATGATAGAGTGAACAACAATTAATGGTAGGGATACTGACTAAAACCAATGAGATTGCACTTGGGTTGAATGGTGCGCTGATATTTTCGAACTCGATAGAATTTGAGTATTGGAAAACTAGTGAGGTAGACAATGTTGCTTTTTCAGGTTAAATATATTGTAGCAGTTCCAAATCGGAAATCGACAAATCGTGAAATCGAGAAATCGGTTCGAACTAAATAACATGCAAATAAAGATAACTTACAATCTATAACAATGAGTCGATTGTTCGCGTGACCATAGCATGAGACACGCAATAATCATGCAACATGCACAACTGCTATTAAATCATTGATATGCTCTAACATGCATTATGATAAACCTAAATAAACGTTTCATCTACCACTACGTCAATAAAACAATATAGAATACAATACAAATCTAATAATTACGATGAACAAAAGAAAGGTCAAATATGTACTCACTTTGGTTTACAAGCGCACCGATGACGTTTACCACTGCAAACCGCTGCGAGCACATAGATACGTTGTGGATTGAAGTACAACTTTGAGAACGTATAATCGATAGAGTCCACAGATAGAAATTAATCCTTACGGAACAAAACGTACAAGCACACTGACCTTCTTTTAGTCACGCAACTCGTAAAAACTAAACCTGATGGTGCAACTAGATTGACAAGCTATGATTGATAACCAGATAAGCGGCATGATTCGCGTCACGTGAAGCACTGACGTATGCACTATAATATATGCGGCTTTTTAAAGCTAACACTAAATACCTACCAATAATCAAATATTGTTTAAAACCTTTTCACTCCGTCTTTTAGTCGAGATAACTTACCGTGCGTGCGGTTATGGCCGCATGTTAATCATTGTTTCACAAGAAAATAACACATATCCAAGATGGCGGACAACTTATTATTGCTAATCAAAATATCTCCTCAATTAAGGCAGGTATAAAAATTCTGTGATAAACTTCCATAGATTGTTTTGGAGACTCTTTCGAATGAGGCGATAAAAAATTTTATCGCTATTTCCCTTTAAGTTTGAACAGTTATAACTTGTGAAGAACAGACCGACACGAATTCTGTAAATTACTGGAAAAACGCACCCAAATAGTCATTCAATAAAATTGCATTTAAAAAATGAAATGTTAATATGCTTGGAAAATTGCGATTAAAATGTATGTTAATCAGGATGGTTTTGTATTATTATGCAAAGATATTGATTAAAGATGTATTACTTATGAATAATAAATAACGTACTGTCTGCGTCAAAAAAATGGGTCGATATGTGCATGTGTTTAAGTGTTTATCATTTTGTGCGTAATTTATGATAATCAGACATGCGCATTAGCGAAATATATTGCGCCGTCGGTCAGTCAGCAGATGTTCCATTACGTTTATGCGCATTAGGTGTATTCTATTCTGCGCATGCTTGTAGAGCGAATTAATTTTAGTTTTTCTCCCTTCGTTTGAAATATTTTTGTTTTTCTCCCGATTTTTTCGCCGTTTCTCGGGGTGACAGACGCTAATTTGGCCAGAAACTTCATCAGAGGATATTTCTTTTTAAATCCGAACCAGAAACGTTGTGGATTCGTATTTGAAAGCTTAGAAAACGCTACCCAAACGAGTGGTATTTGTACTTAGTCGATGACCAGTTGCTTTGGCAGTGCCTTCGAACCGAGCGGTTCTTGCTTCGTTTAGGATGGGAATCTCGCGATTCTTGGCTTAAATAGCGAGGAATAGGGCGTAGAAAATGGACCAGTACGATGACCTCGATCCAGAAGGGAGCTGTTTTGCTGTAAGTGTGTAGTGTTAACGCTTGTCGGTTTTGTCCGTAAAATAAACATCCCTTCTTCCAAATGACATCTGTGTTAAAACTTTGCCGACTTTGGCCCAAATTCTTGTTGCTCATGTGTGTTTCTTTTTGGTTTTACAGCAAATTCAAGCGTTAGTTCAGTCGGAGTTCGGCGAAGCGAAGCAAGCGGCCAAAACGGAGAAGGAGATAAGACGACCTGGGCGAGCCGTGAATCACGATAGCTGTGATAGCTGTGGCGAAGGGGGTGACTTACTTTGCTGTGACTTGTGCCCTTGTGCCTTTCATCTAAATTGTTGGTAGGTCTCCCCGTTTAACGTTGTTTAACTCTCCTTTCTAATCCCCTTATGTGTTTTTTATTATTTACTGTTGCTTTCTTGGGGTATTTTTTAATTTTAAAGTTTCTCTTCATTCCCAATCAGTGCAACTCATCCATGACATCTAAACTTTCCATCAGTGAAATAAGTATTAGGCTGTTTGCACTATCTCACTTTGCTGGGACGAGATAGCGAACAGGATGGTTGTGATGTATTGCAATAAGTGCTGGACCAATAATTGCCATTGGTATCATTGTTGGGACGATTTTTGCCTTATGGGTGGACCATTGGCATATTGAAAAAATTTGTACTCTGAGAATTATGTACATTACGTGTTTATCCAGGCATAATGAGGCATTCCTGGTTGGCACTCTTGGATTTTGATCTTCAAAGTTTGATAACTTTGCCATGGTTTAACTCAGATTTTGTTGTGCCAGTAGAGTAACCTTGATATCCAGCCTGCAGAGCATGTCAACAGCTTCTCTGAGATTTTTTAAAGAAAAAAATTTAGCACACCTAGGACCTTACTTTTCACAGATTTGGCTCTTCAATCGGCCCAAAGTTCTAATTTTCATTGTTTTTAACATATATTTTGTTACTTTTGCTCCATAACTCACCCCTGCTCCGCACTTGGCATCTGTTTTGTGTGCTCGCATTTATGATTTCTGGCTTCTCTGCACCCGAGATCTTGTCGAAAACTGCCTTACTCTGCAGCCTGGCTTTTGATGTATTTGAATATATGTTTAAATATATTTTTTCATGACTCTCTCTCACAGTGATCCTCCTCTTGAAGAGGACGATATTCCAACGGGTGAATGGCTCTGTAATGAGTGCAGATCACATCCACTTGAGGTGAAGAATAATGATTTTTATAACATGGTTAGGGGTGTTTTACCGTAAACTAAAACACTCGTAATTTCCTTATTTTTACTAGTGAAGATATGAAAAAATATGTAATGCGTGAAAAACATTTTCACACGGGATTTCTATGTTCTCTGTTAGCTTATTCTGACTTCTGACCATATAATAAAAAGAACATTACATGCTACACTTGTTTGTAATTTTTACCAATCGAAAATAAGCCACAGTGTAATATTCTCTATTTATTTTATATATACAAATTGTGTTTTCCACAATAGCATTTCAATGACATGTTTGGAGTCATGATTATTCTTGTTCACGTTTTTCCAGCATAACAGTGCTATGCCAGTATTATGGATGGGCATGCATGGGCATAATATCATGATGGTTTCTTTTTGTTTTCTCAGAATGGCCTGGAAAGCAAAGCCGGAAAGGATCAATCAATTTCAAATGATTATTCCAAGATAAAGAAAGATCAAAATGATAAGATTTCCTCTCAGTTTCAAACTCTTGTTAAGATGAGTTCTGGAAAGAATCCGTCAACTTTTAGCCTTCCTCCTGAGCTGGCTTGTCATACATATTTCCCAGGTGAATTTTTAAACTGTTTTCGATACCGGTAGTTCTATCCTAAGTGTGTTTGCATCGGGCAAGCTCATGGGTGGATCCAGCTCTAATAAATATATACCAGGTACTTGACTTTTTATTCTAGTTATTATCAGAGACATAGGTTGGATATTATCATGTAATGGTTTTCAAATTGCTTGAAGTACTTAAAAATTATTTGGCAAAGGGAAGTGATTATTGGTGAACATTCACCAAGACAAAGTCGAGGTAAATATTCACTGATAATCACTGAGCCTAAGATGAGTGATTGTTTTAGTGAAAAATGATATCACATAGGTGAAAAATGACAAAAATATGTTTCATATTTCAAAAAAGCATCTGTCACGTTGACAAAATGACTGGTAGCCTTTTTAAAAAACGCTTAGGTGATATTATGTCATAATGTCACTTAAGTTTTTAAGTTGCAACACAGGTGAGTTGCTGCCAGAGGTTTGCTGGAGGTGAACAAACTTTGGATCCAGCTTTGCCAAAGTATGTCAAGAGTGCACTCCACTACTCTTATTCTTAAATATTTTTCTGATTCATCACAAAAAATAACACCCCTCCCCCTGTACTCTACTTTACCTTGGTAATAAAAATGTTTACCATACTAGAGTGAAATTTATGGTATTTCTAAGATCAATCTTGATTTTGTAATCCCAGGTGACAGGAAAAGGAAAACTGAAAGTGAGGAAAAGGTTTCGTGCACTAAAAGTGACAAAAAGTATGAAAAAAAACTTTGCTTGTTTGTTATATATTACACACACACAAGTGCCTCACATTTTAGGTTTTCTTTCAGGGATTTTGATGAAGGATGTCATCTTGACAAGTTGTGCTTTGCATGTTCAAGGTATTGTACTGTGGATAGCCTGTAGGCATAGTGTGTAGGGAAATGACAGTGTACTATTTGTGTGTTAGAATAAATTTTGATCTATGCAAGAAAGATAAAATTGAGAAAGAGGGTATTAGAATTAACAGAATTGCCAATTTTGTTGTAGAAGGATGAAAATATAGTCATGTGAAGTTTGCAAATTTTGTATGTTTTTTATGCAGGGGGGGGGGGGTTATGATTGTAGCTGTGAAATTGGTAAATTTTTTTCCACTTGTACAAAATTTGTAAACTTCACAAGTCTATATTTTCTGTATTTTACAGCATTTTGTCACCAATTTTACTTATTTTTAAGATGATCTTTCCAGCTGTTGTGAAAGACTTGCCTGGATCCAAATGTTCAAGTTTTCTACTGTATTTTGCCCTTCTAATCTTCCGCTTGATTTGTGCAGGACTTCACGAAATTCCCAACATGGTGATCTGATTGAGTGTGATTTCTGTCCTTTATCATTCCATACGAACTGTTTACAACCACCTTTGACGAACAGACCACTAGGAATGTGGATGTGCCCAAACCATGCGGAACATGCAGAGGTAAAACACAAAGTAATTGATACTCCGTGAATTGTCAACATGCGTTTTGATGATATATACATTTCAACAAGTATTACAAGCTGTCTGGAGTAAAATAGCTGTTTTTGTGTTTTATAAAATTGCTATATGACAATCGTAATTTTTGGACCATCAGACTTGTTACAATTAGGTTTTTCCAATAAGACTGATACAGTCATGATAATATAGAAATATTGTTACAACCTTGTGTTGTCAACTTTGTAACAATCTTGTTACAACAGGCTTGTATCAGAGATGTTGGGGGACAATCTTGCAACAAGCCTGATATTTTCGTCAAGCTTGTTGCATGATGTTGTTCTGTTGACAAGTACTGACTCACTTCAAGTTGCTTCATTTTCACGTGTGTAAATGTAACACATATGAACTTAAGATCGAACCCACAATCGTGGAGGCGAAAAGGTGAAAACAACCCCGCTGCAATTGCATTCTGTTAATTGCCTATACACAAAGTTTTCCTTTTTAAACTAATTCTTGAATACTTTTCCAGCCTGGTTTGAAAGATCCACGTTTTAGTCGACGACTGAAAGCCTACGATGAACTCCGTAACAACATCTCACAACACACAATCAAGCTAGATTTTCTTAATCGCGTTCATAGGTAACTTTTATTTATAAAGGACTACTCCGTTGTTCAAAGCTAGGTTAGTGCTCAGCCTATTGGTTTTAAGTAATGGATGAAACACGAGCTGCCGATCTGTATCTGATTTAACTTCGGTTGTAACTGAGATAAAATAGAGGTTCAGATTTGACCTCCTCTACCACTACCGCTAGCTTTTCCCGATTTTTAAACAATTTGGATGGTTAAAGGAAAATGGCAATATATTTTTTATCGGATTATTGATAAAAACCTTTGAAGTAATTGTAACATCCGTTGTTAATTTTTTGGTAACATACTTAGTTTCTGAAGTATTGAAAACAAATGATATTAGCCATTCGCCATCTTGTTTTATAATTATGTCTATTTTATTGACGTCACAACCTGGGTAGACTGTATAAAACTTGCTGTGAATTAGTTAAATCTCAATGAAATTTTCCTCAACACTTCGCAATTTACGTAAGAAGTGTATACATACAAATTCAGTCGGATTTGAACATTCAACATACTTGTTAATCGCTTCTTTAAGAGAAGAAACAATTACCCAGGTTGTGACGTCATGTGGTTCTTCAATATCCAAGATGGCGAATGAGTAGTGTCTTTATTTTTCTTTGTCCTTCAGTATTTTAGAAACTAAGCATGTTATCAAAAAATTGACAACGCATGTAACGGTTACTTTAGAGGTTCTTATCAATAAGTCAATAAAAAAATATATTGCTGTTTCTCTTTAATTGGGTAAGTCTGACACATCTGATTGACTGAAAGATAGATTTAGGTAGCGGTAGAGGTATTGGAAACCAAATCTGAACCTCTCTAAACATCGGATGCGAATGCTTTATCGTACTTGTGAAATGTTTGGATAAAAACGTTCGTATTCTTTCATAATCTCAAAAAATTGATGATATTTTGCTTAGAAAATCAAAGTACTTAAAGTTTACGTATACTTGAGCAAAATCTTTACCCGATGACTTTCCCAGGGTTAATCCATGGTTAGACTGGGTTGTTTTCTAATAGCGAGCAATTAAAAAGAAATACCTCGCGAAAGTCCTCTTAGCAGATTGTTTTATCTGCGTTTTCTTCTGTTACTTTTTCCTCATTTCTTCTTCATTTTGCAGACTACGGAATCATCCAGATTTTGAGAGAAAGCAAGAATCGTGGAAGCGAAAACGACTTAGTTTGGTATGTGAATTCCTCTAAATTCTGAAAAGTTTGTTAAAAGGTTCACAACCTCATTATTGACCAATTAGAGTGCTCACGAATAAGATATAACATTCTGATTGGGCAATGAACTTTTTCAAGAGTTTTCAAAATTTTCAAAAGTTCGTTAAAAGTTTCACAACCTCATTATTGAGTAATTAGAATGCTCACGAATAAGATATAACATTCTGATTGGGCAATGAACCTTTTCAAGAGTTTTCAAAATTTTCAAAAGTTCGTTAAAAGTTTCACAACCTCATTATTGACCAATTAGAGTGCCCACGAATAAGATATAGCATTCTGATTGGGCAATGAACCTTTTCAAGAGCTTTTCAAAATTTTGAAGAGTTGATCATTTTCGGAACGCTTCTATTGCCTTGACTATAAGTTCGATCTAAACTTTCATCTACTTCTAGGTGCCAGAATCGATCAAGTGGCATTACAAGAATCCGCCTTTCCAACAACTTCCAGAACACATCAAAGATTCTGTAACACCTCTGCCTCCTTATAGATTGCCTGTCACCCCACCGAAACCTGCAGAACAAGAAGAAGTGAGTATTTGATTTTGTTAAGGCGCGGTGAACACCATAGTTAACCATACTTGTTCCTTGTTTATTTTTCAGTGGCTGAAATCCATCGTTTCTCTTCAATGTGATATTGCGAAGCACCTCTCATCCTTGTCGGTACCAAAAGACGGGGTGAAAAAGACGGTTAAAGCCGTGATATCTGGTTCTACCAATCACGTTATTTCAAACAACAAGACATCAAACCAAACCACGACAAACTGCAGCAATTCTAGCGAGGCAAAAACAACGAAATCATTAACTGTAAATTCCACCTCTAGTACGACTACATCATCCGTTAAAACCGTAACCACAACGAAGCCGAATACATTAACTGCGAAAGTGGTGTCCAGTCCTACCACGAATACGACCCAGACCTCGACAGTGACGTCATTTTCTCGCGTGGTCACCACGCATACTGTGACTTCTGGCGGGAAAACTTTAACGAAGCCGATAACAATTTTGTATGCGTCGCCGTCGAAAAATCTGACCCAGCAGAATGGAGTGAACTCAAATGTTACGAAGCATTTAAATAACTGTGTGAAGAAAGTGGCAAACGACACAAAGCCAGTGGCTAAAGTGGAGGGAAACGTTAAGAAGGCCACACTTCAACAAAATAGCGCTAAAATGACGCTACAAACCCCAAACAACAAGAATGCAGTGGCTCAAAATACACACATGAAGAGCCCTACTGTGCAAACGTCGAAGCAAAATTCAATGCAGTCCCCAAAGAATGCAACTTTACCAACGTCGACTGTTAATTCTGTTAAAACGATGGTAAAGGGAGACTTAAAAACTTTATCGAAGGGACCTGTTGTTAAACCACGAACGATAGGCGAACCGACCAAAGCGGTGAGTGTCTCGCCCCCCGGAACTAATACCTCCCGGACTATGAACGTTGTAGGAACTGTGTCGACGGCACTAAACTCCGGTAGCGGAAGCGGTACTACTAAAGTCATAGTTCTAACTAATACCGGAAATGGGAACATCATTAAGAATATCGCTAGTACGAGCTTGTCTACGAGCACGCAAAGGACTGTGGGAAGCTCTGGGACGACAACTGCTGTCACCAGTCCTAGCGTGCAAAGGATTGTGGTCCAGCCTAGTCCTCAGAAAGGGATGGTCAACGGAGGTGGGCTCAGCAGCGCGCCCGGTGCTACTCCGACATCGCAAGCTGCCAGTCCGGTCAGTACTATCTGTGCTGTTTCAGGATTGGATAGTATACAAGGTAAGTTGCTGGGTGTGGCTGTAGTTTGCGTATTGGCCGGCAGAACTTGCACTGTTATGGCAGGTTTTGCAGCATACCCCCCTGTTTCAGGATGGTCGATTACCTTACACACTTCAGACTTGAAAGATAAGGTTATTGTTTCTTTTCAGAATCTGAATTAAGTAAACTTGATTCTCGTCTGGTACACGTCTTGGCGTATCAACGATTACAACAATTAATCACGCAAACTACGACCAAGGTTAGAAAGTCGGGCTTTCTCGGGCCCGTTGAGCTAAAAACATGCAATTTGCAACAAGTCTGTGGACAACTTGCAACAGACTCGTTATCAACAAGCCGATATCAGGATGCGTTCGCATGGCTTGCGACAGCTTGTTGACGACAAGTCTGTTGCAAGTTGTCAACAGACTTGTTGCAAGTTGATTGTCAAAACTTGTTATCCACAGGCTTGCTGCAAGGTGTTTCAACAAGTTGTAAATTGTTGCAACTCCATGAAATTGACAAGTTAGTTGCAACTTGTTGAAAGTTAGAACGAGTCTGTGTAACTGACAACTTGCAACAAGTCCCGCGTACAGCATGCCCGGTCTTAAGAAATTTATAGGTATCTGCCTACGTAAACTTGCATACCAACAATTTATTCTATACTGCTTCACTTTATTCAAAGGTAAATCCAACTAACTCGACTGTTGCAAGAAAGATTTCTTTCAACAGTAACAAAGAGACGATGGTCCTACCAGAAAATGGTGAGTGGAATAACCTGGTTTAATCTGCAGCAGTTTATTTTTTGTTTACTTCGAAAGAAATTATCCCTTTGATCTGTGCAAAGAAGAAGCAATTTAAAACAATTTTAAATTTCTCTCTTTAATCTTGTAGTTCCTCGAGGAAGAGCCATGGCAGTTCTGTGCCCCATGCATGGCGAGGGAACTGCTTGTCCAATGATGTACAAAGCACTTAATGTTGGTCAAAGTAAGCTATTTCGTTTTATTTTTTGAGTAACTTTACTCGGTGATATTACCCAAAAGAAATAAAATGAAGTATTTTACTGGTATTATTCTTTAAGCATTTTCTCTTCCCAAGAACAATAAATAAACAGAACTCTACTCCGAAGTTATTGCTTCAGACTCCTTAAATGATTTTAACAACAATGGGGAGAGAGGGGATTTTTTTGTGCATGAGAAGAGCGGGTAAAAAATTGTGTGCGGAAATATTGCACAAACATTTTCAGGGTGTTAGTTAGCCCATATAGTGTTCGTTTGACGGACTCTTCCCAATTGAGATAACTAAGGAACTTTCCCAATCAGAAGTGGGAAGTTTCTATTTTATAAGATGAATGTGACTGTGTATATTTTTGTTTGCTTTTATCGTTATCTACATTATAAAGAAAATACTGTAAATAAAAACAACATTTTCCCAATTTACCAAAAACGGACTTACCTTTGGTTTTCCAGCTAACACCCTGATTTTTGACCCCCGCCCCCCCCCCCCCCTATTTCACCAGCCCTACCTCTTCCGAGTAATTAATGACCAGTCCCTTGTTATTGTTAGTTGTCCAAGATTTAATACCTTCTCGTCTTCCTCTAGGTCCTGACATGGATGTGTGTCTAAGAAATTATGGGTATTGTAATTATTTGTCAGATAAGCATTGCTCTATATTTTATGACGAGGTGAGTACGCTGGGTATTTTTTACGAAATCAAATCTCGATATGCACATAGGTCATTATTCTGACTTTTATCAAACACTCACCCCACTCTAATTTTTCACCAACGTGTTGTCAAGATATGCAAACATTGGCCCAATGACATTTCTCTTCCTACTGGAAACTTATGTTGAAATGCCATAGAAATCCGCACATCAAACTAAAGATAATGAAGCCATATAGCGAATACAATATCCGAAACATAGGTCATTATTCTTACTTTTATCAAATACTCACTCCACTCTAATTTTTATCCAACGTGTAGTCAAGATATGCAACCATTGACCCAATGACGTTTTCCTTTCTACTCGACCGGAAACTTATGTTGGAATGCTAATGACATGCGTACATCAAACTAAAGCAAATTATTAATTAAGCCATATAGCGAATGCAGTATCAGAAACAATATCGCTTTAGGCCCCGTTTACACTGTGCGTAGGGCGTAGCGTCCTAGCATAAACGGAGTTCATTACCACAGCCAGTAATACCAGAGTTGCGGGGTTAGTTATCAGCAATAGAAAGCAATCTCGCGCCATATTTTGACGCGTTTTTTTTAACTGATCGAGTGTTTTACACCACAACGCTGCGGCAAATTTACCGTAGCGTATTATTCTTAATCCGGAGTTCCAAGAGCAGTGGTACGCTATGACTGAATGAATGAATTGATGGTTTATTATAAATATATGGCAGCGCAGAGGCTAATTGCATATTTACATATAGAGAATTAATTTACAGATTTCATGCTTGAATCAAGTTAAACAGACAATTATCAAACTCTAGGTAAAACTAAGTATATTTACCCTACGGCAAACAACTCGTCATAGTGTAAACACAATAGTTTTAAACGTAGTGATTTTTTAACCGAGCGCTGGTCTTAGCCTCATAGTGCAGACTGGGCCTTATTAGTTTGTGTTGAAAGATCTGTTCATTTCTTTTCTTAAGAGTCTATAGGTTGTAATTTAAATGCAGTCCATTTTATTCTGTATTCTACATGGAATACCCGAGTGGATAAATATGAAGCACGAGCAAGGTGCTCATTATCGTAGAACTAAAAACAATAGAATACAACACAAATACAATGCAACAAAACAATTACACAACGCAACCCCACACATTCAATGTAATATAATACAAAACAGCACATAGAGTCCGCTAGGGGGAGTCATGATACCTACCGATATATTGGTATAAATACTTGAAATTGCGCTAGTAATTGATACCAGAAATGTCTAAACATTGGATCCTGAATACCCAAAAAAGCCGGATATAGCATAGATATACTGCATAATAAAAATTTGCCTGTTCTGCGACATGGCGTTTCCTAGGCAACGAAGCAATACGAACTCTTGAACTACAGCGAACACGGTACATATGTTGATAATGTTTTGTATTCCTGTGACTTCTCTGATAAACCCCACCGGACTTGTGTCACCTCCGCCCGGAAGTTAGACCCTACGAGGTTATCCAAAGAAAAACTCCTGGGGGATCGAAAGTCCGCCACCAAAGATAGTTCAGCGTCGCGAAGGACTGCGGGATTGGGAATCCAAGCCGTTACCAGGCCCTGCAATTGCTCGGCCAGCAGCTCGACCCTCATCGGCGGCAGCGGTGCAGGATGGGAAGGTACGGCGACGTTGCATCATGGGAGTTATATAAAAATGGGATGTTTACAGTTTGTATTCAGCATTGTGAACCAAGCTGGAAAATTTGACGTGACTAAGAAAGTTAAAAGTATGAAACAGGAATAAATATAAAATGAACAATTTTTACCAATGGCGACGCCATCTTGAATCGCGATGCATTGTGGTCTAGCCAGGGTTAACAACACCATTTAAAAGCCGTTAGAAAAATGAACTTTTTTGTTACAGTGGGAATATGCCAGTCAGTTTTGTAAGCATTTTGTTCCATTTAATCCATTATTGTGAATGTATGGCGAAATGAATTTTGAATGATAAATTTTATTCGAGGTCTTTATTTCTTTGTTCTGTTATTAAATCCAATAATTTGTCTGTTACATACAATCATAATAAATACGCTTCTCTTCCATATATCTTATTTATGGCAGTTCAAAAAGGTTGAATTACCCTGGACAGAACGCAATGTATTGCGATATGCACAATATTCAAGATGGCATCGCTGTTAATTAAAAAATGAATTGTTTTTGTGTAGAATAGTGCTATGCCACAAGCAAATTCATTGTCTCGTATGCGCAATATTTTCGGCTGGCAACCGGTAAAATGTCACTATATGCTACCTTCTGGAGTATTGTAGCTGCTGTCCTGGACAAAAGGATTTCTATAGAACGTAACATTGTCATTATTGATTGGTCAAACGTAATTAAAACTAGCCAATGAAAATCACTGTTTGAAGCAGGTGCTAAGATTGGTCACTTCGAGCACTAGAGGACTTTAGTTGACCGTTCCCCGTAGCTTATTGCGCAATCGAGTCTTAAAATTTGCTGTAATTTTAGAATGTATTTAATTATCCGCGGTTTTACTGCTTGTCTGCTGCTGTCAAATACGCTTTTAAATGGCGACAAAAATATGGAATATCCACACCGTAGAAATAATAGATATAGAATGTGTAATCAGCCATGAAACACGTCTTCACTTTGCGCTGAGCATGCCCTTCGAAATCCGCCATTTTGGATTTGCTCCTCATGCAAGGAGCTCTTGACCGCGCGATATTCCTTGCCACAAGAGAATGGGACGAGCCAAAAGTCCCAAATCCGCCATTTTGTGAACACAAAATTTTCGCTGAGAAAAGATTGGAATACGCATTCAATATCTAATATTTCTGCGATCCACACTCATTGTGGCTTAAATTGATAAAAATTTTTGGGATAAAACAGGAGGAAAATTATTTAAATAAAATTTTGCTGCAATATGCAATATAATAATAACGTAATCTATCTAATCTGACCGTGAGTAAAAAGCCTGGAGCTAGCTTCCGGATAGAAATCCATTTTCCTGTTTTTTAATCATTTCATCTATTTTCCTTTATGAAGTAAAGAAAACTATTAGTGTATCATGTACCAGAAATTTGGAAACAGAGGCAATTATATTTCATAAGGAATTTAGTAGCTTTGATCGAAAAATTGATTTCTGTTTGACAAACTAGTGCCAGTTCTTTTCCGTGCTTTTCCTAGGTTCTCATTTCTGACCTGCACAGCCAAAATCCACAAACACTCGTAGCAAGATGCCAGTTTTACCGACTTGATGCAACTTGCCTTTTTGTAACTGACTCCAGCTGATCTGACCGTGAGTAAAAAACCTGGAACTAGCTACCAAATAGAAATCCATTTTGCTGTTGTTAAACACTTATATCTTTTGTTTTCCTTTGTGAAACTTGTTGAAACTTAGTAACTGTCTTTAATAAAGAAAATTATGAGTTTACCAGAAATTTAAAAACAAAGTGACTTATATTTCATGAGAAATTCTATAATTTGGATCGAAAAATGGATTTCTATTTGACAATTAGTGCCAGTACTTTCCCAGCTCATACAAGGCGCATGGTAGTTAGTTTTCAAAGTGTTTTGCTTAGCTATTGGTATATTGTATCTCTCGTACATTATTGATATTTGACGTGAGCAAAGTTTGTAATAATTTGTAATTTATTGATAGTGTATAAAGTGTACATAAACATATTATATATGACTATATTATATATATTATTCACGATCGTATATCTACTTCATTGCACATCAATAAACACCTATTGTCGGTTGTCTAGAGTGTATTATTTCTGTCTTCAGTTCTGCGTTGTTTATACTTGCGATTGCTCTTATCAAACAAGTCGAGAGTTTACCGCATCCTGATATCGACTTGTTATTACCAAGTCCGTTGCTAGGTATCCACAGACTTGTTGCAACCCGCACATTTTTGCTTTGAGA
The DNA here is from genome assembly GCA_963855995.1 of Muricea muricata. Taxonomy (NCBI): domain Eukaryota; kingdom Metazoa; phylum Cnidaria; class Anthozoa; order Malacalcyonacea; family Plexauridae; genus Muricea; species Muricea muricata. The sequence goes on along the minus strand of OY979729.1, from coordinate 11,190,831 downwards.
CTAGACATTACCATGACATTAAAATCTTTAAAAGCTGTCATCTGGGCGTTTGTTTTAGAAGCAAACAGATTAGTACGGGTATATGGGCCGTTACCTGTTACCAAGTTAAGCCGGGGTCTTTTCAACTTGAGCCATTCTGTAGTTGACTTTCCTTAAGCGTTTAATGCCTTAAATGCACGTGTCACTTCCGAGCTCAATGCTTTTGAAATTATTTGATTCTCTTGTTGATTTTTGCTAAGATTAAGAAGATTACCAGAAATGGTTCAAGCGCCGTGGCTAATGGGCTTAAAAGTACACTAATTCCTTAGTTGGTTTTTGCTTAAGACAATAATTCTTGAGTTAATAATAATATTAATATTTAGTTCTTATATTGCATCTTCTGTGTGTTAAAAATAGATATACAATTCGAAACAAACGTGTTTTCAGTTCGAATTTACTGAAAAGTTCCTATGGTGTCACATGGTATTACATTCTGAGGTAGACTATCCCACAATATTGGAAAAAATCATAATTTTCCGAGTTATAATTTGCAGCTATTAATTTTCTATCTGAAGATGATCGGCTACCATTTCGCGTAGACCCATAAACATCCAACAGGGTCAATAATATACATTGGTGCCAGCCCAGATGAAGATGTAAAGTGATCAACAATATCTTTTTAAAAGTTCACCGATTGGTACGTCTTGAAAATTAATGTCAATCCCGAGGAAGATTGTGGCTGTGCGTTACAGACGAGCAAGCTTAAAATGAAATTTGCTTGTCCTTACAAGTGCACTTGTCAAAGAAAAAAATTCGCAAAGTAACAATTTTAAAAAATCGAGGTGTTACTGTGAGTCTATATCAACACCGGGAAACCTGAAAAATAAGCTTCACCTCAGCGGAAACCTATACGGCCTGGGAATGCTAGTCCAATGCCCTGCCAACTGAGCTACGCGGTCAGGTCGCTTCGAGTATGCGATAGTTCAGTTCCTTTGATGTTAACATAATCTCGAGTGTCGCGATCCGAAACTAGACTCAGTTCCGAAATATCACACACTCGAACCGACCTAACCTGACTCAGTTGGCAGAGCATTGGGCTAGCATTCCAAAGGTCGTAGGTTCGATTCCCACCGTGGTCAGGCATATTTTTCAGCTTGCCCGGTGTGGATATAAACTCAGAGTAACACTACAAACATCATTTTCAACTGAGACACATAAAAATCTTGACTCAGATTGCCGCCATTTCTCGTAAGTTCTCGCATTCCGCTAATGGTTATTTTGTTTTGACAGAAAATACTCCCTTGATAGACTATTTTGTTCTCAGAGATGTCTTCAATGAAATGTCATCTCTTTTCAACAATCGCAAATGACAAATTGCTTCTATTTTCGTTTTGATTTTCCGGCATGCAAGGTCATCATCTAAACATTACATCTCAGCGCTGATTGGAACTTGCTTCCTGTCACGGCCCATCAAGTCGAAAACCAACGAATTTGCCAAGTGTGGTAAGACCGCATATTGAACCATTGTGCAGAAATGTCGCACGCATATTGTATTACAACGAGATAGAGATAACAACGTTAATTGCATGAATTGGCATTCCTCCTGTGGTAGAAGTCACACACGAGTCGAGCGGAGAACACTTGAGAAAAATTCATTAACTTTTGGTGCAGAGGCAGACAGTGGCGTTGGCAGGGAGGGGACTGGAGGGGGCACAGGTCCTTTAAGATAACTATCTTAATAATCCATTTTAATTTTTTTGTAAATCTCTAGTGAAACGTACGTGTGTGTGTGTGTGCGTGCGTGGTACGAACAAGCACAAAAATCACAGATATGTGGATTTTAGATTATCAATGAACTGCCTGAAAATTCTAAAAATAGTGTTTTAGAGACGTCAGAAATAAAAAATCTAGGGGAAGCATGCGCTCAACCAGAATGTCACGCTTTCGGCGCTCGTTCCGGCCCCCCCCCCCCTTCCAGTTGTTCATCACTGGCAACGCCACTGGAGGCAGCAATGGAACCCTGTTGACTACTAAGCTATGAAGGTAGTATTCCACCTGGGACTGCGCCACTGATCTGATAGTAGACTGGATATAGCTTTTATAGATAAGAAACGTGAAGCCTAATTATATATGCAAAATTCACTTCCGGGGACCACGGAGTGAAACAAACTTGTATAGAACGTTTTGTACCTGGTTTTGTATCTATGGTGGAGCGATGAGATTAGTACAATCTCCAAACATGGCTTAAATTTTCGAAATTGGGCGCTCGTGCGTGTTGTCCGCCATACATTTCTATACACGTTTGTTTCACTCCGTGGTCCCCGGAAGTGAAATTTGCATATATAATTAGGCTCCACTTTTTTATCTATAGAAGCTATATCCCGTCTACTATGAGAGCAGTGAATTGCACGGGTTCGATTCCTGCCAGATGACCTGTACTTGATGAATTTTCCCCAACTGTTCCAGGCTTGAATTTGGACATGTGAATGACTTCAAGTCGAGATTAAGTCACAGTTGTACTTTAGAAATTATCTAAAATCGAGTGAAGTGACATAAAATCATAATAAATTATAATATACACTCATTACCTAGGGTTTTTTTGATAAATATTACAAAAAAACATCAAAATATTTACGGAGATTTTATAATGTACATTGCTACGTTCTGCAGTTTTGCTTTATTGTTGTTTTTTTGCATAAATATATCACACCAACTATATACATGTCTTCGATTCCTTCAGCCCTTCTACAGTGTCAGTAAGTACTCCGAGCCTGAAATGTTTGTGACCATCGCGAGCGTTCGTCTTTAGATGGTTACTCAGTAAAGTATCTCCATCCACGATTTATAGGTCAGTTCTCACAACCCGTAAGGTGGTATTCACCTTCATTTTCCCTCCCTGGCACAGCTTGCCTGTGTGTTGCTCTCCTTGCTCTCGTTCCCAGTCTTACTCTCCTTTTTATGTTTCATTCGTCGATTTTGGAACCAAGTTTTGATCTGGGTCTCATTTAGTGCCAGGCTCTGCGCGAGCTTCGTGCGGCTCGTCGTATCCAGGTAACGCTGTTCTGAGAAAGTTTTTTCAAGAACTTTGAGCTGCATTTCCGTGAAAACTGTCCTGGACTTTCGGCAACGTTTGCCGCTGGGCGTACGTAACGTAGGCTTCACTCTGAAGTACACCGGGAGAGCGTTTAAGACTTCGGGACTGGGATCTAGAACAGTAAAAATAAATTTTGACATAGAAATTAAAAAGTTTTCAATATCACAACACCGCTGGATTTAAACAATATTTTGAAGCAAAGTTGATGAGGATCGAGAATACACTAAGTTTTCAGTGCATTCGTAACTGTTTTAAATTTAACTTCACATTGAATTCATTGTTCAAAGTTTCTGTGGCATTAATTTCTTTATTCGTCATTTTACAGTCGCGGCAAATGGAATAATGCCTACAGCAACGTGTCAGAAATTAGTAAATCTTGAAAATTTTACCCGTTGCCAGGGATTTGCTTTCGAAAGCCGTAACAGCACAGAAAAATTTGGCAAATAATCAACTCTTTGCCTCCACGCTAAAACTTTGTTTTCCTTTCTGTTTAAAAATGTAAACGTTCGTGCGACAATGATGGGAAACGATGCTTGAAATTCCGGAACCAGGTGTGAATTTATCTTCGCTAATGAGCAAACACAAGCGCGGCGTCGCCTGAAAGGTATTTTGTTTAACCCCTAAAATCATGAATGGCTGGCAAGAAAGGCCTGTTTTGGAGGAAAGATAAGTTTGTCTACTTTGGCATGCAAATTCATGCTCGTTACTTTAATGAGCAGTTTATGCTAATGAGTCGCAAATAATGAGCATTAAAAAATCGAGTTCGCAATCATCGATTAAAGAATCGTTGCTTGAAGCAATTATGATGTACAGCAATTAGAATTAGTTCGAACCAAGTAATTGATGCATAGAAATTTACAAGAGCTTTTGAGTATTTTCAGAAACACCAAATACAAATTATTGCCTATTTCTATAATCGTAATAAGGTCGTGTTTTTAACTTTATGTATTGTCATGTTAGCAAAAAATTATCAAGGTTGAATTAAGCAGGAATGAACAATGTTTTGCTGCCGACGTTGTTCAATGTTAATGATAATATTGTTCAGCATTGTTACACCTTTTTCGGGCTCAGCAATATTGTACAATTTGTTCTTTATCAATTTTAACCAGATTGATAATTTCAAGAATTCCAGCGTAATATAAACAATAGCTCATGATTCAGTATAGACTTTTTTGGGGTAATTTACGTTATATAATTGCAAACTAAAGTTTTTGAAGCAACGACAATAATCTTCTATTCTAGCCAACATTTTATAGTTTCCTTTTTGCACTTTTTTATTAGTCTTAAGTGACCCACTCTGATGCATCAAAATTGCCCAGCCTTTTAAAGAGCCACAATTGTGTATGAAAAGCCCTTAAGAAACATATTTTGCGAGGAAAGGCGTGTTTGATATATGGATCCGGCGAAATGCGATGGCACAAAAGGCCTTTTATATCACTTCCGAAATTTAACAAATTCAAAACAAGTTTCTGTCATATGGTCGATTTTTGCCATGTACTGATGTAGATAAGAATATGATTTATACAGTTTAACTCGCTTTAAGTTTGCGCGAAAATTGATGCATTTTTAAAAAAGCACTATATCATTTTGCCGGGATCAGCAGAGAATTAAGGCGTTCATAACGATTACATCTTTGTATATACAAGCTTAAGGTTGGGCAGTAAATAATTGCGCGCTTCCGAAAACAGGCGTGTGGGCATCCGCGCAAATGGGAATATTCCAAACAAAAATTATCCAATTTGATAACAATTAGAACATGTCGTGCATTTAACACGCTCGTTACAACATCACACCTGAGATAAATAAAATAATCAGGCAAGCACGCGACGGCAGATGGCCGGTCGTTAAACAATTACTGAAACATTCACTGCTTTTTAAGCTACAGGTAGAGAAACGCTCGTTTTGTAGTTTTACTCTAAAGCTGTTTGGTTTTGCGCAGTTCCCAATAACCACCGTGAAATGCTTTTATGAGAAATTTCTTCATTTAAACTATTGCTACAATTGAATAGTTATTTCTAGTTATTTCAATAATTGTTTTCTACATATAGGCTGTAGTATAGTTGGTTTGGCACAAGGTCAAGGATATATCTGACGTTGCCATATCTAACAGGTATATTTCAGGAATATTTTTGAAATGTTTGCCTTTTGTTGCGTGGATATTCTGCCGAAAACAACTATGCCGCGGTTTTAATAGGAAAAATAAAGGATCAGTATGATTACATACTTTTCAAAAATGACACAAATTCACACGAAATTGAAACCTATACTTTTTCATATTGAGTGGGATTTTATTTAAACTGACGAGCTATGTTTAAACTCTTCGTGGTTTATCACTCGCTCGACTACTGAAGCTTAAATATCGCTTGAGTTTTAATTTCATGATTTCGTACAATTTAAGTGTTAATAATTGCAACTTTGCTAACGGACTCGAACAAAGAAATCGACAATTAGAACACTATTGATGATTCAAGCAATTCTCGAATTGAGCTAAACGGCTTTAAACACAGTACAAATTTGTGTTAAGTTTCCATATACGTGCTGTATTAGATCTATATCTTGGTAAAAAGTTATTAACTCATCTATTTATCGGGCCAGGGATTCTTCTATATGAAGTGCTTTTCTTAACAACACGGTTGTATAGAAGTAAAGAACCTTCGCCCTTCCATCGTATTAGATTACTGTACAGGAGCCTTTACTCTATGACCTTAGTGTTATGTGACGCGTCACTAGTTAAACTTACAAATGGAAACAGAGACAGTTTTCCCATTTTTAAGTGTCAGCACCGTGGCATAATGTTAGAGTGTTGATTCGTATTAATATCGAAGGCCTGTAAATTCGATACAGTCGAGAAACAGTCAAACAGATTGTTTCGAATGTTGTTGTAACATGCATATTTACTAGGATCTAGGTATATGCCTTTGTACGTGATCACTGCACATCTCACCGTCGTTTTAATTAGCTGGCTTTTTGCAAGCAGCTCATATTATCATTTCTAAAGTACTAAAATTTCGCTTGATCTCTTCATTATTAGGGCTAAAATTTCTAGACCATATATACCGTGACTCTGTCTGTTTATTCATGCCCCCCTTGGTGTTACTAAATATCCATTCACGATCATTTGCTGTGTTTTGCAGCTTATTTCGCAATGGGATGTAGTTCGGGTTACTTGATGAATTAGAGCATCAGTTTTTTTACTGCGTGATGCTATATATTCTGCTATACGATTCCTAGCGCGATTCAGATATCTCGTTCTAATGCTCGCAAACGAGTAAAGGACACAAAAGTTCTGAGAGTAAATACATTTATCTTAACGACGTCCATCACTCTTTCGCATTCAACGGTTTAAAAAGTTTAAGAATCGTCTAATGCGTTACCTTGGTAAACGAGAGGCTCCTCCAGTCTCGACGGAGACGCGAGAGTTCCGAGGCCCAAATTCAGCGGCGCTTTAGCACACGCAGAATACTCCATCGTGGCAGTATGGCCGCGCGTTCTTCTAGCTTGAAACACGGGTTGGTTCTGAAAGTAGCACGGAGGCCTTTGCGACATTAGCAAGTCGTACTGGAAAGGACGGTTGGACGGTGTCGGGGAGATGAAGGCCGTTTGATGCACGGCCGAGGTTGGTGACCAACAATACATGATGTCCGCGATGAATGTGCGGTGGGAATATCGTCTAGTTCTACGACTGTGCTGTCATGTGCTGCTGACGACGACTTGGAGTTCTTTCAATGTTGATGTGTGACACAAGGAAGTCTTAATAAAATGCTGCTGAACAGATTGTCTACTTAGCCCTTCGTTTTGATTGACGTCTACCCAATGCAATGTTTAATGAGTCCAAACGGAGTTTATTAATGCTAAAACAAAGAATACGAAAGCTTTTATGCTTACGCCACATTATGAGATATGACACACACATTAACAAACACTCCGCCCATTCCTACTCGAAAACAAAACTATCCAAGCAGAGGACAGACTTTAAAACTCGACGCAGTGCATTAGTATGAGGTAGACACTCCTTCAGAATAATGTTACAAAGTTAAGAATTAACGATCTCAAACTTCGAATTCTCCTGCATTGCTTATGCATCTTCAGTTCGTTACATTTATTAAATCTTTGCTATATGGGACAGCTGTACGTCCTAGCTTTTTAAATAAACTTTTGGTTTTAAGTTGCTTAGAATATTTGTGCGCTATATCATGCTATTTCTTAATTGGAGTTGTTTAACCTTGCTATATGCGAGATGTTACCTCTATGCAAAATAGTTTTCAAGTTCATTCTGTTTCGTGATTTCTGTCATTCTGAAAATCGCTCGGCTATCGTTCCCATCTGGCTTTTGATTCACACCATAACAAAGTTTCTTTTGAATTCTTTCTCGGTGAATTTAATTGAGGTTTTGGGGTTTTTTGACGAAGTTTTTAGGAGAACATTTAACTTCCATCAGTTGTATCGAGTCAGCAAACCAAATATGAATCGTTCCGTGCCGCTTACACGTCCAAAACCTTGCTCAAAAATTCCACCATTTCTGCGTGGGCGCGAAACGCTGATAAATATTGGCCAAAAATAGAAAGGGCTGGGACCCGAGGAGATATTTCATCTCAACCGATAACACAATTCGCGTGACGTAAACGATACGTAGTTTGTAAGCTTGAAGAGCTGAAAAGTGTGTTCTATAGCTAGTTTCTCAAATTGAGTTTCAAAAAGAACGAGAGAGGTGCCGTAGGCGTAGGGCTGAATATAAAACCTACCGTATTACCAAATCTTTAAAGCTTTTTTCGACTTAAAGATATACATATGTAGTTCCAAAAGAATATTCAATTGTTTTTCGGTTTTTGTTCCAAAATTTAGTCGACAAACTTTGACTTTAAATAATAATATAATAACTCAATATAATACTGAGTTGCATGGAGCCATTAAATGCTTAACAGTTAATCGACAAGAAGGCTGATTTTTCTACCCATAACAAAAGTAAACCCCACGTGTAGGTGCACAACTGCTCATTACTTGACTCGCTAAAACGTGTTCTTTCCATAATGCCTTTCTTCCAAGCACTCTGTTATCGGCTAATTGAATTCCAGGCGTGAAATGATTTTATGGCAATCATGTTAATCGACACTCTTTTAACAGCAGATAAAATTGGGGTTAACCACGGTTTAACGGGCTACCACATCGCGGATAATGTCCGATATCTTTCCACGCGTTTACAAACACATCCTAATGCTCGCCTGTGGACATGCTTAGATATCGCTTAATGTTTTCCAAACCTGATTGAGAGCTGTAATTGCATTATTATTGCGGAGTGTTGATGATAAAGTCGGTTACAGATGCGTCAGAGAATGTATCATGTTTCGATCACAAAGCAAAGCGACCATGAGAAAAGTCATGTTTCTTTATAAACTTTCATCGACTCTCTTGTATTCTGATTAGGTTTTTAGTAAGGCCCTTAAGACTGGCTTTTATGAAGACCATGGGTGTAGTGTATACTGTACGGTTTAAGTTTTATGTGCGTATATTCAACTCCCTAACGAATCCCCCTTGTTCCAAAATCAGTAAATGTATAGCAGGTGACATTAACATGAAATATGCAAGAAATATTAATAAGCTGTGAAATTTGTTGTTTAATTTAAAAAAAAACATTGCATGGAACGGTCTAAATTCACCTATGGTCGGCCATAACTATTAGCAACTCTTAGGACGAAGTTTGAGCTAGTGAACGAATTTGACAAGATTGGCGAACACTTTCATTTACTAGGTTCTGCAAGGCTTCGTCTTCTAAGTTCTGCATAGAGTTATAGATGTTTTGAGCGACAAAAACTGTGCATAAAATCGCTGTGGCAATCTGAAAAGGACTGGTTATAACTGACTAGGTCGTTTTCGACCACCCTGTAGAGGCATAGCTTTCCCTACAGGTCAAGAGGTCCCTCCCTCCTATCATCAAATCAATTAACTGAAATCAAACCTTTAATCGTTTTTGCACATAGGTGGTCTGTTGTTCTTGTTGTAATAATGAGTTTAAAGAATGCGCTCGAAATCGTCCACTCCTTAGCAACGTTCGAGCAGAGATCTTATCACAATGCACGCAACAGACAAGCACTCTCTTGAAACGGAAAGTTTTAAGTGGAATTTAGATTGTCTAAGTGCGTGTCGCGTTTGAAAAGCTTTCCACGCAGACAGGCCTGTCTTCAAACATGAGTTAATGGCCACGTTAATTGACTGTATTATAAATGAAATGCAATGTTATTCTTAGACCTATCAATTAAAAACACGGGTGCGTCAGAAAACAAAGTTTACATGCCGGACGTAAGCAAGGTCGATGTCTATTCCCGTCAGCACATTGCCTTGATGTTTAATCAATAAACTACCACAATTAAAGTAATGTCGCAACTTTGGGGCATAAACGTTTCCATTCAAATTTCCAAATCAATATTGCAATTTCAGCTTGCCCAAGAACATAGAAATTTCGAAAACTTCGAAAGTTGGTCTTTGTATTTCGAGATGTGTCGCATCGTATCAATGAATTGGAAATATTGGAGTTTTTTTGTTTGATCTAAATGTTTTCAATCGACGCCTACACAGACAAAATGCATTAATTGCAGCACAAAAAATAGCGTGTAAACATGCGACAATTATTCACAAATTGTTCGAAGTTTTCAACAATATTAAACGTTTAGCGCCAATTTAAAATCGAGCCACGTTAAGTCTTTAAAATCATATCGATCTACTGCATCACTCGATCGAGACCAGATGCTACATACAGGCCATTTAATAGATGGCTTTTCTTGCTTGTGATCAGACAGTCTTGATCTGCACAAATGTTAACATAGAAAATGCAATGCGTGTTTCTACAGTAGTGCATTACAAAGAGGTAATATACGTGCAGGTTTTTTAAGCTGGACATTAAACTGAGAACAATGAAAAGACTTGATATTAGAAAAATCAGCGATAGTAATACACCGCTGTGGAATAAGGGTTGGTGACTAAAAAAGTGGACAAAGTTCACATATGACTATTTTGCATAATGGCAGAGCAAAAGCTCGGTCAAGAGTCTGGGGTGAAGGCCTGGTTACAATGCTAATGTTTTTAGCATTGTTGATATGTGGGGTATGTCGTATATATATTATGGATCGGTTCACTTTAAAACAGAGAAAAGAACTAATTGTAAATTTCTACAAAGTTCATAGAGATGAAGGTGTTGCATACACTGTTAAACATTTTTTAAAGCAAGGAGTAGCCCGAAGCACCACATACAAAATTCTAAAGAGCTTTCAGGAAAGAAACACAACAGAAAGGAAGATTGGAAGTGGGAGAAGAGCTGAAAAATTGCCAGCTCAGAAGAAAAAGCGATTGGTGAAAGCTGCAACGAACAAAAATGGTGCGTCTCAAGCGAAGCTGGCACAAAAATTTGGTGTACATAAATCCTATGTCCAGAAAGTTCTCAAGAAGGAAGGCTGTAAAAACTACAAGAAACAAAAAGTTCCAGAATGGACTGAGGAAAAAGAATTAAGGCAGAGAAGATGCTGCAGAAAACTGACCAGAACATCGATAAAACCATCCTCCAGTGTGAAAGTGGTGATAGATGATGAGTCATATTTTCCATTTGGGCACAGTGAGATGCCTGGAAATGATAGATTTTATACCAAAAATAAATCAGAAGTTCCTCCTAGTGTCCGATATTCGCAGAAGAAGAAGTTTGAACCAAAGCTGCTTGTGTGGCTGGCTATCAGCGAGGAAGGACACAGTAAGCCATTCTTTGTGCCAAGCAGGGGAAATGTGAATGGTAATGTTTACAGAAACGAATGTATTATGCGTCGTTTGGTGCCATTCCTGCAACAGTATCATGAAGATGGTGATTATGTGTTTTGGCCCGATCTAGCTTCGTCACATTATGCCAAGGACACAGTTGCCCTACTGCGTGACCAAAACATCAATTTTGTTCGAAAACAAGACAACCCTCCCAATGTGCCACAACTCCGGCCAATTGAAAAATTTTGGGGTATTTTGAAGTCTAAAGTATATAACGGTGGTTGGACAGCTAAAACGGAGCATCAACTGAAGTTGCGTATCCGCAAATGCCTACGGGAACTTGACTGGGAAGTAGTACAGGGCATGATGTCTACCGTCAAGACAAATCTAAGAAAAGCCGCTGACACATCGCCTAGGAAGCTTTTGTAACATACTTGAGTGAAAGAAAATAAATTTTTTAATATTGTAACAGTGCTACAGTGTGTTTATATGCGATTACCACTTCACAATAGGCCTATTAACTTTGTCCACTTTTTTAGTCACCACCCCTTAGAAAGATTGTATAACGTAAAACATTTAAATCTTTGCTTTCTAATTTTTGAGTTTCTCTGTGATGGATATCTGTGCATGTTTAACAGTTTAAGCGCTCTATATTATCATCTGTAACTGTTGAAAGCATGGAAATCATAAGCGTCGTTAAATGCTATCATGAGATTTGATGACAAAAGGATAGCTTTACAAATGACAAGTCAGGATAAATGATTTTCGCAGATGTGTGTTTGTGTGTGTATGAAGATCACCTAATGGCTTTTGCAGGAATAACAAACTTTCTACGTTCAGATTAATCCATTAAAATTGCCCTGATTCACACAACGTCATCTCGAACGCAAAAAAGTAAAATATCTTAAAATTGATATGTACTTTTACCGAACCACAGTCGGGCAACTCTTCATCAGATATCATTTTAAAGCTGCTTTGTATTATTTGTATCAAATGCTTTCAGCGTTTTGGACCGATATATTTTGAAATAATGTATTTAACGATACTTATTGTCATGTAAGCGTTTTATTTTCAACTAAAATCACGTTTGGAACGAGTTTAAACTTAGCCAAATTTTAGTATCAATTAAGTTCATCCATTATCACGCTATTATATTTTTAATGCAATGATTAATTGTTCATTAATTGACTAAAGAATGCCCCCAATAGATAAAAACCAAATTTTTGCAAGATTGAAAAACATCTAGATAAACGTCTTCGTTGAGTCCAATTGTGATTGCCAATTGATAGTTGTGTTTTGAATCCAAACTCGAATATTCCATGCAGCATATATTTTCTAAACCTTTATGTATTTTACTCAAAACTTGTGCCTTCTGGCTAACACATCTGGCCTCCGAATGCTTTGTTGTTAAAATAATACGTGTATTAGACGTGATATTGCGATGTTTATCTAAAGTCTTTAATAATAAGCACGATATTTTTTAATAAACTCCACACAAAGAACTTACAATCTTTGTATGCAAAATACATGGCAAAATTTGCAGAAAACCTCTCTAGGTTTGATTAAGAAAACTTGGTCCTAAACTACACTTACTCAATTCTAATCACTCAGGCAGCGAGAATACAACATTAATACTAATAATAGAAACAGCTAATGATTATGAGCGTATATATAGTTTATCATGTGTGAAACATATTAATTGGATAAGATAGGTTAAATCCTTTCTAAATGAACTTGGTAATAACAGATGTACACTGTGCTGCAAACGAGCGAAAAAATAACACATGTTTTGAAATACAGAAGATAATTTTCAAGCGAAATTATCGTCCACCAAGGACATTAACACCGGATAGCAATGAGTTGGTGATTTGTCTTTGCCGAATAGACTTGCATAGATTAACTGCAATGTCCATACATCAGCAAACAGGCGGAAATGAAAAGGAACTTTAGTTGGCGCATATTCATCCATTAAAAGAGGGGAATTTTAAATCGGTCTGAATCCCGTATTTGTCGTTTACTGTATACAATAACAGTTAAACTGTAGCAAGTCATTAATTGGATCAACTTTCCAACAGTTCGTAACAAACCGACATCGTGTGAACAAAATATATTTAAACAGCTATTTAACAAGTTATAGAGAGTCTTACAAGTGGTTTTAAGAGCCCTTGCTTTGTTGTTTCCGTGCCAACCTCACGGCTGCATTTGAATTTCAAAAAGACAGCACATGTAGTCAACTTGTCATATGCCAAGTCAGGACGTTGTCAAACAATGGCCACTCTCACGACACTCGGATGCAGTAATTTCATCTCACATAAACTGGGAATGCCACAAATAGTCTAGTGAATTCATTCTAACATCGATTTTGTTCGGAAAAGAGTCGCTCAAAGAATGATGACTTATAGAAACATGTAAAAAACATGATTCTTTATTCTTAAAAAGTGGACTGCTGTTTTAGGCGGTCCTGAATTTTTATAGGAAAACATATTTGAGGATCGAAAATTTATCCCAGTTATAGCAGTATTAAGATGAATTCAGCACCAAAGAAAAAATTAATTTAGTGCAATGGCCAATGTATGGTAGTACATCACTGTTAGCTTTCTGCCATTTATTCGCTATTGGCTATTTCGCTTGAAGGTGTTTAAATAACAGAGAGACGCTAGGTCTAGCACGAAATACACATCAAATACAAAGACTGAAAATGATTGAAAGTGGTTATAGATACAGTATAATACATGGCTGAGTCTAACAATAATTGTCAATGCTTCAAATTCTATGCATGTTTTATCTGCCTGTGACACTGAGCTGGCCTGAAAGGCCATTAGTGAATAACATGGTTTAAAGATCCTTAGGTCAATGTTATAATCCTGCGTCCATTTTTCCTGATTGCTCAAGCCTTTGTTTTCGAGCCACCTTCATAATTCAATTAACGTATGATTTATGAGCCAGCATTCTAAGCCTACAAGTCGCAATAACTCGTTAATCCATGTCAACTTACCTTGTTTTCTTGAGCTTTGTGGATCATGCTTTGCTCTAAGAATTTAATCATTTCTTAAGCTCAGTGCAAATGCTGTTTCCTTCGTCAACATTGGACGACAATCAAATGTCAGCTCCAGACACATCAAAGCATTTCAGGCACGTCTTTCGAACACAAATGTAGATAAGGACCTGCCTATATGCTTTGCTTGTCTTTGTTTTCATGACCATATCTGGTGCAAAGGTGAGAGTTAGAGGGAGCTAACAATAGCATGTTTGAACGAACTAGAAAAGAGCTAGCTCTCACCAGATTGTTGATCAAAATTTCAAAACCAGTATAAATAAAAAGTAGTAAGATTTCATATCATTGTTGACTTACAGTCGGAAAGATAAGTCTTATAAACGGCTCGGAGCATTGAGCGTTCAGGCAGTGTTCAGCAAATTAAAGTACTCAAATTTTTTACTGACTCATTAAAGTAACGAAGAAAATTTACCTCATTACCGGCAAACACACATTTCAGCCGAGAAATAAATCAGTGTAGTACCACAGGTCTCATCTAAGGTCATCCAGAAAGGAAGGGCAATCCCCAAGCTCGCGAAGGCCCCCCAAAGTGCGATAAAAACAAAAAAAATATCCTAGCTACCACGATATGTATATATAACATTTTTATGTGACGTCACGGCGGCCATGTTGGTGCTCCAGGACAACACAGGATTCTAAGTGACTTAGTAGCCATCTTGCTCAAATCTTACTATCATTTCCATTTTTTGTTTTTTTTGGCCAATTAATCTAGTCCCAATGCATGGAATCCTATTTTTCCAGCAGAAAAAGGTAATTCGCCCAGCTTCCATATTACCCCTTCAGAACGATCTATCGCAAATATTGCTGCCGAATTCTTTGTTGTTTGCAATCACCAGAAACTGAATCATCAACTAAAACTATGTTTTGTAATTGCATATTTCAAACTTTTATGTATGTGTTTTTCTCGAAAAACTTCTAAAGGTGTGTTAGAATTTTTCTTATAAAAACTGGGGTTTTAATCTCGTTCTGTCTTGAAGTATGCCATAATTTGCAATAATTACCTTAGGCTAAATTATTTGGCCGGAAAAAAGCGGGCTGGAATGACAACTGACATTCGGCTCAATTTTTGTATGCCTCCGCCATATTTCTATAGTCTGACTAGCAAACAGCTGTCTCTGTTAATATCTTCGTTATCGTTGATTCGAGACAAGATGACGTTCCTCCGTACACAATGTTGAGGCAACAATATTAGCGGTCGCCAAGCATTATACATTAAAACACATGTACTACTGCTTTGTTTTGGCCTATGCGACCATAATTTCCACACAAATGGTATTTTGTTAACATAAAAACAATGCATATATCACAGTCGTGTCGTTGGTCCAAAACAATTAATAGAACTTAAGTGTTTCATTCAAATTCTTTTAGGAACCACAATTGAAAATAATTAAAGATGAATAAGACAGAATTGCCCGTTAATGAACTAATCGCTTCTGGCACGTGTAGCAAAGGTCTTATCGGGCTTTACTATCGATTGTATTTTGAGGCGAAACTTAAACCGTTGTTTGCCACGGTTTGGTGAAAAAGGCTAGTAAAAGCCGCAAGGAGATACGAACGATGTGATGAAATTTGTTTTGACACGAATTCGAAATTGCCGAAAGTTTCAGGTATTTTTCGTTTTAAATAGAACTGTACATAACTTACATAATGTTTTGGAATTTGCTATCGAGCTATTAGCTTGAACTATAAGCTGATATGAAAAGATAAAACTCTAATGAACTTCGACTGGGAGAGATAAAAAATTATCATCAGCTAAATAAAGTGGTTTTGATTTCGTCCTTTTAACTATAGTACTCGTAGCTTGATCTGTTTCGCAAGGCTGGTCACATATCTCAAGCTATATCTGATCCCACCATTAAAACACATTCCTAAATGTAGATTTTTGTAACACTTTTGTTGTATCTTTTTAGTCATAGTAAACTTCAATCACTTTATAATACAACTGGCCCCTGCAGGCTCAAACCCCCCTACTTTTTCCAAACATTTCCAGATGGTGTCTACTCCAATTAAATTATTAAAGTTCAGCGCATGATGATGTCTGCGCATCGTTAGCCTATATGAAAAGCTATTTCAATAAAGGTTGACCTTCCAAAGCGTAAACCGTAAACTATAAGCGCGCAAGGAATGACGGATTATGGATATATTTACTTGCTACAAAGGTAATAATTCTCTGAGTATCAGGGCTTAACAATCCATTATTCCTTATACGCTCATATATTTCAAAGTTTTCGCTTTTGAGGAGACGACCTCAATTCAAATAGCTTTATAGAATTTGCATCGCAATCTGGCTTCGTACTCACGCGCTAGCTTTTAGTTGGGAAAAGTATTGTTAGTTAATCCAGTGTTACATATACAGACCAGTTGCAGATTGAGCAAGGGTTAAGGACGGGAAGAATCCGGATCAGTGAGCCGCACCCCCCCCCCCTTCTTAAGTTATTAACTGCACTCTACAGGGCATATGAGTCACAATTTAGGGGTTGTTACTATTTTTAGATTCTCAGAATTCGGGTTAGGATAGGGGTACGATTAGGGTTAGGACTCGGTTAATAATATAAAGAAAACATAGTATCACCTTATCGTATTTCACAGTGCACATGTATACACGTCATATCTAGCTTCATTTCACACTTTCACAGTTTACTGCAATCATTATAAATATACCCGTTGAAGGCTACAGACTGGTGGCCGAAAGCTCGTAAACAAATAAATATATTTTAGTCAGAGAACGTCTCACCCTTTTCATTTATGTCTAATTGAGACATCTACGATTTTTAGTGGTTTATATTGTTTAACCATTTCTTAAAGCTCATTCAGTTAAAAACGGGTAAAATAGGGCGAGTGTAATAGCCAACGCGGTCTGGTGGTAAGGCAAGGCGGCGGTGAATAAACAACGCAGCTGAACGATAATTCCCTTGCTCTGAATTCTTTTCATGTTTTAGAATTAATTATAGGCTAGAGAAAAGCCCGCTTAAACAATTTAAGTGGCAAGCGCGTGATAGCAAACATATATAGTCTAGTGGCCAGTGCAAAATGTCTCAAGTCAACGAGTTTTTGGTCAAACCTAATTGCAAACCCCATAGGTTTTTGTCTGGGGTAAGAATTATTATAAATATACACGCTAGATTAAATCAAAGTTATTCGAAGCCATTCACGAGCTTTTGTTCGCATTTCATCGAATAATATTTACTCATACTCTGTCGAGGAAGATCTTGAAGTTGCTTTTGAGTGTAATTACATTTATATGCACAAATTTATTTCTAAATAAATCCAATTGAGTCTTTTGCAATATCACGATAACAAAAATGGGTAAGATCACAACTTGAGCATACAGTAGGTTTCTGGTGCTACGAATTTTAAAATCCCATATTTTTGTAAGTAGAACATTTGAAAGATAAATGTGTGTTGAAATCAGCCTTCTCTTATACTCGGAGAAGACCATGTAAATTCTGATCAAACATACATTTCCAAATTTAATGACCCAGCTATATGACGTTCAATATATATCATTGAACTAAACAGATCACTATTTAAATCTAATGTCGAAGAACAATTTTATTGCTGAGGCACTACAAACACGATAAGTATTAAATAAATGGAAATGTTTTTCGCTGATTGCATAAATGACCACGCAAATTATATTTTGATATGATAAAACTTATACAGCACATTAATAACAGCAGCCTATATATAAATGCATGTGCGCATGGCAATAGTGTCTACCCGGTCGTAATTCAACCACAATCACTGCAACAGCAGAGCATGAGGTATATATATACAAATCGGTGATACTATATCTTGGTGGTCTGATTCGAAGATACAGGGTTTTTTAGCACTCACCGTCTGGGGGCCGCTTCTACCCTCCCCTATATTTCGAACCAGAGGTGGTGGAGTTATGACACAGACGGTTGAGGCAGTCAATTCGATGTCGTTGTCGAAAGGCAACCGCATTTGGTGGGTTGTCGAGGCCAATTGTGTGCGAAGCCACCCGTGCGCGCCATCCGTGTGCAAACTTTTATTACAATACCCCGGTCCTTTTTACCATCGTTATACATTTCCAAGGCTAATCCTTCGAAGGTAGCAGAATTCCTGACACCTTTTGGAACCTTTTAATTTAAATTGATTACGCTGGCCGGCGTACAATCTCTTATGACGCTTTTCAATAGCCCTAATGTAAGTGGTAGAGCGTAATTCTTTTCAATTATTTATTTGGGGTTTTTTCGCCAAAAAAGATGGCTCCCACCGTTAAGAAAAACTATAGCATTTTGAGCACGGTTTTCTGTTCAATTTTTTTCGATGGTTTTTTAGAACTTTTATTTTCTCCATTTACCAAAAATTTTGCCAGTTCGGTTAACAAGGAAATAAAAATTTTTCTTTATCAGACTGTATGATAAAAAGAAGTAATTGTCAAATTTTGACGAATTTTTTTCTAAAAAAATTTGCAAAATAGACGAAAAGATACTTTGGAAAGGGTTATTAATTCTTACACAAGACGAAAACTATTTAATGCATGGCAAGGGCAGGAATTGATCCTACCCACTTTTGTAGGGTAATTTGTATTTGACCACTGCATTACGTTGGTTATGAGGCTTCGGCAAGTTGGTTTAAGTTGTCTATACGTTCTTCTAGCCTATGCTTAATTCTTGAAACTGACGAAATCCAGAACGATTTTTATCAAAGGTAGGTATTGCTCCCGGACTCAGTGATTGATTCTGAAGGGATACACATTGTCTTTACCACTGGACTATGTTAGTTACCACTTTCTATGTTAGTTACCACTTTGACTGGGTTAAGAATTATTATAGATATACACGCTAGATTAAATCAAAGTTATTCGAAGCCATTCGCGAGCTTTTGTTCGCATTTCATCGAATAATATTTAATCATACTCTGTCGAGGAAGACCTTGAAGTTGCTTTTGAGTGTAATTACATTTTTAAATTATGTACAAATTTATTTCTAAATAAATCCAATTGAGTCTTTTGCAATATCACAAATAACAAAAATGGGTAAGGTCAAAACTTGAGCATATAGTAGGTTTCTGGTGCTACGAATTTTAAAAGCCTATATTTTTGTGAGTAATAAAACATTTGAAAAATAAATGTGTGTTGAAATCAACCTTCTCTTATACTCGGAGAAGACCTTGTAAATTCTGATCAAACATACTTTTCCAAATATAATGACCTAGCTATAGGCGTCCAATATATATATCATTGAACAAAGCAGATCACTATTTAAATCTAATTTCGAAGAACAACATTATTGCTGGAGCACTACAGAGACGATAAGTATTAAATAAATGGAAATGTGTTTCGCTGATTGCATAAATGACCACGCAAATTATATTTTGATGTTTATGATAAAACTTACACAGCACGTTAATAACAGCAGCCTATATATAGATGCATGTGCGCATGGCAATAGTGCCCACCTGGTCGTAATTCAACCACAATCAGTGCAACAGCAAAGCATGACGTATATAAATACAAATCGGTCGTACTATAGTACCACCGATTTGTATTTATATACGTCATGCTTTGCTGTTGCACTAATTGTGGTTGAATTACGACCAGGTAGGCACTATTGCCATGCGTGATCATTTGCTTTTCTTCTTTTAAAATATCTGCCTGTACTTAGGGGAAACAGGCAGATCTCTGGAAACAAGAAAGGCTGAACACATCAGAAACGTTAAGGAACATAATAATGGTTCAAACATCGAAAAACGTGCAACGCGAAAATCATTGACACAGGGAATTTCCGTAGTCGCCTAACACTAGAAAGTCTAGAATCATGGCATACAGCTGCCAAACACAGCAATGCTGATAACAACTCAAAACCGCTTCCTCGACAATATACAATCTTAATAAAGAAAACATAGTATCACCTTATCGTATTTCACAGTGCACATGTATACACGTCATATCTAGCTTCATTTCACACTTTTACAGTTTACTGCAATCATTATAAATATACCCGTTGAAGGCTACAGACTGGTGGCCGAAAGCTCGTAAACAAATAAATATATTTTAGTCAGAGAACGTCTCACCCTTTTCATTTATGTCTAATTGAGACATCTACGATTTTTAGTGGTTTATATTGTTTAACCATTTCTTAAAGCTCATTCAGTTAAAAACGGGTAAAATAGGGCGAGTGTAATAGCCAACGCGGTCTGGTGGTAAGGCAATGTGGCGGTAAATAAACAACGCAGCTGAACGATAATTCCCTTGCTCTGAATTCTTTTCATGTTTTAGAATTAATTATAGGCTAGAGAAAAGCCCGCTTAAACAAATTAAGTGGCAAGCGCGTGATAGCAAACATATATAGTCTAGTGGCCAATGCAAAATGTCTCAAGTCAACGAGCTTTTGGTCAAACCTAATTGCCCTTGTCACAAACCCCATAGGTTTTTGTCTGGGGTAAGAATTATTATAAATATACACGCTAGATTAAATCAAAGTTATTCGAAGCCATTCGCGAGCTTTTGTTCGCATTTCATCGAATAATATTTACTCATACTCTGTCGAGGAAGATCTTGAAGTTGCTTTTGAGTGTAATTACATTTATATGCACAAATTTATTTCTAAATAAATCCAATTGAGTCTTTTGCAATATCACGATAACAAAAATGGGTAAGATCACAACTTGAGCATACAGTAGGTTTCTGGTGCTACGAATTTTAAAATCCCATATTTTTGTAAGTAGAACATTTGAAAGATAAATGTGTGTTGAAATCAGCCTTCTCTTATACTCGGAGAAGACCATGTAAATTCTGATCAAACATACATTTCCAAATTTAATGACCCAGCTATATGACGTTCAATATATATCATTGAACTAAACAGATCACTATTTAAATCTAATGTCGAAGAACAATTTTATTGCTGAGGCACTACAGACACGATAAGTATTAAATAAATGGAAATGTTTTTCGCTGATTGCATAAATGACCACGCAAATTATATTTTGATATGATAAAACTTATACAGCACATTAATAACAGCAGCCTATATATAAATGCATGTGCGCATGGCAATAGTGTCTACCCGGTCGTAATTCAACCACAATCACTGCAACAGCAGAGCATGAGGTATATATATACAAATCGGTGATACCATATCTTGATGGTCTGATTCGAAGATACAGGGTTTTAGCACTTACGGTCTAGGGGCCGCTTCTACCCTCCCCTATATTTCGAACCAGAGGTGGTGGAGTTATATGACACAGACGGTTGAGGCAGTCAATTCGATGTCGTTGTCGAAAGGCAACCGCATTTGGTGGGTTGTCGAGGCCAATTGTGTGCGAAGCCACCCGTGCGCGCCATCCGTGTGCAAACTTTCATTACAATACCCCGGTCCTTTTTACCATCGTTATACATTTCCAAGGCTAATCCTTCGAAGGTAGCAGAATTCCTGACACCTTTTGGAACCTTTTAATTTAAATTGATTACGCTGGCCGGCGTACAATCTCTTATGACGCTTTTCAATAGCCCTAATGTAAGTGGTAGAGCGTAATTCTTTTCAATTATTTATTTGGGGTTTTTTCGCCAAAAAAGATGGCTCCCACCGTTAAGAAAAACTATAGCATTTTGAGCACGGTTTTCTGTTCAATTTTTTTCGATGGTTTTTTAGAACTTTTATTTTCTCCATTTACCAAAAATTTTGCCAGTTCGGTTAACAAGGAAATAAAAATTTTTCTTTATCAGACTGTATGATAAAAAGAAGTAATTGTCAAATTTTGACGAATTTTTTTCTAAAAAAATTTGCAAAATAGACGAAAAGATACTTTGGAAAGGGTTATTAATTCTTACACAAGACGAAAACTATTTCATGCATGGCAAGGGCAGGAATTGATCCTACCCACTTTTGTAGGGTAATTTGTATTTGACCACTGCATTACGTTGGTTATGAGGCTTCGGCAAGTTGGTTTAAGTTGTCTATACGTTCTTCTAGCCTATGCTTAATTCTTGAAACTGACGAAATCCAGAACGATTTTTATCAAAGGTAGGTATTGCTCCCGGACTCAGTGATTGATTCTGAAGGGATACACATTGTCTTTACCACTGGACTATGTTAGTTACCACTTTCTATGTTAGTTACCACTTTGACTGGGTTAAGAATTATTATAGATATACACGCTAGATTAAATCAAAGTTATTCGAAGCCATTCGCGAGCTTTTGTTCGCATTTCATCGAATAATATTTAATCATACTCTGTCGAGGAAGACCTTGAAGTTGCTTTTGAGTGTAATTACATTTTTAAATTATGTACAAATTTATTTCTAAATAAATCCAATTGAGTCTTTTGCAATATCACAAATAACAAAAATGGGTAAGGTCAAAACTTGAGCATATAGTAGGTTTCTGGTGCTACGAATTTTAAAAGCCTATATTTTTGTGAGTAATAAAACATTTGAAAAATAAATGTGTGTTGAAATCAGCCTTCTCTTATACTCGGAGAAGACCTTGTAAATTCTGATCAAACATACTTTTCCAAATATAATGACCTAACTATAGGCGTCCAATATATATATCATTGAACAAAGCAGATCACTATTTAAATCTAATTTCGAAGAACAACATTATTGCTGGAGCACTACAGAGACGATAAGTATTAAATAAATGGAAATGTGTTTCGCTGATTGCATAAATGACCACGCAAATTATATTTTGATGTTTATGATAAAACTTACACAGCACGTTAATAACAGCAGCCTATATATAGATGCATGTGCGCATGGCAATAGTGCCTACCTGGTCGTAATTCAACCACAATCAGTGCAACAGCAAAGCATGACGTATATAAATACAAATCGGTCGTACTATAGTATCACCGATTTGTATTTATATACGTCATGCTTTGCTGTTGCACTAATTGTGGTTGAATTACGACCAGGTAGGCACTATTGCCATGCGTGATCATTTGCTTTTCTTCTTTTAAAATATCTGCCTGTACTTTGGGAAAACAGGCAGATCTCTGGAAACAAGAAAGGCTGAACACATCAGAAACGTTAAGGAACATAATAATGGTTCAAACATCGAAAAACGTGCAACGCGAAAATCATTGACACAGGGAATTTCCGTAGTCGCCTAACACTAGAAAGTCTAGAATCATGGCATACAGCTGCCAAACACAGCAATGCTGATAACAACTCAAAACCGCTTCCTCGACAATGTACAATCTTAAAGGTTAGGATTGGGATTTAGATTATGGTTGGAGATATGTTTAGTGTTAGGATTGGCATTAAGATTAGGATTTTGGATAGGTTTATAATGCAAAAAGTCTAAAAATCGAAACAACCCCTAAAGCGTGACAGGTATACTACAGGGTGTCCCAAAAAACCCCAAAAACTATTGAAAATGATCTATTGTTAGAATTTTAATGCCTAGCACTAAATTGAACCACGACTGGATGAACTACTGTTAACCATTTTTATGCCAGACAAAAAAACTAAACCGACGAGTGCATATTAAAAATGCAATCAAATTTTATGCATGGGTTATTTTAGCCTATTCAATTTGGTTTTTATCAATATTACCTACAGGTATAAGTAGTTTCAGCCGGGAAAATGACGACATCAAACAAAGTAACAAGATAGTATTGTTTTCATTTTTTCTAAGCCTGATTTGCTTTTAGAGTTCAGAGAAAACAATTTACAAATGTAAATTCCCATGAGCAAAACAAACGTACTTTACAAAGATATTTTAATTTTTAACAAGTGCTAGGGCATTTAAATGTTAACAATAGATGATTTCAATAGTTTTTGGGGTTTTTTGGGACACCCTGTACATGTTACCGTAAAATACGATTCTTGCGCGCTCGTTAAACATACTTTCTAGAGGTTGGGTACCAAGCTGAGCGCAATCACAGTAATGAAATTGCATACGAGTGTATACCAAGTGGGTATAGAACGTTATACAATAATGGGAGTTCATTTTGGATTTTCATTGGTCGAAGCAAACTTTCAAACAACTGTCAGGAATACTGGAAGATGAACGTGATTCCGGTCATGGTAGAGCAACCATCTTGCAAGAGAAACAGGTACTGAGGATCAGTGCAGAGAAACAAATGGAATCTTTGAAGGTAGACTTTTTCACACTATAGACCTTATGCATAAATTGTGATTGGGACCGTGTATCCTAGTAGGAAACAGGGATTTACGCGTTGCTATTGGTCATTCGTCGCAAACATTGACCAGTGGCAATGCATAAATTCATATTTCCTAGAATACACCTTCCGGATTACGATTTGTGCATAAAGTCTTTCATAAGATCTACAGTAAAATAATTTCTGGTGATTAATTTCAACACCAATACTTTTTTTGCCAATAATGCCCATGTAATGCCTGAAGTAGGGTTATGGTCCCCATCAGTGTATCATAAGCTCGCGATAGTTTTTTTTGGAAATATCTTATGGTTAAGAAGTTACCATCGGTGATTTATGTATTTGTCATTTGCACCTCTGATTTGCACCAGATATATCATTGGACATGTGCGGGCACAGGGTGATTAGCCTGCAGGCGGCGGGCAGGCTGTACAGCTGCTTGACGACCGGAGCTTTTCCAAATGTCTTTGTAGTTTTGTAGTATTATTTGACGTTGAAATTTCCAAGCAACACAGAGGAAATAGAACACTAAAATGGGTAACTGTCATACTGTCGGACCAAACCAAGTGTTGGTTATTTCAGGTCAGTACATATTTCAGTGTTAGTGGTCAAATTTCATCCTCTTATGCGATGTTATTGTTGTTTGACAAAAGGTCTTGGGAACTATTTTATCTATGATCGGCATTCGACTCTATTCTTCATGGTATTATGTCTTGTATTACACGGTCATTTTCTGCTGGATTTCTCTGTATTTAAAAGACAAATTCTTGTATTTCTCCAGAGAATGTGTATGCGAAATATATCGCTATTTTTATGCAGCATTTGTAGGGATTTTTGTGAAGAAAGTGTCCTGTCGATAGGACAAGCCCTTTTCACTACATGACTTTTGCATATGAAAGCTTGGTTTGCACCCGCAAAGAGATATTTTGTTTACTCAAACGTTCTCAACACTCTGGTTCCTACAACTAATCGTACTGTCGTAGTATGTTAGTGTAAAGCTTTGCTTTAAAATGAAAAAAGACCCTAAATATTTATATTTGTCCGTATTTGATGCGAGCAATGCCGGATATAAAACCGACAGTCTTTGTTTACTTCAAAATATTTGAGATATGCTCCTTTATTTTACACTATCACTCTACGTTTGGAATATATTTGTACATTTAACGTCAGGTTTTTCTAGGGTGGACTGTTTTTAAGAGTGTAAACTATATGTATTTTGTTGTATTTAAGTTGTTATTTATGATTTGATATAGATGACGCATTACCATATAAAACATCTTAGAGATATTAAGCATATTAACTGAAGTGGCCTCAGCGCTGGCATTATGCCTTGAAACAAAAATTGGCGTCATATGTCAACTCGTTAAGTCATAATGTGGTCAGAGTTCTGTCTGAGTTTTCTGAATAAATTATAAAATACCCTGCCAGTTTATAACCCTCACATTAAACCCTAATCCTATGCGACCAAGTATTCTACACAGCCAAAAACGAACAATCTGTTCTGGTCTGATGAAAACAGCATTGAACAATGCTTTGCTGCCAACATTGTTCACGGTTGTCAACATTGTTACACCTGATTGCAGGCTAATTCAGGCTCAACAACTTGTTCAGTAACATTGTTACACCTGATTGCAGGCTAGTTCAGGCTCAACAACTTGTTCAGTATTGTTGACAATATTGAGCAATGTTGGCAGCAAAACATTGTTCAATGCTGTTTCCATCAGGCCAGAACAGGTTGTTCATTTTTGGTTGTGTATTATTGTACTGAGTTTTTTAGTTGCCTGGAATTGGATTTGGCAGTTCTTTTCCCAGCTGTGACTGAAAAGTTAAAGTTAAAAATAAAAAATTCAAGAAATTTAAGAATTACGTTAGAAGTGTTTATAGTCCGTCATATCTATTGTATCAAACCATTTTGCCTTAGAAATCTTTGTGATTTATTGGTAGTGTCATTTATTCTGATCTCTAAAGTCTGAAGCAATTCCTGTTGCAGTTTAACTTCACCTTACTTAGCCTCCTGAAACTTACCTCACCTTATCCCCACCTTATTTGACCTCAACTTACCATACCTCACCTTACCTCACCTCATTTCACCTTGTTTCATGTCCCTTTACCCCACCTCGCCTCATCTCACCTTACCCCACTTCACTTTGCTTACCTCACCTCACCTTATCTCACCTTACCTTATCTCACCTCACCTTGCCTCCCCTCTGCTTAATTAACTCACCTCACCTTATCCCACCTCATTTCATCTTGTTTTACCTCACCTTACCCCATCTCACATCACCTTGTTTCTCCTTATCTTACGTCACCTTACCCCACCTCAACTCATTTACATCTCCTTACCTTGCCTCACTTTATCTCATCTTAACTCACTTCGCCTTGCCTCTCCCCACCTTAATGAACTCACCTCTCCTTGCCTCACTCACTTTACCTTATCTCACCTTCTATGTACCGTATCTGTATTTCATTTTAGGTGGTTGTTGCCAAGGGAACAACCCTAGACCCAAACTAATTGTTGGTGGATGGGGTTGGGCATGGGCCTGTGTTAGTGATGTACAAAGGTAAGATTTAATTAACAGTACACCATGTTGTATTGTACCTTGAAAATGTCCAAGAAAGTGGCAAAACTTATGTTTATTTTAGGGCTCATGTATTAATGAGAAATAAGTAGTGCATACACCAAAAACACTAGAGATGACTTTCTGTGCCTTGCCTTTTGCTAAATCTTCTAACATAGCAATTTATTACAGACTTACTTTGGAAGTGATGACTTTGAACCCAAAATGTGAGTCAGTTGAGACAGCCGAGGGTGTGGCTGTGACTGTGACAGGCGTGGCTCAAGTAAAAGTCATGAAGGGTGAATTCCTTGGAACTGCTTGTGAACAATTTCTTGGCAAGCGAACGTCCGAGATAGAAAATGTCATTTTGCAAACTTTGGAAGGACATCTTCGGGCAATTCTTGGCACATTGACTGTTGAGGAAATCTACAAAGGTACTTGCTTGTTCATATGTTCAAAACATTGAATGTGGCATTATGAATATCATTATGCAGGTTCTGGCCAGTCCACTACTTTTCTGGCCAGTCCATCGCTTTTTCTGGCCAGTCCATTGCTTTTTCTGGCCAGGCAATTGCTTTTTCTGGCCAGTCCATTGCTTTTTCTGGCCATTCCATTGCTTTTTCTGGCCAGTCCATTGCTTTCTGGCCAGTGCATTGCTTTTTCTGGCCAGTCCATTGCTTTTTCTGGCCATTCCATTGCTTTTTCTGGCCAGTCCATTGCTTTTTCTGGCCAAAAGAAAAACTAAACTGATTGTTTTGCCATTATTCTGGCCAGTCAATTGCATAAAAAATAGGGGGACATGTTGCACTGCTTAGTGGCCCAAGTGTTTATTCCCCACACTGCATGGCCATTGAGATAATAGGATTTTTGCATAGGAATAATGGGATTTAGTGAAAGTTCGGGCTTTAAAGTGGGTGTAGATGTATGGAGCTCTCACAATCTTAAAGGGTAGTGCTCTCTGGTCTGTGTTGAAAGTCTAAGCATTTGCAATTTATGTAGATCGTGACAGTTTTGCGAAGCTGGTGCGCAAAGTGGCAATACCCGACGTCGGTAAGATGGGAATAGAGATTCTGAGTTTTACCATCAAAGATATCGAGGACAAAGTCCAGTACCTTGACTCCTTGGGGAAAACGCAGACGGCAAAAGTTAAACGTGATGCCGATATTGGTGTGGCTGAGGCAAACAGAGATGCCGGAATTAGGGTAGGTATCTCAAGACTGCTTGTTGATGTACAGCTAAAGGAATGGACCTTCAACCTTCTAGACGAAATTTTGAAAAAAATCAAAATAGGAAAAAATATTACCACAGCTTGAAAGAGCATCGGATAGAAAACTACTTTAAATAACAAATAGATTTCTTTTTTGTGCTTCTGTTTGTGTTTCTGCACTGCTGTATTAAATCACAGATGCGCTCATGGCGCGCGAAGAGTACGTCATGAGGCGAAGTCAAGAGCCGTGACTTTTTGTTCTTCTTACTTAATTAACGACCTTTGCTGTGACTATTACAATACAGAAGCACAAAAAATGAAATTGATTTGTTTGTAAATAGCTGAAAAAGGCAAACATCTGTGAAAACATTTTGCTCAAGTTTATCATCCGATCACATGATATCACCTGTGCGTGTGTGCAATAATGTACTTTATATAATAATACGTGTTCATTCTGCATTTTCATTAGTCGCGAGCTGTGTGTTATTAAAGTGCACACGCACGGATGACGTCAACTGATGGCGTGATCTAATTTAGCTAATTTATTTCGCGGGTCTTCGCATGATTTTTGTCAACTTTATTATAATATAAAACAAATAGATTTCATTTTTTGTGCTTCGATACTGTAATAGATCACAGACATGACGCCATAGCGTGTGAAGAACAAAAAGTCACGCACTCAACTCGAGTGCGTCTCGTGCGTACTTTTTTGTTCTTCACACGCTATGACGTCATCTATGATCTATTACAGTACAGACGCACGCAAAAATGAAATCTATTTGTTAAATACATATCACCAAGCTCTTGACCAGTGAAAATTGAGAATGAACTATCATTGTTGTATAAATATTAATGCTCAATGACTCTAGCCTCGTTCCCAAGCTCTGACATTGTAAAGCTGACCTACCCACCTGACATTCGATTTTTCTTTCCTAAATTTATCTTTCAACCCACAAGGAGGCAGAATGCACAAAAGAGATGATGGATGTAAAGTATTCAACTCAAGCGAAGATTGCTGATTCTTCTCGAGAATACCAAATGAACAAGGCAGCATTCGATCAAGAGGTCAACACGAAGAAAGCAGAAGCTGAACTGGCCTACGAACTACAGGTAATTTGAGCATTTTTCTGGCTGGCATTGAGTATGCTGCTTGTAAACTTGTTTCCTTGCGGTCATGAAGCCGATATGGGGATGCGTTTTCAACGCTTGCTCCTGTTTGATGACAACATTGCAAGTTCTCAACAAGCTTATGATTATCATGTCTTTTTGTGCACAAGTTTGATGCAAGTTGTTTCAACAGCCTGCAAATATCAAGTTGCGTCAAGTCTGATTTTCACAGACGAAACTTCGTCTTCATAAATCCAGCAGCCTTGATTCAACTTGACGACAAACTTGCATCGAGCCGGCAAAATTCACACCTTGCATCACGTCTGTGGCATATCTGTCTGTGTACTCCATTTCTTACTGTTAGGCATTTTTAATGCTCTTGGTCTCGTGAGTTTGAGGCAGTGATTGAAGCCCGTTTTCGATTTAAAACTTATTGTTAGCGAACGTAACATATTTCATAGTTTCGTGCATGATGAATCCATGTGGTTGATAGATTCGCAGATTCGCTACAATAGATTTTATGTGGAAAACGGCCTTGAAGAGCAACTGTAATGTGTGACGATCTTTTTGTCCTGAAAGGCGAACAAAGAAAGACAAAAGATTCGCGAGGAAGAAATTCAGATTCAAGTCGTGGAACGAAGAAAACAAATTGCAGTTGAGGAGAAAGAAATTGAGCGAAAAGAGAAAGAACTGACAGCAACGGTGAAGAGACCGGCAGAAGCTGAAAGTTACAAAGTTCAGACTTTGGCTCAAGGACAGAGGTATGTTAGAGGATCAGGGGGGACATTTCACGATTAGACACTAAAGGGAGATCCCTCCCCCCTGTTTCTGGACCTCCATGTAAAGTCTAGATTCCCTCCTGTGGTAACAGTGATATGTTTACTTCCAGGACCAAAACAGTTGCAGCAGCTCAAGCCGATTCTCAGAAAATTAAGGTTTGTCCAACTTGAATATTATTTTACAAATTTATAGCATGTAAAATCCTTCATTTTAACTCACGCGTGATTGATACAGTCTCAAAAACAAACTATAAATCATAATATTATAACATGATAGCTTATAATGTGTCCCAATCTCGTGCAGAAATCATACACATGTTAAATCTACGTCTTTTCGATGCTGGTGCAATGCTCTGACGAGCTACGGAAGTGCAGGTAGCTGATAAGAGCAGGCGTAGTTTATGTGTGTTCAGAGGGTGGTAATGCCTTTGAATAGATTGGCGATCAATTATGATTTTGTGCCACGAGATTAAGACACATTTACCTCCGAAATTAAGACAGATTTAGCCTTTAGAAAGTTCTGAAATACCCTGCTTTCCTGCCTGGCTTTGTAGGTGATACTTGATGTATAGCAACATCTTTATATGAAGTCTGTATCGTTTGTGTAGATGGTTGGCGGTGCTGAGGCAGCATCCATTGAAGCAATTGGTAAAGCTGAAGCTGAGAGAATGAGACAGAAAGCTGCGGCGTATAAGCAATACGGCGATGCTGCTATGATGTCTTTGATCTTAGAGTCATTGCCCAAGGTTGGTCGGTTGTATATCATGCAGTTACTCATCAGATGCGTTGAAAAGAAAGTTTTTCCAGTATAAATAAAGTTAGTTTAGTTTCGGGTTTTTCATATGATCCTTGCTAGACCCCTAGGAAGAACAGTTTAGAACTCAGAGAGCTATCCAGTAGAAATAAAGTTAGTTTAGTTTAGGTTTCCTCCTGTAGTAACACTGGATCAATAAGAGGTGATCCTTACTGAACCTCTAGGAAGAACAGTTTAGAACTGATAGAGCTATTCAGTATAAATAAAATTTGTGTAGTTTAGGTTTCCTCCTGTGGTAACACTGGATCAATAACAGATGATCCTTACTGGACCTCTGGGAAGAAATGTTTCGAACTGGTAGATTGGACCTCTAGGAAGAACAGTTCAGAACTGATAATTTGTTCATTGTTCATCATTTAGATTGCTGCTGAAGTGGCTGCTCCACTTGCCAAGACTGAGCAAATTGTCATGATCAATGATAACGGCTCTAACAGCGTATCCAGCGAGGTTACTAAGTTGGTTGGTCAGCTCCCCCCTGCTGTACAAGCTTTGACTGGTGTTGATCTCTCCAAGGTAACTGGACGAATATTTTTTGCGCAGACGTAAATAAATAAATGATCAGACTTTGTGATTGCCCTTCTAAAACAAACAGTTTTCTTCAGAAAACCAATTTCTGTAGTTTATTGTTTTTCATGGTATAACCAACCGCTCACAAAGTATGTTAGTATAGTATAAGCGAAATAAACTAAATATATTTTTCTCTAGGTACTTGGAAAGGTTCCTGGAGCACAAGCTGTGTAATGCACGAGAACTCGCAAAACTTATATATTGAGGAATGATTTACAATATTTGTGGATAAATATGTTAAATACAGGCATATTATAGCGTCAATTTTAGAGGTAAACGTGAGACAGCAAGAGTCTGGGAGTTTACCTTCGATTAAACTAAAGACAAAAGAAATATTGATCAACACGCATAATCAAGCATGAAGAAATTACATGAACTTGGACTGATCTAGTTTCGGAGATGTGGCTTCAAGCTGCACAGATAAGAAAATAAGCAGAGGGCCATTAGAGTCAGAGTTTGTCCCCACGTCCCCACGCATGTCTGATTACGCATCCTTATTACACAGGTTGTGGCTAGTCAATGTTGTTCCGCCATTAGCCTGGCCAGTCAATTGCCAAAAAAAAATGGGGGGACGTGTTGCACTGCTGAGTTGCCCTACTGTTCATTCTCTATACTGTGACTTGGCTTGAACATCTGAGGTCGATTGTACGAAAGGTGGAAAGCTCTATCCACCGGATAGTGATTTTTTCAACTGCGGCAGAAAGGCATAAAAAAGCAATGACACCTGGGATATTGAACTCGCAAGCGATAAAAAGTGGCTTTAACTCGAAAATTCCGAACTTTAATGTGGGCTTTACCGGTAACTAAGCATGTTTTAAAGGTTTGGAAACAATCACTGTCCTGTGGATGGCGCTTTCCACACGTACAATCGACCCCAGTAACATGATCGTCCAGTATTTTTAGTATTTTAGGTGTCGTAGTTCGTGTATGAACAAGACCAAATTAAATTGTTTATATATAAGTCGAGTTGACTTGACCCTCAGAGCGTTTCTTGCCCCGTGAACGCTTATGATGTGTGATTAACGGAATCTGATGGAGAAATTGGTTTCATTTAGTACATAGTTGGGCATTGGGTTTGTAAAATGTGAATATCGACAATTGGTAAGAATGCTGCAAAGTTTATAACATCTAGTTAAGGCCACTGTTCAGAATACATGATACATAATAAATAATAAACCAGAAAGGGTTTGTTACCAGCTTATAAAACATCGAGAAGTGTGTTCAAAACGAGGCAATAGTCGAGTTTTTTTTCACAAATTTTGTAGTAAACGATTTTAAATTTATTATATTGCTCCTCAAACGAACTTGAATTTGACACAAAAGTTAAGTCAAACAACAATATCGTGGTTATTTTCTTTCTGTTTCTGAATTACTGAGTTTGAGAGAGAATACTACACTGCTATCAACTCTGAACCGGCTGAAGTCTGGTCACTAAAGTCTTTCACCAATGGAGTCCCATTCGTTTAGAGCTGAAAAGTTTACATGTCACAAAATCTGGAAATGCTAAATGGTGTGTTAAAGCGCTGCAAATTTATATTCATTTATGCAATTAGGCTTATAGTTGGTACCCACATTAGTTTCTGCTAGTTCTCGATATTATAAAAAATATGTGATCAACGAATTTTAAAACTTCAATTGTCTCAATGTATTATATTTTGAAGCAATACTTGAAGTGAAGATTTGCTGTGCTGCTGACTCACAGGAACACCACAAACATGTACTGTAAAATGTTCCACAAATAAATACCAACCGAAAATGACCTGGCTTTGTGATTGGACTTTTGAAACAAAAGTTATCATTGATTGTGATTCGGTCTTTAGAAAACCAATTTCTGTTCTTCAAAATGTAAAGTTCAAAACTCACAGCTTCCCAATCACTTTTTGTCGAAATGGTCGTGTTTGTCATTCGCCGTAGCCTGCAGACAAACTTTCTAGAATAGATTTTTACCCCAATATGAACTTTTCTTTTGCATGGAGTGAGTTTTGTGTTTGATTTAGCCCCTGTCTCACGCAGCCTCCCCTCTACTAATCCCCCCCCGGTCAGGTGAGGGTATTTATCAGTCCATGTAAACATCCTTGACGAAGATGTAAAATTGTTGAAATAACAGCTATGTTACTCCTCCAACTAACTGCCTGGCCAGGCTACGACACGACTTTGCAATGCTTCTTTCCTCCTCACCACCCGGTGTGAATATTGAGTAACACTATAAATATTCTCACCTGGGCGAGGGTGGAGGGTTATCAGGGGGGTTACTTGAGAGGGTGGTAATACAAAACTCACTCCAGAAACATATGAAGCTCACTGGACGATATTTTTCAGCGGGAAGCGTGGGAATGGAATCATTGAAAGGGGAAAAAGGAAATTTTCAAAAGTGTCTTCTTTGGAGATGGGCATTTATGCTGATGAACTTCAATAGTTTTATCGTTTTAAAGAAGATTTTTACAAGAAAACCGTAGGAGAAAAGTCTATATTTTGATAAAAATCTACTCTTGAAAGTATGTCTTCAAATATAAATGGCGACTGGCAATCGTCGGCCTTTCGACAAAAAGTGATAATGAACATGTGAGTTTTGGATTTATTTTGAGTACAAAACCGTTTTTACGTTCCAATTTTATTGTAGTTATTTAATGTATTATACTTTTCTGTGTAATATGTAAACTAAAAGAAATGTTTCATGTTATGTAAGTTTCAAATGTGACAGGAAAACGCTTAAATGCCTAAGCAGCAACTGGGATTAATAGTTCATTTATAAAGAATTTTTAAGACCCTTTTACACTAGAGCAAAAGTTTCCGCATTCGTAAAAATATTCGGATTCCTAGTCTTTCAGGTCTATGGCGTTTACACTGCACAGCCTCACACAGCGATTGTCAATACATGAAGCACAACTGTCATTTTACCAATCTTATTTTGTGATTTTTTGATCGATTTTGACAGTTGAAATGAATGGCAATACATTTGAAAACCATACGACTGATACGAGGGAGCAAGTTCGCTCAAATTCTTTACAGAAAGAGTTTATGCAGGAAGTTTTGTCAGATTTAAACTTTCTTGAACACAAAGATCCCACAAACGTTTTCGGATTCAAAAGTTCTGGATTCATAATCTATCTGTGATAATTTTGTATCAGATTCATGTTCCTTAGTGTAATCAGTAAAATGAATCTGATATCAAAACATCCTGGACGAGCAATGAATCCGGGATATTTTGCCCTAGTGTAAATGAGGTCTAAAAGTAAAGTGTCATTTAATTTTAGTGATGATGCTTTGAAAAAGTCGCAAAACATGATCGGTTCGCCAAAAGAAAAAAGTGCAGGTGAAATTGAAGAACAAATATATGGAAGATCAGTGAACAGGGTATGATTACATTCAGGAATGTAGCCAAATGAGCTGAAGATTTTCTCCTCCCCCCCCCCCCTGGTTAATTGCAGACAAGGGCAATGGGAACCTGGTAGAACAAGGGTGGGAGGTGGGCAGGAAGCAAAAGAAGAAAGAGTAGGATGCAGGAGTCGTGCAAGGGCAGAAGGCGGGTGGAAGTAGAATGAGGGCAATGTGTTGCCAAAGATGATGTAAGAATGACGTGGAAATGTCATGGCCACCTAATCATTCATACTGATATTCAGACTCATTGGCTATCATAATTATTAATTCCCACAGCATTCCCTCCCCCATCCCCTTGCTTGAAAGTTTTTCATTCATCCCTATATTTGTGTGTGTTTCCAATGATTGTCTTGTTTGAATGTTTTTTGAATATTAACAAACAAAATCAACACAATTTGTAGATAAACACATTCTTATTGTTCAAATACAATGATCAAACAAGGCCTATGATAATAATAAATAATGCTAGTACTTAATGTCAAACTTGTGACATTTGAGGACTAATTTTCCTCATGCCTAATGTAATGGACCTTTCTGATGGTGACATCAAAGAAGGCTTCATGATATCACACAGAATTTGATTGGCTGGGGGAAATGTTGAGCCTATCAAATTTCATGTTGATTATTTTTTCCGTGTTTGGTATCACAAGAAAAGTCTGTTGTGTTGTTTTCTTAGGATAGTTACATGTCAATGGTTGCCCGCATCATCTTGCACCTACAGCAAGGTAATTTGTACATTGTTTAATATATTCATAATGGGTCGTTCCAGAAAATATTCACTCCACAGAGGAAATTAACAACACCCCCCCCCCCTCTCTGGACATCTTATACAAATTGAAGACATTCTTGACATGACATTTTGAAATCTGATTACACATTTTCACACTATATTTTCCACATTTTACGATGTTTTGCAAATATTTCTAGTTCAAAAGTTTGTCTAAAGGGTGAATCTTCCATTGTTGTGTTTTCAATTCCTGTGATGGTCAGGAACATTTTTATTAATATTAGAAACGTCAAAGACATGTTTTTCTATGGTTACAGAGTATTGGTAATGAAGGGTATTTTATTCCTCAGGTGGTCAGAACCAGGGCCAGTCAGCACCGACCATGAATCAAGGACCAATGACTCCTATGATGCCAAACACCAACATTCAACAATCTGGACAGATGATGGTTCCTGATCCAAATGGTACCCATAGTTTGACTAAATTTTATTTAGTTAAAAGTTTTTGTCAGTCTTGTTTGTAAAAGTCAGACAGAAATTTCTTATTTATCCAATGTTACTCTTTAATCATGAAAGTATTAAATAGAAAAGCCTTATATTTCTTTTGTGTATTTTAGCCCTCAGAACAGATAGCCATCTCCTACCTAAGGTAAAGAATTATATTGTTGTGTCGAGATTACTTTTGCTGCGAGTACTCTTCTTGTGTTTGAAGTACTGTAAAATATTTTTTAGATGTTAGCTCAACCATCACCCATTAGCAACATGTCAACACCATCCCCAAAGATCCCTTTATATCATTCACCATCACCAGCTCCTGTACAGCAAGGTACTTTTGTTTATTAACTAATTATTAATAAAAAATAAAAAAATTTTTGTGGGGGGGGAGGCTAATAGGTGCAGAAAGTTTTTGTGGGAACACCTCCCAGAAACACGTGTTCTTAAATTGTGGCTTCCAATTATTTTATACTCTTTCAGTTAAACAGGTCAAGACATCAGGAGTAAGGTCTGTACAAGCTAGTTCAACCACAGCCTATCCATCACCATCACCTATTATCCCATCTCCCAGTCCAGTTGGTCACTCACCCGCACCTGCCTTGTCACCAGCGCAGGTAACCCACAGCTACATTCTATAATTTTTTATTTACATGATATGATGGTTGCATGATGATCAATGATGATGATGATAGTCAATGATGATGATGATAGTCAATGATGATGATCAATGATGATGATGATCAATGATGATCAATCATGCCGATCATCAATGATGATGATGATCAATGTTGATAATCAATAATGATGATAATCAATAATGATGATAATCAATGATGATGATGATCAATGATGATGATGATCAATGATGATGATGATTATCAGAGATGATGATGATGATCAGTGACGATTATCATGATAATGAAATCTTTACTATAAAGAGTATATTGTTTATGTTGTGTTTTTATTTAGATCAATGTCCAGTCTCCATCATCTTTGCTTGCGTCGAGAATCTCTGGTATACCCAGTGTGGAGTCCCCAGGATCGTTTAATCCTCCCAGTAATCTAAATCTGGGATCTCAGGAAAGTCCTGGCAAAACTGATCTCTCAGATAAGGATGAACAACTGTATGTTGAGAAGGTAAGTTAATGGTAATGGTGTTTTATGTATGGTGGTTGTGCTGGTGATGGTGCCAGTGTTGATGACAATGAAATGATGATGGTGATATTGTGTTGGTAGCTCACTGTTTATTTTTTACTAGCTTAAACAACTCTCGGTATACACTGAACCTCTACGAAAAATGATTGCAAAGATGCAGAATGACGAAGGTAAATTATTGTCCTCTAGTGGATAAAGCTAATTTGCTGTACATTTGTACAACCTAGAAAGTACTCTTCGACTGGTCAGGTTTAGTTGTTCCCTTCCACTTACCTTTCATCTGCAGGTAAAGACGATTTACCTACAAGCTTACTTGGTCATTTTCTTCTTCAGATGTTGCCAACAAAGACAATAAAAATTTAACAAAATTAAAAAGATTGTTGAGTATTCTTGGCAACCCCAAAGAAAGGCAAGTCACGTCACCAGAGCATTCAAAATGCAGTGCTGAATTCTGACACTAAACTTTTCTGCATTACTTCAGAGTTCCATATCCAGCACTACTTAAAGTTGAAGATGTTCTACGTAGAAAACTAAAGGTATCAATAGAAAAGTAAAGGTATCTATCTGCAGAGCTGTAGCCAAACTGTTAAATGGTAGGGGGGAGGGGCATTTCTTTTGAAATCCGTTGTTTAATGAATTCAAAAGAAATTAGTAGAGCAGAACACCGAATATGAAAACGCACCCCCCCCCCCTCAATGAAACAGTGCGTAATTTTGAGTCCATGACATTTGATCTTTTTAGTTTGACAGTAGTAATGTGACTGATAAAGAACATGTGAAAAATGAGGTATGGTTCAGTAGGTCCAGGGACTTGAAGACACTGGATAGGGTCTAGTGAACTGAAGTTTCAATTCTAAGCTGTCCTTAAAGCCGGGATGGGTCCAGCACGATCTGGGTGCTCTGCCAGCTCCAGTGACTAAGTGTTGAGTACTGGAGTTGTGTTGAGAGTGTCAGTCTCCCTTCAAAATACAGGAGTAACTTTTGCATGATAAATGCATGATCATACGTGTAAAGGGCTAAAGCAGTAATGAAAATATCAAACATGATAGTCAGATACTGTACATGCAAATGATGCAACAGTTAGTGGCAATTGTTTGGGACTCTAGTCATGGTCACAATCACTAAACCACATGTGTCGAAAGTATTTGGTAAGAACCATCTGGCCAGTTCTAGGATGGGTTTCAGGGGTGCGAGGGGGTGAGCCCCCTGCAGTAAATCCATCTGTGCGTCAAAGTAGGAGGAAAATGTTCTCTCTGTAATGTTCAAGGATTTGGTCCGTTCTTTATTACAGCCTGCTCCGATCGGTCATTCTTTTCTCGAAGCTCTCCAAGGCCAAGCTAAAACAAAATCGCATCAGTCAAACCACCGTTTGTTCCAAATGTTCGCGCCAACGTTGGCATCAACTCATGGACCTTCTATATGGTAAGCGCGTCCTCTGAGCACTATCTCAGATCTTCGGGGAGACTCTGTGTTGAGTTTCCTGTTGTAGAGAAGGGTTAACCTCTGTGTCATTTCCAAGAGTAAATTCGTCTTCAATACAGGAATCTGTTTACTGGGGGAAGGGGGGGGGGGGGGGTCCTGGCCAGATGGGGTGCAAAAAGGATGGGGTGCAGTTAATGCACACCCCCCGTACCAGATCATGCTGTATCCATCTCTACCTCAACGTGTCTTACCATTCAGAATCCCATTCACATCAAGTGACGTGCCTTCTATATGATCGCCAATCCGGTGTCACCGTCATAGTGAGAAAATAACATTGAATCTGATCGTTTTATTAATTATGTTTGATTATTTTGATACTGTGATATTGTAATGTGACAAATTATCACGTGGGTCAAGTCCAGATTTGAGAATAACAAGTATAATTATCACGTGGGTCAAATTTGAGGAGTAACAAGTATATATATTCGTAGTGAGTTACAAGTGCTTTTCATCTTTGCCCTAGTCCACCACAAGTTCCCAGGCGCCGCCGCGAAAACCCAGAAGCGGAGTCATCTTTGCCACACGCAGTAAAATCTGAAATTGCGCAACTTACGAGCAAGTTTACCGTGGATTATGCTAATGAGGGAGATGATGGTTACGACCAAGCCGCGCTAGTTTGCTCAATAAGTGAGTTGTACGAACTACCTTTACTGAACCTTAATTAATCATATCAGAAGAAAAATTCGTCAACATTTAGCTTCAATCGACATTTATCACGCCGTTTTACAACTTCGCGTTTTGCATTTATGGCACCGCGCTAAAGACGTTTTTAAGCGCACTGTTTTTGATTTAGAAAAACTTTGCTTGTTTTCCTAGACGACAAGACTCTGCCCGCAGTACCATATTTGGTGGTCCGCCTGCCTACAGACTACCCTCATTCCTCACCTCACTTTGACACGAAAGATTATGGTACGTCACATTGTGTTGATTTCATTTCAGACCAACCACAGAGATGAAAAACTAGATTCACATTAACATGACACTGCAGAGAACGACGAAAAATTCATCTTCGGGTTTCTAGACCGCCGCTGTACCAATTGAGCTATCGAGCCGTCTGGGATTGGTAGCGAGTCTTATCCAATTTAAGTGCACGAAATATTTTCGTGGCGACTTAACGCTTGTGTTGAGGACGCGCTGTGTTTCAACGCCAAACCACATATTATTCTATGGTTATGGGTGTTTTTCCGTAAACCAAAACACTTGTATTTTCCACATTTTCACTGGTGAAAAGAAGTGATATATGAAAAAATTTGTAACCAGTGAATAACGCATGTGTTTTCCCGCGAGATTTATATGTTCTCTGCTCGCTTGTTACGACTTCTGACCATATAATAAAGCTTGAAGATATGAATATTATTTTCTCGTGTTGAAAACAACCACTCAAAAATAATATTCATATCTTCGCGCCATCGTGTAATATCCTCTATATATACCATTCATACCTTATCATGCTATATGAATGCCACACCATAAAACATACCGAACCACCAACCATACCTTGCCATGACGTACCAATATTTATCTGCTCTCTGCTGCACTTTACGTGACGTCGAAATTATATTTCAGAAACGAGCGACTTCTTAAAACGCATCAAAGATCGACTGCAAAACAAACTTGTGAGTTTGCCACGGTTGTATACTTTTACAACGTTGTTATTGAATTGGGTGAGTACTTTTTTGCATTGACAAAACCCTGTACAATACTACATGTATTTTCGTAGGAAAGTTCGTACTCGACAACCATACAGTAAATGGCTCATTTTATCCACATCATGTCATCATACCATTTGATTTGATACTTATATTATATCATACCAAACCTACCAAACCACAAATTACCATGCCATGCCATGCCATACCATACCATACCATACCATACCACACCACACCACACCACACCACACCACACCACACCACACCACACCACACCACACCACACCACACCTTTCTTGCAATGTTGGTAAATTCAAAATTATCTCTTGTAGGAATCTGCTGTACGATATGTTGATGCGAGATGTGGAAATATGACAAATGAATGTTTGGAACAAGTATTTATTGATGATTTTATTATCTAAAACTAATTTATTGTCTTATTTATATATTATTTTACAAAATAAACACAACCATTTCTTCTGGCAAGAAGTTATCCTTGGCTTTAGCATTCATGTACGTTTCAAAGACAAAGCTTGTGATTATAAAAGAAATTCTCCTAAATCCAAATGTGGTTTTAGCGATGTTTATGATGATGTAATAAAACGTACTACAGTCGGAAAATTACTCAAATATTAAAGCTTGGCCATGGCCAGACGATTTTCGCATGAAAATATAGCATCAAATGACTTTAGTCTGCCAGAATCAAACAGAGACGGTGCTCGAAGCTCTCCAAGTCCAAGTACAAAGGCTTCGACCCGCTTTTCGCGATATGCTAGTCCAGAAACAGCCAGCAAATGTAGCAAAGCAAAGAAGCCTTCAAGTCAGACTTCAACTGCACGGAGGCAGCCGGCGGCGACGGGTCCTAGGCAAGCTACAACAGGTGTTAGTACAACGAAGAAGACTACGAATATAAACACAGCAATATCGCCGAGAAAGCCTACAATGCTAGCTCCGAGAGGTTATACTGCCAGACCGATAGTTCCTGCTTCGAAGGCTGAACTTCTGCCCGTAGCAAGGGCTATGAATCGCGAAGATTTCGCGCCAAGATTGAAAGAACTTTTCGACCCGGAAAGGGAGGCAGCATTGGAAGCGATTGAGACGGGTATTTATATCGGCTGGCGATGCCCCGAATTCAAACATGATTGCATAAGAGTTGGCAGAAGTTCGAAGTGTTTTTGTGGCCATCTTTTATCAGAGCATAGCGGTTACCACGGCAACAGCGTCAGCGTCCCGTGTCGCGCGTGTGCTTGTAAGGCCTTCGCGTTCGTTCCCGCGCGACCGGAAGACGTCGGCGAATGGTGGCTAAAAAGACGGCGCAATTTCGATCCCAGTACCTGGAGGGCGAAATGCAAATGCAAACATACGCATGAGGAACATAGCCCGACAAATTCAAGGAGGTGCCAAGCGAAGTCCTGCCCGTGCGCAGGTTTCCACTCGGCGTTCGTGTGCGCCGCGTGCGATCGCCACTGGGAACAACACGAGACTGTTTTTGAAAGCGCCGAACACCGTCGACTCGAGGGCATTCCGTACGGACAGCATTATCTACCTTTTCATGAACTGCCAGAGCTGAGAAACGTTGTCCTGACCGGTCGTGAGGACGACAGTTCGATGTACGAGGATTTAGCCTCGGGACCTTATGCTATACCGGAAAGTCGACCCTCCAAGTTGGCTCTCCAGCTACGGGGAGACCCGGGCAAACAACCCCGGTAAAAACCTTCGGTAATACAATGGAAACGACAAATGATGCTGAGACACACTACGATGAAAAATCAACTAGCTTTGCGTAGTCTAATGAATTTTTTGAGCACTGTTTTTACACATACGTGTTCTTGTCACCCTAAGTTATTATAAGTTAAAACGAATGTATGAATTTAACGTATTTACATGATAAAAACTCAACAAGCAACTTTAAATTAAAGAATAATATTAGGGAGCTTTAGGTTTGGCTACGAGAACGACGACTGCGAGATTTTTCTTTCTCAAATTTTCTCCTACAAACCCGCATTCGTCTAGTTCGCTTTGGATAACCTGTTGTTTTCAAGACATACAAATTGTGTCAAAAAACAGGATATTTTCAAGTTTCTAGTAACTGATTCATTTTGAAGTGTGGTCGTAGCCGTTCTGGTAACGTTAGTCAAATCTAAAGCTTTCTAATGTAATTTCTAATGTCTTGACTTATATATGCGAGTGAATGGACCATACCCCTATTAGACAAACTTTTGAAGTCGGAAAATCAATTTGAATTAGAAAATCAATTGTTTTCAAATTTAAAAGTTTGTCTAATTGGAGAACGGTCCATA
Organism: Muricea muricata; assembly: GCA_963855995.1. NCBI lineage: Eukaryota > Metazoa > Cnidaria > Anthozoa > Malacalcyonacea > Plexauridae > Muricea > Muricea muricata. The sequence goes on along the minus strand of OY979729.1, from coordinate 11,148,652 downwards.
ACTCACATGTCTAGTTACCACTATTGACACTGTTCTTATAATGTAATCATAAAATGGAACGAAGGTAGCCAAGCATTTAAACTATATATGTGAGCGAATTGATAACTTATTTCAGTCTAGTTACCACTGGACAAATAATATTGACACAGAGTAGAACAGGTGGCCAAGCATTTGAGAGAACAGTTTGGCTAGAGGACACCATTCTGATTTAAGGTGTAGGATTGTTTAGAAAATATAATCAATTACTCAGACGGTCCGTATTGGGACTTGCTGTAGATTGGGATAATGTTTCGGAGCCGTTTGCTGAACCCTATGAAAAAGCAAAGAAAATTTACGGTTAATATTGCTTTCGATTTGAATTAATTCTTAGATGTACAGTTTTTCGGGTTATGAAAAAGAGGTCAATAAGAGATGATCCTTACTGAACCTCTAGGAAGAACAGTTCAGAACTGATAGAACTATCCAGTATAAATAAAGTTAGCTTAGTTTAGGTTTCCTCCTGTAGTGACACTGGATCAATAAGAGATGATCCTTACTGGACCTCTAGGAAGAACAGTTTAGAATTGATAGAGTTTTCTAGTATGAATAAAGTTCGTTTAGTTTAGGTTTCGCTCTGTAGTAACACTGAATTAATAAGAGATGATCTTTACTGAACCTCTAGGAAGAACAGTTCAGAACTGATAGAACTATCCAGTATAAATAAAGTTAGCTTAGTTTAGGTTTCCTCGTGTAGTAACACTGGGTCAATAAGAGATGATCCTTACTGGACCTCTAGGAAGAACAGTTTAGAACTGATAGAGTTTTCTAGTATAAATAAAGTTAGTTTAGTTTAGGTTTCCTTCTGTAGTAACACTGGAACAATAAGAGATGATCCTTAGTGAACCTCTAGGAAGAACAGTTCAGAACTGAAAGAACTATCCAGTATATATAAAGTTAGCTTAGTTTAGGTTTCCTCGTGTAGTAACACTGGGTCAATAAGAGATGATCCTTACTGGACCTCTAGGAAGAACAGTTTAGAACTGATAGAGTTATCCAGTATAAATAAAGTTAGTTTAGTTTAGGTTTCCTCCTGTAGTAACACTGGAACAATAAGACATGATCCTCACTAAACCTCTAGGAAGAACAGTTTAAAACAGCTAAGTGCTTCAGAATATATAAAATGTATTTTAGTCGTACTGTAGGTGGTGTAGTGATTGTGCTCTGTTCCAGATTTTGAACCATTTGACGAGATTCTGCCAGAAGGCGATGCAACTTGCTGGTCGGTGAATTTTCCTCCTAAAAAAGCGTTGTCACCTGTTACTACTTAAATTAAATTATTCCTGGTCTCTAAATCATCTACAACTTACATTTCCTGGTGGTGCATTCACATCTCCAGACGAGTGTGTATTGTTTGTCGCAGTTTGGTCCACGAAAGTCGTCACGGGAAAGCTTTGCGCAGCAGAAAAAGTTGGCAATGGGAAGAATTGTTCGCTCTCTGAGGTAAACTCTGACGATCCTACGTTGTTAAATTACACAAAAGGATGTTATTAAATTCAGTACTGTATAAGGTGAATGTTGATCGCTGAAGTTCTGTTGTAAACATGACAGAACAGGAAGTAATTTCGACCTGCAGAAAAATATTGATATCGTCGTTTATTTCAAAGCGAAAAACGGGCAAGTTACAAGATGTCGGTTGCAACAGGCTTGTTATCAACAAGTCGATATCAGGATACGTTCGCATGGCTTTCGACAGCTTGTCGACGACAGTTCTTTTGCAAGTTGTCAACGAATTTGTTGCAAAACTTGTTATCAATACTTGATTTATCAAAACTTGTTATCCAAAGGCTTGCTGCAAGTTGTTTTTTAAAACGAGTTGAAACAAGTCTGAAAATGACAAGTTGTTGATAAGTTGCAAAAGCCGGTAATATGACAAGTCAGGGACATTTATGGCTGTGTATACCATAAAAAAGTCAATTCTAAAAAAATTAATAAAGCGAGCGACTCTTATCAACTTTCCTCGTTTAAACGTACTATTTCTCATCCTAGATCAGCCAGGTATTTGAAAAAGGGAGATCTATTTGAAAGAAGGACGTTGTCACGAAGAGTTTCACACTAAGAACTAACCCATGCTTCGATGAACTGGTTCTACTGTTTGGTTATCCGTGTTGCCAGTTGATGGTCGTGATTTTGTGGCTGGGATATAGGACATCGAAGCATTGAGATCGTACTCGGGATCTTTTAAAGAAAGACTATTAAAGTCTCGTGCCGCATCTTTCACTGGGGAGCTTGAAGGAAAACCATTGCCTTGGACTGAAACATGTAAATGTAAGTGTTTTCAGTACTTGAAACTTGAATTATTAAAGTATGTATAAAACGGTGGGAGAGGGGGGACACATATTGCTCTCAATGTGAGAGGGAAAGGATGCATGTTGGGGAAGGTTGGGTGGGTAAGAAAATATGTTCGGGCGGGATGGTGAGGCATGGTGGGGGCGAGTGTGGAGGTGGAGAGGGTGTTTTTTGTGTACGTTTTTCCAAGCGACCTGGCCGTTTAACGGACAACGTATTCCTAAAATGGGGGGGGGGAGGGGGCTTTCCACTCAGTAACCTTTAGTTTACGAACGGCATACTTTCAGTGGTATTGTTCAGCCATTCTGGATGAGAATTGATCTGAGTGTTGTCGAAGAATCTGAAACCAGAAAAGGATCATTAGCCTTTAGTTTGAGATGTCAGACAAACATGTTCCAGCAAGTCTGATGCAGGCTTGTTACCTGGCCGGCAGTCATCAAGCCGATATCAGGATGCGTTCGCATCGCTTGTTGCAAATATCAAGTTGCATCAAATCCGATTTACTGAGACTTGATGCAACTTGAAGAAGCCAACACTGGCAACAGGCTTTATGCTACTTGATAAAATTATGGCGTCTCTGGCTGCATGGGGAAGCATATAAAGCACACCTGTGTTGCAGGATTATTTCTACTACTCTTATATAGTTATATGGTTATTTATAAACCTAAACCTTTCGTCTGTTGTTTCAGCTTTAAGAAACGATTCTTGGGAACTTTGTAAATGCATCTGCATATACGATATGTCACGCTGTTGCCTTTCACAAATCTGAAGAAAAACCAATGTTGAAATAATGAGTGCACTTGGAGGAAATTCTTGCTGGTGGGATACCTCATTCCATTTACTAAGTATAGGACCTGCTTGTCTATGGGTATTCTGCCAATTTAAGATTTCACTAGGGGAGAGCTTTGTCGCTTAATTACTGTATTCTCTTAAGCAACTGGTAGCTAATCTGACTGTGAAAAAATTTCATCTTTATGTCTTTGTGTTTCGGACCGTTTCCTTTACGAAACTCGCTGAAACTTAGAAGAGAATTCTACAATAAATTTGAGAGGAAAGTAAACACGAGCCGGTAGGGAACGTCGTTTGTCGTACTTGTCTTAAGTTCTGTAGTTCGGAATCAGTTCGTTCCTGTTTCGATTTCTGTAGCTCCAGTAACTGATCCTTCCGTTTTTCTCGTTCTCCTAAACATGAAAGTAAGATATGTGTGGTCGAAAATATACCGAAGCTCGATGTCATTTTGTAATAGGTTATAACTTATCCTCTGTATCATAAAGAAATTAAATTAATAACTGTAAGAACCTGCTAGGAACACTTCCTTCTGTAAGACCAGTGCTTCTTGCTTCGACTGCAATGGAATTATATTATATTAAAGGTAAATTTGAATGCATTCCTTGAGCAGGAAAATTGGCCACCCTTTCGCATTCGCTGTCAGAAAACCAAAGCCTAAAATTCCCAGCAAGAATAGTTGGCCGTCGTTAGCTTTACCTCCGCCAATTCTGACTGTAAGTCGTCCGCATCGCTGAACTGTTTGCTCATCTCACCTAAGTGATGAAACAAAACCATTCATTTCTGGTTTATAGCTGGGACAACTTCTTCCCAATAATTATACGGTAAGGTTCGATCCTCACTCCATGACACTTATCAGACAAGAATTAGTGAACGCTTTGCCATAAGTCGTGGCTTTTCTCCGGGCACTCCGATTCCCCCACCCCCGCCTTCCCACATCCACGGGAATGTTGATATGGAGGTTAGGAATGCACTCTAGCCCCTACATCTTAGCTCTGCTCCGTGATCTACACAACTTGCATTAAGTCTGGTGTTTCTAGCTGTGTATTTTAGTCGTAAGGTGACTGGCAGAGGCACACAGATAATCCTTAGACTTCATCAGATAACGCTATAGGTTCTCCACTTAGCCTCGGCTGCATGCAGTTATGCAAATAAGGATGATTAGACGTTATTTTGCCTCGAGATTAAATGGTGACATATACCTCTTAGAGTTTCAACCTCATTCTTGGTCGCGTTAAGTTGGTCCCTAAACTGATCTCTTTCAACTCTTAACGCTTTCTCGACCGTCTGGTATTCCTGAGGGGAAAAAATTAAAATGTAATATCGCCACCAAGAGCTACTGTAAACCACATACGGGAACGTTATGAGAATAAAGGTTCAGATACTTTACATCACAAGTGCGTGGAAACTTTGAGCAAAACTTCGACCAATCGAGCAAAGTTGTTGGAACAACCTTGTAACGAGTCTGATGGTACCATAAAGCTTGTTAAAAGTTCAAAGTTGTTAACAGCTTGATCCAAACTTGTCGACAGCTTGTGAACAGACTCTATGCAACTTCAATCCATGTTTTTGTAGGCGGTTTACCTGAAGTGTGTTCTCTAGTCTTCTAGTTTTCTGTTGGAATTCTCCAAGGCGTATGTTGGCCTCCATGATGTCGTTCTCCTGTAAAATGGGATAATGCCATTACTGTATTAAGCCCCGTACATACGAGCAAGTTTTCCTTGACAAGTTTTTCTTGACGAGTTCACTTACGCGTGCGTACGACGAGCAAGTTTTCCTTGACAGGCTTTGTTTGTTCCTGTGTACGCGAAATTTGACAATATTTTTTCTTGACAACTTTTACGAGGCCGCATGAATTGAGTAAGTAAACAAAAACTCCCTTGTCAAGTGTTCCTTGTTGCACGTACACACGAGCAAGTCTCCTTGTCAAAAAGCTGGTAGGACTAGCTTAACCAGGCTCCTTGTCAAGGAAAAATTGTCAATTTTTTAGCGTACACACGAGCAAATAAAACTTGTCAAGGAAAACTTGCTCGTCTGTATATAGGGGGCTTAAGTCGAAATTATCACGGACAACTATATATTAAGTCTCGTACGGCAACTGTAAAGCATTTTACAACTGCATGTAGCCATCTCCCAAAACTCTATAAATAACATGCAAAAATCAGGGCTAACATTTTTCAACGGCTATCATTTTCCATCCATACCTTGAGTTTGATCTTTGTGAGTAGTTCTTGTTCCCTCGCTTGGAGTTGGCCGAGATTATTGGAGAGTTCTCGTAAAGAATCGCCAAGATTTGTATTTTTATCCTGAAGAAATGGTAGCGTTTTAAACAACAGATTACAAAATTTAAGAGGTTCATAAGGTTCGTAGCTTTGATTTCCACTGTGGTCAGGCACATTTTTCAGCTTGCCCGGTGCGGACACAAATACAAACTCAAGTGCAGCGAAGTCGAGAAAGAGAGAGGCAAAGAATTAAAAAATTCTGAACCTCTAAATCTTCAAGCTGATGTGTGGCCACTTCTGCTTGTTCCGTGACCTCTTTCAGTCGTTCCTGGATAAAGATGAAATATTTCAAAACACGTTTTAAACATATCCTAGTTGTGAAGGTCATAGCTAAAGGGGATGGACGAGAGGTAGGTTTTCAAGATGGCGGCTGTTTTTCAAGATTCTTAAAACGAGAACGAATCAACAATTATACATTTATAACATTGCTAAATTGTGGTTAGGTTCAGGGGAAGGGGAAGGGGAAGGGTAAGCTTTAGGAATGATATAAATTTCTGGTTGTTGATTCGTTCAAGTTTTAAGAATCTTAAAAAACAGCCGCCATCTTGAAAACCTACCTCTCGTCTATCCCCTTTAGCCATGACCTAGTTGTGAATTTACTGTTTCTAAATTTCCTGTTTGTAAATCGAGAATCTCAAAATAACGTCATTGTTGCTGTAAAATTTGCTTAAATTCCTACCACTGTTGTTTCCAGTTCCTTTCGTTTGCTCAATTCTTCAGCTTCGGTTGCTTTTAACCTAAGACGAAAAAAATATCAAAAAGGGTGCCATTCCAACGCTGTTGGACAAATGGAGTTCCTCCTGCTGCTGTTTCCGATGTTTTAAAAGAAATTCTTCCAAGCGTAGTTAACTGTAGAATATCTGGCATAAAACACGTCTTACCGTTCAGTTAAAGTTTTGCATTGTTGGCTTCGTGACTTTAACTCTCCTAAAAATATACCCTAAAGTATGTGGTGTAATGTACACGAAAATACAGAATCATTAACTGCCTGAAAAATCCCATATTTTTGTGTGCTAATTTAACTGCACTTCGTTCCTTATAGAGTGCACAAATGCACACTTTATTTCATTATCGTTCTGGCTGTTTACCTTCCAGTCTTGCGCATCTCCTTTCCAAAGCGAGAATCTAGGAATAAGAAAATGTTTATGAGAAATTTTTTTTTGCTTTCTTGAAAATTTCTCAGGATTCATTACCCGTTGTCTGTCTTCGTCCCAGGATTGAAGGTGTTTCTGGTGCGTATGTACCATGTCGTTTAGTTCCCTAAAATTGTTGGTAAAAACAAAACCTTTGAGAAATTTTCCTAGGAGGGGGGACTAAATTGTCAGCTGCCCGAACCACTGTGTGGAAGGGGGGGGGGGGGGAAGAGGGTGTCAGGAAATACTCAGCAACCTGTCTCTGTCTTTCAGTTCGCCTATTAGCAGTTGAAGTTCTCTACGTTGCTTTTGAATTGTGTCTGTATCCACATCTAATAACTGAAAAGAATATTCATGATTGGTGGAAGATTGGTAGGTAGGGACAGGGCATACTACTTTCTGTAGAGTGATATCTGGTGGGGTATTTGTATATGGTAGGTGGGTGATAATATGTTGGATGGATGAAAATATAGAAGGTAGGTGAAGATAAGTGAAATATGGTCAGTGGGTGACAGTATGTTTCATGGGTTAAAATATGGTAGATGGGTGAAGATCTGGTATGTGGTGAAAAATATAGTAGGTGGGTGAAGATGTGGTATGTGGTGAAAAATATGGAAGGTTGGTGAAGATGTGGTAGGCAAATCAAAATATGGTAGATGGGTGAAGATCTGGTATGTGTGAAAATATATGGTAGGTGGGTGAAGATCTGGTATGTGGTGAAAAATATAGTAGGTGGGTGAAAATATGGTATGTGGTGGAAAATATGGTGGGTGGGTAAAGATATGGTAGGCAAAGGGCCAGGGCCTATACATGTTACAGCTTGGTTATTGAATCCAACCTGTCTTGGAGAGACTGATGTCCCATGATGCAGTTTGGTTGGACTTGTTGATCGCGAGTGCAAAGGGCTAGCTGATCTTCTACCAACACTGGATGGTGTTCTATGTCCAGCTGATGATGGTGATCTTGCGACAGAGCCATTCATGAGAGAAACTGGACTTGACAATGATGTCTGGTGCTGAAAGTGATCCAAGAATTAAGCAAATTCTGGGATTCCTACGTGTGGTTTAAGGTTAATCAAGTGGGGGTTCTGAGTTTGATCTTCAAGAAAGATGTTCAGAGACTATTAAGGACAGGAGATGGTGAGTTTAAGGACAAGATCAAATGTTAGACCAAGACCATTAGACCAACAACAGGACATTTCATAAACAAGTGAGTATATAGATGCATGTTTATAGTTATGCTGAAAAAATTTCAACTTTCTTGCAGCCTTTGAGCTGTACAAAAGCCAAAGTACAAGCATCTGATGGAGTAATAGAAAAGTGTGCTTGTCAACCAGGCATTACTTTTGACAATGCAGACAAATTAGAATCATAATCTACCTTTCCCTTTGGAGTGCTTTGATAAAATGTTGTTGACTGGTATGTTGAGTTGACACCAGAATGAGCTTGATCTAAAAAATAAGATTATGTCTAGGGAATCTAAGACATTGGATCAAATGATCAAAAGATTATCTAATATAATGCAAGGACCCCTGACCTTGGTCACAGCCTGCTGTTACAATTACGACAGTATAATAGTGAGATTAATTTGATATGAACAGGTATTTAATATTGATGTTAACTTAAAGTAGCTTGACGGAATTCCAAATGTTTATGGTATATAATACCACAAGCAAATGAACACTCAAACACCTTCCCCCACATGGGCTGATTTTAAATCCATCCGTTATTAGACCGTTAACAACTGTAGCATAAACATTCTCAACTTTTCCCCTCCTGTCTTACGTACACCACCCTTCAAAGATAAAGTTTTATACAAAAACACACCGCGTTTTCGACTGGATGGTTCAAAATTCTTTCCTGAAAGGACGCTGCTGTATTTACTCGCTTCCATATCCGAATTCCAAATTGGGACAGTTCCAAGATTGGTGTCAAAGATCCTACGAGGTATCAGCCACGCTGTTTAATAAAAACTGATGGGTTTTTTGCGAAGTATAATTGCTTGTAAAAAGAAATAAGTCAATTTATAAAATATAAACAAAAAATTATAAATTCCACCGGACAAGAATATTTACAAATTTGTTTGGCGCCGAAAAGTGTGTTTCCACTTTCGTAGGGCGTTTTTTGTTTGCTTAATTTTGAGGAAAATTACTCTAAAATTTAGGGGGAAAATTATTTTAGTATACGGGCACTTTCCCGGAGTAAGTGCAAGACAATGTCTTTTGATTGCTGGTTTTGTATTTTATGGGAATATATAATATTATAATGAATGAAATGGAGCATATTGGTCAGAACACAATGCAGATTTAATTCTGTAATATTTTTTAATATTTAAACATTAAAGAAACCCTAAATGGGTTTCAATTTTACAAGCAAACATTTTTGAAAATCTTTAAGTTGTTTAGACACAAAACATTGGCCAGTAACTCAACTACAGTGCTATTTTAAATTCATTTCATTTCATTTTAAGAAACATTTCTTTCACAAGCAGCATTGCAAGTGGAAGCAACATTTGACCGTGACCACGCCTGGGAAACTGGAAACTAATTCACTTTGAAAAAGAACAAATAAAAAAAGTATAATTAATCATTTAAACAAAAACAGAATCTTGTATTTCATTTCTTGAAAAAGAATCCCCCATTCCAAGTGAAATATGGAGAAAAATGGACAAGGTATACAACTGTTCAAAATAGTATTGTTTTTATTTGCACGTGGCATTTATTTCCAGGATTTCAAATGTCAAATACAAGTCTGTAAATTCAGCATTTTAAGGTTAAAGTGGCTTTTTACCTCTTGCAAGTTCAGTATTCTGGGTGTCATTGCTTTTCACATCTTTCTCGGCCATTAGAAATAATTACTATCTGGGGGATATGGCACCATCCACCCCAGGGTGCATTTGAAGTCCCGTACGCCGAAGATCTTCGGCGTGGGGTTTCAAAAATCATAATGTAATTTATAATAAAAGTCGGCGTACAATCATGAATCTTCGGCGTGAACTTTACACAGAATGCCCCCTGGCATCCAGCTTTCATACAAATGACCCCAGAATGCCACAAAACATTTGTATCTTAATTATAGGTCAGCAAGTACCAAGACCAGACCAGAACAAACCTAAACCAAAGATTCCGCATCAGCCAATGCCCTCATCACGATATAATGAGCTGCTTCGTGTTATTGAGGAATTAGGGAAAGATGTTAAACCTACGTATGCTGGGAGTAAGAATGCCGGTGAGAGGTTGAGAAAAGGTAGGTTTGGAAGTATTTGTATAGTTATGTAAGTTGTTAAACATTAGGCTGTCTATGTAAGAGGAAATAATCTTAGAATGTGGCTTAATTCCATGTACACTTGAAGGTAAAGTTCCTTCACCACCTTACACTGCAGTAGAGTTAATACACAAGGCAAGTGCTATACATCGTGATTTATCATGATAAATGCCCTAAACAGAAGCATTAATCCCTCCCCCTTGAAATATTTAAAAATGGTGTATTTTCAGGGGGGTGATTGCTTCTGTGTACAGCACTTGCATGTCACTAAAGGTGACTTCTGTATTACTCTTCTGTGGTGAAATGGTTTCTTGTGTTTCCACTTTTCAAAATTATAACTTTCATTTCCCTGTTTACTCTCATATGATGGTATTAACTGATGTGTTTCTTGATAGGAATACTTCATGCCAGAGCACTGGTCAGAGACTGCCTACTGGAAACAGAACGAAATGCGAGGAAATAATTCTCAATGCACAAAACAGCGAAAGGAGAGAGCTGATCAATTTTTTTACCAGCTGTGTCCATACTGAGTTAAAAAAGGCTGGAATCGATATCCAAAAATATTGAGCATCTTTCATGCAAGCAAGCAGCCAGATGTAATTTAAGTCTTTGTCTGATGTTTGAAAAGACTTGCATGCAAGAAATGCTGCCTTTGTATTATAAAAGACATAAATTGTGTAGGCACGATGTTTTTCTTGATGACAAAAAAAAAGCAAGTTAAAAGCAACAAACAAGTATATGTTGAAGAATTTATATTTTGCCATATATTCACGATAAAGGAAAACAACTTTGTACATTAATGATCATTTTGTTCATCATCGATTTGAGAGTTTCTTTTAAGTTGTAATAACTGATTTTTAATGTTTCGTTTTCTCGTATAGTCTGCTTTTCTTTTTCGTATTTTCTCCCAGTTCTGTGCTATCTTGCTCTCTTTTCCATTGTAAAAGTAATCCAATTTCTCCTTGAGTATTTCTCGAGCAAGTACTCTGTTTCTCTCCAAGTATCTTGTTTGGTGACACTAATAATATTGAATATATGTTCTAGTTTTTAAAAAAATCCTGGGGTATGCCCCTTAACCCCCTGAGTCATCCCACGTTTGCTACTCAAACTATGCCCCAGCCCCCACCACTCTCTGTGATCCCTCATTCCCTGTGTAGATAATATGCCACCAACCTTGACAGTTATTCCAGTTGGTAAATGCTTGAGTTCTACACAATTGCTTGTTTTGTTTACTTTTTGACCACCTTTGCCAGACCCTCTCACAAATTTTTCTTCCAAGTCTGATTCAAATAACACAACTGGTTTTGTTTGCTGGCAATATTGCACAGAAAGCAGCCAAAAAGATGACTTTCTGTTATGAAATACCCCTTGAAAATATGGCAATTTTATGTACGTCAAAATTCGTGCAAAAATCCCAGACATTTGTCATAATTCTTGGATAAGCAATGTGCAACCATGTGCAACATTTAAATACTTTTGTGGTTTTGGATTCGGGATTAAAGATCAGATTCACAGATTAGAGTAGGCATTAGTGGAATTGGGGTAAGGACAAATCCTAGACTAATCTTAATCCATATCTTAATCCATGGTCGTTCCAGAGTGTTATGTCGCGTGCTCCAAATTAGAAGCCTGAGGCGAATAGTGACGTCATCGTAATTTAATCATCACGCCCCCTCCGTACCTGCGATCGAAACCTGCAAATGGTGGACAAACTTTTAGTGTTTTGCATCAAAGGAGTGTCATTATTAATGGTTTTGTCAGCCATTACTGAAGCTATCGTGCACGTTTGTTCCGTGTGGATTTTCCATGAACCAAGCTTCCCGTCCACATCTTTTTAGTGGTCTGTCCGTCTCCGATCGTGTGAAATACTTGTATAAATTTGGACGAAGTTTTGAGTTTTGCATCTTGACAATTTTGAGGTAAATCCTAGTCTTGACTGCTTGGTTCGAGTTCTCCGACTCGGTCTCAAGTTACAGGACGTTTTTGGATTTGGTTTTTTACGTCCGAACTTAAATTTATAATGATAGCTTGTTTTTTGTAGATCAAACATATTCTGTTTGAAAAATGAAAGAAAATGGTGTGTCCGGTCCTAGCAGTTTAGTTTATGTCCAAGCGAAGGATTTATACCCGAAGAAGGAGTTTGTCTACGGTGTGTTTCTTTAAAGTATTGTACATTGTATTGATTTTGTGTTGCAGTAAAATCTGTACTTTTTAAATGTGGGTTTTAAGCTTTGTAGAGCATGACAAGTTATCATAACAAAATCGAAACTGAAGTAATTCGTATTGATTGTATTTTAGTTAATCTTTCTTCAATGATATTTTCCTTGAACGTTACTCCAATTGTTTGCATATAAACCGCAGATAATTTGTGAATATCTTTCTACTTTTAATGAGAATCAGAGCGAAACAATTTCTGTACCTTGAAAGACCTTGAAAGCCATACTTTTAACTCCGTAGTATCATATTTCCTTTCTCATGTCTATAAAAGCAATCTGAGAATGATTTCAACGTTTTCATGGCTAACCTGGAATCTTTCTGATTCGAAACATGTGTCAATGTACAATTGTTTGAAAAGTTTGAATGGCAATTTGCCCAACGCAGCAATTTGTTATGGCGGTAGAGAAGTAGTTTCAATTTCAGAATCAGGGCTTGGCAAGATGCCACGATTTCTCTCGCCCACGCATTTCTAAGAGTGTCTCGTTGGACAATTGAAAGTACAGTTAATAGAGCGTTGACAAGCTGATCAAACAACTAAAACATGCCTGAATATGAACTAAGAAAGTTGATCAAAACTTGTACAGTATAAGTGCAATCCAATGTATGTTCTGTACTTATCTCATGACTGAGGTATATATAAAGATTTTGAAGTTACTTGAAATGATAAAATTCTGCACTAACTGAATTGCATAGATAACACTGATTATTTTTGTGAACTTGTTACAATTCAAGGCTTTTGTTTAACACTTGTTTGAACAGCTGAGATATTTGCCTGTATGCATTCAAATGCAAACTTTTGTCAAACATAGCTGAACAGGCAAAACCCTAGTCTTTAACTGTAGTATCTGATTAGGTTTCTAGTATTCCTAATTATTGAAAATCTTGCTATTTTGATAGTAAGTTAATCATCATTGGTGATAGCTTATCCTTCAATGACATTCAGTTAATGACATTTTGTTAGCAATTGCTGAATATTTTCTTGTAATAACACCTCATTTAAGTACAACTCGTGTTAAATAAGTTTAAACAGGGTTCGTACAAGACTTGAATGTCCTTAAATGTCCTTGAATTTGGAACTAAATATTCAAGACCTTGAAAGTCCTTGAATTTATAAAGAATTGCTTGAAAGTTCTTGAATTCGTCTTGTTTTAGTTTCAGGACACTTAATTTTTGACATATGGAACATTTTTGACATGAAAATTTAATGTTCATCACTTGTAAATCTGTATGAAATTCATTTAGGTTGCAGTTAGAACATTATTTGACAACTCTTTTTAGTCCTTGAATTTCCTGATATATGACCTTGAAAGTCCTTGAAACGTCCTTGAGTTTTACTCTCGTTTACCTGTACGAATTATGTTTAAATATGTATTTACAAAGTGAGTTGTGATTTTGTTTAGATGATGCCAACCTCTCTGTTCCATTTCCTGAGCTGTGTGGTGAATATGTTCAGTTCCTTGGTAAAAGCTCAGATACAATTTTTGCCATATCAAATTTCAGATTTTTTGCCTCATGGCTGCATTCTTTTATTAATGTAAGTTTTAAAGCTTGCTTTAAAGTATTTAAGTACATAGTCAACTAAACTAACAAACATAGTAGCAAGGATATAAAACAATTGCATGTCGGCATGCCCCATGTATTATTTTACTCTCATGTTAAACACCAAAGCATTTTGCTGGCCCATCAAAGGCTGAGTATATTTAATATTAGTTAGCACTTAGTTAACTATCTTTGGTATATATGTAATTTCCAGCTGTTGTATTCATTGCAACTCCCTAAACTTGTAATTTGTTTACTATATGTTTTCATTTTTACCAGAAATGTTACTGGTGGAACTATAGTTTACAAACATAAACAATTTAAATCATAGTAAACTGAGACAACTGTGAAAAGTTAGGGTGTGCCCTGCCCATTTATGTAACACAGTAAAATTTAATATTTAACCTGAAATAATTGTCAGCCAAGAACATTTTCGAAACCTAACACTATAACAATACAATAGATAACAATATAAAGATTCCTGCTGATCTGCAGTCTCCTTCTTTGAAATTTTATGTATTTACAAATCTTCAACACACATAGCCAGTGTTAAAATTTCCTGTAACTGGTGGAAGTTTGAAGCATTGCTTTCATGCTCGCCTATTTTTTCAACCTCTGTCCCAGTTTTTCAGTTGGTTGGACACTTTGTGAGCTCGACATTGACCATAGTTTCTCTCAATTAACATACTTTTTAGAACTACCAATATGTAATGAATATATATACAAGAATATAATATATGTAAATGAATTTTACTAGTATGTAAATATTCTCATTCTTTTCATAGTTCCCTCTGATGTTGATAGAAAGTTTAGAATGGAAAGGAAAAGAGTCTCCAGAGATATTTATTTCCTGTAAAAATGGTCAATCTTTCCAGTATGTTTATAAATCGATCTATCTGCACTAACTTATATTTGTATTTGATGGAGGCATGTGTAGACGGCTATGCGACATTAGCATCATGTATACATACATAACTGCTTCAATTTCGTCTCTAGGCTAAAGTTTGACAGTTGTGAGGAATGTGGTACGTGGTATGAACGGTTAAAGGAGAAATACGTTGCTCCCAATCGTCTTGAGAACTTGTTTGCCTTTGCCTATTTTGTGTGGTGTCAAGATGCTGCTTCTGACAGTTCTTCATCAGATGGTGGTGATCTACACTGCCTTCCACCTAGAGGTAATGAAACTGAACAGCTTGACAATTACAGTACAACTGCTGTAGTTAAGTTTTGACAAAACAAACTAAAGATTAGCCTTATGGTTGTCAAGAAAACTTCTAAAATGTTGACCACTTTGGGAACTGAGGAATATTCAAATTATACATCCCTTGCTGGGCCATGTTGTACATATTAGGTGGATATAGAAGGGCATATGATATGAGGAAGGGGGTCCCTAACACTACTTGGTATGGGGAAGGTCCCTACCAAGTAGGTATGAGTATCCCTCATCCCACTTGTCTTTTTAACATTAAAATCTATGACCTGTCTATATACTGGCAACATTGCAAGAGAGTTCTCCATTTCAATCTGACTATGCCACTACACAATAGTTCCTCGTACAAATGCCTAAAATGATGAGTTATTACAGGTTGCTGAAAAGCAGCTGAAACAATGTTGACTTGTGGAGGCAACATTGTTCTTATTAAGTTTGTTCTTATTAAGTTTGTATGAATAATCCTAGTTTCGCTTCAAACATATTTAAACATTGTTCGATCTTGGCTGTCAACAATATTGAACAATATTGTTGGGCTTGAATCAACTCACAATCAACAAACAATTGCCTCCACAATGTTGTTCCATCCTGTTATAAACAGCTTCTAATTTCTGGCTGTGTATATGTATAAACAAAGTTGATTGAAGGAAGCAAATGTGGGTGAAGTGCACCTGTGGGTGAAGTATATAAGACATCAACCACGTGCAATTTGTTTTGCCTTTTTTGTACAGATACCATGCAGTTTGATTTTATGAATGAATACAAGAGGATGGGCTTTGATGTTGATCCCGCATGGAAGATTACTGACATTAACTCTAAATTTGAGTGAGTGGACATGTATCTCTGAAGAACATTAAATCAATCCTACATCAAGTAAAATGTAGACAACACAATTTATCCTTTTGTTTAGGTTGTGTCCCTCATATCCTAAACTTCATATAGTGCCCAGTCATATTACTGATGAAAAACTGAAAAAAATTGCCAAATTTAGAGCTAGTAGAAGATTCCCCTCAGCTGTTTGGAGGTAAAAAACTCATGCAGTTAGATTTTTTACATTTTTTGACTGAATTTAACTTTGTTTAGTTCAGGTTTTCTTCCTTCTGTAGTCTAATACTGGATCAATAAGAAATGATCTTACTTGCTGTCTAGGAAAAATAGCTTAGAAGTGATAGAGCTATCCAGTATAAATAAATTTAGTTTAGTTTAGGTTTCCTCCAGTAGTAACACTGAATCGGTTAGAGATGATCCTTACTGGGGCTCTAGGAAGAACAGTTTAGAACTGATAGAGCTATACAGTATAAATAAAGTTAGTTTAGTCTAGGTTTCCTGTAGCAACACTAGATCAGTAAGAGATGATTCTTACTGTATTACACATCTTAGACACAGCGAAAACGGTGCTGTCATAGCTCGGTGTAGTCAACCGGAAGTAGGATGGCTGTATTGGCGATGCGAAGATGACGAAATTTATCTTCAAACAATGGGAAAGGTGGTTGAGTCATCAAATCATGTTCCGAAATTTAAAAAGGAAACTTTAAATGGTCAATCTAGCTCTCCCGATGTTGCTTGTGGCGACAGTTCAAGTACAACGAATGTTGACAAATTCTCAGGTATGCCAGACTGGGTTTTTTTCGTATTACAGCTTTGATTTTTGTAAACTTTGAAATTCCTATAACACAACTGGTAAAACTGATGGTGATGTCCAGGATCGATAAAGTTATAAAGTTTATGCAACAGTATCAATAAGATATGCTGCAATGACGTACTTGAAATCTTTAAGCACTGCTTTCTTGCTATTTACTTTTCAGAAGAAAACAAGTTAAATGACAATACTGTTCGTGCGGGAGTTGAGAAGAAAGTCATTGTCGTCGACTGTCGATCCTATTCCGTCGCTTTTGCCAATCGAGTTAAAGGCGGAGGCTTTGAATGCACAGGTATCTGTGGCAGAACATGTCATTGTGATAAGATGCCGCAATTTGATTATCACGGCATCTTATATATATTGTTATTTTGTAGCACAAAGACAATAAAACGTTGAACACTTTTTCTCTTTCTCTAGAATATTACCCCAACTGTAAAATTCAGTTTATGGGTCTTGCTAATATTCACGTGATTCGGAAAAGTTTCCAGATGTTACAAGACTTGTGTTGCAGACAAGAAGAACAATCCGGGTGAGTGTCGAAGTTACTCCCCCTTCCCGATTTCCCCCTCGCCTTCAACCCCCTCTCTTCTCTCGGGGGAAAAGAGAGCGTGTTTGCCGGCTACCAAAAACGCCCACCGCATGAGAACAAGTTGCGAAAAACTTGTTGTGAAATCAAGCTTGTTGCAGCTTGTCTTTTGCAGACTTGCCGCAAGTTGCTTGCAGCAGGCTTGTGGATAACAAGTTTTGGCAATCAACTTGCCCCAAGTCCATTGACGACTTGCAACCTACAGACTTGTCATCAACAACACATCCCAAGACATGAACGCATCCTGATATCGACTTGTTGATAACAAATTTGGTGCAAGATGCCAACGGACTTGTTGCGGCTTGTCCGTTGTTGGCCGTGTAAAACTAAAAACTTTAACATGTATTTATTCTCAGCTGGCTGGCTTCGTTAGAAGCGACGAAGTGGCTCTCTCATATCTCATCATTGATCAAAACGGCGGTGGTGGTCGTGAAAGCAGTTGAACAAGAACGGCAGCACGTTGTCGTGCATTGCAGCGATGGCTGGGACAGAACGCCCCAGGTCGTCGCCTTGGCTGAATTGCTCTTGGATCCGTTCTACAGAACAGTCAAGGTTTGTCGCAGCGTTTTATACTGACTGAACCTGGGACAACACCTTTGCTTTCGGGATAACTACGAGGCTTTCTCCGGATACTAGGGATACAATATTAACGCACTTTTGGAATCGGTAATCTCTCACCCCCCCCCCCCGCCTGAGGTTGTTGGTTTCATTTCAGTGTTTATCTGCATGTGACATCCTCTGGCTTATAAGAGGATCTGGATCCGGGGGGGGGCGTCTAAAAATCAGTAAACGGCAAAAATTTTAGTATTTTATCAGTAAGCAGTAAAAAATATTAATAATTTATCAGTAAATAGTACCTGCCTGTATATTTGGTTTTTTTGCAGGTAGCCAAAAAAAAAATTGCAGTTAGCTGTGTGTGGTTCAAACTTGCCCACTTTGCTTGAATTAGTCAAACCACACAACACTTGTTAATTGCAACCAAGGATCTCAGTTAGCTTCAGGCACTTGCAGGTAGTGCCGCTACCTAGGATCCCAACATTTGACAGGCATGAAATAGTAAAATTGTAGACAGGAATTTTAACATACCTTTTATGACTTACAAGACAATTAGTCTAGTCTGACAGAAATTATAAGCGCGTAGAGTAGATTGGTAACGCAATATATATATGTCATTGTCATCTATCAATTTTTTACGGTTAATTTCTTAAATCGCGGGTCACCGTAACTGAAATCGTACAACCAATTATGACTCACGAAAACACACTCGCATAAACCCGCTCGTTACTATAAACAAGGTCTATTAAGTTGCAAAACGTATTAGAGCTTTTCGCTTCATATTTCGCATTTTATTCCTTTAGGGTTTTCGCGTGCTGTTGGAACGCGAATGGTTAGCGTTTGGTCACAAATTTGCTGATCGTTGTGGTCATTCTTGTGAGGAAGATGACGTGAACGAACGATCTCCTGTCTTTTTGCAGTTTTTGGATTGTGTTCATCAATTGTTGCGGCAGTTCCCGTGTTCTTTTGAATTCAATGAAACCTTTCTGGTATGGCTAAAGCGTGTGTGTTTGTAGGTTTACTAAGCTTGAAGCAACGCAGGTAGATGTGTTAGTTGGTAGCTGGTTAATTTGTAGGTGGGTTAGTTTGTAGGTGGGTTAGTTGTTAGGTGGGTTAGTTGGTAGCTTGGTTTGTTGGTAGCTGGGTTAATTTGTAGGTGGGTTGGTTGGTAGCTAGGTTAGTTGGTAGCTGTATTAGTTCACCATTCATACATTTATTCCAGGTGAAATTGGTGCACCATACATATTCCTGTCTGTATGGTAACTTCCTGTGCAACACTGAAAAAGAGCGACTGGGAGCGAACATTAGATATAGAACATGCTCAGTCTGGTCCATGTTTGAGTCCCAGTCAAGAAATTACAGAAATTTTCTTTATTCTCCCGCTAGCAAGGTAAGATCCCGAAAGCAATTTTCACCTAAGAATGGGCAATTCACGTATCACACATTTAGAAGCTTGAAGAGCATCTCAAGATTAGGAGAATTAAGAAGTTTGGTCGCGAAATGTTGTAAAATGCGGAAAATATAGCATTGTGAAGTTTCTAACCGTTTCAGCCGCGAAAGTGGTATTTTCCCCGCGTAATGCAAATATATACAAATTTTTCAAACTTTGTACGGCCACCAAACCTTGCAATTTACTAATTTGAAGATGCTCTTTTGAACTGTTACTTGAACCAGATTGTGATCCTTTGTTAGGTTTTATACCCAGAATATCAGGTCCGCAGTATTCTCTTCTGGTCGTCGCTGTATTTATCAACACCTTTGATATATTTTGACAATTTATCATCGTTGAATTTAACTGAATCTGCATTGAACATTGAACGCGATTTTCCCCACGACTATTTGCGAACGGAGCCCGAATCTCGTCCGAACGTTGTGCGGCGAAACTCGGACGGAGACGTGAAGGTTGCAAACGAGAACTTGGTTGGAAATTCGGGCAGTCGTGATGATTCGAATCTTTATCTGACGAAATCGTTGGTATGCAAGCCCGAGCCGAAAATGAGTGCCGCCAAAGGGTTACTGGTTAATGGCTTAGATCGAAAATCCGATGAAGAATTGAATGGCAGTTGTGAGAACGACGGAATAGATCAAAGTGAGGTCCTGGAAAGTGATAGTAACCATGACGGTAGTTGTGAGGATAACTCTATTGATCAGAATGGTATTTCAGAGGAGGCTATTGATGCTTCGAGTAGTTCTGAGAGTAAAGATGTTTATCAGAATAGAAAGTTAGTTAAAGATGACAGTTCCGAGAATTCAGAGTTGGATCATACTCCAGGAACGGAGGAGAGTGGCAATGACAGCTTGACTAGCAGTACAAATACTATAATTGACGATCCTCATTGTTCGATTACAGAAGAAGATAAAGTTACTAACTCTGAAATTGCAAACGGTCACCGAAGCTCAGAACCTTGTTCGGAAATGGCCCCAGTTAGACCTACATCCAAAGCTATAAACTGTAGATCCAATCATCGTTTAAGTAATTTTGGCGATGAAACACTCCTGTCACCGGATAAGCTAAGTGCCAGCCACAATGAAGCTCACTCATTAGGAAATGGGAACAGTTTTAAAGACTTTCACGAGACAGCAAAGTCTCCAGGACAAACGCGAGCTAGTGAAGTGGGTAAATATTTAGATACAGACGGTTTGTCTTTCGTTATGGATACCGTGCAGGCGAGGCTTGTGAAGCTGGAACGATATTATCGCGAACGAATCGAGGGATTGGAAACACAGTTGAGAGTACACGAATCGTGTGCTTGTGGCATCCACGAGACAGTTAACCACAAGCCCGAAACAGTAAGTTGTCAGTCTCAACACATAGATACAACAAAGACGTTCTCATTTCAGGAAGACGAGAGTGAATCTTGTTGAGTCTCCGGAAAAGTTTTGATTCGGTCTTATCCTGTTACAACAGGGGACCATATAACGGATGACTTTATGAAACGTTTAGAGGTGACAGACAAAGTTACCCAGTATAATCTAGCCTAGGTTTTCTGCTGTAGTAACACTGGATCAATAAGAGATAATCCTTACTCGACCTCTAGGAAGAACAGTTTAGAACTGATAGAGCTATCCAGTATAAATAAAGTTAGTTTAGTTTAGATTTCCTCCTGTAGTAACACTGGATCAATAAGAGATTATTCTTAATGCACCTCTAGGAAGAACAGTTTAGAACTGATAGAGCTATCCAGTATAAATAAAGTTAGTTTAGTTTAGATTTCCTCCTGTAGTAACACTGGATCAATAAGAGATTATCCTTAATGGACCTCTAGGCAGAACAGTATAGAACTGATATTAGCTATTCAGTATGAATAAAGTTAGTTTAGTTTGTTTATTTTACTTTAGGTAAACAATCATTGATCTTTGCTTGTTTTTCTTAGGTTGCAAATACATGGCCGACCTTTGAAGGTTCAAACTCTTTATCTAGTAACGGTGCCTCAGATATATGTGGCAGCTGGGAACAAGTTAATGACGATGACGTCCAACCTGTGTTATGGATGCCAGACCATCTTGCACCTAGCTGTGGAGGCTGTGATCAGAAATTTACACTGACCAACCGAAAGCATCATTGTCGGTAAGAGTAGTGGAAGAAATCTAAACTAAACAAACTTTATTTATACTGGATAACTCTATCAGTTTCAAACTGTTTTTCGTAGAGGTTAAGCAAGGATCTTCTTTTATTAATCCAGTGTTACTATAGGAGGAAACCTAAACTAAACTAGCTTTATTTATAATGAATAGCTCTATCAGTTCTAAACTGTTTTTCAGTAAACTAACTTTATTTATAATAGACAGCTCTATCACTTCTACAACTGTTCTTCCTACAGGCCTGGTAAGGCTAATTTCGTATTGATACAGTGTTGCTAAAGGAGGAAACCTAAATTAAAACATAGACAATCAAAGGAATGACTAAACTAACTATGATTAAACTAACTTGACAAAATCATTCACTCTTTTTATTTGATTTTCCTTTCCAGAAGCTGTGGCAAGGTGTTCTGTAGTCTGTGTAGTAACCAAATGTCACCGGTTCCTTCCGAACAGCTTTACGATCCCGTTCGAGTATGCAACGCGTGTTTTGCAAAACTTCACGTTAGGAATGGTCAAGACATAACCGTGGCTGCCTCTTGATAAATATCTGTACTAGGTGATCAAAAAAGACGAGTCATGCTGTCGTTGAAGACAGCAAGCAAGAGTTGGTGGTCATCTGAGCAATTGGTGGTGGTCATCTGAGCAATTGGTGGTCACCTCGTTGACTAGGAGAAGAATATTATGGAATTGTCAATCAATGAAATTGATTCAATGGATCAAAGTTGTTTCTTCTGCATGAAAACTTAATTAAAGGAAATCAAATTAGTGCTTTGTTTTGTACGCACACTAATAACACGCTTTTGTACAAAGAATTATGATCTATATACTACATGAACTATTAGCACAATTGAATGATATTCTTTCAAAGTAGTCTTTTATATATTATCTTCGAATGGATTTGTATAATTTGATTGTTAAGTTATAAGACTGCATACCCGTCTAACGGGAATTTTAAGATGAATTTGTAATAAGTATTTGCTATTATCGAATGTAAGTATGTAAAGTCATATATTAAAGTTCAATTGAGGAGAATGTATACTGAATAATTGCACGAGAAGGAGATTAAAGTAGCGGATTTGGCCAAATACGTCATTTGCAAGAGGTAGGCGCATTTCAAATTGTCATTTGGATTACAAAATCTCAACTATTTTGCACCAAAATAGTGATGATGTATTTAAATAAATACCAATTATGTTTCTATAAAAAGATTTAGGACAAAAAGTAATGTAGGTCCACTGCTGTTTATTTGAAGCTCTAAGCTAAAAATTGACGTTTTAGCATTGATTGTTGTATGGACATTTTCTTGTGAAATATTAGCCCTAGGCTTATCAAACCTCCCAAAGGCAATCCCCAATTGTCATCTCTCAACCATATTAGCACCTCAGATAAGCCAAAACCAAAACCGTTATGGTTTGTTAGCTAGCACAATGGGCAAAGCATCAAGTTGGGTGTGATCAGTTTTAGACGTTTCATTCAGGTTCGGGCAGCATTGCCTAGTTGACCACCATGGTCAACTTGCACTAAAACAGTTCAGATTATCTGACCTAAATGAAGTGCATCCAAACTCGTATACAGGTCCTAAAACAAGTATTTATCTGCTATAAACACAGCAACACTGGAAATGATTGGAAGACGTTGCACAAGCAATGATTGCGTGGCAACACCTATGCGCACTATGTTAACACAAACACAATTGCACTTTCAATATCATTGAACTGTTCCACTTTAATTTCCTGATTTATTAGTGACGTAACAAGACGCCTGCTAAGGCGTTCACTCCGCCTGCCAAACGAAAATGGGCACAAGGCAAGGCAGGGCTGTAACTAGAGAGTTCATTGGGGGTGGGGTACATTCACTTATTTCTGTTCTGTCCAACTAATTCCTTTTTAAATCAATTATTATTACGGTACCTTCCAAGGCATTTTAAGACATTGCTAGCACATCTTATGCAATCACTAAGATAACCAAAAATCAATGTCTGAGTGACCTGCCAGGCACTCTGTCCAGAGTCCTAGTAGGATTGCATTTTTTAGAATTTAATTTAGATTAAAGACTTTAATAGTACATATGTTAAACAAGATTCTTTTGCCATAATGCCACCAACAAATAGCTGTTTTATTTTGCAAGTAAAGAAAATTTTACTAAAAGTGTATACAATACATCAGTCTATTAAATCCATCAATTTATTAAATCTATTCTGTAGCACACTGCCTGAAGTCTCCACTATATAATTTGTTGGGAAAATGTTGGCTAGCCTTTTGATATATTGACCAGCTTTGAATTAGATATTTGATGTGTTGATAAGGTGTCAGGTAAATATTTGGCATGTTTATGTTTCCCTATCTGTATATATCTGATCTGTGATACAGCTTCTTCTGAATCAGGAACAAGGAACTTGCTCGGAGCATGTCGACACAAAGTGGTAGTTTCGGCGTTCCTCGGAATTCGTCGGTTTCCGACGCTGCTCGAAGATTTTCCGAATACTATTTTTTCAAAATTTTTCTCTAGCTCGAAGATTTTGCTCCTTGAAAGTCCTCTAAATTTTCATGCATCCTAACTTTGTTTTAAGGTAATATGCTTTATTTTCTATCATTATTTGTAGCAAAGTACTTAGATTGTGCATAGAGATCGATTTTTGAGAGATCAGACTGGAAATAAGTACAATTTTCGAGTATTGTAAGTTTGTGCTTTCCAAGCATGGCTATGGTCGCATGTAAGATTAAGGCTACCGTTTTCAGTTGAAGTTGGTTCGATAATAATACCATGAAATCCGCTATAGAAACTGAATGAGGTCTTGAATTGTTGAGATTGTCGAAGAAAGTATGCTGAGACAGTTCTATGTATAGAGTTGGTTCTGGTTCAAATTTATTGAAAAAAGGCAATTTAATTTTAATTTTGTGAATTTCGATTACAAAACATGCCTTGGACTGTCGACCAATTGATTTCGTCATGCGATTACAGACTTGTGAGAGGAGGGGGGTAGCCTAATTACTAAAATGTAGTGAAAAAAGGACTTTCCATCTAATGGTGGGAGCAGGTTGGCGGGAACACTGGAGAATAAAGGTCCTGTCACAATGCAATTTTTCTTGCAACTTGAAATGCAATTCTACTATTGGGAGATGTAAAATTGGCAAATGCAAGTTTCCATCACAGTTTGCTGGGGTTTTTTAACGTACCAAACATTTGTCACAAATTTACTTAAGAGTAGATTTTCCCTGTAGCAAAAAAGATGGCAAATGTCGATTTTACCAGAGTGCATGGCAGTCTGAAATTGTTTAAAAAGGCAAATTAACGTCTTTTGAAGAACAGACAGAAGACAATAGGTTATTTTCACAGTTGTGTTAAAATTTCAATCCAGTAGCTTTGCTTCTTGTCATCTTTTCCCACGTATTCTTTCTTGATACCTGCAATGCATTCTGGTAAAATCGACATGTCGCCATCTTTTTTGCTACGGTGAATGCAAGGAAAAGTGCACCGTGTGACAGGGCCTTAAGGGTAAGAGGTGGATAGAGAAGGAGACGGAGCAGTTACAAGTGCAAGAAAAATTGCACCGTGTGACAGGGCCTTGAGGGTGGGAGGTGGATAGGAGGAGACGGAGCAGGATGTGGGAGTCGTGCAAGGTCGGGATGTTAAAAAAGAACAAGGAATGTTATGTTTTTAATGCCTTTTAGACTTTTCTTGAGGCAATTAAAAGTCAAACTGTCAAATCCAAACACTGTACAGAATGGCCGACTTTACGTGGTCTTTAGTTTTTACACAACCACTTGCATTGTTATCTTTTGCAGTTTGTTTACCATTTCAGTTATCTATCTTCAATAGAATTCTTTGAAATTTGTTTGTAGATCGACAAAATGCTTAACCTCCTCTCAACAACTGGCAGATTATGAAAAATGAAATTGTTAAAGGTATTGGAATATTGCATGTACAATATTGAATATGGGACAATTTGGGACAGTATAATTTTGGACATGACGGTTTCATTCTCACCTAATTTGACGATTATTTTGTGGGTACACATACCGTGGAATCTCATGTGCTCCAGAAGCATTTTAATCTTAGAAAAAGTCAAATAATGATGAACTGTGTTTTAAAACAAAGTTAGAATCTTATTTGGTTCAAATCAATTGAATTATGGCCCAAGAGTTCATGAAAACACATACAAAAGGCTTTCTTAAAAAACTGAAATATCAAATCTAGCAATTTTATATGTTATGCCTCTAAACAACACAAATATGTTTCTAAAAATTGGTACCCTACTAGACCTATATGCATGATTATACTAATTTGGACATATTTATTTTTACCCATTAAAATATAAATTTGTGTTTAATCATTCGTGTTTGTCATTATTTGACTTTGTAATGTTGGTTAAACTTAAGGAGATTGAGGTGACTTTGCCAGAAACAAAAACATCCATTATTATACTAAAATTTCAATATATATAGCAATTAAAACTAACCACAGGAAATATATTTCTACTTTTTAATTGAAATGTTTCTGTTATATGCACTATATCATATTTTTGATAAAAAATTACAACACCTATGTTATTTCCTGGTTTACTATCTCAATCATCTTTTGTTTAAGCTGGCTTTGAGTGTTCATTTGAAAGTTTGGAAAGTTCATTTGAAAATCACAATAGTTCTCAATGTTATATTGGACCCTTTAAAGTTAAAAAAATACTTTGTAATATTTTATACTACTGGTAATTTATCTTAGATACAGACTTTGTGATTTTGTACTAGAATGTTGACTTTCAAACTTTAAGATGAACTACTTATTAAGGACAAAATAAGCTAGCATATTGTCTTTTGTTTACAAAGTGGAACTTGTTTGGAATTGAGATGAACTGATGCAGTTGTTCTTTAACTTTATCAATTAATTACATATCTTAAATGAAAAAGAAAACCACAACTTGCCAAATAAATTCTGTGGGCTCTTTTTATTAGCAAAGAAAAGATGTGGCAGATGTAAGAATTTAAGAGTAAAAAAGTTTCCTTGGACTAAAAAAATTGACAGTATGCCAGATTTTCTAGATAAACAAGCAGTACAGATGTTGGCCAATAATAAGTATAAGTAACTACAATTTTTAATTTTAAAAGTTTTCTATTGATGCCTGGATACAGTAAATACTTTACCAGAGTTCTTCGTATTACATCGACTTGAAAAAGTTTTAAGTCACATGAAGCTTTTAGTTGATACTATGCAATTTCAAATTTTACAGACTTCTTAATTAACATGCCAAATTTACCTTGTTGAACATAAGGTCTTTCCTGAGAAAAAGTAAAACTGTCTGGCATTATATGGAGTAGAATAATTTAAATTAGTTTGAGACTTTGATTTGATAACAATTTTGATTTGTACTATTTACAATACAAGTGACCGGGTTGTATCGGATATACAAACCCAAGCTGAAGGCGAGATATCTGACATACACAGATGCGAATGTTGTAAATGGCTTGTGAAACTCGTCAATTTTATACATCAGATCTATAGCAAAGTGATTTTGAAAATACCGATTCTGTAAGATGAGAAAATGATTTCTTTTGTGTTTCCTGTATGATTTATTACTTTATAAGTTTCTTAATTAAAATTACAACATATTGCCTACTGGAACTTTTTATATTGTTTGGTTGTGGTGAATTTGTATTTTGGCAATTGAAATATTTCTGAATTTGTATGTGCATTTCCTTTGCTTCAGTTCAAGTTTACATTTCAAATATTCCACTTTGTAATACTTGCGTGGTAATAATAATATAAGAAAACAGGTTTACATGGCTCTTGAATATAGTCTTTTCAACAAGTAAGTAAAGATGAATTTATACTTCAAAGAGATATGTTCCTAACCTGACAATGGTACCTTCCAAAAAGACTAAATTTAAATTGATTCTTCGAATAAATTTTTTACTTTTCAATCCAAGATCAATCTAAGTTATGTATTTCTACTTTTATTTTGGTCTTTTTAACACTGAAACTATCAATTGTATATAAAGCAACTTCACTATCGAGTGACTTCATTAGTTGCTGGGCAAAGCCAAAGCATTGATTTTTCGGCTGTTTTCAATGAAAAATAGAATTTTGCCCAAAGTTATCCCAAACAAATTATCACAATTTGAACAAAAAGCTTCTGTTCTTGTGCCCACCAGAAAAATGAGATGTCTGAGACTTTCTTTGTATTTTTTTGCGAAAAATAGATCGCATGCACTGTTATGCAAAGAAAAGTGTAAGAGATTGGTTTCTGAAAAATGTCGTGCTACACACAATATTCTAAAAATGCTTGGTTTTTATTCTATGTATTTTTGAATTTTTTGTTAAAAAAAATAAAGGTAGCAATGTTTAGTGCATTTCACATTGTCAGGTTAGAAACGCAATAAGAAAAATGTGGCTCCGAACATTACAGCTTGGTCAATTTGGAATTTATAAAAAAATCGTTTCTTCGTTGTTTTTCGACGTTTTGAAGGGTTGTTTCGAGTACAAAAAAGTATTTTTAGGAAGAATTATGTGCCCACGTTACATGTCTCAAAGCCATCAAAATTCGTTGGTAATTCGTGCATGTATTTTTTCTGACTTATAAAAGCACAATTGATTAAAAATGATATTTTTCTTTTGACAAAAATACCTTTCTTCTGTGAGGCTGGCTGTATTTGAAAAAGCGTTGGTCAACGCTCCGCCAAAACTCGTGGGTTTTCTCCGGGTACTCCGGTTCTTCCCACTGGGAGAGTTGACAGGGTAGTTACATATGGTTATAAAAATGTGACTAACTTTTGAAAACCTTTCTACTTAGACTTGTTAAGCCTTCTCGTCATCTCTATCAGTTGCATGTTTTGAGCCACATGTTTTTCTTTGTAATTGTGAAACAACTCGTTATATGCTGGGTAAACCTTTGCAAAACTCTCAAAATTTATCACTTCAAGTTGTTTCATTGTTATAATATATTTTGAAGTATAAACATTTACTTACGTTGAAAAGACCCAAGTTTTTTAGGACTTTGTTCATTCACTTGTGTTATTGTTCTCTCTGCCATGTTCTGTTTTCTTCTGTTGTTATTTTAATAAGTACAATGTGTGGTAGTTAATCTCTTTTTATTGTTATTCAAATTGTATGTAATCTTTACAAATTTTTTCAATAAATTGTTTACAAAATTTACTTGTGACCCCTTTTTAATTAAAAATTCAATTCCCATGGGAATTGAGAAATTGAATAAAAAAAATCCCCCTACCAGCTCCCCAAGTGCCACTTCCACCTAAGTAGAAGTACTTATACATGTAGTACAAGTACTTCTACTTATTCACGGTGGAAGTAGCACTCGGAGAACTGGCCGGGGTAGCCGGCAAAGAGAAGACCAACTTTGCAAGTGCTAATACAATTGCTAAGTTGATCTTCCCTAGAGAGCAGCCGCGCGTACCTAACAAATTAAAACAACAAACGTTAGTGACTTAAGTACTTAGCATGCAAATTTGATTCCCAAAGCCAAAATGTCAAGTGCCCCCCGCTGATCCTACCAACTGCCTACCTGCCTCAGTTCTAAGCTGTCTTCCTCAGTTCTAAGCTTCTGCATTCCATTCGTTACCTTCACTTTCCTCACCATCGCACAGTCACTCACAGCTGATAAACCCGCATGCACCACCACCACCCCGACTGCCACCCAATTTCGAAAATTAAAAGAGTTAAAATTTCGGTAAAGTATGCATTTTAAATGCAATTTATTTGGATATTTTAGATCAAACGTAAACAGAAAAAGCTCGTACATAAAAACAGGTGAGAATTCTATTTAAAATTTGCTTGCAAAATATAAAACTTAATTCGCATTTTTCTTAGTTAATAGTATAGATCAATTTAGTTGATGTTGAAACCTACTCTTAACTGTTTTGTTAGAAGTGACGACAGATTTTGGTTTTTAAGCATACTTTCAAAAATTTTAATTCCTTTAATAAACCTAACCCCATGCAACTTACACACGGCGCACACCCTCGCAGTCCATACATTTAGCTAATAAATTACGTTATAAACAAAAAAGCAAAATAAAAAGATAAATTACGTTATCTCTAGCTACTTAAACCCACTTAGACTGAGTTTTTGATTGAATTTTCAAACGTAAAACCTTAGCTGAATGGGCATGGGCTTTTCGTTGTGTTAACTGTTCCGGAGTAAATATAAACCTGGGGCCGGTTGTATCAAAGGCGTTTAGCTTAAACGGTGGATAAGTGAAATTTAAAAATCAGTTTTACACCTAGTACGGAACCGAAATTATGAGTTGAAATAGAATAAATATTTAGTTTTATATATAATTGTTCTTCTCAGGTCAAATAACTTCAGCTGGTTTGTTTATACAACATGGAAACGTGTTTCATATTTTTGACTTATCCACCGTTTAAGCTAAACGCCTTTGATACAACCGGCCCCTGATACTTACCAAAGTCCAAGGCTGGGTCAAATAAGCATGAGAATTAGGCAAAAATAAAAAGCAATTGAAACTCAACAGATTCACTAAAGTTGTTTTTTTTTTGGCAACTTATATCCTTAAGTGTAGATGACATGCAATTTTTAATGCCGTAATTCTCACACTTATTTAACCGAAACGCCTTCATTTGCATGGTACCTCGCAGCTGCTCTCAAACCACCTTCGTAATTTGCTTTAGTGTACACAAACAATGACTTCATTGTTCCTGCTTACCAAAACAAATCTGAAAGCACCAAGATACTTATCATATTAATAATCAAAGAGGATTCGCATTATGCAGTAATTACCATAAACAGACGCATCACCATTGAAACAAAGCATGCCGTATTCCCATGGGAATTTAAAATGCACAAAAAAATATAACGATCCTACTGATTTGCATGGATGTATGAACCAAATTAGCTAAGAAACAAAGAAATGATATATTCCCTTGGGAATTTAATGTAGCAAAAAGATGGCGGGTGTTGATTTTACCAGAATGCCTTGCGGTCTGAAATCGTTTAAAAACTTAAGGTAAATTAACCTCGTTTGAGGAACAGACAGATAGGTTATTTTGTCACTTGTGTTAAAATTCCGTCCATTAGCTTATCTTAAATATCATTTCACTGGTATTCTTGATTGATACCCGCATTAAATTCTGGTAAAATCGACATGCCACCATCTGTTTTGCTACGGTGAATTGGAATACAAGTCACATTTTCTCGCTTTTTAACCAGAGAACACATTCTTTAAAGGTAGAACGACGGAATTGATCGTTTGCAATCGACGCCATCTTTGTTGACGTTTGAAACACATGGCAACCACAAAGTATCTATTCATTATATCTGATCCTATCGAGCCATACATCTTTAAAGTATCATTCATAATACGCTAAAACTAACGATGAAATAGTAAATTGACACTAGTGTTTCGCTGTAAACAGCTGAAGTAATCTGCAGAGTCAACCAAGATGGCGCCCAATCACACGAAATGACGGCATGTGCAAACCAAAAATAGTGACCAAATGCATCAACTATAATTTAGTGGCATTATTACGAAACTTATTTTTGTAAAACGTTCAATCCTACATGTTATTTTGTTTTGTTTTTAGAAATATCCAAATCCAAATGTTAGAGACGAAATTTCCAGGCGTTAAGGTATTGTTTCTTTAAAAAATATTGTCGACATTTACCATATTTTTACCTGTTTTTTGACTCGAAAATTGACTGCCAAACTCCTAGATATTCTATTTAATTATTTTGTTGAATGTATTTGATATCAATGTTATTTCAATCCAATTTTTTTCACTTAATTTGCTGTCTTTTCTTTTTCATTAACGAGAAATTTCTATTAAATCCTCTTTGATCCCTCAATAATAAGTATCTTGTTTTCTACTAACTTGCACATTACCACTACTTTCTATTACAATGTCGTGTCTTCTTATTCTTGTGGATTGTTGTTTTGTGGGTCTTGCCGTCCAGGATCGTTCATTCTTTTCTCTTCTTGTGCGTTTTTTTCACATCCCATCACCCTTTGCAATAGTAGAAAGAATTAAGTCATGAGATGATAGTTACGAATAATTTATAAACTATAACATGATAAGTTTCTTGTACGTTTGCATGGTGAATACAATATACTTATTAAGCTTTGTGGAAACACCACGTAAATTTATTATTGCAATAATAAATTTACGTGGTGTTTCCACAAAGCTTAATAAGTAAACTATAACATATTAAGCACTTATTGGATGAGGTTTTTGTGATATGCGAAATGATCAATGTCGAGGTAAGAGTTATCAGCCGAGCCGAAGGCGAGTCAGATAACTCTTACCAAGACATTGATAATTTTGCATATCACAAAAACCGAATCCGATAATTGCTTTATTATACATTGTAAGTCTTTTTCCTCGAGCAATTGACGAATTTCGCCTTCGGAAGAGCTTAAAAAGCAAGATGCCATGACATGAAACAGAAAATATCGAAAAAATGTTGTTGCCATGCCAACCATTGATGCCAACGGATACCGCATACTGTAATAATCTGCACCGTAGGCTCAACATGCAGATAACTCAGTTATCTGCTAGCAGATAACTGAGCCATAGAATAAGAATACATAGAAGGGCCACTCGCGTCGGAGCCTTTGGAGTTTTTGAAGCCGCGCATGTCGCATTACGCACGTTATTAGCATTTTCTCAGCCAGTCAATTGCATTTTCTGGCCAATAGGAATGCTGAACTGGCTGGTGGCAGCCAGTAAACTGCATAAACATAGTGTGACATGTTGCACTGCTGAGTGGCCCTTCTATGTATTCTTATTGTATGACTGAGTTATCTGCAGATTGTGTGATAGTCGCATTTATCTGCATACAACTGACCAATCACAACGCATAAAACAACTGCAATGTATAGTAATTAACACTTATTGACTGAGACCGAGGGAAACAGTATGTTTTGTGGACCAGAGACTGTCGATGTCGAGGGTCCACAAAACATACTGCTTTCCCGAGGTCTCAGTCAATAAGTATTTTATTATATACTGAGTGCCAAAAGAGAAGAAAAGTACCACAAATCAATCAAACATGTGTAAAAAGGATTACCTTTTACCTGACATGGCTACGTGAGGCTTTGTGGATTTGTTGTCTACCGGTGAATAAAAGTAATGTCCACCGCTTAGCTACGTTGCCAGGGAGACAATAGAATTTCTCCACTATCACGTGATACGTTCTTAACCAATAAGAAACAGGAATAAATGAACTTTGACACTCAGTATATTATAAAATAGTATTAATTAGGCCGGCCAAATTATTGTGTAAGCTGTTAATATGAAATTTTTTTATTAAAATCTCGAGAATCATTAATAAATCGTGAGCAAAACACAAAAGAAAATCATAGCCGTGAAGGAGTCTTTATTTCTCACACGC
Organism: Muricea muricata; assembly: GCA_963855995.1. Classification (NCBI taxonomy): domain Eukaryota; kingdom Metazoa; phylum Cnidaria; class Anthozoa; order Malacalcyonacea; family Plexauridae; genus Muricea; species Muricea muricata. The sequence continues at coordinate 11,116,177 of OY979729.1, read as the reverse complement.
ACACAACTTGCAGCTACCCTAATTTATGAATTTAGATTAAAATATCTCGAGAATTAAACAACACGTAAGGAATGTGTAAATTCTTAAAGCTCTTTCGAACAATAAAAATTAATATCTCGCACTGATCTCTCTCAAAAGCTCTCTCAAATTTATTGCCGATATCTCTTTGAGAATTACTGTGCACGTGAAATGTAACTTATATCAAAACTAGCTTACTTCAAGCTGTTTGGGAATCAAGATTTTACGTGTCAACGAGATCAAATATGAATCTAAGATGGCAGACAGCGCATTAAATTTCTATCTTTACGACCAACTCCCCAACGAAAGGCTTTAATTCGCTCGAAAGTCGAATTTTGTTTTTTTTTATTGTTTCAGGTAGTGAAAGGTCCTGTGTGCTTTTTACAGTACTACCGACACTAGCAACGTTAGTGCGAGATGTTAATTTTTATTGAAACAAAAGCTGAACTGCTAAAAAAATGGAAACGACAAGATAAAATAAAAAAACTTACTTTCACTCTATCTTTGGATCTTCTTGGCTTCGGTTGTTCTCGTTTCATCATGCTGTTTATGGTTTCATCTGGTTGGCGCACTCTCTTCATGGAGCATCAAGGCGGTCCAGTAGGTAACTAGCTCACTCGTGTCCAGTCAACCAACATAAAATAAGGAGAAAATTAATGTTACAAAATATTTTAGAATATAGGACACTAAGCTTTAATTGAATTGACTTTAACAAACCGTACATTGTGATAGTATTTGCATCTTAACATCTGATGGAGACGGCTTGTGATTTACTTCTTATGTCGATATGAATTCTTTCCCATCTTGTTGCATCATTAGTTGATGGTTCTTGTATTCACTTTTTACTTGGCATTCTTTGAAAAAAAAATTACGATGTTCAGAAAACTGTTTACAAGATAAGCAAAGAAAACTACGTTCACAAGCATTAGAGAGGACTAAGTAATTATAATAGGCGTGACAGGTCACAGAGGTTAGTCGACGAAGAAACTCATGGACAAATTCCCGGCATGATGATACCCCGATAGCAAGAAATACAGCAAGTGTAGAACGTGTACGTGTGAGCTTAAACTGTATGTATGCAACTCCAAGAAAAGCGCAACACAAAATGGCGGAATTTAAAGACATTTCTGGTGTCATTTCCAGTTCCCTAACTTTCGCGGACAAATATATTTATATATTTTTCTCAAATTTTTTTGAAGTAAATCTAGATGGATTTTGTGAATAAACAAATTAAAAAAAGTATTGCCCACGTTAGGAAACTAGAACGGGCGCCCAAGAATGCCCACAATTTCTCCAATCTGGATTATATTTATTGATTGCACAAATGACTGATAAAAAATAAGAGAGTAATAAAATACCAAATGGTTTCCTCTTCAAGATAGTGTCATACATGCGCGCGGCATTTCGGGATATTTGGGAAAACTCGTGTTGAAGTTGAACCTAAGGCAACATGCCAAGTACATGGATGACGCTATCCTGCTCAGGAAACTATTTAGTAATTGTCTTACAAAATGATGACAGTGAAACACAAGTCAACGCCACGGCATTTAAATTTCTCGTGTAGGATTGTTTGATCCTGCACAGTAATAGCCAAGTGGCGCAATCGTCAGAGCAAACGCCTATCACATGTGAGGTCGTGGGTTGAATCCTTACTTCAGACTCGTGACACCCATGTGAGGAGTTAGTCAGTCGTGGGTTTATTCCGGGTACTCCGGTTTGCGAATGTTGACTGGATGGTTAAAATTGTAAAATATCAGTAATCACCGGAACACGGGTACTTAACTAAACTGCTGACGATGAGGCGGAACTCATAATGAATTAATGAAAATGTGTTTCACTGTAGTTATCATATAATGTAATTGCCAAGCTGAATGAATAATTCTCCAGTAACTACGTCATATGAATAACTTACAATTATGAGAGTAGTGGGGGGGGGGGCAGCATAAAGATTGAAGTAGTGTCAAGGAAGGGGTACTACCCTGACGGGTACTAGGCGAAGAAGTAGAGTAAACAGGAGGAAGAAGATTAAATTGGAGTAAATAAGGGGGATTGGGGTAAAGAAGGGGAGAAGCAGGATAAAGAAACCAGTGGAAGGGGGTGCTATCCTGGAAGGAGTACCCGGGAAAGAAGAGGGTGAACAGGAGGAAAAGTAGATTGGAGAAAAGAAAGGGGAAATTAAACGGATCAGGAAATTCAGACTTGCAATTCAAATGAAAGGCAGCTCATTGGTCATGTAAACACTCGTTGAATCATGGTTCTCGCTTGCCTTTAGCTTGGAATCATCTTTGAATTTGAACTGAAAGTCTGAATTTGCATGTTTCTTGTATAGAGTGCAGTGTATCAGAACAGAAGAGGTTTTGAAGAAAAAGAAAGAAAGAATAAAAGTAAGTTAAAATTTGTAAAGAATAATGAAGAAACTATTGGTACAGCACTTGATACATGATGATAATCATCATTATAAACTCTCTATTAATCCGGGGGGGGGGTATAATAGAGAATTTGCAATGATAGTAAGTATATTGTAATATTTGGGTTTTTACCACTAAATCCTCTTGAAAGTTCTTTTTGGCTGTGGCTTCTCTCATCACAGTTGTCACGTGCTTGTCTTGCAAAATCTCTGGAATATCTATAACGTGAAGGTCAATATTTGAGATTAGAAAAATAGAAACCGTAAAATAGAAAGAAATTTATATCGTGGCGAATACTTTTTACGGTCTTGCTGGCATGACAAAAAGAGAGTATAGATTTATAAGATCATGTTGATTTATCCTTTATCTGAACTATATTTAACTTAGATTTTAAAATAGATTTCACCCTGGTAAGCAGACCGAATGGGTTTTCAAACAAGATAACATTTAATGACTAAAACGTGCACAGAATAGTTAGAGAATGCTTACATGTCGAATAAAAATCCAATACTTTTAATGTCCAACTACACAATAGCGATTTTCGTTGCATTTCTAGACTGGAGAAGAAGACGACGCCATTTTGATTTTGATTTCTCCCGACAACGGCAGATTTGTCTTCGCAATTTTTTTCCATTTCTTCGTCGTTTCAGCTCCAATTTGCTCGTTGTGTTTCTTTCGTACCTTCCTCGCCATTTCCGTACAACCAATGGACATTTATACTCAAGATTAAGACTGTATTGAGACTTTCAAAATGTTCGTCAGGAGACATAAAAATCGAAGCTTCTTCTTCGGGTTGCAGAAGCAAATGACGTCAGACGACCTTTGTCCGCCAGCAAATACCCGTATGTATAACATTCAATGATCTTTTTAGGAAGCTGAAAATCAGTTTTTATTGCGCGAACGAAATGTTTTTGCCATTATTTCTTACTCAGGTCTTTGTTCTACTACTTTACTTCCAGTTTAGTTAGGTAACTTGCCAAAAGAAACGCCTGTAAGGGACAATTTTGCATTTTTTTTTATTTCGATGCTGATGAAGAAGAGAAGACTCGTTAGAGCTTTCATTGGCAAATATCTTTCCCTCCGTGGCCGAGAGGTAAAGACAACTGTCTTGACTTCGATTTTGGGTGGATCGAGGACCGGTCCAGTTCAACTGAGTTTGGTAAGAATTTAATTCTGATCGGTGCTCGATCCACCCAAAACTGAATTCAAAGCTGGGCGTGGAGTGCAGGAAAACACTAGGCAGTACCGCGAGGCCAAGGAGGCAAACGTTATTTTCCTAGTGTTGTTAACTAATATTTAAGCAAATTTCATTAACTTGACTGTTGGGGACAGACCTGTAGGGTTGGTGCATTGAAGACTTCTCGTCGTTATTTCCCTTCGTTCAAGAAGACAAGTTGTCTTCATCGAGAAATAACGACGAAAAGACTTCAAGACACCACTAAACCACTACACTTTAAAGCTACAGTGTAGTGGTTTAGCTAGCTAAACCACTACACTGTGCCAATAATATATGGCTGACTTCTTCCTAACGCTTACGGTACGACCATGGATGCGCAAAGATGCGCAAACACATTAAAGCCTTGAAAGCAAGTGTTTTCTTTTAGGAAAGAATCAAGGACGACAACGCTTACTAAATCAAAGCCGTCTAGTCATGTTTTAAGTACTTCAGCTATGTTTAACGATCTTTTACCAGATCTTTGCAAGAGGAAAAGTAAAATTTTGCATCATTATTATTAACTTTCCGTCAGTCGTTTCTTTCTTGATCGAGCATTATATGCCATTGTGTTCAGTGTCCTTGATATAGGAGCCATATACTTATGGCCTTGGGTTTAATTCCCAAACACTGAATGGCAGTGTTTTGCTCTTCCAATGAGATAACAAGATGGCACTGTAGAACGCGTGGTTTTATATAAGCTACGAGCGTCAAGATATCCTTGATAGGTAACTATTGATCCTACAATGGACACTTATGTTCACTGCCAATAGGAACGTTTCCAACTCACAGCTTGTACATAATGGATTTTATAGGTTGTGTCACAAGGAAACTGCAGTTCGGTCGTAAAATCAACTTGTTTTCAAGGTTGCCGGGTTTTAAACATTACTGACACTGTTAATGTTGTAGCTCGGAATTGTAAAACAACGGCGGCAATGCAGTTTTCTTGTGCCATAACCTGTAAAATGGGTGGTTTTATCATTTATATAAGCTACGACCGCCAAGCTTTATCCTTGATAGGAAACAATTGATCCCACCAACGACATTTGTATTCTCTACCGATAGGAACGTTTGAGACTTACAGCTTGTACATAACGCATTTTATCGGTGAGTCGTAAAACCAACCTGTTACTGCTCAGCAAACTACCAGTTCCCTCGATCAACGATAGTCGATGAAGCTTGGCGCTCGTAGGTTGTGTAAAACCAAGCATTTTACAGGTTATAGCCAGGTTAGCAGTATCTGCAATGTTTCAAAGCAACCACGAATAGAAACTGACAGCCAACGTTCTGAGTTAAGGTTTGTAGAATATACTACATGATTAGTTACAGCATGACCAGGCATATAGTAAATAACGCATTGCCATCTTGTTCCAAAGTTATCTTATTACTTGAAAGAGCTGAAGACTGCCATGCAGTGTTTGGGAATCAAACCCAAGGCCATAAATACATGACTCCTATATCAAGGACACTGAACACAATGACATATAAAGCTCGATCAAGAAAGAAACGACCGACGGAAAGTCAATAGTATATGCAAACTTCGACTTTCCTTCTTGCAAAGGCCTGGTCATAAAAGATCGTTAAACATAGCTGAGCAACATAAAACATGCCTACACAGTTTTGATTTAATAAGCGTTATCGTCTTTGACTCTTTCCCGAAAGAAGACATATTCTTTACAGGCTGTACAGTGTTTGCGCATCTATGCTTCATGCCTTCTTGAAAAGACCTCGCCATAAAAGATCGTTTAACTTAGCTGAACAACTCGAGCGCCAAGCTTCATCGACTATCGTTGATCGAGGGAAATGGTAGTTTGCTGAGCAGTAACAGGTTGGTTTTACGACTCACCGATAAAATGCGTTATGTACAAGCTGTAAGTCTCAAACGTTCCTATCGGTAGAGAATACAAATGTCGTTGGTGGGATCAATTCTTTCCTATCAAGGATAAAGCTTGGCGGTCGTAGCTTATATGGTTATGGCACAAGAAAACTGCATTGCCGCCGTTGTTTTACAATTCCGAGCTACAACATTAACAGTTTCAGTAATGTTTAAAACCCGGCAACCTTGAAAACAAGTTGATTTTACGACCGAACTGCAGTTTCCTTGTGACACAACCTATAAAAGCCATTATGTACAAGCTGTGAGTTGAAAACGTTCCTATTGGCAGTGAACATAAGTGCCATTGTAGGATCAATAGTTACCTATCAAGGATATCTTGACGCTCGTAGCTTATATAAAACCACGCGTTCTACAGTGCCATCTTGTTATCTCATTGGAAGAGCAAAACACTGCCATTCAGTGTTTGGGAATTAAACCCAAGGCCACAAGTATATGGCTCCTATATCAAGGACACTGAACACAATGGCATATAATGCTCGATCAAGAAAGAAACGACTGACGGAAAGTTAATAATAATGATGCAAAATTTTACTTTTCCTCTTGCAAAGATCTGGTAAAAGATCGTTAAACAGCTGAAGTACTTAAAACATGACTAGACGGCTTTGATTTAGTAAGCGTTGTCGTCCTTGATTCTTTCCTAAAAGAAAACACTTGCTTTCAAGGCTTTAATGTGTTTGCGCATCTTTGCGCATCCATGGTCGTACCGTAAGCGTTAGGAAGAAGTCAGCCATATATTATTGGCACAGTGTAGTGGTTTAGCTAGCTAAACCACTACACTGTAGCTTTAAAGTGTAGTGGTTTAGTGGTGTCTTGAAGTCTTTTCGTCGTTATTTCTCGATGAAGACAACTTGTCTTCTTGAACGAAGGGAAATAACGACGAGAAGTCTTCAATGCACCAACCCTACAGGTCTGTCCCCAACAGTCAAGTTAATGAAATTTGCTTAAATATTAGTTAACAACACTAGGAAAATAACGTTTGCCTCCTTGGCCTCGCGGTACTGCCTAGTGTTTTCCTGCACTCCACGCCCAGCTTTGAATTCAGTTTTGGGTGGATCGAGCACCGATCAGAATTAAATTCTTACCAAACTCAGTTGAACTGGACCGGTCCTCGATCCACCCAAAATCGAAGTCAAGACAGTTGTCTTTACCTCTCGGCCACGGAGGGAAAGATATTTGCCAATGAAAGCTCTAACGAGTCTTCTCTTCTTCATCAGCATCGAAATAAAAAAAAATGCAAAATTGTCCCTTACAGGCGTTTCTTTTGGCAAGTTACCTAACTAAACTGGAAGTAAAGTAGTAGAACAAAGACCTGAGTAAGAAATAATGGCAAAAACATTTCGTTCGCGCAATAAAAACTGATTTTCAGCTTCCTAAAAAGATCATTGAATGTTATACATACGGGTATTTGCTGGCGGACAAAGGTCGTCTGACGTCATTTGCTTCTGCAACCCGAAGAAGAAGCTTCGATTTTTATGTCTCCTGACGAACATTTTGAAAGTCTCAATACAGTCTTAATCTTGAGTATAAATGTCCATTGGTTGTACGGAAATGGCGAGGAAGGTACGAAAGAAACACAACGAGCAAATTGGAGCTGAAACGACGAAGAAATGGAAAAAAATTGCGAAGACAAATCTGCCGTTGTCGGGAGAAATCAAAATCAAAATGGCGTCGTCTTCTTCTCCAGTCTAGAAATGCAACGAAAATCGCTATTGTGTAGTTGGACATTAAAAGTATTGGATTTTTATTCGACATGTAAGCATTCTCTAACTATTCTGTGCACGTTTTAGTCATTAAATGTTATCTTGTTTGAAAACCCATTCGGTCTGCTTACCAGGGTGAAATCTATTTTAAAATCTAAGTTAAATATAGTTCAGATAAAGGATAAATCAACATGATCTTATAAATCTATACTCTCTTTTTGTCATGCCAGCAAGACCGTAAAAAGTATTCGCCACGATTTAAATTTCTTTCTATTTTACGGTTTCTATTTTTCTAATCTTAAATATTGACCTTCACGTTATAGATATTCCAGAGATTTTGCAAGACAAGCACAGACAACTGTGATGAGAGAAGCCACAGCCAAAAAGAACTTTCAAGAGGATTTAGTGGTAAAAACCCAAATATTACAATATACTTACTATCATTGCAAATTCTCTATTATACCCCCCCCCCCCGGATTAATAGAGAGTTTATAATGATGATTATCATCATGTATCAAGTGCTGTACCAATAGTTTCTTCATTATTCTTTACAAATTTTAACTTACTTTTATTCTTTCTTTCTTTTTCTTCAAAACCTCTTCTGTTCTGATACACTGCACTCTATACAAGAAACATGCAAATTCAGACTTTCAGTTCAAATTCAAAGATGATTCCAAGCTAAAGGCAAGCGAGAACCATGATTCAACGAGTGTTTACATGACCAATGAGCTGCCTTTCATTTGAATTGCAAGTCTGAATTTCCTGATCCGTTTAATTTCCCCTTTCTGTACTCCAATCTACTTTTCCTCCTGTTCACCCTCTTCTTTCCCGGGTACTCCTTCCAGGATAGCACCCCCTTCCACTGGTTTCTTTATCCTGCTTCTCCCCTTCTTTACCCCAATCCCCCTTATTTACTCCAATTTAATTTTCTTCCTCCTGTTTACTCTACTTCTTCGCCTAGTACCCGTCAGGGTAGTACCCCTTCCTTGACACTACTTCAATCTTTATGCTGCCCCCCCCCCCCACTACTCTCATAATTGTAAATTATTCATATGACGTAGTTACTGGAGAATTATTCATTCAGCTTGGCAATTACATTATATGATAACTACAGTGAAACACATTTTCATTAATTCATTATGAGTTCCGCCTCATCGTCAGCAGTTTAGTTAAGTACCCGTGTTCCGGTGATTACTGATATTTTACAATTTTAACCATCCAGTCAACATTCGCAAACCGGAGTACCCGGGATAAACCCACGACTGACTAACTCCTCACATGGGTGTCACGAGTCTGAAGTAAGGATTGAACCCACGACCTCACATGTGATAGGCGTTTGCTCTGACGATTGCGCCACTTGGCTATTACTGTGCAGGATCAAACAATCCTACACGAGAAATTTAAATGCCGTGGCGTTGACTTGTGTTTCACTGTAATCATTTTGTAAGACAATTACTAAATAGTTTCCTGAGCAGGATAGCGTCATCCATGTACTTGGCATGTTGCCTTAGGTTCAACTTCAACATGAGTTTTCCCAAATATCCCGAAATGCCGCGCGCATGTATGACACTATCTTGAAGAGGAAACCATTTGGTATTTTATTACTCTCTTATTTTTTATCAGTCATTTGCGCAATCAATAAATATAATCCAGATTGGAGAAATTGTGGGCATTCTTGGGCGCCCGTTCTAGTTTCCTAACGTGGGCAATACTTTTTTCAATTTGTTTATTCACAAAATCCATCTAGATTTACTTCAAAAAAATTTGAGAAAAATATATAAATATATTTGTCCGCGAAAGTTAGGGAACTGGAAATGACACCAGAAATGTCTTTAAATTCCGCCATTTTGTGTTGCGCTTTTCTTGGAGTTGCATAGATACAGTTTAAGCTTACACGTACACGTTCTACACTTGCTGTACTTCTTGCTATCGGAATATCATCATGCCGGGAATTTGTCCATGAGTTTCTTCGTCGACTAACCTCTGTGACCTGTCACGCCTATTATAATTACTTAGTCCTCTCTAATGCTTGTGAACGTAGTTTTCTTTGCTTATCTTGTAAACAGTTTTCTGAACATCGTAATTTTTTTTTCAAAGAATGCCAAGTAAAAAGTGAATACAACAACCATCAACTAATGACGCAACAAGATGGGAAAGAATTCATATCGACATAAGAAGTAAATCACAAGCCGTCTCCATCAGATGTTAAGATGCAAATACTATCACAATGTACGGTTTGTTAAAGTCAATTTCAATTAACGCTTAGTGTCCTATATTCTAAAGTATTTTGTAACATTAATTTTCTCCTTATTTTATGTTGGTTGACTGGACACGAGTGAGCTAGTTACCTACTGGACCGGCGTGATGTTCCATGAAGAGAGTGCGCCAACCAGATGAAACCATAAACAGCATGATGAAACGAGAACAACCGAAGCCAAGAAGATCCAAAGATAGAGTGAAAGTAAGTTTTTTGATTTTATCTTGTCGTTTCTATTTTCTTTAGCAGTTCAGCTTTCGTTTCAATAAAAATTAACATCTCGCACTAACGTTGCTAGTGTTGGCAGTACTGTAAAAAGCACACAGGATCTTTCACTACATTAAACAATAAAAAAACAAAATTCGACTTTCGAGCGAATTAAAGCCTTTCGTTGGGGAGTTGGTCGTAAAGATAGAAATTTAATGCGCTGTCTGCCATCTTAGATTCATATTTGATCTCGTTGACACGTAAAATCTTAATTCCCAAACAACTTGAAGTAAGTTAGTTTTGATAGAAGTTACATTTCACCTGCAAAGTAATAGTTGAAGAGATATTGGTAATAAATTTGAGAGAGCTTTTGAGAGAGATTAGTGCGAGATATTAATTTTTATTGTTCGAAAGAGCTTTAAGAATTTACACATTCCTTACGTGTTGTTTAATTCTCGAGATATTTTGATTTAAAATCATAAATTAGGGTAGCTGCAAGTTGTGTGCGTGTGAGAAATAAAGACTCCTTCACGGCTATGATTTTCTTTTGTGTTTTGTTCACGATTTACTAATGATTCTCGAGATTTTAATAAAAAAATTTCATATTAACAGCTTACACAATAATTTGGCCGGCCTAATTAATAAACTATTTTATTATACATTGCAGTTGTTTTATGCGTTGTGATTGATCAGTTGTATGCAGATAAATGCGACTATCACACAATCTGCAGATAACTCAGTTATCTGCTAGCAGATAACTGAGTTATCTGGATGTTGAGCCTACGGTGCAGATTATTACAGTATGCGGTATTCGTTGGCATCAATGGTTGGCATGGCAACAACATTTTTTCGATATTTTCTGTTTCATGTTATGGCATCTTCCTTTTTAAGCTCTTCCGAGGGCGAAATGCGTCAATTGCTCGAGGAAAAAGACTTAAAATGTATAATAAAGCAATTATCGGATTCGGCTTTTGTGATATGCAAAATTATCAATCTCTCGGTAAGAGTTATCTGACTCGCCTTCGGCTCGGCTGATAACTCTTACCTCGACATTGATAATTCCGCATATCACAAAAACCTCATCCAATAATTGTTTAATATGTTATAGTTTATAAATTACTCGTAACTATCATCTCATGATTTAATTCTTTCTACTATTGCAAAGGGTGATGGGATGTGAAAAAAACGCACAAGAAAAGAAAAGAATGAACGATCCTGGACGACAAGACCCACAAAACAACAATCCACAAGAATGAGAAGACACGACATTGTAATAGAAAGTAGTGGTAATGTGCAAGTTAGTAGAAAACAAGATACTTATTATTGAGGGATCAAAGAGGATTTAATAGATATTTCTCGTTAATGAAAAAGAGAAGACAGCAAATTAAGTGAAAAAAATTGGATTGAAATAACATTGATATCAAATACATTCAACAAAATAATTAAATAGAATACCTAGGAGTTTGGCAGTCAATTTTCGAGTCAAAAAACAGGTAAAAATATGGTAAATGTCGACAATATTTTTTAAAGAAACAATACCTTAACGCCTGGAAATTTCGTCTCTAACATTTGGATTTGGATATTTCTAAAAACAAAACAAAATAACATGTAGGATTGAACGTTTTACAAAAATAAGTTTCGTAATAATGCCACTAAATTATAGTTGATGCATTTGGTCACTATTTTTGGTTTGCACATGCCGTCATTTCGTGTGATTGGGCGCCATCTTGGTTGACTCTGCAGATTACTTCAGCTGTTTACAGCGAAACACTAGTGTCAATTTACTATTTCATCGTTAGTTTTAGCGTATTATGAATGATACTTTAAAGATGTATGGCTTGATAGGATCAGATATAATGAATAGATACTTTGTGGTTGCCATGTGTTTCAAACGTCAACAAAGATGGCGTCGATTGTAAACGATCAATTCCGTCGTTCTACCTTTAAAGAATGTGTTCTCTGGTTAAAAAGCGAGAAAATTTGACTTGTATTCCAATTCACCGTAGCAAAACAAATGGTGGCATGTCGATTTTACCAGAATTTAATGCGGGTATCAATCAAGAATACCAGTGAAATGATATTTAACATAAGCTAATGGACGGAATTTTAACACAAGTTACAAAATAACCTATCTGTCTGTTCCTCAAACGAGGTTAATTTACCTTAAGTTTTTAAACGATTTCAGACCGCAAGGCATTCTGGTAAAATCAACACCCGCCATCTTTTTGCTACATTAAATTCCCAAGGGAATATATCATTTCTTTGTTTCTTAGCTAATTTGGTTCATACATCCATGCAAATCAGTAGGATCGTTATATTTTTTTGTGCATTTTAAATTCCCATGGGAATACAGCATGCTTTGTTTCAATGGTGATGCGTCTGTTTATGGTAATTACTGCATAATGCGAATCCTCTTTGATTATTAATATGATAAGTATCTTGGTGCTTTCAGATTTGTTTTGGTAAGCAGGAACAATGAAGTCATTGTTTGTGTACACTAAAGCAAATTACGAAGGTGGTTTGAGAGCAGCTGCGAGGTACCATGCAAATGAAGGCGTTTCGGTTAAATAAGTGTGAGAATTACGGCATTAAAAATTGCATGTCATCTACACTTAAGGATATAAGTTGCCAAAAAAAAAACAACTTTAGTGAATCTGTTGAGTTTCAATTGCTTTTTATTTTTGCCTAATTCTCATGCTTATTTGACCCAGCCTTGGACTTTGGTAAGTATCAGGGGCCGGTTGTATCAAAGGCGTTTAGCTTAAACGGTGGATAAGTCAAAAATATGAAACACGTTTCCATGTTGTATAAACAAACCAGCTGAAGTTATTTGACCTGAGAAGAACAATTATATATAAAACTAAATATTTATTCTATTTCAACTCATAATTTCGGTTCCGTACTAGGTGTAAAGCTGATTTTTAAATTTCACTTATCCACCGTTTAAGCTAAACGCCTTTGATACAACCGGCCCCAGGTTTATATTTACTCCGGAACAGTTAACACAACGAAAAGCCCATGCCCATTCAGCTAAGGTTTTACGTTTGAAAATTCAATCAAAAACTCAGTCTAAGTGGGTTTAAGTAGCTAGAGATAACGTAATTTATCTTTTTATTTTGCTTTTTTGTTTATAACGTAATTTATTAGCTAAATGTATGGACTGCGAGGGTGTGCGCCGTGTGTAAGTTGCATGGGATTAGGTTTATTAAAGGAATTAAAATTTTTGAAAGTATGCTTAAAAACCAAAATCTGTCGTCACTTCTAACAAAACAGTTAAGAGTAGGTTTCAACATCAACTAAATTGATCTATACTATTAACTAAGAAAAATGCGAATTAAGTTTTATATTTTGCAAGCAAATTTTAAATAGAATTCTCACCTGTTTTTATGTACGAGCTTTTTCTGTTTACGTTTGATCTAAAATATCCAAATAAATTGCATTTAAAATGCATACTTTACCGAAATTTTAACTCTTTTAATTTTCGAAATTGGGTGGCAGTCGGGGTGGTGGTGGTGCATGCGGGTTTATCAGCTGTGAGTGACTGTGCGATGGTGAGGAAAGTGAAGGTAACGAATGGAATGCAGGAGCTTAGAACTGAGGAAGACAGCTTAGAACTGAGGCAGGTAGGCAGTTGGTAGGATCAGCGGGGGGCACTTGACATTTTGGCTTTGGGAATCAAATTTGCATGCTAAGTACTTAAGTCACTAACGTTTGTTGTTTTAATTTGTTAGGTACGCGCGGCTGCTCTCTAGGGAAGATCAACTTAGCAATTGTATTAGCACTTGCAAAGTTGGTCTTCTCTTTGCCGGCTACCCCGGCCAGTTCTCCGAGTGCTACTTCCACCGTGAATAAGTAGAAGTACTTGTACTACATGTATAAGTACTTCTACTTAGGTGGAAGTGGCACTTGGGGAGCTGGTAGGGGGATTTTTTTTATTCAATTTCTCAATTCCCATGGGAATTGAATTTTTAATTAAAAAGGGGTCACAAGTAAATTTTGTAAACAATTTATTGAAAAAATTTGTAAAGATTACATACAATTTGAATAACAATAAAAAGAGATTAACTACCACACATTGTACTTATTAAAATAACAACAGAAGAAAACAGAACATGGCAGAGAGAACAATAACACAAGTGAATGAACAAAGTCCTAAAAAACTTGGGTCTTTTCAACGTAAGTAAATGTTTATACTTCAAAATATATTATAACAATGAAACAACTTGAAGTGATAAATTTTGAGAGTTTTGCAAAGGTTTACCCAGCATATAACGAGTTGTTTCACAATTACAAAGAAAAACATGTGGCTCAAAACATGCAACTGATAGAGATGACGAGAAGGCTTAACAAGTCTAAGTATAAAGGTTTTCAAAAGTTAGTCACATTTTTATAACCATATGTAACTACCCTGTCAACTCTCCCAGTGGGAAGAACCGGAGTACCCGGAGAAAACCCACGAGTTTTGGCGGAGCGTTGACCAACGCTTTTTCAAATACAGCCAGCCTCACAGAAGAAAGGTATTTTTGTCAAAAGAAAAATATCATTTTTAATCAATTGTGCTTTTATAAGTCAGAAAAAATACATGCACGAATTACCAACGAATTTTGATGGCTTTGAGACATGTAACGTGGGCACATAATTCTTCCTAAAAATACTTTTTTGTACTCGAAACAACCCTTCAAAACGTCGAAAAACAACGAAGAAACGATTTTTTTATAAATTCCAAATTGACCAAGCTGTAATGTTCGGAGCCACATTTTTCTTATTGCGTTTCTAACCTGACAATGTGAAATGCACTAAACATTGCTACCTTTATTTTTTTTAACAAAAAATTCAAAAATACATAGAATAAAAACCAAGCATTTTTAGAATATTGTGTGTAGCACGACATTTTTCAGAAACCAATCTCTTACACTTTTCTTTGCATAACAGTGCATGCGATCTATTTTTCGCAAAAAAATACAAAGAAAGTCTCAGACATCTCATTTTTCTGGTGGGCACAAGAACAGAAGCTTTTTGTTCAAATTGTGATAATTTGTTTGGGATAACTTTGGGCAAAATTCTATTTTTCATTGAAAACAGCCGAAAAATCAATGCTTTGGCTTTGCCCAGCAACTAATGAAGTCACTCGATAGTGAAGTTGCTTTATATACAATTGATAGTTTCAGTGTTAAAAAGACCAAAATAAAAGTAGAAATACATAACTTAGATTGATCTTGGATTGAAAAGTAAAAAATTTATTCGAAGAATCAATTTAAATTTAGTCTTTTTGGAAGGTACCATTGTCAGGTTAGGAACATATCTCTTTGAAGTATAAATTCATCTTTACTTACTTGTTGAAAAGACTATATTCAAGAGCCATGTAAACCTGTTTTCTTATATTATTATTACCACGCAAGTATTACAAAGTGGAATATTTGAAATGTAAACTTGAACTGAAGCAAAGGAAATGCACATACAAATTCAGAAATATTTCAATTGCCAAAATACAAATTCACCACAACCAAACAATATAAAAAGTTCCAGTAGGCAATATGTTGTAATTTTAATTAAGAAACTTATAAAGTAATAAATCATACAGGAAACACAAAAGAAATCATTTTCTCATCTTACAGAATCGGTATTTTCAAAATCACTTTGCTATAGATCTGATGTATAAAATTGACGAGTTTCACAAGCCATTTACAACATTCGCATCTGTGTATGTCAGATATCTCGCCTTCAGCTTGGGTTTGTATATCCGATACAACCCGGTCACTTGTATTGTAAATAGTACAAATCAAAATTGTTATCAAATCAAAGTCTCAAACTAATTTAAATTATTCTACTCCATATAATGCCAGACAGTTTTACTTTTTCTCAGGAAAGACCTTATGTTCAACAAGGTAAATTTGGCATGTTAATTAAGAAGTCTGTAAAATTTGAAATTGCATAGTATCAACTAAAAGCTTCATGTGACTTAAAACTTTTTCAAGTCGATGTAATACGAAGAACTCTGGTAAAGTATTTACTGTATCCAGGCATCAATAGAAAACTTTTAAAATTAAAAATTGTAGTTAGTAGAAAATCTGGCATACTGTCAATTTTTTTAGTCCAAGGAAACTTTTTTACTCTTAAATTCTTACATCCGCCACATCTTTTCTTTGCTAATAAAAAGAGCCCACAGAATTTATTTGGCAAGTTGTGGTTTTCTTTTTCATTTAAGATATGTAATTAATTGATAAAGTTAAAGAACAACTGCATCAGTTCATCTCAATTCCAAACAAGTTCCACTTTGTAAACAAAAGACAATATGCTAGCTTATTTTGTCCTTAATAAGTAGTTCATCTTAAAGTTTGAAAGTCAACATTCTAGTACAAAATCACAAAGTCTGTATCTAAGATAAATTACCAGTAGTATAAAATATTACAAAGTATTTTTTTAACTTTAAAGGGTCCAATATAACATTGAGAACTATTGTGATTTTCAAATGAACTTTCCAAACTTTCAAATGAACACTCAAAGCCAGCTTAAACAAAAGATGATTGAGATAGTAAACCAGGAAATAACATAGGTGTTGTAATTTTTTATCAAAAATATGATATAGTGCATATAACAGAAACATTTCAATTAAAAAGTAGAAATATATTTCCTGTGGTTAGTTTTAATTGCTACATATATTGAAATTTTAGTATAATAATGGATGTTTTTGTTTCTGGCAAAGTCACCTCAATCTCCTTATGTTTAACCAACATTACAAAGTCAAATAATGACAAACACCAATGATTAAACACAAATTTATATTTTAATGGGTAAAAATAAATATGTCCAAATTAGTATAATCATGCATATAGGTCTAGTAGGGTACCAATTTTTAGAAACAGAATTGTGTTGTTTAGAGGCATAACATATAAAATTGCTAGATTTGATATTTCAGTTTTTTAAGAAAGCCTTTTGTATGTGTTTTCATGAACTCTTGGGCCATAATTCAATTGATTTGAACCAAATAAGATTCTAACTTTGTTTTAAAACACAGTTCATCATTATTTGACTTTTTCTAAGATTAAAATGCTTCTGGAGCACATGAGATTCCACGGTATGTGTACCCACAAAATAATCGTCAAATTAGGTGAGAATGAAACCGTCATGTCCAAAATTATACTGTCCCAAATTGTCCCATATTCAATATTGTACATGCAATATTCCAATACCTTTAACAATTTCATTTTTCATAATCTGCCAGTTGTTGAGAGGAGGTTAAGCATTTTGTCGATCTACAAACAAATTTCAAAGAATTCTATTGAAGATAGATAACTGAAATGGTAAACAAACTGCAAAAGATAACAATGCAAGTGGTTGTGTAAAAACTAAAGACCACGTAAAGTCGGCCATTCTGTACAGTGTTTGGATTTGACAGTTTGACTTTTAATTGCCTCAAGAAAAGTCTAAAAGGCATTAAAAACATAACATTCCTTGTTCTTTTTTAACATCCCGACCTTGCACGACTCCCACATCCTGCTCCGTCTCCTCCTATCCACCTCCCACCCTCAAGGCCCTGTCACACGGTGCAATTTTTCTTGCACTTGTAACTGCTCCGTCTCCTTCTCTATCCACCTCTTACCCTTAAGGCCCTGTCACACGGTGCACTTTTCCTTGCATTCACCGTAGCAAAAAAGATGGCGACATGTCGATTTTACCAGAATGCATTGCAGGTATCAAGAAAGAATACGTGGGAAAAGATGACAAGAAGCAAAGCTACTGGATTGAAATTTTAACACAACTGTGAAAATAACCTATTGTCTTCTGTCTGTTCTTCAAAAGACGTTAATTTGCCTTTTTAAACAATTTCAGACTGCCATGCACTCTGGTAAAATCGACATTTGCCATCTTTTTTGCTACAGGGAAAATCTACTCTTAAGTAAATTTGTGACAAATGTTTGGTACGTTAAAAAACCCCAGCAAACTGTGATGGAAACTTGCATTTGCCAATTTTACATCTCCCAATAGTAGAATTGCATTTCAAGTTGCAAGAAAAATTGCATTGTGACAGGACCTTTATTCTCCAGTGTTCCCGCCAACCTGCTCCCACCATTAGATGGAAAGTCCTTTTTTCACTACATTTTAGTAATTAGGCTACCCCCCTCCTCTCACAAGTCTGTAATCGCCTGACGAAATCAATTGGTCGACAGTCCAAGGCATGTTTTGTAATCGAAATTCACAAAATTAAAATTAAATTGCCTTTTTTCAATAAATTTGAACCAGAACCAACTCTATACATAGAACTGTCTCAGCATACTTTCTTCGACAATCTCAACAATTCAAGACCTCATTCAGTTTCTATAGCGGATTTCATGGTATTATTATCGAACCAACTTCAACTGAAAACGGTAGCCTTAATCTTACATGCGACCATAGCCATGCTTGGAAAGCACAAATTTACAATACTCGAAAATTGTACTTATTTCCAGTCTGATCTCTCAAAAATCGATCTCTATGCACAATCTAAGTACTTTGCTACAAATAATGATAGAAAATAAAGCATATTACCTTAAAACAAAGTTAGGATGCATGAAAATTTAGAGGACTTTCAAGGAGCAAAATCTTCGAGCTAGAGAAAAATTTTGAAAAAATAGTATTCGGAAAATCTTCGAGCAGCGTCGGAAACCGACGAATTCCGAGGAACGCCGAAACTACCACTTTGTGTCGACATGCTCCGAGCAAGTTCCTTGTTCCTGATTCAGAAGAAGCTGCAGTATCACAGATCAGATATATACAGATAGGGAACTCGCACTCAATAACCTCAATTTTTGTGTCCCCGTGCTCACGTCATTCCACGCGCCACGCAAATTGCTCTGGCAAGTGTCGTTCGTCGTGTTTTCAGTCAAAAGCATAGGAAAAACGCCGTTCGAAAGTACAAAAATGAATATTTTTGCGAAGTTCCTTCACCGATCTTCATTTTGTATGTATGTAGATATTTCAGTAGAATTTGCGTTTGATTCTTGTGTAGAAATTTCTAAATTTCCTTAAAAGTAGGAATAAACCAGAAAATGACGGAAACACGCTCTCAAAACTTCACCGCGACACATCGCCACTGAGCTATACTATATATCTGGAGACTGCACTCCTTAATATTTTTGGTCAAAAAAGTGTAATCGAAAACATGGCGGATTGTGACGTAAAACGCGTCACCATTGAACTATAATAGATCTGGAACGATAAGTCAGGGGGGGAAATTGAAGCCGACTTTGTGTTCACTTTGCAGGTAGACCCAGTCCTTTTTAAGAATTTCGTGTAAAAAATATCATTTTTGTATCCGTAAAATTCTTTATTTAAATCTACTAACAGATCTCTAAGATTCAGAAATATTTAAACAATGACAGATGAATTTATATAATATGTTATAAAATTTGACAAAAATCGTACTACCACGGAAAAATGTTGAAGCAAAGGCGAAAATTACGAAAAATCCGCCAGATTTTGGCTACTTTTTCTGAGTTTTTGAAAGTTCAAGTAAGAACCAAGACGTGAAACCACAGGAAATATTTAACTCCATGCAAAATACATCCGTGTGTGAAGTTTTAGGAAGATGGGACGTTTTAGGTTCGAAAAAAATGCATTTAAAAAACATTGTTTACGAAAAACGCATGAAAAACGTCAATTTCTTCATGTTTTAAAAGGGTTAAAGCAAGGATTAAAAGTTCAGAATAAAGAGGAGTACCTGGCGTTCACTGCAAAATAAGTTTGGGACTGTCTAAAGGTTTCATTATATATTTTTTTTGAGCTCAAGAGCAAAGTTTTCTTTGACACGTACAAACATTTGTAATTTTTTAAAAATATTAAAGTCAAAATGCTCACTTTTTGCTGCAGATAGGTGTAAGATAGTTGGAACTAAACAGGAAACCTGGTCTGAATCCAAAATAATGATGTCTTTCGACAAAAACAGTGTATTTCTTGCCAATTTTTGCTCGAAAACAAAAATTCTCACTCCTCGAAAACCAAATCCGACCTCTCCCCAGTCTTTTTGAATGTTGATTTTCCAGCGCGCCGGCTTCAGCCAATCATAGGTTTAAAACACTGAAGTTATCGTTCCAGATCTATTATAGTTCAATGCGCGTCACTGGTCCCTATTTTTTTCGGATAATCGCTGACCAATAGGGGCTCAATGGATAGTGGGCTCGATTTTCACCCCCCCTGATTTGATGAAAAATAAAAAAATCCAAAAATCAGATCCGATCAAGATCCCACAAGCAAACCACAAGTGTTGTAAGTATTTTTTAAAATTTTATATTGAATTAAGGACTGTTTGAGTTTTAATGTACTATATGTTTTGCATTAACTCTCTGGCATATTCTCTGGCATTAACTAGAGGTTTTGAAAAAAAAGAGCTTATTTATAACATTTTTTGCTTATTAAAAATTACGAAGCGACTGTTTCTATTAATGCCGAAATTTAAATAGTTTTTACCGACCCTCACTGATAACTCAACATCGTTTTAAAACTTTTTTATTATATTTTGTCTATGATGACAAAAGTAATTTTGAAGAAGATACACAAAGCGAAGGAAAAAAGAAATTGTTTTTAAAAAATGCTCATTGTTCTTGTTTTATCATTAAACAATATGCTCGTACATAATAATATTATATTTTTTCTATTGCTCAAATAAAAAACTTTAACGGAAAATTTTGTGGTTTTTTTAGTGACAGATAGCAAACGAGAGAAAAAAAGGTGAGATTTTTTTACATGTACGAAACCTTTACAAATGTGCTTACATACATACCTGTCAAATAAATTAAATGTCAATATATCATCACAGTCTGTCATTCTTTAGCAGACAAACAGGACGAAATGAATGAAGGTGTTTCATCTACAGTATGTTTCATGATCTGAGTTTTATAAAACAGTTATGTTATCTGTAGTCTGTTTATATCATACTGTACTTGCACGACTATCTATCTATCTTATTTACCAAGTATTTTTTTGTAATTTGTAGATGAAGAAAACTATGAAGGGGGAAATGGTAAAAATTATACATTTTCTTTTCTATTGACTATTATTGTAATGCTCATGTCAAATATTCTTGAATTTCCTGATTTTCTATTATCAGGTGTGGAAATTTTTTTTCCTTTCTGGGACCATAGATCTGATATCAAAAAATTTCTGCAAACTGAAATTGCTTATACAAAAAAAACAACAACATTGAGTCAATCAGTTTTAGCCGCTATTTAGCCAAATGCAATTAATTTATGACAATCATTTAGAAATATTTTATGCAACTATATTGGCTCTCAAATCTCTCATGATTACCCTGTCTCATGTAATTATATGAGAGATGTTCAGATGATTTTGTTTGATGTTTGCCATACAGATTACAGAATTTCATTATGTACATTTTCTCCTTACATTGGACCAGCAAAAACTTTCTGCTTTCAACTGATGCAGAAACTAGTGGAGTACAACATAAAAAATATTGTGAGGAAACTTTTGTACAAATCATTTACATATTTATCAAAATTTGTTTCACCTAAACTTTTTTATAGAATGTAAACTTGAAATATTTTCTGGGAACCCCAAAATTTTCTGGGACCAATGGTCCCATGGTCCGATATATTTTCTACCTCTGTCTATTATTATGGGTGGTTATTTATTAAAAATTGATCTTTTGTTCACTTAATTGAAGGTAGTTATCTGTAGTCTGTTTATTACTTGAATGCATGTATCTTATTTTCCAAGTATTATTTTGTAATTTGTAGATGATGAAAACTATGAAGGAGGAAATTATAAAAATTATACACTTTCTTTTCTAATACACTTACCAAATGGTAGTTAGGGTTAGGTTTCCAACAAATTCTTGAATTTGATGATTTGTTAATCTTTACATTATTGTATTTTTTAATTAAAAATTGGTCTTTTTGTTCATTGCTTAATAATTATCTGTTATCATTTGTAGATGAAGAAAACTATGAAGGAGGAAATGGTAAAAATTATAGACTTTCTTTTCTATTGACTATTATTGTAATGCACATACCTAAGTCCTAATGGTAATAAGGGTAAGGTTACCACACATTCTTGAATTTCTTGATTTGCTAATCTTTATATTATTGTAATTTTTTTTAATTAAAAATTGATCTTTTTATTTATTCCCATACAAGAAGTTGACCAGCCTTCAGGGAAGGTTAAAGGTATGGTAATAGTAATTGTAGGTTGAATTGAGTTACAGTGTATTAACAGGGGCGTAGCCAGGGCCCTGACTTTGGGGGAGGGGGGGGGGCTCATTTAAGGGGTGTTGGGCAACATCCCCACTGGGGAAATTTAAAATTCTATATAGGGTTTCTGAAAAATAGGGGTTCCCCCACTCCGGGAGTTTGGGCAAGAAGAATTTACGAGACCATCAAGTTGATAGAAAATAGAAATGACTTTTTTAGTAATTCTTTATTTGCCTTAGATTGGAAATGGAATAATTGCTTAATTTGGCAATAAATTCCAAAACTGGTCCTTCTTTCACTATCAGATAGCCCCCCCCCCCAACAACACTTTTCTACCCGGATTTCAATGTTTTGAAAAAATGGTTTCTTGGACGATTTGGGGGGGGGGGCGGTCGCCCTGAGTGTATATTGGTATAAAATGTGCAAATACAATTAACAATAAATAGATACGATTGACTTCCTTTTTAATTAGGGTGTTGTTAGAAATGTGGCCTAAAAGGCCACCAAATTAACAACTGCAAAGCAAGTATGTACAAAAATAAAATAATTTCCATATACTGTGCTATGTCTATTAAATTTTAAATTATGATTTACAGGAATGATATGCTGGCTCTGCCGAGAAAAGGGGCACACAAGATTGGTGTGCCTCTTGCACAAAAGAAAAGGTGAACAGGGCAAAAAAAATCCAACATTTTTAATAATTTTACTAATATTACACTTAATAACTAATTTTAATGAGTGTATATTTTGTTAATAACTTTAATAATAATTTAATGTTGAATATCGTAATGTATTTGTTTTAATTGTTTAATAAATAAATAACATTTTTTTGATGAATTATTCTATAAACTGAAATGCAAGGGACTGGTCATAAAGTTGTTTTTTTTGGGGGGGGGGGGGGAATTGAGGGCTGGGTCAATAGGGTCATGAATTTTTTAAGTCACAATAGGGCTGGGTCATGAATATTTTAAGGTATACTAGGGGGGCATTATAATTTCCAGTGCCAAATAGGGGGTGGGTCATGTATATATGTACAAATATCAGGGGTAGGACACACAAAATTAGCCTTTTAATAATTAAATTCTTATAGCCCACCCCCACCCCCCTACACATTATGACAAGTCCCTAATCAGTATATATATTTTTTCACTTTAAGCAACTTGTCTTACCTCAATTTTATGGGTGAACTTAGTCTCCGTGCACTAGATATGTGTTATCTCTGGCTCCAGAGAGCATAAACATCAAATTTACCATAATAAAAAAGATGGCACTACTCTGTTACATATTTTACCAGAATGCATCGTGGTCCAAAATCTTTTAAAAAGCAAATTAATGACAGAAGATAGTGGGTTATTTTCTTACTTATGCCAAAATTTCTGTCAATTAGCTTTGTCACCTTTTTTCAGCATTATTTATATTTGATGCTCCTAATGCATTCTGGTAAAATATACATCATTATGGTCAATTGTAATTAAATACCAGAGCTAACTTACTCGCGACAACTAGTAAACAGATTTATTGTACATATTAGGAAAATCTACTTGCTAACTTCCTTCATTTATCTGCCATAATTTTTCTATATTATGACAGTGTTGGACACACAACCCCAAATTATTAAGACAATGTTGACACTGTTAACTGTGTTAGATGCATAATGCATATACAATAAGCAAAATATGTCTTAATTGTTCTGACAACTTTCCTTGGTTCCGCTGTTCATTGCACACTATGTTTTAAATCATGACCGTACCAGCGAGCCATCTCTGTAATCAGTAACATAATATATTAAGTAAAATAACCAGCATTTCCTGTGATTCCAATGATATAGTATAGTGCTTTAGACACACTATTTCAAATAATACAATAGCTCAATACTTTCTTGGTCTACACGTATATGCCAATGACATTCCAGTGGATCCATAAACCATCTGCGATATCTTCCTGGAATTAGAAAACGTCAATAAATTTACCATTTTAATTCACTGTTATAAATATGTACATTATGTTATATATAAAACACAATATTGGTGAATGTCTTGCTATTTATCCACTGCATCACTGATGGATAATGAGTGCCTAGGTATTCAGGGGCTTCAATTTGCCAAAGCCAGCCTCCGGAAGGCACTACTCTCAAATTGCCTGGCTTGTGAGGTATGTTTCCTGCTAGCCAACCAGGAGCCCCACACCAGGCACAAGAAACTGTAACATTGACTGGGTTAGTGTAAGGGAAAAAATAAATTAAAGAAACAAAAACCAACACCCCAGCCTGGCTAGATTTCTAAACCATGCATCAGGTTGCTGAAGTACTACCACTATGTGCATGCTGGTATGCTAGAAATCATACACTAACCATAACAAGTGATCTCCACATTATAAGTTGTATTGTCAGTACTGACATCACATTCAATAATATATCATATGTACTCATATACTTTAAGAGAGAGGAATAGCAACTCAAAATATGCTCAAATTCCAATCATAAGTAACCTGGCAGGTACTTTTCATTGGGAAGATTATTGTATATAACTCCATTAGTTTTGTATAAAAACACGTAAAAATGCAAAATAATGTAAAACACTTCAAGCTAATCTATGTTGGTATAAGCATAATGTTTGGGTGAAAAATACTGACCTGAGAATGCACTTCAAATATTGTTGGTGTCGCTTGCTCGCTATGAAGTTCAGGATTTTCAAATATCGTTGGCACAGCATTTGATTTCAGTACTGCTTTCTCGCCATGCAGCCCACAATAGTCAGCACTGAAATGCTCCGAACAAACTCGGCTGTCTTGCACAGGAACAATTTCTACTGGTGAACAGCTGTTTATTCCTTGAACCCATTTCCCGTGCAGTTCTGGATTTTTTATTTTATCTGGAAAACTGTAATTGGATCAAAAAACAATTGTCTGTAAATTTTATAAAGCATGTCGACGTCGTGTGTATGAAATCGGCTTCCGGTTGAGAAGCACTGTAAATCATTAACTAAACTTTCGCGAAAACAGCTCAGCTTTTGAAAGTGTCACAGCCAAAGGCAAGCTGTAAGTTTTTTGCATTATAGCAAGTAAATTTCGCTTGTATTTGTCGGGCCTGTTCCTAATAATTTCAAACTTAAAAGCAAAAACAAGCTTGTATAGAATCACGAAAAACAAACATCGCCTTACCACATATTCAGCTGAAAAAATACAGCAAAAGTTTTGATCTCGTCAAAACATGGCGAGATGCAAAACAACTGAGTGACGAACATTTCGCGTATAAAAGAAATGCGTATAACTATAGCACAAATTAAATATTGAGGAAAACTTACCGGTGAAAAGATATTCCTTTTCTCTTTCGAGAGTTCTTGCACCAAAAAACGGAACAAGGACGAGGCATGTCTTATTAAAACAAAGTCAATCGCAGTTTAAAAAATTTCAACAAGGACCAGAAAATTTTGTTGAAAATTTAGGCAATGATCCAGGCGGAACAGGGGGGGAGGAAAATTTTGGACTGTTTTTCTGGTCTGCGATCATCCGAAAAAAATAGGGACCAGTGACGCGTTTTACGTCACAATCCGCCATGTTTTCGATTACACTTTTTGGACGGGAATGCGGTCTCCAGATATATAGTATAGCTCAGTGCACATCGCTGGAATTTGTCGTTTTAAAGCATTTTGCATGAGAATCTTTGCACGTAAAACCTTCTTGCGGTTTAGATGTTCTAGCATGCACGTTTAAATGCGTGTTTTGTTGACACATTTTGCTAGAAATTGAGTTTAAACGCCGTGTTTAGGTCGGCTCACGCGGTTTGTGCCAGCGGTATCACCCATGAGCGCTGCACCGACTTCTGACACGGAAAAAAAAAAAAAAAAAAAAAAAACAGAAACGGGGCGAATTTAAAACTCCGCCTCGCCTACGGCAGGCGGAGTAAAAATGACGCCTTGGGTGCTCAACAGCAGGTGCAAATGATGGAATATTAATTTGAAATAACATGAAGTATTGCACATTTTCCATATTTTTGTACAATATGGCTTCCGCTCCAAGTGCAGGGAGTAATAAACAGCGAATTTTAAACTTTAATGTTGGTGTTTTGGGACATATCGACAGCGGGAAAACATCTTTATCGAAAGCTTTAAGCACGACTGCATCGACTGCTTCGTTTGATAAGAATCCCCAGAGCAAGGAACGAGGGATAACATTGGATCTTGGCTTCAGTTCCTTTGCTGTCCCCTTGCCGGAACACTTGAAGGCACAACCATATGATGTGCTACAATTCACTCTCGTTGATTGTCCTGGACATGCCTCTTTAATCAAGACGATTATAGGTAGAGGATTTGGAGCAAAGCCTGAAGATGACCTGAGTTGAATCCTGGGGTGTCAGGGGGGGGGGGGGGGGTGTTACACCTTAGATATAATTAATTAGAGAATATGGCTTTAGAAAAAAAGGCACCTTAGCTTCCACAAAAATTGTCACCACCCCCTAAAGGGGTGTGTCAGGGAGGGGGGAGGGAGGTGACACATTAGGGATCTTCTTCAAAAAGGGCACTTTTAGTCCTATGGGGGGGGGGGGCATGTACTTTTGTGTACCCCCAGTTCAAACATCCCTGATGACAACTGTTCTTCTAACTTTCAAGGTGGAGCTCAAATTATTGATCTTATGATCCTGGTGGTGGACATCAACAAAGGAATACAAACGCAGACGGCAGAGTGCCTTGTCATTGGTCAGATCACCTGTGATAAAATGATTGTCATTCTTAATAAAATTGACCTTATACCAGAGGCAAAACGAGAACATCAGATTGAAAAGGTAATTAACTTGTTAGAACTTGAAATGAACTTGCAGCAAGCCTGTGGATGACAAGTTTTGACAATCAACTTATAACAAGTCTGTTGACAACTTGCCACTGATCTGTTGCAACTTGTACTCTTCTTAAAATCTACTTAATTCCACTTTGTTCTGGTCCATTTTCTTACAGATGAAAAAAAGATTGACAAAAACCTTGGAAAGTACAAAATTTGCCGGCTCTTCCATAATTGCAGTTGCTGCAAAACCTGACAAGCCAGACGAAGGCCTTACAGAACCACTTGGTATGAAAGAAATGTCAGCATTATTGACAGCACAAGCATATGTTCCGAAGCGAAACAACAGCGGTCCTTTCCTGTTTGCTGTCGACCATTGCTTTTCAGTTCGGGGACAGGGTACAGTCATGACTGGAACCGTTTTGCAAGGTAGCATTGCGGTCAACGATAGTGTCGAGATTCCATCTATGAAAGTTGTTAAAAAGGTCAAGTCGATGCAGATGTTTCGACAGCCAGTCACCAAGTTGAGCCAAGGTGATCGTGCAGGAATATGTGTAACACAGTTTGATCCAAAGCTTTTGGAGCGAGGGCTGGTATGTCAACCATCTAGCATACCAACTATTTTTGCCGGAATTATCCGTGTGGAAAAAATCCAGTACTACAAAGGGCAGGTCCTGTCTAAAGCCAAGTTTCATATCACAGTAGGGCATGAGACTGTCATGGGAAAAGCACAATTTTTTGGGCTACCTGTATCGGCAGATGTGTCGCAGAATGCACATGGCTTTGATTTTGCCCAAGAGTATGTATTTCAAGAAGAATTACATGTCCCATCTAAAGAAAACGAGAAAGAAAGTGCTGATAACATGGAGATAGCTGTGAACTTAAAGCATCAATATGCAGTTTTGGAGCTTGAGAAACCAGTCACATGCCCAAATTCAAGCCTTGTGATTGGCTCTCGTCTCGATACAGATATCCATTTAAACACTTGTCGACTTGCATTTCATGGAAAGTTTCTGGAAGTGTTAACAGACAAGAATTATGTGGAAACCAGCTTGCCAAAGTTAAGAATTTTCAAAATGAAAAGTCGGGTTGGAGAAGTGGAGAGAGCAGTAGATGAGTACTCCTTGGTTGGCAGAGGACTCTTCAAAAAAGAAACTGATATATCTCTGTTTTCTAACCTTAAAGTGAGGCTTACTACTGGTGAAGCAGGCATGATTGAGGGTGGCTTCGGGCAAAGTGGGAAGTTTAAAGTTCGGATTCCCGCGGGCTTATCCTCTGAGAGTCTTAGCCAGATGACTGCAGGTCAACGAAAGAAGGGTAAGGGGAAAGTCGTGGCTGTTGAAGAAATCGGCGAGAAGGTGAAAATTATTTTGGATTTTAAAAGGTACATTTTTGATCCTGAGAAGAAAATGATTCAGACATAGACAATGTAAAGAATAACAATTATCAAAATATGTGAATTGTTGAGCTGATTGCAGCAATAATAAAGTCAAATGATTAAATAAATTAAAAATGTAATTTATTAATATAATTATTAATAATTTACAATTTTAATTATTAATAATTAAATAAAGCATTTTGATCTTCAAAACAGTATGTGTTAGAATGTTACTTGAATCAGTTGAATGTACTAGTTGACTAATTAACGTACAAAATATTTTATATATTACTTTTTAAAATAAATTCCTGAGCAAGTGGATTCGGCTATGTTTAGATAAAGTATTTGTCTGATATACGTCGCACCGCTAGCCAGCTAATTAACCGTGCCTGCTGGCTCGCATTTCTAAGAAAACTGCCAGAAGAGATTCTTTTTTCTGTAATTTAAAAATAAACAGGAACAATTCTTAACTAAATGGACGGATTCTCGCTTGTTGGTGGTTTGGGGAGTTTGGTAGTAGCCGGGCTTTGTTATTCAGCTTATAGAAGCGTTAGAGATATAGCCAGTCACTTGAAGGTATCCGTGCATATTTAGTCAAAAAATTTGATGTATTGATTGATTTCTATCGGTATTCTTCCGAAATAGCCATGTACAAATGACATTGTTCTTCCGAAATAGCCATGTACAAATGACATCGTTCTTTCACTTGTAGCATGTTGGCCTGTTGATAATCTGCCCATGTCTCTTTTTGTATCTTCTTGACAAATATGCTATATAGTCTAGAAATTTAATTTGATCCCCCCCCCCCAGCATTGCTGACATATTAGAGACATTTTTGATAGCACAGATTTTATTCGGAAAGAATCAAAGCATTGCAGTTGGTGTCATCTCTTTTTTAAAATCACAAACAGCAGTCCAGGAAGTCTTGTGTAAAAACAGCTGTCATCTACTACGGCTTGCTTCAATTTCAGTTGATGCCAGCGTTGACAAAAATGTTGCTATCTTAAGCTCTTTATTTTCCCGGCAGTAGCCAGTTGGCCAAATTTAAGAATCTTGGTTTGTGCAAAATTCTCCAGGGTGTATTCCATGTAAACTACATTAAAGATATGCCAATATTTACTATAATTACTATTTTGATTTGTTAAATCCATGCCGAAGATCATTGAGTGCATGGAATGCAGTCTGGAAAATTCTTGGTTTTCACTGATTTTTAACAACCTTGCACATTGCTGCAAACAATAAAGTCATATTTTCACTAATCTTTTTCCAACAGCAAACAGAACATGTAGATGTAGGTAAAGAATTATTTGAGAAGATCAAGACTGCACCTAATCATACCTTGGAGTATATTGCAATACGAGGCGACGCTAAAGCCATTGAGTCTACCTTGCCCAGTAGCAATGTTCCATCCGCAAAACTCTTAATTCATATGACAACTATATATGAGCATAAAGCGCAATGGATTCAAAATTCAAAGTTGTGGTAAGTTAAGATCAAAACTTGTTATCCACAGGCTTGCTGCGAGGATATGACAAGTTGTGACAAGCCTGATTTTAGCTTGTTGCGACTTGATGAAATTGACAAATTTGTAGCAACTGTGAGTTCAAGCCAGTAAAATTGACAACTTGTGTTTTAGGCTGTGTATCACAGATGCCATATTAGATGAATTTGACAAAGGATTAAATTCTTTTTTACGAAATTAAATTTCATACAATATGGTCAACACACCATCTATAAAATGATTTTTTTCTTATTTTAGGCATGATGTGAAGCGTACAATTAGTACAGTTATTAATGATGTTCCATTTTCTTTGAACTCTGCACGATCCAGTCACAGAGTCGTCGTTGATGAACCTCTGTCGGCATCAGGCTTAGAATATACTAGAATCTATGATAAATATGAACCGTTAAACTCCATGTCTGTTCCGGCAAACCTCTTACAATGGGTTAGTGGCGATATGACAAAAGGAATTCAAACTATTGAAGACGGCTTAATGGAAGGATCTACTCTTACAGCTGTTGGAAAAGTTACATTACGAGGTGGTACCATAAAAATAAAACAACCTGATACATACGAATTTATTCTAAGTAAACAACCATTTGACAGTATTATTCGAGAGAAGACTAGATCCGCTCGGCAATGGAAATATGTTACAATAGGCTTTGCAGTTGCTGGAGGTGTCTTCCTTATGATTTGGGCATATAAAAAATGGCGGCAAGCAAGATCTGAACGAGTTCCGTTGGATAGGTTTACCCGAATTCATTTCAATGAAAGATTGGAGCAGAACCTGGCATCAGCAGACGAGGAACAGTCTTGTGTGATCTGCTTGACACGGCGTCGGAATGTCGTCATTTTGGATTGTGGACATATCTGTGTTTGCAGGGCATGTGCAATGCAACTGGATACATGCCCTATCTGCAGAGCAGAAATTATAAGGCTTGTGCCAACTTATCAGAGTTGACACACTGTAATTGGCTAACTAGAGTCAATTATTGAAGATATTGAAAATGTAAGAATTTGATTACCTTTTAATAACAAAAATATTAACAAATTTTTCGGCTCTTTTTTTCTGATTGAGTTTCAAATTTAAATTTCACTACCCAAGCTCAAATTTCAAAGGATGGTAATGTGGTTGGTAATACACTATTTTACAATCCACAAAATCAAATTCTAATCCAATCCCTAAACGCAGCTAACCCTTGACAGTCATGGCTAAGGTTTTGGTTAGTAATAGGATTAAGGGATTAATTATTAGATTATGATTTGGTTTTGTTTGTTGTATTGATGTGTGATTTGAGATTGGAATAGGTTAGGGTTATGAGAGTCGAGAGATTGATAGATAGAATTTTTTATTTATACACGCTGACCTCGTCAACCGAAGCTGATTTCCGGGGGGGGGGGGGACTAAAAGTGAATCTAAAGTTTACTGGTGCAAGAAAGTGATATTAGAACTATTTACAAGGAAGTGTACCATGCCAAAATAACAACTACAAACATATTAGTGAAAGAAGTTGGTGGACAATTTACATTATTTACAATAATTGTTGAGGAACCACTTAATTGTGTGAGCAGCGAAAGGAAGAAGTTGATTTGCTTTCCCTGATATCTTTTTCGTACATGAAACTATTCTTCACATTGTCTGTACGAGACTTTGGTAAACATAGACTACTTGATATATTTCGAAGATGATACTCTGTCTGGTCACTTTTATATGAAAGTAATTTAATGAGAAATTAAGGACCCATTTTATTTAATATTGTATACATTGTTTTTCCTTTAGCCTTCTTCCTTAGGGACTGGTCATAAACTATAGGGGGGGGGGGGGGGGCTATAAAAATTTAATTATTGAAAAGCTAATTTTGTGTGGCCCACCCTTGATTTTCCCTCAAAATATATATGACCCACCCCTTATTTGGCACTAGAAATCCTTAAATATCCCCCCAGTATATCCTTAAGATTTTCATGACCCACCCCTATTTGTGACTTGAAAAATTCATGACCCACCCCTCAATTTCCATAGCCCACCCCCGCCCTATACTTTATGACCAGTCCCTTACGATTTTGAGTGGTTCCCAACCCAATGCACGCAAGGCAGTTGTATGATTTACGTCATTGGTCATGTTCAGTATAATTCTAGCAGCTATATTTTGTAGTTTTTGAGATCGTTGTGATTGTGTTTCAACCGAAACATCCCATACTTCACAGCAATAATGGAAGTAAGGGTGGACAAGAGCGTTATATACGCAAATAAGTTCTTTGTTAACATATGGTTTGACGCGACGGATAGCAGAGATCCAACCACCAGTGTTTTTGCAAATATTTTTAGTATCACTCTTCCAAGATAAATGCTGGTCAATTTAATTAACCCCAAGAGTTTTGCATTCATAAACTTGTTCAATTTGTTCATTTTCAATGTGAACATCCAGACGAGGATCAGAGATCCTTTTTATCATTTGTTTTGAACCAATTAAAATAAATTCAATTTTGGTAAGATTAAGGCTAAGTTTGTTAGCAACTAACCATTTTCTAAGATTTTCTAAATGAGAATTTACTGCAGCCTGGACGTCATGTATGGAATCACGTACAGCTGTCAGATTTGTGTCGTCAGCAAACAAACAAGGTTCCGTTTTATTAAGACATTGAGGTAAATCGTTTATATATAGCAAAAAGAATAGCGGCTCCAAAATAGAGCCTTGAGGTACGCCACGTGTAATCAATCGCTCTGACGAAAGGGAGTTTTGTATTTGGCATCCCTGATTTCGATTTGTAAGATAAGATTCGAGTAAGGTTAGAGCTTGCCCTTTTATTCCGTACGGTTCCAATTTCCTTAATAGAATTCGATTATCAACCGAGTATCAAATGCTTTTTTAAATCAATTAAAACTGCTCAGTTGAGCATTTTTCTATCCAGATTCACATACCAATCATTAGTACAGTTTAGTAATGCAGTGGCTGTGGAGTAGAATTTTCGAAATCCAAATTGACAGTTACTGAGAAGCTCATGTTTTGTTAAACAGCTGTACAGTTGATCATACAGAATATACTGACATTGGCCTGTATCCTGGAATATTTCGCAGGCCATTTTTATATGGAGGTATTACTTTAGCTGTTTTCCATTCATCAGGAAAATATAGAGTAATAGATAGATTGAAAATAAGCGTCAGTGAATGTCAAATGGCAGGTGCAGCTAATTTAATAATTTTAGAAGAAATCTTGTCAATGCCAGTAGCTTTATTGCTTGAAAGCCCAAGAAAAAGCCGGTAGACATGACTGGCAACAACAGGTTTGAATGCAGAAAACACTGATTTAGGATGTTTTACATAGGCCTTCAAAATTGTAGTTTGAAGAATTAATTTTACTAGCCAAATCTGGACCAATGTTTGAGAAATAGTCATTAAATCCTTCTGCAATACCTCTGGAACTTGTTAAATAATTTCATTTAGGTTTAATTCATTTACTAATGTTGGTTTGCTTTGCCTGCCTAATAAGTGGTTGATGCTTTTCCAAGTTCTTTTGGGATCGAATTTTTGACCAGCTATCTTCGTGGAATAGTAATTTCTTTTGGCATTTTTTAATTTTATATTGACTTCATTTCAGCTTGTTTTATAATTTGACCAATTGTTTTCTAGCAATCTAGGTTAGTTAAAATGGCTTTTCTTTTTAACTTGTCCCTTTGCACTTTAAGTTTCTTAATATTGCTTGTAATCCATGGGACCTTTTTTGAACGGAGCCCCCCATGTCGAAGTGGAGCATGCTTATCTAGCACAACCAAAAGCATTCTTTCCCACATGTCCCACATGGCATTTGGATCATTCGCAAAAAAATACATATACTCCCATTTCTGTTTCGACAGTTCGACGATAATTTTTTCCTCATTAAAGTTTCTCATGTTTCTAATCTCAATAGTATTTTCTTGTTGTTTTTTTTATCACAGAAATTTTACTTATTGCAAATGCTAAACTTTGATTGCTTATGCCGGTGTGAATGACACCAGTTTAGATTTTTTCTGGGGTATGAGTAACAATATGGTCAATTAGGCCACAATTAGACTGCTTGTTGACGTAGTTATAGATTTCCCCTCTTTTGGGATATTCCCGTCCCGCTGATCTCACCCGTTTGCAGGTAAGGTGCACGTGTCATATGGCACGTGTGGCATCCATGTTGTGATCTATCGCCTGAGTGTGAACTGAAAATAACATTAATACGTGCAAAGTTAGTAATTGTAAACCTTTATGTATGAATTGCTGCAAGTTGTGCCTCGATAGTTTCGAAGCAGACGATCTAGATTTAATCAGCCGCGAAGTTCAGAGAGATTTAGAGGATATTGTGATATTTTCGCTAGACTCCCCTTTGACCGGCGACGACAAAATATGTAAATCGTGCTCGGAGCACATACACGCGAGGACACGACTTAAATCAATGCTTCGCAGCGCCGACGATCGCATCAGGGAAATTCACTACGGAGCAATGTTTAAACCATTTCGTCCGGAATATGTTGCAGGAAAAGGTTGGCAAGTGTCGCAAGTTGACAGGCATTTGCGAACGTTGTCTAATATAAAAGGCAAAAACGCAAGCTCGCTCGGACCTCGGGATTGTTATGCTAAACAAGGTCCTTCAAGCCGTGAAAGTACCGTTCCTAAAAATGAATTCGAACCTACAGACAAAGTGAAGACTGAGAGATTTGTGGAGCTTGAGTCAGAGTTATGGGAAGAAGTTAAACGCACTTCTAATAAGGAAAATGAGTGAGTATTTCTGCATTTTATATTTTTGAGAGGAAATAAATTTTGTGCGTCTTTTGGCGCCAAATACTGATCATTGGCGCGCCAAATCGCGCCTTGCACAGTGGGGAACTGGGACCCATAAGCAAAAATCCTAAATTTTGAAAAAGTGTTATTTTTTATGCCGATTTTTTCAATATTTGGTTAGTTATCGTATGTTTAGGTTGTGTTGTACTTAAAATAGTTGAATGTGCCAAGGAAAAAATAAATTTGGTTGAAAAAAGCCAAGGTGAAGGTTAAAAAAAGCGCCTGCTCCTGGAGAGGCTCGAACTCTCGACCTTCGCATTTCACGGCATTATTGGCGAGCCAAAGCCACGCCCATACTGCTTATAAGTACGACGCGCTAACCGACTGTGCCACAGGAGCTGGACGTCTAGCTTGGGTGAATTTATTGTATATACGACTACGCAAAAAGTGTGTAGGCAAGCACCCAAATTTCACGATTTATATACCAATATTTATGTATAACATTTTGTTCGCAAAATGTTCTGAAATTATCGAAGTAATTTTACTAGTACAACTTCACCTTTTCTTTCGTATTTTATTTTCATTATTATTGCCGGCACAGCTTGAAAGGAAATTTGAAAATTGTATAACTAAGTTTCTTACCACATTGGCCCTCACAAACCGACGTTAGCATTACATTTAGGCGAGAAATAATACATCACAGCCGAAATAAACATCTCATAGCTTTTAAGAGAGAAATTTGACGAGAACGTCTTCCGACATGACGCTGTTCAATTTGCTTTCCTGAGCAAAAAAGCGCGGGGGCCTTGTGTCAAGCACGTGACCTCTACAATAAAAACTAAGAAAAGCACAGAAATTTCTAAAACTAAAACAAAATTGACCAAGAGCATGTTGTTTGAAACTTGTTGGAAGGCATTGAAAAACGATGTCGTGGCTCGACAGTGGCTTGGGGGCCGAGTCGGATCTCTTATCGGTCGCTTTAGGGGAAAGCAACATTGATTTAAACTCACACGACGTTTTACCAGACATTGGAAAAAATGAAACTACGGGAAATAGTTCTGGCCTAGCTGGTGCTACATTGTCGCTTGAATCGACTACTACACCTAATGATCTGCTTAACTTGGCGTTTTTACTATCAAGTACGAACACACCGAACATACAAACAACAGACGACGATATATTAAGCTTTTTAGAACCTTTTAACGACTTTAAACCGGCAAGTCAGCACCCGGCTGTATTATTAAACCAAACGTCGAAAACCAAAGAGCCAGAGACTAGCCTACACTTGGGGGGTTTTAATACGACACCGTCGCGCACAAACACTAGTTTCTTTGCGGAGTCTACATTAAAAGACCTTCTCGCTACTGGTAACGAAACTTCGAGCAGCTTACCGAAGAAAGTTCCGAATGGATTAACAAACGTTTATAACAATAAGGAGCCGACAAGGAAGTATGTGACATTACATAACGTTTAATAAATTTTATTTTAAGCAGTTTCGTTAAAAATTTGGATTCTTTTATAAATATGGTAGGTATGAAGTTTTAGCAAGAAAATTCAGCTGATGCATCACGCAATGTCAAATGTCATAAATTCACATGTCATTCCTAGAATTTTTAATATACCAGTAATGATGTCATTTTCCCCCAAAATCGACCAAATTTTGTCAGCCAGTTTAACCAAACAAAGTAGTCACAAAGTGGTTTATAATGTTTCGGTGTAATTTGGTAGGCCAAAAATGGCCGAGGCACCATAGTTTATACTGATTTTGAAAAGCTCTAGCAATTTTATTTCTCATCTTGACACACTGGTTTGGTTTGTAGTTTCTTAGTACTTGCCAAATTTCTGTGAAGCTCATTTGCATTATGTGTTAAAGGCATGTTAATGACTTGACAATTATATGCTGACAAGTCAATGTTTTCATGACTTCCGCAACTGGAATGAATGCAGTCGGTCAGAGTTAGTGTATTATTCAGATATGAGTGAACCGTTGGAGAAAACATCAAGTAAAAGGTAGTGTTTCAGTTGTTATGTGAACATTGAAATTTGGCAAAGTGATGTTTAGGCAGAAGTATAATTATTATGATATAAATGAATATCACTGGATATTAAATTTGATGACTCGGCAATATTATTACCAAATGTTGTCTGAAAAATCGTAAGGAAATTGTCTATATGTTCCTAATGTAATCTATTTTAGTTTCTACCTAGTAAATAGTTCAATCATTACAAAAATCTTACTTTTGTGTACTCAAATTGGGCAATAAATGTGTACTTAAAGGCTTGCTCGATAGCTCACTTGATAGACTAGCAGTCTAAATAGTGTAAGATTTGAACTCAAATTGTGCTTGAGGCAACACATTTTTATACTTTTTAATTGGATAAGACTCGCTGTCACTGTTCTTGTCGACTTGTTAGCTTGTTAGCTCAATGGCTGATGTGGTTGTCTAGAAACCCAAAAATGCAAGTTGAGACAAACGTATATTAATACTGACATTTGCAATCTACCGTTAACTGTGACCAATCAAATGTTTTGTTTTATGTTTTATTTATATAACATTTGGGCACATAAATGTCTTGTTTTGTTATTACATGTTTTTTTTTGCTTATTTTCTCTTTACGTCATTTTAAATGAGCTGGATGACATTTTCCATGAAGTTTTTATCATACACCTGTATTACTAAATTGCATTGTTCTTATAAATCATATTATCCTAGTGTAAACTTCAACTATTTGGGTGAGTAAACATCAACAATTGTTACTATATGCAAAATGTGTTGTTTTCATATCTCTAAGGATGGTTCGGAAATACTTCTGTATTGTGTAAAAAAATTTGATGAATGTTATAATTGATGAGATGTTTTAAAAGTAGTCATGAAATCATCTGAATATGCCCACAATGTTTGGTTTAAGTCAAAGATTTCCATTTTCAATCATATTGCTGTATTTAGAGATGTTGTGTCGAAACTTTGGGCAACTGAAGATCTCAAGCTTAGTGACGTCACAGAGGTGGGACATTTGTAATATTATGATATCATTTTAATATTTCAGTTCCCAATTTACATGTTAGACTAATTAAAAAAGGAAAACTTTTGGAAAGAACAAAATGAAATTAATAAAATTACAACATGCTAAAATGTGTGGGAAACATAGCATCACAGAGTTAACACCATTTTTGAGCTGAAAATAACAATTTCTGCACATAATATAGACAAACTTTGCAGTACTCTATTTTCCACCCTTTACCGCACTTCACAATCAATTGCAAACTTTAACAACAAATTTTACAAATTTCGCTATGTTCTTTCTCTTAAATGCGATGATTGATTTATTTGTCTCTAAACTGATTAAAATTCAGTATAACATGCAAATTGTAGGTTCATTTGGTAAAAGCATCATAATTGCTAACATTATCTATGGACCACAAAATCTCTGATATGATTTTTCAGGGTCATCTGGAATCAAAAGATGATGATGAAGAAGTAGATGAAGACGATGAAGATCTAGGCTATTCAGACACATATGCCGAATACTGGCCAAGTAAATGTAAGTTATGTTAGTTTACTGTGTAGCTGAATCAAATCCTGGTCAGGACATTAGGCATTAGTATTGTACAATAAGTTTATTGTACAATAAGTTGTCCTGGTTTGTGTCTGAACTACCTGAAAACGATATCTCAATTGTGGTGGTCCTGTGTAGGTAGTATTTTACAATATGTCGTTGTTGTTTCTGAACTACCTGTAGTACCTGAAAACGATATCTCAAACGTGGTGTTCCAGTGTAGGTAGTATTCTACAATAAGCTGTTGTGGTTTATGTGTCTGAACTACCTGAAAAGATATCTCAAACATGGTGGTCCAGTGTAGGTAGTATTCTACAATAAGCTGTTGTGGTTTGCGTGTCTCAACTGCCTAAAAGAGATATCTCAATAGTGGTAGTCTAGTGTAGGTAGTATTCTACCATAAGCTGTGGTTTGTGTCAAAGGTTCTTCTCCCACAGTGTGTATCTACAATATTATTTATGTTGATTTCTCAGTGAGAATTGGGAAAAGACATCCTGACTCAGTTGTAGAAACCAGGTGAGTCAATCAGTTTAATTTTGTACTGTACAATTTCATTTAAACACCAAATCATTATATTTCCTGTGTTACTCTGAGTTTATATCCACACTTAGCAAGCTCTGAAATAAATATACCTGACTGAAGTGGAAACTGAACTCACAACTTGCTAACCAGTCTACATATGTCAGCACCACTGCGAACATCATTTAACCAGAATACCAATACCAAGACATATAAAAATTTATCATAATTCTGATACCTTTATTTTCAGCTCATTATCAAGTGTTGCACCACCTGATGTCTGGTACCGATTAGCAATTTCACAAGAAGTAATTGACAAGCACTTGTTATCGGCCCTTCAGCTCGAAGCGATTGTGTATGCTACTCAGAGACACGAGTCAATACTAGGGGATGGAACAAGAGCTGGATTTTTAATAGGTAACTGTCAGTAGCTGTTGACCATTTGCAGTTTGGGTAAATGCTATTAGAGCTGTTCAGTATACACAGTATTAGTATCAGATATATTCTTCAGATGGATAATCCTCCCATAATGTCATGTCATATCCAATGTGTTTTTTGTGAGATCAAAATAAGTAGCAATATCACATCTGACAGATGAGTCACCCAGATATTCATTGTTTAGGTGATGGGGCTGGTGTTGGAAAGGGTCGTACAGTAGCTGGTATGTGTACATTGTACCTTGTTCATCCTGTTAATCAACAATTACACCCCTGTTCACAGGATGTCTGTCAGCCCATGGAACTTATGTGAAGGCTTAAATATTTCATTTTTGCTTATGTATCATTTTTATGTTGTACTATGATGTAACAACATGAAAAAAAACAAAATGAACATCTCTTGCAATTACTTGAGATTATTTTGATCTAATAACAAGTAATGTTATTCAGAAAATACAATTTTTATGCTCTTTGTTCTTAAAAGCTTGTGTGTCCACTGGATAGTGATTTTTTCAACTGTGGCAGAAAAGTATAAAAAGCAGTGACACCAGACATATTTACCTCGCAAGAGATAACACTGAACTTTAATATGGATTTTACCAGTCACTGAACATGTTTAGAAAGTTTGAGAAAATCACTATTGAATAGTGCTGTTCACCTTTCGTACAACCAACCCCTGATGTTTAAAATTTAGGTATAATCAGCGAAAACTATACACTTGGGAGAAAGAGAGCTTTGTGGTTAGTATAAATCTTCGTTTTTAAAGAGTCAGTACGATTTCTTGAAAACATAACTTGTGAAAAAGTATTTCTTCCATAGTCATATTTTACCATCCTTGTTGTATCTTTACTTAGGCTGAGTGTGTCCAATGATTTGCAATATGATGCTATTCGGTAAGACCTTGCTCAGTTGTGAAATGTTTTAGTGAATTGAAAAGTATTGACGGTAAAATATTCTGTATTACGCTTGAAATCTGATACTATGCATGTTTTGAGCATTTTTAGTAAATTTTGAAGTATTGTAATTCCCTTGGAATCCATTAATTTTAATTTTTTGTGCGTAGGGATCTTCGTGATATCAAATGCAATGTCAATGTGCGTTCATTGAATAAGGTAAATGAATTTTGTGCAGCTATCCAGTATCAATAAAGTTAGTTTAGTTAAGCTTTCCTCCTGTAGTAACACTGGATCAATAAGAGATGATCCTTACTGAAGCTCTAGGAAGAACAGTTTAGAACTGATAGAGCTATCCAGTATAAATAAAGTTAGTTTAGTTTAGGTTTCCTCCTGTAGTAACTCTGAATCAATAAGATATGATCCTTACTGAAGCTCTAGGAAGAACAGTTCAGAACTGATAGAGCTATCCAGTATAAATAAAGTTAGTTTAGTTTAGATTTCCTCCTCAATAAGAGATCCTAGTTCCTGGACCTCCTGGGTGAATAGTTGTACGGAAGGTCATTAGACGTGAAAATTGATTTCCATTTTAAGTTCAAATACGATGCGAAATTGTCTTCGAAAGAAAATGGCAGCTTCAAAAAAGGAGTGCTCTTCGCTACGTATTCTTCGTTAATTGGCGAAAGTCAAGGAAAATCGAAGTATGGCACAAGGCTTAGTCAAATAGTTAAGTGGTGTGGATCAGATTTTGATGGAGTTGTATCCTTGTCAATTGTAAAATCTACTTCTCAGGAAGCCAATATTGTTTGGGTGAATACCAACCTAAAATGATTGGGATTTGTGATTGGACTTTTAAAACAAAAGTCATCCGTTCTTTAGAAAATCAATTTCTATAGATCATTGTCTTTTATTGTTATAACCAACGACCCACAGAGCTTTTTAGTATAGCTTGGTGGGGACCCTTTTGTTTACGCGACTATGTTTCCTGAGATGGGCGAACAGGGAAACATTAAATTGAAAGTAAAAACGTTTCCTCAATAATGTTTCCTGGTTAGCTTAGAGCTTGACTTCCAAGAGTAACGTTAGTAAGAAATATCTCAAATCTTTGTGCGATTGAAATATATGTTTAGGCTAATTTTCAGGCCACGATTTTCGCATACAATTATCATTCTGGGGTTCGTTGTGCGAAAAGGAAATGATGCTATCCACCGGATAGTGATTTTTGAACTGCTACAGAAAGGCATAAAAAGCAATGACAACAGGGATATTACACTCGCAAGAGACATTTCTATGCACTCGCAAGGCACATTTCTATGTATGTAAGCTCGATCACATACGTCAGAAGTAAGAATCGAGTATGTTTATCTTGTCGTACAGATGGGCCATAATGTTTATTCAAACCTTAAGTCAAAATTCAGATAATTCTTGATGAGTGTCACAAAGCGAAGAACCTTGTGCCAACCGGTTCATCCAAGCCAACCAAGACGGGTAAAACTGTGCTGGAACTGCAGGAGAAACTTCCCAAAGCACGGGTTGTGTACTGCAGTGCTACAGGTGAGATGCTGGTTTTGATAATGGTTGTGATGATGGTGGTGTTTTGGGAGTTTTTGATGGTGAAGAATGTGGTAATGTGGTGTAATATGGTGTGATCGTGAAGAATGTGGTAATATAATGTGGTATGGTGTGATGGTGAAGGTTGTGGTGGTGATGACTGTGGTGCTTGTAGTGCGTTCTGGTAATTTTGTGGTGTGGTTTTGCATTCTGGTGATGTTGTGGTGATGTTGATGACAAATGAAGGTTGTGGTAGTCTTTTTTGTAATGATTAAAGTTATTTCCTTCGTTGCTGTTCAGGTGCTTCTGAACCAAGAAACATGGCGTACATGTCTCGTCTCGGCATTTGGGGCAAGGGGACACCATTCAAGGAGTTTAGCGACTTTATTCAAGCTGTTGAGAGACGGTAAGCTAACAACACAAACGAATTTCTGACAGAATTTTTGGTTAGCTACACGCACTAATGTTTTGCTCTTTGATCGCAGTCCTTATTACATCGAAGAATGAAACATTCGTGCGTGTTAACATAACAATATGACCGAATTTTCACTCGTGATCACTGCTACTACCGCTTTCACAACTTTGAGTAGACATGGTTTAAGTGTAGCTTTGTCTTCACTCATGCTTCTCTCTATTCCAGTGGAGTTGGCGCGATGGAATTGGTTGCTATGGATATGAAAGTAAGTGGATTTGATTGTTACAATCGCGGAAAAAAATCTCAAGTGAAAACTGCAGGGCCGCCCAGGGGGGGGGGGGCAAAGGAGGCAATTTGTCCGGGCCCTAGGAGACCCCCACTGAAAATTTTGCCGTGGACCCCCAAAATTATCTGAGCGGTCCTGGTAAACTTACCCTTTATGTTCCAACTTTCATCTTCGTTTCACTGGAACTGAAGTGTTGAATTCAATTTCAGCTTCGTGGAATGTACATGGCCCGTCAACTTAGCTTCTCTGGTGTTACGTTCGATATCAAAGAAGTCCCGCTGAGCGACCAGTTTATTGAAATGTACAATGCTTCTGCATTGTTGGTATGTTACATCTCTCGTTTACCTAGCCAAGTTAAAGCAAGTTGTTTGACATCTTGCAACAGACTTGTTATTAACAAGCCGATACCAGGTTGCGTTCGTATGGCTTGCGACGGCTTGCTGATGCCAAGTTGTCCACAGACTTGTTGGAAGTTGATTGTCAGAACTTGTTATCCCCAGGCCTGCTGCAGGTGTTTTCAACAAGTTTGTAACAAGTCTGCAAATAACAAGTTGAAACACGCCTGATTTGTAACAGACTTGTTGCAACCTGATGAAATTGACCAATTTGTTTGCAACTTGTTCACAAGTTGTAACGAGCCGGGAAAATTAATAAATCACTTCAAGTACACGCCTCTATATATGTTTTTATAAAGTCATTTTCTTGTCAAGAACAACTCCTTCAAAAGTTGACAACTTCAGCCAATAGTTACACTACATAGAGTATTGGTTTTTATATTTCTCGTATTATCATTCTCCCAGTGGCAACAAGCCAGAGAAAAGTTCGAGATGGCCATCAGACTGGCAGGCGATGACTCATGTGTGGGGAAGAAACTATGGGCTCAGTTTTGGGCTGCGCACCAGGTAAACGCAGTATTCAAGCTTTTCAATGCCACTGTCTTGCGAAGCATGCCCCTAACCCCCCCCCCCCCCCCGTATTGCTTCTGTTTAGGGCACTGAACCTGCCCCTCTTTGGGGCTCGTTTTATTATAAAAAGGCATTGTATTTCTTTTTCGAATGTT
This sequence comes from Muricea muricata, assembly GCA_963855995.1. Taxonomy (NCBI): domain Eukaryota; kingdom Metazoa; phylum Cnidaria; class Anthozoa; order Malacalcyonacea; family Plexauridae; genus Muricea; species Muricea muricata. The sequence continues at coordinate 11,073,180 of OY979729.1, read as the reverse complement.
TCAAATATAATGTGTGTTTGATAACTGTTACCTTTTACGTACCATCTTTAGAGATTTTTTAAATACCTCTGCATTGCATCTAAAGTTGAAGCTGCTGTCGCAATTGCGAAGGAAGCGGTTTTGAACGAGAAGGTACGTGTTGAAATGAGGGCCATGTCACACGGTGCAATTTTTCTTGCAACTTGCAACGCAATTCTACTCTTAAGAGATGTAAATTTGTGACAAATGTTTGGTATGTTAAAAATATATTAGCAAACTGTGGTGGAAACTTGTATTTGACAATTTTGCATCTCCCAAGGGTATAATTGCACCGTGTGACAGGGCTTTAAGGGGATATTCTTTTTGAGGGGTGTACAGTTATTGACGTAAATCTTGCTTGTGTGAAAAAATGGCCATGAAAACTTTCAAGTTTGATTATATAATAAGGTTTCCTTATGTCCTCAGAACTAATAGCTGTTTTGGCGAGATTGCCCTTGTGGGAAAACTGAAGGAAAGAATAAACAACCAAAATGCCACAGACATGTTGCAAGTTGTCAATTTTACCGACTCGTTGCAACAACAATCTTATCAATTTCATCAGGTTGCAACAAGTCTGCTAAATCAGGCTTGTTGAAACTTGTCATTTGCAGACTTGTTACAACATGTATGTTGAAACAACTTGCAGCAAGCCTGTGGACAACTTGCAGCTGGTTTGTACTGAACAAGCTGTCGCAAACCGTGCGAACGCCTCCTGATATCAACCTGTTCTAACAAGTGGTTGCAATCGATGGCAACAGACTTGTTGCAACTTGCGGGTTTAGGCTGTGTAGATGAAAATCGCGAGTATTGATTGAAACCTGGAGTTATTTGTTGTTTTCACTCTTGTTTTCCAGTGTGTTGTCATCGGTCTCCAGTCCACAGGTGAAGCTCGTACCTTGGAGCAGCTGGGGGAGAATGGGGAACTCACCGAGTTTGTCTCCACTGCCAAGTATGTATCGTTTACGTTTACGACAATTCTTTCTGAAGATTTCTTTGTGTCATTTCTGTGTTTGTAATCTGCACACTTAAACGAGCACTCGAGTGACGTCAAACAACAAACCGCTAGAACTCTATGCGCCGACGGAAAATGGCGAAATGGCGGCCTTCTATATGCAAATTTTCATGGATGTTGCGCACAATATCTCGCTAACGAAACTGAATTAGGACAAAATATTTTACACACAAACTATTGGTGGTAAGGCCTTTCATGTAAACCTAAGTTGTATCGGGGGTGGAGTTCCCCTTTAAGATATCACGGAATTGAGTAAATTGCTAACGATCCAAACTGTCTTTTCAACAGAGGCGTGTTTCAAGCTCTCATAGACAAGCATTTTCCTGTGCCAAATTCCTATGGAAGATTGGTAAATGATTTTCCCAAGATTACTAACCAAGTTGGCAAGAAGCGTAAGGCTGGAAATTTTGGCCGAAATAAAGTCGAGAAGAAATTTCGAAAGGAAGATCTCTTTGGACATGGCGGCTGTAAGTATAAAATGACGGAAAACTATTGTGAGCCATTCTTCCAGTAGAGATTGTGTCTTATTAATCTACTGTAAGCACAGGAAGAACTTAAACTTGTTCTTCCTAGATGTCCAGTAGAAATCATCTCTCATTGACCAGTGCTGCCACAGGAGAAAACCTAAACTAAAATAACTTTATTTCTATTAGGTAGCTGTATCAGTTCTAAACTGCTTTTCCGTCCAGTAAGGATTATGCCGTATTAATTATTACTACAGGAAGAAGCCTGAACTAATTCTTGTGTCATAAACGTTCTTGTGTATGTTTTTAGTGAGCGGAGATGAAGTGGAATCAGGGCCTTCAGGCGGTGATGACGATGACAATATGTCGTTAGATAACAATATTACTGATGTATCTGCAAGAGATACTAACAGCGATGAAGATGATTACGTAGATGATTCAAACTCGGACTCCGATGAAGGTATCAATAATAGCGAGAAAAAATTGTTCAAGTGCTTATGAAACGAAATTTTCTCCGACAATTTTCTTATTGCATTGGAAAGATCATTTAAAATCACTGTATAACTTCTTTGATAGAATTTTTGTAACTGCCTTACTTTTCGAGATATTCAATTTTATTTTATTTGAAAATTACCTAACCAGTGACGTCATACTGCATAGTGAGCGACTGTTAGATTGCTTATTTTGTAGCATATAATGGTGGAAAATAACTAAAACTACACTAACATGTGTGGAAGCTATGTTTAACATCCAGACCTGGGCATTTAGGTGTTATATCTTGAGTACTTTTTAAATTAATTCAGCTTTTTTGAAAAGTGATTATGCAGTATGACGTCACTGGTTAGGTAATTTTCAAATCAAATAAAATTGAATATCTCGAAAAGTGAGGCAGTTACAAAAATTCTATCAAAGAAGTTATGCAGTGATTTTAACTGATCTTTCCAATGCAATACGAGAATTGTTGGAGAAAATTTCGTTTCATAAGCACTTTAAGGTTATAAAGTTAACAAAGGAATTCATAGTCGTGAAGGAGTCTTAATATGAGATAAAACACAAAATTTTTGACTCGATTTTCTCGGCTTGTACATCATCTATATTAAAAATTCTTTCGCAAACAAACTGACAAGATAGAATGGATCGTTTTTTAAGCCATTTAAAACACTTGTAGTTCGTTATTATGCGCTATAAGTTGCTCGGCTACGCCTTGCGTTTTATATCGCATAAAACACTCGTGGCTCGTGTTTTAAACAGTACACAAACACTTCGTAGATAGCTGGTTAAAACAAATTAAAGAGAAACCGAAGAAGAAACCGAAATCAATGAATGGCAGTCCTTTTGGACAAGATGAAACCAGTATGGATGCCCTTATTGCCGCTGGTCTGAGTGTAAGCACGTTGGCTTGGAATACACCGTCCAGTGCGCTGTCAACTGCGGTCAAAGCCACACCGATTGCTGAATCGTCCGGTACGTCATGTTGCATACATCATCAATCTGTACTGACAGGCTTTTCTGCTGATTTGTGAAGTTATGAGAAAATATGTAACGCCTGTGTTTTCACGAATTTGTTTCCTGCTTTTATGGCGTTTTTGCCAACAATATGGCAGTTTTTCCATATAATACGCTCGTTCGTAAAATTATTAAAAATAATATTCATATCTTTGTGCCACCGTGTAATATCCTATCTTACCATACCACACAACAGTATAAATTACCATACCGCGCAACATAACATACACAACCTTGTCATACTATACTACACCATGCCATACAGTACCAATCCAATAACATACCATGCCATATCAAACCAATAACATACCATGCCATACCAATAACGTGGCATACTATACTGCAACACACCGTACTATACCATACCATACTACACCACACAACCTTACCATACCATATTATATCTCCTGACCATATCTTACGATATACATTATCTTAGAATACCATATTTCTTCCTATACCGTATCTTACCTCAGCATACTCCGCATCATGTGATATCTCCAAAATTGTATTTCTTTGCTTTGCCAGGTTCTTCAACGAGCTTTGATGGTATTCTGGCAAAGCTGGAGGCGTCTAAGAAAGGCACCTATGAAAGTAATCAAAGTCTTCTAGATTACATCAAAACAACAGCTATACCAGCCGATCAATGTTTAGCTCTCACACCAACTGAACAGTGTCAGGTCATGAAGACTGAACTACTACATAAACTCGACTATCTTGCAAGTTACTTGCCAACTAATACATTGGATCAATTGATGGATGACCTAGGTGGTCCCGACCGTGTTGCAGAGGTAACGTTTGTTTATACTGGATAGCTCAATCAGTTCTAAACTGTTCTTCCTAGAGGTCCAGTAAGGATCATCTCTTATTGATCCAGTGTTACTGCAGGAGGAAACCTAAACTAACATTATTTTCACTGACTAGTTCTATCAGTTCTGAACTGTTGTGTGCGCTTGTGCTTAACAGATGACGGGGCGTAAAGGTCGCGTTGTAACAAGAGAAAATGGTTCAGTCCAATATGAACTTCGCAGCGAAAGAGATGTGCCTCTAGAACTGCTCAACATCGCCGAGAAAAAACGTTTCATGCAAGGAGAGAAGGTTAGAAGTGAAGCAGAGATTTGTAGTTACCAAGTCACCGCAAAGGTGTTATCTCTAAATCTCTTAAGTTGTATGAGAGTTGGCACGTAAGAGTTTGCATGGGAGTCAACTCTCATTTCCTGGTTAAATGAGAACGAGAGTTGTTGCATGAGAGTAGACAAATAGGAGTTTTTATGTGCGTTTTCCTGACTCTCATGTCCTGGTCAAACGACAACAAGAGTTGTATGACAGTTGATAAGAGTTGAGAACTGAGACTTTGTTTGAAAGTTTTCTCAACTCTAGTGTCCTGATCAAATGAAAACAAGAGTTGGTGAGAATTGGGCACTTTAATGTAACGACTCAGACTTAGACTGTCTGAGAATATTTTGAATCTGCTCGAAATGTATAAGAGTGCATGAAAGCTTACGACTTAGGATAATTCTGGGTATGAATAACTCTCTTCCTCGACGATAGACTCCATGTTGAATTGTGCTTACTTGACGTCCTTGATTTTTTGCGTTATAGAATATTGCAATAATTTCTGAGGCCGCAAGTTCTGGTATCTCGCTCCAAGCTGACCGCCGAGCAATGGTAATGTTTCGTAAAGTCAGGTTAACTATGTACGCAAGTAATATTTAGCTTACTGGGCTATTTTGTGGCGGCGGTATACAGTGTTTTCATTTGTACAGTGTGTCAAAATAGGCAGTTGTATTTTGCAAGGTCTTCTTTTTATTTTGTACTCTGAAGTAAGTATATAGTCACACAATATGATAGCACATCAGTCAATACGAGAAAACCCGACAATACGAGAAAACAATATGACAAGTTGATGGAACGCCATCAATAAGTTTTGTTTTTGTGTCGTTTTAGAATCAAAAACGTCGAGTCCACATCACCCTGGAATTACCATGGAGCGCTGATAAAGCTATTCAGCAGTTTGGTAAGTACATCGTGAATTGTGTTTCTTAATCATCCTCAGTAACTTTTGCGACAGATTGTTGAAAAATCCACACATCTAACAAAGCTGAATAAAACTAAAAAATAAAAAAAATTCCTGATTTTTTTCCAGGGAGAACTCATCGATCAAACCAAGTCAGTGCGCCGGAGTATTTGTTTCTTATTTCAAAATTGTCGGGCGAACAAAGATTTGCCTCTATCGTTGCCAAAAGATTAGAGAGTCTAGTAAGTGGAAAAATCTATCTTGTCGTGCTTTGCATGTATGTGCTTCCTTCATAAACGTGTCCACTGTGACCTGTAAGGACACGTAAGCACTATTAACACATGTTATAACCTTCTTACAAAAAGTCTTGTGCTAAATAAAGTATTTGTTGCCTTTCTCAGGGTGCGCTGACACATGGTGACAGACGGGCGACGGAGTCGCGAGACTTGAGCAAATACAACTTTGATAACAAGGTATCTCTCCCTGCTTCACATACTCCTCTTCATTTATACACTCCTCCCCCCTCCTACCATCCTCCCTCCATACCCCCGTCCCTGCATGCATTCTCTCTCCATACCCTTCTCTTTCCCACCGTCATCAGTGTATGGAGGAGCATTGGCCCTTCATACAGTTGATGTTTTTAAAATTCTTAATAATCTGAAAATAAATTCCAAGTAATGGACCACGAAAAGAACACAAGAGGAAATCAATCTCTATTGAAACTACCTAAGTCTAGGACAAAGTCTGGCAGGAAACGCTTTGCTATACAAGGGGCCTTAATTTTTAATGACTTAGCCAAAGATGTAAGGGATGAGAAAAGTTTGCTAAGGTTCAAATCTAAATTAAGGGCTGTTAATATATAACAATCTCTTGTGGACTGTGGACATTGCACGAACCTTCTTAATATCTTACATTTCTTATATTTATATATATTAGTAATAAATAGGGATTTTAATATTATATTAAGTACAGGTCTTCGATTGATTCCAGAATATTTCAATTCTGAACGAATTAACCTGTATAAATATCAGTAATTATTATATATTATTATATACACTCCATTTAAAATGCAACCTATAATCCATGTTTCACAACCATTCCTCCTCTTCCATACCCTCCTTGCACCGTGCACTTCCTACTTTCTGCCCATATCTTCTCCCTTCATAACTCCCCTCCACATGCTTTTTCCCCTTGATTCACTTCCCCTTCCCCATTTTCCATCGCCCTTGAAGACGCCCCATCCTATACAGTGGCATAATGACCATAACGTTGTGTTTTCTTCAGTATGGTAGAACGGCTCTGGAGTTGGTACTCAAGTCAATCCTGGGTCAGGTACCACCTCTGACTAAACCACCCACCGACTATGTTGGCGATTTTTATACAGGTTTGTGTATTATAGATTTGTAGTGAAGTCAAATATATATCCAGTGAAAGATCCATTTACCCTTTAGAATTATCGAACACCGAATGAAGTACCATAATGTCATAGTTATTTTATTTTGTACAGATGTTCGTGACGCCTTGGTGGGAGTTGGAGTGATTGTTGTTGGACCAGTGGGCAATGATATTTTGGATAAAGGTATGTATACTGTACATTTTTAATATGCCAGGTTAGGTTTCCTCCTGCAGTAACACAAGATAAATTGTATAAGAGATAAATAAGAACCAAACTTAGTTTAGGTTCCTCCTGTAGTTACACTGGATCAATAAGAGATGATCCTTACTCGACCTCTTGGAAGAACAATTTAGAACTGATAGAGCTATCCAATATAAATAAAGTTAGTTTAGTTTTGGTTTTCTCCTGTGGTAACACTGGATCAATACGAGATGATCCTCACTAAAACAGATTTATAAGACTAATCACATTTTCAGTGCATTATAATTGAGAATTTTGTTTCAGATTACGCCAACATATCGAAGTTCCTTAATCGTCTACTCGGTCTCGAAGTTGCCCTTCAAAATGCGTTATTTGAATACTTCACCAAAACGTTAGAGGCGGTAATACAACAAGCCAAACGGAACGGCAGATATGATGAAGGCATTCTAGGTTAGTGAACTACACATGCTAAGCCTGCTGTCTTCATTACATTATCGATGCACGTTTGTTTTAATTATTAATTTTACGATGTGACGTATTTTTTCAGATCTGGGCTCACAAGGTGAGGACGTACAGAGGTTAGACACGAAAACATTTGATAACGTTGATTGCTCTGGATCAACAGAACTGCATACAGTCAGCGTTGAACGAGGAATGTCTTGGGAACATGCTGTTGTAATGTTACATGATGGTGAATTACCTAACGAAGGATTCTACCTCTCCCATCAGGTATGTTTGGTTTCCTAGTGTGGTAACACTGGATCAATAAGAGATGATCCTTGCTGGACCTCTAGGAAGGACAGTTTAGGACTGATAAAGTTATCCAGTATAAATAAAGTTAGTTTAGTTTTGTTTTCCTCCTGTAGTAACACTGGATCAAAAAGAGATGATCCTTACTGGACCTCTTGGAAGAACAGTTTAGAACTGATGGAGCTATCTAGTATAAATAAAGTTAGTTTAGTTTAGGTTTCCTCCTGTAGTAATACTGGGTCAGTAAGGGATGATCCTTACTGGACCTCTATAGGAAGAACAGTTTTGAACTAATAGATGTATCCAGTAAATATTTTTTAATTCAACTGTAGGTACGAAACAACAAGAGAACTGCAATTCTTGTTAAAACTGTGATGAGCATTCAGAAGAAGAAATTCTTTCACATTTATCGTCCAAACACTGGATTACAACAAAAACAAGAGACTATCCAAGACATCAGGAAGTCATATGAGAAGGTAATTAATGTGAAATTGGAACAACATTTTTGCCTTGTTGCAAGTTGTGCAGAAGTTCCAACAAACGTATCAAATTCCTCAAGTTGCGACAAGTCAAATCAAGCTTGTAGCAACTTGCCATTTGCAGACTTGTTTCAGCTTGTTAAAACAACTTACGGCAAGCCTGGGTAAAACAAGTCTTGACAATTCGACTTGCAACAAGTCTGTTGACGACTTGCAACAAACTTGTCGTCAACGAGCTGTCGCAAGTCATTCTAATTCATCTTGACGTCAGCTTGTTGATACAAGTCTGTCGCAGATTCAACTCTAAGTTGACGTTCTATTTTTGAGTTGCAATGGACGATTCCCCTTTTAGACAAACTTTTGAATCAGGAATACTCTTCAGCACAGCTAGAAAGATCATCCTAAATTTAGTAAAATGGTGAAGTTTGGTCGCAAAACATTGTAAAACGAGGAAAATATAGTCCTATGAAGTTTGCAAATTTTGTATACTTTTGTATTATGTTTGGAAAAGTGTAATCAGATTTCCAAATGTGATTACACTTTTCCGCGCATAATACAAAACTATCCAAAATTTGCAAACTTCGCAGGGCTATATTTCCTACGTTTTACAATGTTTTGCAACCAATTCTAAACCCTACTAAATTTAGGATGCTCTTTCTAGCTGTGCTGAGGAGAATATTGCTAATGCAAGAGTTTGTCTAGAAGGAAAATCGTCCATTATTCGAGCTAAAGAATTTTCCCCGGATGTATAGCACGGGTAACGGCCAAACGCCCCTTCATCGCGCATTCTTTATAATCTGCAGTATATCATTCCGCAGTTGTGAGTTTCTCCAAAAGAAAACCAAAGAATTAAGAGTAGAATTCATGCTAATTAACGTGGCTACCCAATTGCCCATAATCAACAAAGACTCCGTCTTGAGTTCGGTGTCTTGCATTCGCAGATGTATATGATATGCGATATTCGGCAAATAGCAAACTTGCGAACAAATCACCAAAATTATGAACATTTTTGCCAGTTTCATGTCTTTGATCATTTCGTTTAACCTATTTGGTCGTTGTGTTCTTTGAGTTGCCCCCACGGTGCTAAGCTCTTTTGCAGAGACTCCGCGAGTTGTAAGATCTATTATCGATGGAGATGGAGTCGCCCGTCTTTTCTTTCTGGCTATTTGAAAAATCCGTCCGTAGACGAGTATAATAGTGATACAAACAATAGCACTGCATATCGAGAGTAGCATTTGATGTAGGCTGCTGTCTACAAAGGAAGCAAAAGATATGGGCGTCCATAGAACCCAAAATACCACTGCCGCTGCGAGTACTCTCCTGGGAGTTACTCGGCGCTGGTACCAAAAGGGATGCGCGATTGAAAAATATCGTTCAATATTCATAACATGAAGAGTCAGTCCGGAGTACCCCGTCAGCAACTTTGCCGTTGTAAGGTACACTACTTTCGAAATGCATTCACTCTTTCCGACTAGCTGCTTGATAGAATTGTACAAAAATAGCGGATGGACAATGACTACGACGAGAAAATCGTTCAAGGATAAGAGCATTATCAAGAAGAACGGAGTCTTACTTCGTAGAACTCTTGATTTCCAAAATGCGGCCAAGACGAGACCATTGACCATCGTCCCAACGATCCATAGTATCCCATTCACGATGCACGCTAGGATTAAGTTGAACGTGTAGAGTGGCGAAAGCGACTCCTTTACGTACGAAGTGGTCGTTAAACATAGCTGGATGTTGTTTGTTGTATTCGATGCAGAAACATTCATAGCGATCGGAGAATTGCCATAACTAACGGATTCTTAAAAATTCTAGAAACCTTTGTCCCAGCAGCTGTTTGCTACAGCTGCAGACAAAATATGAGCAACTACTTTTTTAATTCGTTGTCGCTGCGCAATAAATGATATTACTACAAGACACGAATTGCTCTAATTAGGTAGACGAGTTTTTTATGCAGAGTACTTTAAATGCTCCGTACATATCCAAACAGAAAAAGCGAATACAATACTTTAATAAAAACGCCCTCGAAATGTACTTGTGTTTGTATAATAGTTTTGCCTTCGTGCGTAAGCCTGTCACTGCTCAATGCGTAAGCTTATGACAGCTTTTTTTTTTAATTTTACATGAAAATTGAAATTACTTTCTGTGGTCATTTAATAATTTCGATAAATTTACATTTCTCGGTTATTGACAAACGATTTTTATGTTCCTAGACACCTTAGCATGTTGCAAATCTTTGGCGTTTTTACCCGTTAAATTTACTCTTTGAATGACAGTTTTTCAGAATCATGTCTTATTGATCCATTGTTACTACAGAAGGAAACTCAATTAAACTAACTTTATTTATACCAGAAAACTCTATCAGTTCTAAACTGTTCTTCCTAGAGGTCTAGGAAAGATCATATCTTATTGGTCCAGTGTTACTACAGGAGGAAACCTATACTAAACTAACTTTATACTGGATGGCCCCATCAGTTTTAAATTGTTCTTGCTGGAGGTCCAATAAGGATCATCACTTGATCCAATGTTTTTACAGGAGGAAACCTTTAAAATGGCACAAAAGAGATATTCGTATGTAATTCGTATGAAATGCGTATAACTTTGTCTTCTTACAATTCGCCAAAAAGCGACGTATTTTAAAACCTCTTAATTAAAATCATAATTAATAAAACCTGTGTAAATGAAAAAAAAATTAAATATGTCAAAAGCCGCTTTAAAAATGTACATTTTTGCTCTGCAATATGTTTTGTTCAAACATATTTAATTGAACACCAGCAGTTTAATATTACTTGAAATAAAGCCGATAAAACTTTTGCGTCCGCCTTAGGTAGCTGTGTGGTCAGCGCAACCTGCCTGGATTGAGCAATACGAGAAGTCGGAAACCTTGTGTTCTCATTCCTACTGGTAAGTTGGCTCTATCAGTTCTAAACTGTTTTTCCTGGAGATTCTGTACGGATCATTTTTATTGATCTACTGTTACTACAGGAGGAAACCTAAACTAAACCAACTTTATTTATACTGGTGAGCCCTATAAGTTGTAAACTGTTCTTCCTGAAGGTCCAGTAAGGATCATCTCTTATTGATCCAGTGCTACTACAAGAGGAAACCTAAACTAAACTAACTTTATTTCTTCTGGATAGCTCTATCAGTTTTAAACTATCTAGAAGTCCAGCAAAGGTAGCAAGCAAAATATAAACTTAAAATTTTCATTTTCAGGAAAGGTAACTGTAAGAAGAAAGTACTGGGTCTGACATGTTCCGTGGGTCTCCGCAAGAGGATCTACCACATTCTGAGCGGATCTGTTCTGAGGGTCTGGAACCAAGTCGAGAGTGTCCTCGCAACACAAGGAGGCAGTAATTCCCGGATGCAAATCATTCGCGTACGCACTGTGGATAATATGCGTATTGTTGGTAAGATTTTTAACTTATTTACTGATCGAGAGTTACTACAGAATTAAACCTGAACTGTATACTGGATAGCTTTATCAGTTTTAAGCAGTTCTTCCTGGAGGTCCATTAAAGATCATCTCTTTTTGATCCAGTGTTACCACAGGAGGAAATTAAAACTAAACTAGTTTTATCAGTTCTAAACTGTTGTCCCCAGAAATCCAGTAAGGATCATCTGTTATCGATCAAGTATTATACATTCTCATATCTGGTTTTCTTCCAGGTTCATTAATTCCTCATAACTGTGTGGATGCTCTGACGCGCCAGCTCACACCTCGACAACCAGTGGCAGGGGACCCTGGTTTCCCCTTAGAAATCTGATCGTTATTTCAAGACGCACCTTCCTTGTGCACGCGCTCTAGCCTACACTATAGATCCCCCGATGCATCATGGGATTCCTGTTCTGTTAGTCGGGGAGTAACATAATTTATGGTTGTTCAGGCGTTCTCTCTGTTGGTTTTCATATTGTTGCTCTCAGGTTTCGTAATTTTCGCTAGATAGAATGTCTATGATGCTAGATATTTTTATCTAGCTGTTGTTCTGTTTAACTATGTTACTATACTTGTACCCACTCTCCGCCCCTCCCCGTGTTGACATCTTTGCAATGTCTCGTACAAATTTGGGCTATGGGTATTTTGAAATCGTAATTCAGCATAATTCTTACATCTTAAAGTTTTGAGGGCGTGAAGACCTATTGAACTGAGGATAATTTCCCTATTTTGATGTCTGAAATTGAACTTTCCTGCAAGAGTTTTGGTCAAGCATTGTTTGGTTTTGCAATGGTTAAAGGTACAAAACATTTGCACCAAACTATCATGTTTTAAAATCTTTGGTAAAATAACTTCACTTACCCTATGTTGAGTGCTTTAAAATACCTGCCCGTCACAGCTTTCCCTTGGGTACAGAATAGAAGATAAACAAAAGGGCCACCTATGGTGCATTATGCAGGTCTTGTCAGCTAATTGCCTTTTCTTGCCAGTAAAACGCTGAATTGGCTGTTGCGCCATTATTCTGGCCAGATGAAATTAGGGAGACAATAGCACTACTGTGTGACCCTATTGTTTATTCGCTATGTTGTGCCTTAGGAATCGTTCATTATTTATGACTCAGACAAAACTAATAAGAATTCGATCTGAATTTTGGAATGAATACCTAACTCGTTGATTCGAAACATCTTAAAATCCGTGAGATGTTGTAATATTGCTGAACATATTTCTACGCCATAAAGCCTATTTCATAAGTTATAAAAAGAAAGAAAATACGAAAATTCAGAGTTCTGAGGCTTTCGTTGAAAAGAATTCCCGAGGTATAAGTAATGATCTTCTGCAATTTTGCCATATGTAAAATGCAATTATTTAATCGTAAAAGTACAGTTATACAAGCGTATTTCATTGTATCATTACACCTAATCAATTGTATAAAGTTCGCGATTGTAAAAGACACTAGAACTTTAAGTATTGTTTAATTAATTGTACATTTTTGCGCATCCATGGACTTGTTAAAAGAATGGAAATGATCGTATGGAAGATTTGTACAAAATATTTAATATTGTTTTATGTGTTGTTGTTGTTTTTTTTTCTGTAAAACCTTTTTGGCGTATGAAGTTGCGAGGAGCCCGGGCAAACTAGGAAACTGCGAAAAAAGCCTCAGCATCTATAAAAGCTAACTTTGTTTATACTAGATAGCTCTATCAGTTCTAAAATGTTCTTCCTAGAGGTCTAGTAAGGATCATCTCTTATTGATCTAGTGTTACTACAGGTGGAAACCTAAACTAACTTTATGCTAGATAGCTCTATCAGTTCGAAACTATGCTTCCTAGAGGTCTAGTTAAAGATCATCTCTTATTGTCTAGAGTTACTACAGGTGGAAACCTGAACTAAACTAACTTTATTTATACTGGATAGCTCTATTAGTTCTATTGATCCAGTGTTGCTACAGGAGGAAACCTGAACTAAACTAAGTTTATTAATTCTTGGGTTTCACGTGACGTCATAAATTTCACTTGGGGTCATCTCCTAATCGATACACAGTCACTGGAGGGAAATAATTTTTCACTGTATATGTTGTCCTTTTGTTTGGCAGCAAGTATGTGCAATTTCGTGAGATTTGTTCACTCTAGTACAGAATAATCATCAATGCATTCTTGGCTAACCCCCACTCAGATTTACTGTAAAATGCCCTGGTGAAACTCAAGAATACAGGATAGCTCTATCAGTTCTAAACTGTTCTTCCTAGAGGTCCAGTAAGGATCATCTCTTACTTATCCAGTGTTGCTACAGAACGTAACCAAAACTAAACTAACTTTACTTATACTGAATAGCTCTATCAGTTCTAAACTATTCGTTCCATGTGTTTATCGCACTCATAGTTAGGTACCACAGGGAGGTGTACCCTTTTTAGTACCCAACCGGAAAATAAGAGTGCGTGAACTACACGCGTGTAAACCACGTACCTGCCAACTTTTTCCCAGTAATTTATGTGTCGATTTTTTTGTCGATAAGTGAAAATATTTCTGATCGGAACACTGGATCGGAATGTGGCGCCATTGGGGGACGAAATCAGAAAAACATGTACAGCAAATAACTTGGACTGTTAACAAACTGGCACGAACGTGAAATAAGGACCTCTAGACCGCCATTTATCATTAAAACAACACGTTTGAAACAGTTCTGCAAAGATGACAAGCGAAGATTTTAGAAAGGAGGCGGAAAGGGAAGAGAATTCGGCTGTTCCAGCGTTTAGCGTTAGTGGACAATTCATGATGACCTCCGAAGAGAAAGCCGTCCCTTCTGAGGATTTCAATCCACGAAAGATAGTCGCTCTTACCCTTGACGACTCTCTGGCGAGGCTTTTTGAATGCTTGACCTTAGAATACAGGTAACAAGCCGGTGGTCAGATGCGTGCGAAGTTGCATGTTATGTGCTTTTGCCCGCCCGGCCTGGCGAAATATTCTAAGAATATTTGCGGGAATTTTTGGATGTTTGTAGTTTGTACATCATTTCACGCTCTGTTTGTAAACATAACATTTTATACGCGAATGAACATTTGAGAAACAAGTGGTTTCTGTTGACTTTCTGCCATTTGCAAATGATAAATATCCGGCTCGTTACGCAACGCTTGCCGACGAGTCTAGTGGGAAAATTCCAATAATTTTATCTGTTGTTATGGGTTTTAAGCGTGTAATCACACGATAAACAGCCTTTGTCTGGCCGTTCATGATAATGAAATCTCAGCAATTGTTTTTTGGAAGTGCAAATACTCACTTTTATTTTGAAAAAACAGTCACGAGACATGCAATGTTTTTGGGTTGGCTTCCTTTACACCGCGGTATATACGCCCGCTACAAACGCATTTAACCCCTATGGTTAAGAATTTTAGACATTTGACATCTGCTGTTTTGTTAGACAACCAAACTTGAAATGTTCAAACTGACTTGGATCGTCAGGATCACAATTATGTGTTTTGTACATGAAAATTAAATTTGTACATTTACACCATTTGCGCACAAGTTCATGAATTTCAGTGGGAAATTATGAATCTGGAGAAACTGCTTACTTGTTGGCAATTTTTTCTGTGCAACAAGTTTTTAGTTGTCAAATCACACTAGTTTTTAACGACATTATCACTGAAGGAACCTTCAAAGTGAAATCTTGAGCTTGATCCTTTTTAGCAAATTTCACTATATAGAGTTGCACACACTGGACTTTCTTGCAAGGCCAGTACAACCCATTCATAGCCCCAGATGTATTCATAACCTTCCCCCCCCCCCCCCCCCGCCTTTGTCAAAATATCGTACTAATTTTTGAAAGATGTTAAAATTTGTGGAAATGCTATAACTATGAACCTATGATGGTTGTACAAAATGTGGATTGCACTATCTACTGGATAGTGATTATTTCAACTGTCACGGAAAGGTGTAAAAAGCAATGACACCAGCAATATTGACCTTGCAAGAGAATAAAAAAGTGACTTTACCTTGAGACAGTCAATCTCAGTTGACTTTTCACTGTAACATTCCACTATACTTAACACTGTAACATCATTGCGAAGTTCGGAAATGTGTCGTGAAGTTCAAACATTCATTTCAGGATTCGCAAGATGGTTTATAAACAAAGGCTGTGATTGGCCCCTGAACTCAACGAAGCCAATCAAATGCTTAGTTTATGAACCGGCTTGCAAATTCGGAAATGAACTTTTGAACATCGCCACAAACTTTGCAAAATTGCTTTATCAATGGATCGATGGAATTAGAGAGTTTCTCAAGCCATTTACAACAATTGCATCCACAGCCGCTCATGCTATAAATAGTACTTAGAAAGTTTGACAAAATTGCTTGTCATTCAATTCTCCTTTCGTAAAACCAACCAATGTGCTTCTTTTGTGTAGTGGTAGCATTTTACTGACGCCAAAGTGGAAGAATTTCAGGAGCCAGAAACTCAAGTTTTCGGAGAAAACCAGAATAAATAATGCAATCTGGAGATCGTGGCACATACAGTGTAGGACATTCTTTACTCTATGCATATTTTGACATCTGCTGTTGACACCTCAATTCATTCTAATGTTGTTGTTTTGTTCCAGTTAGGGAATTGAAACGACCACTGTTCTGCCAGTTTGATAACCCGTTAACAGAGATGGCAAAGAAACCTCGGCCTGTGGTGAGCTAACTGATTATGAAATTTACAGACCTGCTGTACTGACACATAAATTTCTGCCAAGGGGGGTGGGGTTGAAAATTTCAGCTTATAATACCCTCGGGAAAGTACTCCTCGCATTCTAAATGTTGCAACTTTGAAAATTGAGTGCTCTCTATGCCTCTTTGTGTAATGATCACCTTCCTATACTGTATGTTGACTTGTTCCTCACCTTTTTGTATGTTGACCCCCTACCCACTTTATTGTATGTTGTTCCTATCCCCACCTCTGTACATTGACCCTATACCCAGCTTTTTATTTGTTAATCCTCTTTCCAAAAACTTTGTATGTTGTTCCCCTCCTCATCTCTGTATATGTTGAATGCTTTTCCCACATATTTTGATATTTGTAAGTTGACCCCTTCCCCACATCTTTGTGTGTGGACCCCCTCCCCCACCTCTGTATGTTGACTCCCTGTCCCACCTTTATTTTCTCCCCATCATTGTATTTTGATGCCCTCCCTGGCTATTTGTTTGTCAATCCTCTCCCCAACTTTTTGTACATTGTCCCACTCCTCACCTGTTTGTTAGTTGACCCCCTCCTCACCTCTGCTTCTTGATTACTAACCCTGTCCTACAACATGACCCCTCCCTCTCTTTGGAACAGGGTTCGAATTAACGGTGTGCAATGTGCAATTTGCGCATCGTTTAGACCTAAATAGTAAAAATTGCACATCATTTTTCCAAACGATGTGCAAATTTTTATTTTGCAACTGTAGCAATTAAGGTCTAGGTATAATTTTTTATGTGCAAAAAGAAGATGTAGGCATGTTTTTTATGTGTAAAAAGGTAGAATGTCTTCAGAAATATTCACAAAATTTACAATGAAACGGCTGCCATTTTGTCAGTGTTTCCACTTTACAAAACAAAATTTTCCTCGACATTTCATAAAGAAAATTTGCACATCAATTTTTCCTCACTAATTCGAACCCTGCTTTGGAACATGAACATCCCGCCTATTTCACTCCCTGATATTTGGGTGGATGATACCCCCTCCTGTTTCATCAACCATTTTCAACTGAGACTCCCCTACCTTGCCCACCACATCTTTTGGAAAGTCTGTCTTCCCTGAATGTAATCACTCTGTTGCATCTCTTTAGACGTTGATGATTGAAGGAAAATATTGGAAACGGAAACTAGAAGCTGTAGCGGCTGAATACCAGAAATGGAGGGTGTTCTATAAGCATATGGTATGCTACTTTTGTCATTTCAGATTTTAAACTGTATACAAAGTCTGTTGTAGGAAAGGTAGATAGCCTAGCTAGATAATAAAGTTAGGAATTTTCAAGCCAAAGTTTCTTTGCGACTTTACTGTCTCTGGAGTCATCCCTAGGACAGTTCAAAAATTCACTATCCTGTGAATAGCGGATCCATCTTTCGTATGACCGTTCCCAGAATGCAGTACTTAAAAGGGCAGTGTCAAGCCATTTCGGGCAATTCCTACACTAACTTGCAAATTTTCACATCAGTATTCTCTGTTTGATCAGGTGGAAGACAAATTCCAAGACGTCGAATTACAACACCAGACAGAAGAGGTAGTGTACCTGAGAGAATAGAAATATCCTCTTTTCTCTATTACACTGGCACTTCAGTTACAGAAATGTCCTCAAAATATGGCACACATTAATTGTGTAATTCCTTACAGATCCTTCGTCTGGATCAAGAAATATCAGACCATTTACGCGAACGCGAGAAAAAACGGTAATACATTTGAAATGAAAAATCACTTCGTCATATGTGGAGGCTGTACGATACCTTTACACATAATTTTGCCTGGACAATTTTGATATCAGCCTTTTTTTTAAAACTAAGTTTGTTTCACTTGGACATCCTGTCAACATTTCAGATATTTTGTAATTTCTTTATTTATTACCAACTTTATTTTTGCATATGTTTTGTCAGACGGAATAATGATATTGATAGTGTAGATTTTTTGAACTCACTGTATACTCGCTTTTTAGTGTTCTCGTTTTATCTTTTAAAGAAAATTTTCTCAGATCAACCAGAGTCAAACGCTTTGTAACGACATGGGCTCGCCCTTGTCTTTGGTTGTGTCGCAAGCGCTGGAAATGGTCGATTCTTGTAATTTAATGGAAAGTATGTATATAGTAAAGTACACGGTTCACCCTCTTAATTCAAACGATTGAAAATTCATTCTAATGGATTGAATTTTCAATCTTTTTGGGATTGCTTTTAGGGATCACACGTTTTCTATTGAAGAGTAACCTGATTGAGTGACATATTTCAATCGATTGGAGCGCTGAAAGAAAATCCCTCAATCTATATTCAATCTATAAACCAATGTTTTAAATTAAAAGAGCATTAGTGCCAAAACGTAACGCTGGACATATTTTTTCAGACATGGTATTTTCGCTTCCCGATACGTTATTTTCAAGTATTGCCAAAAATCCAAACATGGGACGGGTACGGTCTGGAACTTTTAAAGGTAAGTCTTTATTGACAATTTTTATTATTACAAAATACCTCGGATTCAAAAATTCTTCGGTTTCAAAAATTTTTCGGTTTCAAAAATTCTTCGGATTCAAAAATTCTTCGGATTCAAAAATTCCTCGGATTCAAAAATGCATCAGATTCAAAATGCCTCACATTCAAAATGCCTCACATTCAAAAATGTCTCGGATTCAAAAATGCATCGGATTCAAAAATGCATCGGATTCAAAAATGCATCGGAATCAAAATGTTACCTTGATCTTGAACATGTAATTGCATGTAACTTATAGATAAATCTCGACTTCGAAAGTCGAAATTTACAATTAGCACAGCTAGAAAAAGAATTTCAGAAAGAGTTTCAGAATTACAAACTTAGCTTGTGAAGTGTTGTAAAAAAAAAAAAGGGGGAAATCACCTTCTCCACAGTTGTGATTTCTTTTGTGTCTTCCTCTGAGTGTTATTGATGAGTTTGGTGTTGTACAATTTCTTTTCAGACACTGCGGACACGGTGCAGCCTACCTTGGACACGCTACAGCCGAGTCTTGAAGCAATGACACCCGTTCTCGATGAACTCATTGAACAACTCGAAGCTTCAATGAAAGGCTCCGGTAAGTGCTCTGGTTTAATATTTCAAACGCAAGCTACAGCGTTTCATCGAGATTGCCAAACACCGATAGGAGAGTTGAAAATATGACGTGAAGCGGAGGATTTTTGACAAAATTCGAGGCGCTTGGATAGCCATTGAAACTCTGTCTCGAGTGTTTGATATGTCTTCTCGATCGAAAAAAAAACTACGGAGCAAACGGTGTAATAAAATCGTAAAAATCTATGCTAATTAAGACCGGGATATCCAAACCTCGTTCATGGTTATGATTTTCATTGTTTCGATTAACTTGGTTAATTATTAATGAGTTTGAGAAAGTATTCTACAATAAGCTGTCGTGGTTTGTGTCTGAACTACCTGAAAAAGATATCTCAAACGTGATGGTCCAGTGTAGGTAGTATTCTACAATAAGCTGTCGTGGTTTGTGTCTGAACTACGTCAAAAAGAGATCTCAAGCGTGGTGGTCCAGTGTGGGTAGTATTCTGCAATAACTTGTCGTGGTGTGTGCCTGAACTTTGTTAGAGATATCTCGGAGAGTTCACTCGCAAACCGCGGCGTCTAAAAAAGTTAAGAATATTTCTGCCCTGAAGGCTTGCGGTATATACAAACCAGACAGTTGAGGATGTACACACCAGGAGATCGCCAAAACAAAAGACTAACAGCGCATCGCGGTATCTTCTTCATATTTCAGAGCTGACATGGGACTTCGATTCGTTGGAAAAACCTTGTTTGAATCCGATGGGTTTAATCCAATCGTCCAGCGTGGCGGAAGTCGAGCCCATGGATCATTCGGGCCAGTACACGCAACCGTATGTGAGTATGGAAAGTATTGTCACTTCTAGCGCTGTCAAAACTCCGTGGCCCGTCCAAGCTAGCACAGTTCCAACACACACCATGTACCCAGTTAGTTCTGTGAGTGAAATGGAGGCACAACTGCCTATATGGACCTCGGCACCCATCATTCATCCCAATGTCATAGGCTACCAAACTATCGGAATGCAGGGGAATTTTCCCGCGCAGGGACAAAATGCCGGTAGGGTTATGCCGAATCCATCCAGGTCGGTGATTGATATAACGGGATCTACTCCAGTTATCACCACACGTCCCTTTATGCCACCTACGAGTACGGGTAAAAGGTTGCCAGCTACACCTAGCTCTTGCTCCGTCGAGACACCCGCTGCCCGCTTACCACGGAATTCCTCAGACTCACAATTATACCTGCTTGCCGCTGGTGATACGCAGTCCAGACCCCGGACGCAGCTGCCAGTTGAGCTCCAAGCTCCGAACTTGGTCGCTCAACTGAAGCTGACAAATCCGCGTCAAATGATAATCGAAGAAAAGGCAAAACGCCTCAGGATACCCCGTAATAAGTCGGCCCCAGGTCTTGCAAGTTTGGATTCAACTGCGCAGCTCAAGAAAACGCCGCTGGCAGGTGGAGTGCGGGCTAAAAGACTAGGACGAATTCCTAGAAATCGTTCGGATTCCGCGTTGGCGGCTTTGGTTCGACAATCCGAGCAGTCGTCGAGTACTGCTCGACGTGGTTCGGAATCTGGCGATTCCCCGCCTTCGATGCCGGCCGTGTCATCCCAGCCTGAAAGCAGGCAGCAGCAGAGCCCGGAGGTGTTGGGTAAACAGCAGTTGTACCACCCGAGGGGCGAGGGGGAAGCACTACGCCCTCCGTCACAGCTCGTTCATGACATGGTTTCTCATCTCATGAGCAAAGGCATTTCTATGCAAGAGATTCTTAATAAGCTCACCAGTATGGCAGCCGCTGGGACCTTGCCACAGGCTCAGTCTATTTCTCATCAGGTATGTATGTTGTTATGAACGGTAATGTTAGCATAAGCAAATGTATTTTGTATGACAAAAATCTCTGCAAACAAACCCTTACTAAATGTCTTAAAGCAAGGGCTCTCCCCCCCCCCCTTTCACCCAAGAGCGAAGAACCTACTAAACTAAACTAATTTAATTTTATTTTATGTTGCAGATCAACTCAGCAGCTGGGAGTATGGCTACCATCTTACAAGAACAGCAACAAGACACCTCGCTCATCAACTCTCCACCCTACCCCACAACCCAAGCCTACCCCACATCTCAACCCGCTATCACATCTACAGTTACAACTCCTCGTTCTCGACGAAAGCCCCAAATTCCCAGGCCGAGCATGAAGGCCATTGCGCCCACGCTTGTTGAAAGAAGCGGTATTCGGCCCAGCAATACACTCGTCCAGGGTCTGGTTGGGCAAAATAGATCATCGACCGAAACCCGCGTGCCAAATGTCGAATCCACGAGCGCCGCGATTATGGGGTCGAATCCCCGGTGGGGAAATGAGACCACGAGCGATGGCACTGTTGTGTATACTCTTGCGCATATGTCAGAACCGCTGAACGCTCAGAGCGCGGTTCCATATCCGATGGATGTTGAGGGTAGTAATGTTGATACGTCAGAACGTTCTGTTGGCAATAAGAAAGCTCGAGGTCGCAAGGCAAATACAGCCAGTCCAAGTCCACCCTATTTACCCTCAATGGTTATGAATACAGCCACGGTAAGTGTAAAATTATGTATTTTCTCACATGCCACATGTGATCAACGGGTGTACAATTGGGAACCGATTCATTCCACTTTTAAAGTCGATATCAGCTGACATTTCACTGTAAGATTCGTTGCAAAGCTCGGTATTCGCAAACGGTTTTGTAAAGTGAGCATTTGTTTGGTGGTTGAGTTCAGGGGCCAATCACATCCTTTGTTTACAAACTGGCTTGTGAATACTTCAATGAACTTTTGAACTTCCCAACGAAGTTCGAAATCTTACAGGGAAAAGTTACCTGAAATCAACTGCAAAAGAGGAATGGAATTACACTCATGTTGGCCATCACCTACAGGCATTAATCCACCACTGATAGATCAACATCGGGCCAGCACTGTGAAAGGGCTTACCAAAATTAAATGCCTCTATTAGTTTAATCAAGATATCGCTTTTTGTTTCTGTTTTTTTTTTTTTTACTAGTCTTCGACTGTCCATAGCGAGGCTGAGGCGTGTACATCTTTAGCGACTACTGTTACAGACGATAGATGTGGTATTCTAACTATATGTCTAATGAATAATTTTTGTTTAACCATCTCTATAGCTTAACAGTACTTCCTAACATTCTAGCGTTTTCTCGTTGTAGGTCCTGCAACCCCAATGCTTGACAGCTTTGTCAGCCCGGCCCAATCCAAGGTATTTTTAACCATTTTGACAATTGTGAACCAATTGTATCCACTTGCAGCTGCATGAGAGCTGAGCTTAATTGCGAAGGACGCAGTTCAACGTGATCCACTCAAAGGCTTTCTTCTAAAGGCGCCGCTGACATGGCCCTTATGACTCGTGTTTGATAATGGAACGGGGGGGGGGGGGGCACAACTTGGGGCCAATCCCATGCAACCCCATCTATCAATATTCTGGAGTACCAAAAGCGTTCACTAGCTCTTTTCATACAAGCTCCTTGATTTCAAAGTGAGGAAACACGGCAAATTGCAAGAAGTCTTTATATGAACAAGCCGATATCAGGATGCGTTCGTATGACTTGTAACAGCTTGTTGTAGACAGCGCGCTGAAGAAGTCTGTTCCAAGTTGTCAACAGCCTTGTTGCAAGTTGATTGTCAAAACTTGTTATCCACAGGTTTGCTGCAAGTTGTTACAAGTCGCAACAAGCCTGATTTTAACAGAATGTTGCTACTTGATAACAAACCCAATGAGGTGAAAATTGTAAATCCTGACAGAATTTGTGTGATTTGTTTCGCCAGGGTCGCAGGGGGGCGCGTTCCAATAAGAAAGCGCCACCGAAGGAAGATTATGTGGTAAGCGGTTGTACGTATTCTAACAATATGTGATTGCGTGATAATTTGTCTCGCTTGAAGTTGAAAATAAAAAAAAATGACTGGAATAAAGTTAATTAAGTTTAGGTTTCCTCCTCCTGTCGTAACACTGGATCAATAAGAGATGATCCTTACTCGACCTCTAGGAAGAACAGTTTAGAATTGATTGAGCTATCCAGTATGAATAAAGTTAGTTTAGTTTAGGCTTTCTCCTGTAGTAGCACTGGATCAATAAGAGACGATCCTTACTGGAACAGTTTAGAAGTGATAGAGCTATACAGTATAAATATTTTTGACAACGTAAGTGCAATGCATTCTTTAGGAACATCGCAGAATGGTTCATGTGTCAGCCGAGCAGAAAAGGAGAGGTCACATAAAGGTATAATGATTAAACACTACAGAAATCCTCATGCATCCTGATATGGTTTTGATTCGAGCATTTTTTGTGTAGATGGGTTTCGATCAGTTTATTGAAATGGTTCCTGCACTTGCTGTGCAGGCTCAGGGAAGCACGAAAATCAGCAAAGCGTCTGTATTGAGAAAATGTGAGTAAATGAAATTTAGTATTTTCTCGTCTAATGCTTTTTGCGGACATGTATGTGAAAAGTGACATAATAGACAATTTTAAACGGAAAATCTATCGCCACAGTGGAAAGAGGACATCAAAATTAGTGCAACTGCAAAATTTCATGGAGAACTACTATAAAATACAAATGTTATGGCCATGAAAGTAATGGCGGGTATGATTTTGTGTGTTACAATTTATTATACAATTTGTGATCAATAAATACGGGTTTGTCACGACTGGGCATTAGTATCGCAACAAGCTGAAGTCATCATCAGTGCTAATGATCATTATTATTAGCACTGATGAAGATCCGAGCTTACGGATCGAAAGCTTTGCGATAATCACTATGGAAACATACCACTAACTCAGTTCCACACACCCTCTTAATACTTGTGACTATTTTGAACATTTTTCAATCTGTTATTTGTAGCTGTTGATTACATACTACAAGTACAACAAGAACAGGAGAATATGAAGAAAGAACGAGACAAGTTAAAACGAGAAATTGAACAATTGAACGTTGAGATCAGGTTTGTATGCTGAGCACCCTTATGAAACTGAAAGAAAACACAAAAAAATAAGCGTGAAGAAGACTGTATATGTCGTAGAGATTTCCTTTAATTTGAAGGACTATAAACGTTTTGTTTTCATGTAGCAATTGTCAACAACAATTACCTGAAACTGGCGTGATGGTCAACAGACAGGTACCTTGCTTAGGGAAGGGTGTCCCCTCCCAGACTTTAGGTGGTCCTCCCCCGATTAAGAGCTTTAGCTTTGACTACAGTTACGAGATTTTTTTCAGTTCTTTCTTACAAACCCATATTCGTCTTCGCTTTGGGTCATCTGTTGTTTTCAAGACAAATTATGTCAGAAAAACAGGCTATTATGAAGTTTACAATAGCTGATTTTCAACGACAAAATCTTATACACTGCCAAAAATTAACAAACTGTTCTGGCCTGATGAAAACAGCATTGAACAATGTTTTGCTGCCCATATTGTTCAAGGTTGTCAACAATACTGAACCAGTTGTTGAGCCTGAACTAGCCTGCAATCAGGTGTAACAATGTTGAACAATACTGTTGACAACCTTAAACAATTTGGGCAGCAAAACATTGTTTAATGCTGTTTTCATCAGGCCAGAACAGGTTGTTCATTTTTGGCTGTATAGTCCAACTGGTTCTTGTAGCCGTATTCAAATCTAAAGCTCTCTCTCTTTTACCACAATTAATAAAATGCATGCTTTCAATGAAGCTTTCAATGCGTGGCCCTGGATCTCCATCGGCTCACGTGACAACCAGTTGTTTTGTTTCAGGATTACAGAGGATTCGAAACATGGTTTAACCGATACATCCAAGATCGAACTGAAGAAAATCCTAAATTTTGGATTGTATCCTTGTAGAGAAGTTAGTCATAAGCAGTGCTCGTCAAATTTGCTTGAAGATTTGATTTTAATTTAATTTAATTTGTCTAACTTTACCAATGATCTCAGAAGTCCGGTTTTTCAATGATATTTATCACGGAGCGCCGGTTGCATTGTACTTCTTTCGCCATAGAGTTTATAGTACGGATGTAAAGTTTATTTTAGGTCATTGCTCAGCTCTACTGATTGGTTGTCTTCATAATTGGAAAAGTTTTGCCCTCCTACCGTTCGTATGTCCAGAGACATTGTTGTCATGGATAAGGTGTGGAGTTTATGCAAATAAACTTATAATTGGAATTGAGTTCAAATGGAGAACATGATTTCTATGTTCAGGTAAACTTTAAGGAAACTCTTTATGAAATACAGAAAACAGTGCTATAGAGCTGTATATTGACCTGACGTGAAGATCAAGCATTCACTATTAGGAGATGAAGCCACCTTGAGATTGCGGCTGCTGTTTTACCTTAACCCAAACCTCAGTTTAGTGTTTTAATGCGACCAATTTTCGACTCGTACGTCTCTGGTGTGTCCACAAGCAGTCAAGAAGAGTTTTGCCAAACTGTCATAAAGTGGCTGAATGAATGTTGTTGTTTGCCCAAATTAAGACCAAGTAAGTTTTACACAGCCACAGATTTGTTGCGAGTTGTCAATTTTACCAGCTTGTTAAAACTTGTCAATTTCATCAAGATGCAAATTTGTCAATTTCATCAAGATGCAACAATCTATGGCTTGTTCTTGAGACAACTTGCGGCAAGCCTGTGAATAACAAGTTTTGACAATCAACTTGCTACAAGTTTGTTTGACAACTTGTAACAGACAGTCGTCGCAAGTCATGCAAGCACATCCTGATATCGGCTTGTTGATAACAAGTCTGTTGATAGATCTCAACGAACTTGTTTCAAGTTGATTAAATATTGTTTATGTATAAATCATTACTTGATTTACATAACTCATCCTGTTGTGTTGACACCTTGGACTAAAAGTAGCCTTGATTTGTGTATAAATCGTAACCACCAACCACCACCCACCCCACCCTCTTTTAACCCACCCCCTATAATTATTGAACAGTCCCTCATGCTGTGTATCCAGCGATGACCCTGAACTAAGCGTCAGGTGAAAACACTGGAGTATTGTCTTTATCTTCTTATTTTATCCCAAAGGTGTCTTGTCTTCGCTACGAGAACTCATCAAGAATACCAGCATTCTTTCGGATCCTTCAAAATTTCCCGAGCAAGCCCGACTGGCAGCGAGCGGGCTCAACTCGCAAACAACGAGCTTCGAGGGCCTACCGAGGTAGCATTAACCATCCAACTTCCATCCATCGTCATTCCTTGGTGCCATGGTTGATCCCTTCTTCTCGCTATCGCCGTTCTTATTTTTACACCGTGGGTACAACCATAGCTAACAGAGCCAGATGGTTTGGAAACTCATTAGAACTACAATATAAGTCATTATCTATGTTTTTGTTCTGGTTTATGCCGGAATGAGGTCCTTCATCGTCACGTGCGTATTGTATTTTCACCTAACTAACCAATAGCAACGTTTTATTGGGAAATTTAGCCATCCGCGACTTGAACAATAGGGTAATTTAAGAATTCCTATTGGTGGATTTGGCAAAAACACAATACACACGTGACGATGAAGAAGCATATTTTTGAATAAACGTTGACCAACATAGATAATGAGTTATATTGTTATTCTAATGAGTTTCCAAACCATCTACTCTATTAACTATGGTACAACTAGGATGAAAAGTACTAAATGGCTGACACTATAACTGTTTTAATAACATAGAACGATCTCGTTTATCGAATGGTAGCTCTATTCTCTTTCAGTTTCTATTCTTGAACACTGTTGCATTTTAGTTCCGTATTATGAAACATCGTTTGGTCTAAGATAGGAAGATCAAAGTATAAAATGGGCTGTCCCAGCTTACTTTTCCATTAAAACTTGTACCTAGTCTGTCAACGAGTCGTGTCGGCATTGCCTGTCCCAAGTTCTCAACAAGTTAAGGACAACTTGTAAAAAGGACGGGATTGTCAGACTTGTTACAAGGTTGCCCGACAACTCTAGTACAAACCTGTAACAAGATTGTCACTAAGTCGACAACAAAATGACAAACAATATTTGTTTTATTGTGATCTTCACAGTAAAACAATATTTGTTATATGTGTGGTCTTCGTAGTCCTATCAAGCTTGGGTACAAGTTGTTAACAGCTTGTTTCAAACTTGTACCAGCAACTTGGAACAAGCAGGCGAACACAACTTGTGAACAGACTTGTTACACTTTTTATGTCATTAACTGCTTTGTCTAGTCTAGTCTAGCTTCGTGAATGCTAAGTACATGCGGTGTAGACGGACCGGGAAAAGGTCCAGGACGTAATTATTGGGATGTAACTATGAGATTTCTATGAAAAAGGACTGTTCTTGTGACGATGCACAGAGGCATTATCCGTCAAAGTAATTTTTTTTTTCATGTGGATGCTCATCTCGGGTTTATTTGCCAATGTTACGATGTTACTAGAAATATATATATTCCTGGAAAGACTGAAATTAAAAATTATACTTTTCGCAAAATGTGTCTTTGTACTTGCCTGAGCACACCCTGTATGTCGTATTGCCCAAAAGGTGGAAACTTCGACAAAGTCCGCCTGCAAATATTTGGGTAGCAAAAGTAGGGCTGTTTTCAGGCTACTTTTCCCTAATTGAAATCGTAGGTAATTCAACTGGAAGCACACGTACGGAATTTGCGCGGGAAAAATAAGTCAAGATGGCGGGCAATGAAGGAGCGATGTATAAAGGAAACACAATGAGAGAATATCAAAGACTAAGAAAACAGAGTAGTAGGTAAAAAGAGTATAAGATTTCAGTGAATTGATCGATTTTGAATAGAAGTCAGTTCGTTAAGGATGTCTACTGCATGTAATTATAATTTGAAAATTGTATTGTTTTGACAGTGTGTCCGAAGGTCGTTTACACTGGACAAAAGATGCAGAACTGCTTGAACTTGAGCAAGAATGTGCGTGACTTTTCTGTAAACATATAGTATTATTATTATTAGATACTGGAGCCTTGTAAGAATGTGAAATCTGGCCATGTAGTAATGACAAGCGGAAAGTGCAGCAGACAAATCAACAAGCTGTCACGAGCTATGCAAACACATCCTAACATCACCTTATTGGTTATATGAGTTTTTTGTAACATGTCAACAGATTAGAAATGTCTGTCTGTTAAGCTTCTTGTTAGGCTTTTTTGCAAAAAAGGTTTTTGTGTCAACAAAGCCGATCAGCTCAAAGAAACATTAATATTAATAAATTTAAAAGAAATGGCAAACTTGAATCACTTTATGAAGTTTCAAGTTTGCCTTTTCTTTTATCTTTTCTTTCGGCTGAAATTCTGAAAAGATCGCAAGTTGTTGAAGCAGAAAGAGGCATTGTCAAAGAAAGTTAACGATGAATTGCTACTGAATCAACTTCACCATTATGTTGAACAACGTGCTGAAGGTACTACTTAAATAATACTCTCAGTATTCATATTTTTCTCAATGTCAATTAAGCCCATTAATTGATTAATAAGTTTATTAATTTCCTAATTGATGTCATTCAACATGTTTATAATTTGAAGGTGAAAATATTCCTCTTGGTGACCTTGCTTGCGAAGTAAGTGAAATGAATTACATTTTATTGTAAAGATAACATATACAGAGCTTTTTTTGCAAACTTTTTGATATATTTACCATAGGACAATCTATTTAAGGCAGTGGAACTGGTAAAAAATAAAAAGGTACACAAACATGTAATATTTAAATTGGACCTTTTCAAGAGCAGTTGTTGGCCTGTTGTGACACAATGATATTTCTCAAGAGTAAACCAACCTTTTTCATCTATTTGTTGTTGGAACTGAATTATTTTACCTGTGATATTTAGCTGATGGAAACTTACAACATATATCGCTTGACTGGGCTTGCATTTGTACTGATGGATGACAACTCCGTACGCTTTTGTTTTGATACATTCTGCAAAGGTAGAATTAAAATTTGGACACCTTATGTGAACTAGAATGCGTTTTATAGAGCCTTGCAAATAAAGATTATTGATATGATTTAAGCTTATTTTTTATGTCAGTACATTCAGGAAGATTTCTTAGTTCCCTTCTGAATTCTCTCCAATGTAGGCCAGTATTTTGAGCCATATTATATGGAGATTGAAATTGAAGATGAAAAAATTAAGGTCAGAAATGTTAAAAACTTCACTGTCTGCTTTGTGACTGAAATAAACGCGTTCAGTTGATAAGAGTTCACAAGCGAGAGTTTGCACAAAAGTTCTTTCAACTCTCGTTTTTTTGTGAAATGGGGATAAGAAATGATGAAAGTTGAGAAGCGAGAAGTTGTAAGAGAGTTTTTTCAACTCCCATGTCCTGTCATAAGTTAAGAAGCAAGAGTTTACATGAAAGTTCTTTCAACATCATGTCCTGGTCAAACGAGGATAAGAGTCGGTTGAAATACTTGCACTGCGAAATTTTCCGTATTTTAGAGCATTTCGTCACCAAATTTTGCCATGATTTCACCAATGTCAAGGTGTCTTTTGTAGCTGTTGTAAAGACAATGACTGGATCTAAGTTTAGTCAAACTTGCAAATCTTCCATGATAGCCTGAACTCACATTAGCTCTAATCCTCATTTGACAAAAATTTTAAATAATATTTCACTGACTAATGTATTTTTCAGATATTGAAACATACCATTCCCTTTTTTGTTCCTCTCCAAGACATTCATCAGAAATACGAAAACTCGGCAGACATCAAGGTGAAGTGGCCAAGATTATTATGTCACTTTATACAAGCCTTACATTTAGTACTATTTCAGAACCATCCTCAGAGATATGAAAAACTAGATTCATCTAGTTTTTACATTTAGTACCTTCACCAGGGCATGTGTATAGTAGATATATTTTAAAAAAATTATCTTGTTGGCAAATGCTAAAGTTAGTGAAAAACAATTGTTGAAGTTGCATTCACTTCCGTTCATAGGAATTGCTTTCTGTTGTGAGTGGCTACTTGAAAGCTTTTGTTTCAAGAAGACAACAGGTTAGAATTCAACGAAGTTCGTGTTATTAAATGATGCTTTAAAACAAAATGTATGAATTAATTTGCGTTGCTTTAGTGTGATCAGATCAAAAACGTAACTGAAGGTTTTTCTGTAGAGAATTTTTACGCAACACTTGCGTTTGACTTCGTAAAGTTTACATTGAAGGTATAATGCTTTGAGGGATTTTCTTTGAGTTTCTTTTGAAAACTGATAGAGCTATCCAGCATGAATAAAATTTGTTTAGTTTAGGTTTCCTCCTGTAGTACCACTGAATCAGTGAGAGATGATCTTTACTGGACCACTAGGAAGAACAGTTTAGAACTGAAAGAGCTATCCAGTATAAATAAAGCTAGTTTAGTTTAGTTTAGGTTTCCTCCTGTAGTAACACTGGATCAATAAGAGATGATCCTTACTGGACCTCTAGGAAGAACAGTTTAGAACTGAAAGAGCTATCCAAATATAAATAAAGTTAGTTTAGTTTAGGTTTTCTCCTGCAGTAGCTAACACTGAATCAGTGAGAGATGATCTTTACTGGACCTCTAGGAAGAACAGTTTAGGGCTGAGTGATAGAGCTATTCTCGGTACGAAAGAGAGTTAATAGTGAATTCTATTGAAGTGTCTGACGTCTATTTTTACTAAAGTTTTCTAGTGATAATCTGCCAGACTTCGAAGTGAAACTGAAATACAGCGATCTTAATGACACAATACCAAAGAGAGCGGAGTTAAAATGTTCGGATACAGGTTCGACTTCATAATATATATTTTGTCAGTTAAGTTATAATGGACAATTTGCATATTAGACTAACATTTGATCTAGGCAAAAAGAACAAAAGCTTTTACTTCGGCTAGAAAGAGGATCCTAAAATTAGTAGAATTACAAAGTTTGCTATGTTTTTCGTATTTTACAACATTTCGCCACCAAACTTTGCAACTCTACGAATTTTAAGATGCTCTTTCTAACTGTGGAAAAAGATTTTGTTCATCCTGCCTAGTTCAACCTTTAGTCTATTATGCAAATTAGCATTTTATTTAAAATATACTTCTTACATTACTATTGTATTTTAATTTTCTATTATTATTTTACATTGTACAGATAGTCAAGAAATCTTGGCTCACAATCTTCGAGCAAATTTACTTTCCTTAGAAATCAAAGATGCAATTATTGGAGTGTTGGATTAAACTATCGTTAACACTATTTCGTGTTTGTAGCTATGGTGGCCCGCAAGGGCCACACAGAAACCTTTTTATATAATAAAGCATTATTTCTGTAAAGTCGTAAAATCACGCTCGGAATCTAATTGTTCATGCGGAAAGTTAACTTTACACTTAGAAAATATACCAATGTTGCGTGATGCAATATTACTGTTCATGTAACTCGATCGTTATTTATCATGCCTGAAGACCAGCCGAAATCAAATTATTTAACAAACATATCGGAGGATTCAGTATAGTACAGACACGTTTAACGGGGCGGAAATGGGGAACGAGGAATTGGAATGGGAACGGTGATGGAATAAAAATTTAACTTTGTGTAGGTATGAATTTAACTCTCCGCAGATATGCATCTAAATTTCCGCTGGTATAAAGTTAATTTTTTACATGCACAATTATGCCTGCCCATTTGTTGCAATATTCAATAAAAAGATATTTATTTAAATTTAATCTGCTATACGTTTAATAAAGTTATATTCGTTCAATTCAATCTTTCATACACATTCAATTCAATATTTCGACATAAAATGTTCATTCAATTTTAAAATGTAAATGTGTTCAATGTAATCCTATATTAAGCAATATTTTATACAAAAATGTACATTTAATGAAATTTATCCATTTAATACAACAATTAATTATTCAATTTAATAAGTGTGAGTAAAATAAAATATTTATTCAATTTAAAAACCATTTAATGTTTGAAGACTGGACCGAGTGCTCGGTTAACGCTGCCAGACGTATTGAATTTAGTGCAAGTTTACCGCCATTATTATCCAACATGGCCGCAAGGGGAAATCAAACAATAACAAAGGCTGCTGAATTGCTTCAGCAAGCGTCCACCATGTTGCTCTCGGTAAACGAAAATTTGTCTGAAACCGGTTCTAGCTCAACAGCTACCAGTGGTAATTCGCCTGGAACTTCAGCAGCTACTATTGTACCAGAGACACGTAATACTCTAGAACGAGCTAAATCGATGATGGCCACCAGTTCGAATGCTGGCTTGTACAAACGTCTTAATAAATACGAACGCCTGCGAGCTGCAGCCGGAAAGTCATCTTCAAAAGGCTCAACTTCCAGCAAAAAGGTAAAAACAGCTCGAAGTTTAGAGAAAAAGCCGTTTGAATTTGCTTTGCTTCGTGCACCTGATGTAGACAGTGATGGTGAGGAAGAAGATAACTTAAGAAATGACCATGTTATCAACCGAGGTATTGTTACTTTAGCAGCTTCTGACACTGAGAAAGTAATAAGAGAAAAAATTGTTTCATCTTTAAAAACAAGATATCCCATGATTGAAAGTCGTGACTTTGAATTTGTCAAAGTTGTTCAAAAGAAAATTTCTGTTCTTCAAATGGGAAAAGGAACCGAGTATGATTACACTGTAGTGAAAAAATTGGCTGGGCAAGGTCTCTTATACATTCGTATGAAGCAAGTAATACAGTTTGCTGTTGATGAAAGTCTTCAAGTTGAAGAAGATATTGCTGAAGATCCATGTGGTACCTTAGAATTACCCAATCCATTTAATTCACCAACAACCTCAATTGATCTAACAAGTACACAAAATGGTTGCAACGTTATACCAGATGGTACATCTGTTAGACGAACCCCACTTGAGAATGATCAACCTACCCTTTCTGCGCAACCTGTGCAGAATGTTGGACCAGCAGATCCAGAAATTGAATTGTCACCATTTTTCACACAAGTATTTGATGAAATGCCAGCCTCTGCTAATGATCCAACGGAAATGTTAAGATTTTTGCAGGGCAAGATTTTGTCAGGTCGTGACCTAGATGTTAGTGATGAATCTTCCGAACTAAGTGGGGACACTAATTATATTTCAGTAGATTGAGATAATGTTCTAGAAACAACATTTCTGAATTAAAAGATGTGAAAGATCCAAGAATCACTTTTGAAGTTCAGTTCTATGGTGAGGAAGCTGAAGACAGGGGAGGCCCAAGAAAAGAATGGATTAGACTTTGTAATCAGAAAATACAACTAAAGTATTTTGAACAAGGTCTCAAAAAGCATCTGGCAAGTGACTATTTTTATGTTGGCCAAATGGCAGCAATAGCCCTTCTTCAGAATGGGCAATTACCTGTTTACTTTCCAGAAACAGCTTTGCACAATATTTTTGCAGATCCATATCCAAGCACACATCCATGCATTTCCAGCCTACAGAAAGGTCTGGATAGTCTCGGAATTCATGCAGCTGGCAGAAAGTTTCCACAATTACTGGATCTCTTTAGACCGTCTGTAAATGCTAAGTTATCTGTAAAAAAGTTACTACAACTTTTGACACCCAAATTTTCTGAAAAAGGATCAAACGCGCTAAAGTATGAGAAAATTGTTTATGCTTGTTTTGTCAAGTATGTTCGAGAAGTGGCTAGCGGTCGTAGAGTAACAAAGTTAGAGAATATTTTGGAGTTTACAACTTGTGCAAGTGAAGAGCCCCTTCTTGGTTTTGCTCTTTCTCCATTGATTGAATTTATTGAAGCCACTTGTGCATCAAGGGAGCCTAGGTGTAACAACGAAGAAAGGGAATCCCAGAATCAGGTATGAGTTGGTTATTTTGAAACTGTATTTATGAATCAAAGTTGTTCCATATGTATCAAACTTGTGAAAAACAAACTAAAACACTGGCAATCCAAAATAATTAGGTACCATACTAATTGATTGACTTCACTTTTGGGCCATTCATAAATTAACCTGGAAATGTACATTACACTTCCTCTCCCTGCATCTGAGTATTAAGGTTGTTTAAAATTATAATTTGCAGGTTGTTGTAAAAGAAGACAGTAATGAGCCAGGTGTAAAGAAGCAAATATTTGGAGATTTTCTTCCCAAGTCTCACACATGTACTAACATCTTAAAACTACCAAGAGGAACACACTGTCTGCAGTTGCCTCCAGAAGATGCACTTTTTGAACTTTATGATTTTGCATTCCTCAGTAGCTATTTTGGAAGACAGTAGCTTAAAAAGGCATTTTATAATTTAGAAGTTGCTTATTGCGTACAACTATAATGCTGACTTGAGTACAATAATTCAAATTGAATGGCTAATTTAGATTAGTCATTTGACATTTAGATGTTAAAGGTTGTTTTTTACTTTCATTAATATGTAGTGGAGTAGCCTGTGTTAGACATGCAGAACATAACTACATCAAGGTTTCAGTTTGGGTTTAAAAGTATATTTACTTTACAAGCATTAGTAATGGTCTTTAGAGCAATGGTTGGGGATACACAATATTCAACAACATAGAAATATAGTACAAAACAAGTGATCAAATATGCTGCTTAGTCATGTCTTTTGAACATTGGACAAAAGTTTTAGAAGCCACATCTTGGCTGCAGCATAGCTAGGTAAAATTTGATTTGTTGGCACTAACTTGGAAATATGAAAGCCATTGTTAGTAATGTGTGTATCTAACAGCATATACCATTTCCATCTTCCCTGATCATGTCATACCATTACTAAATAGCTTAATTTGACATTTAAATAGCAACCAAGTTTGAAATTAAAGTAACAAATTCCTAAAATGGAATGTTGTACACATTATCTACTTTGCTCATTCTCTACCAGCTGTACTACAAATGTTAGGGCCTCAGTGAATATGTCAATTCCAAAACATGGTGAGAGCTTTAAAGGATCAATAGATTGGGTTAGTTGAAACACTAGCTCTTCTGTATTAATTCCAGGTACATTAACTGGAGCAACTATGACACAATTATCACTGTCTTCAAAAGGTGTTGGTCCATCTAAATCTTCACCATAAAACCTTGCATCATCAGGGTCATCATCAGCCTCCCCACTAGCAAGTGGATTGTCTTGTCTTAACATGCCATTAATCCATAGCTGGTTTGGTGACCAGTTGTGCTCAGTTGAAACCGGATGGTTGTTGAAACTGTCCATCAACTCATGCAAAGCATAATTTATTCTTCCTAAAAACACCCAATGTAACACAAACATATGAATTGGGTTTTCTAAGTCAAGAAGGCCTGTTTGCTCCATTGCATAGAATGTATAGTAAAAGATGTGGGAGACGCATCGAAAAACATCCCGCCATAACCTTTCAATGTGCTGATTCCTACATGATGAACCTGCAATGAAACTTCCCCTTCCCTCTCCTCGCATAGCAACCTTAGCATCACACACTGCAACATTTTCAACTCCGTGATCTACTCTTATCCGCGAAGGCCACAAGCCACCATCGCGTTGAATGGCATCTTCGAACAAAGATAAAACTGTTGTTGCAAGGTTATTTGTGCTACAGTGGAGGAAGTTAATTCTCCTCGAGTATCCATCGATACACCTATGGATAACAAACCCCCAGCGGATTAGTGAGTGATGGCCGTCCATGTGCCACAACGAGTTCGGCCAGGGCACAAAATACTTTCGGCGAGAGACAAGTGCACCCCATCGTAAAGCTGTATTTCTTGGGTCAACCCTATTCAGACTTTCTCTTATTCGCTTCCTTTGAATGTTGTACCCTAGAGCCCTAAAATGGCCTCTCAAATAAACCTCTCCTGTAGTAGATCCATGTCCTGATATGTAATTAGTAATTATTTCATCAACTTGTTGGTCACTAATGTCACTAAACTTTGCTAAGTTTTGTAAGCCATAATCTCTAACACGTCGCATTATTGTCCAACGGGATACCTTAAACATAGCAGCAATTTTTGTCCAGGCAAACCCAAAACCCCTCAGCTCCTCCAAAAACTCGGGTGCAATGACATATGGTGGCCTCCCCTGGCCTTCCAGTTTGATCAATTAAAATTGGAAAAGCTGAGAGATGAGTAGATTGTGACCTTAGTTGATGACTCCAAAGTTTTTCATAAAGCTTGAGAAAAACAGACGGCAAATCCTCTAGCAAACCCTTATCCTGATCATCAACGATACACATTAACTGCCCCAACCATTTGACAGTTGTATCTAACAAGTTTAAATGTGTGGAAAAGTGCTCGTTGAGAATACCCCTGTCATTTCCATTTGCTTGTATTCCGTCCACAATCACTTCTGTTCTGATTAAAACTTGGTGAAGGAAGTCATAGCAGCTAAAACCAGCCAGATAGGGGTCTTCGTTTGCTTCGTTTTCCGCAAGCCCAGTCTCACTTTCGTCGGCCATATTAGAGCTTATCAGTAGTTTCAGTTTCACTCAGTTAGCCCAGTTCACTGCTCTAGCCCGAGTGCTCGGTCCAGTCTTCAAACATTAAATGGTTTTTAAATTGAATAAATATTTTATTTTACTCACACTTATTATATTGAATAATTAATTGTTGTATTAAATGGATAAATTTCATTAAATGTACATTTTTGTATAAAATATTGTTTAATTTGCTTTAATAGGATTAAATTGAATACATTTACATTATTAAATTGAATGAACATTTTATGTCGAAATATTGAATTGAATGTGTATGAAAGATTGAATTGAACGAATATAACTTTATTAAACGTATAACAGATTAAATTTAAATGAATATTTTTTTATTGAATATTGCAACAAATGGGCAGGCATACACAATTAGATTTCGTGCGTGATTTTAAGTCTGCTGCCCGACTTTATATACGATTGTTGTGTGTCTCTTGTGTCAGGCCTCCTTACGTAAGCATGTAAACATCACGTTGTAAATAGATATGTACCATTGTAAGTTAGGTTAAACTATTTGTATAAAACAAGTTTCACTGGAAATTTACTCTCAAAATCCTTCATTAATATTAATATGCAGGATTTTGAGTTCCTTTTAATGAGACAACAAAGCGGGCTCTGTTGAATTTGAAAGGCATAGCACCGAGCATTAAACCGAATGTTTCAGCCAGGAGTATAAACGTGTATTCTACTACTCTGCAAAACAGGGGTTTTTTATTTACATATTTCGCTGTTTGGAGTTTTCGGTGCTGCAGTTTCTGGCCCTTGAAAGACAGCTAATGATCATCTGGCTGCTGCTCTAGGCCTGGGTCCTAAGTTCCTGTTAAATTTCAAAATGGCGATGGAAACAGTACCGAGAGAGCTTCGAGGTTTAAGAGCGTGTTTATTGTGTTCTATTATCAAGGTAAAATTACCCCCCATTACAAACTGTTGCCCTACGCTTTCTTTATTTTTTTTCGGTATAATTTTCATGTTTTCACTCGTTCTTCTAGACTTCAGACCAATTTGAGTATGACGGTTGTGACAACTGTGAAAAAGTGCTTCGTTTAAAAGGCAACAAGGAGAACGTCAGCAGTTGTACCAGCTCAAATTTTGACGGGTATGAAATAGTTGTTCTTGAATTGGCCCAGTCGACAGAGAGAGTTGAGCAAAGTTGGTGATTTTTTTCCATACTTTTCAGGATAATTTCGTTGATCAGTGGTGATGACAGCTGGGTAGCAAGATGGCAAAGATTAGGTAATAAACAGCCCTCAAAATTAGGATAAATCCGTCAAGAAATTGCCAGACAATTAACTGAAGAAGTGCTTATGTCACACAGTTCTCTAATCATACAAACTGAGGTTAATTTTGTTCAACCTGTTTCCCAGATTGCATTGCAATTCATTGTTTCACATTGGCATGACATAAGCACTTTTTATGACAAAACATTTCATTTCTGGTTGCATTGTCAGTGGCATTTGCCATTACTTGTTTTAATAACAGATTTATTAAAAAGGTGTAAGTTTTTCACTTTACCATGCTTCCTTGACTTATTGCCAGATACATATATACCATTGAAAAAATCGTGCAATCACATACTGTCATTATTTGGGTATGGTATAGTGTAATGTCCTCCCATAAGGCAATAAATTTCCCATATGTTCCACTTCAAATAATCAAGTGGTGTTCAAAATTAAGAAATGCTACTGTTTACATAATATGTATGTCGTGAAGTAACACATTTTTTGTAGGTAATATGGTACCAGGATGTTATGCTGTATCTGTGACAGGAAAGCTACCAATGCACATAATTCGAGAACTCAAGGCCAGGGGAATCGAGTATGTTTCCAGAGACCGTTCCCAACAATTGTAGTGGTCACGAAAGAGAGTTGTGTAAAAACCTAACAATATGAAAGTATGAATAGTTTGATGGGCTTGTTATACTTGTACATGTAGTTAAAACAAAACACATCTATAACATTGTGAGCTCTCCTAAACATTTTGAGATGATTGAGGTGATTTGTAACAGATCAACATCTAATGGTGATGCTGTACTCGGGTAAATATGATATTGTGATGCTACTTCGAGTGTAAGGGGCTAGTATTCCAAAGGTCGCTGTTCGAATCCCGCTGTGGTCAGGCAAACTTTTCAGCCTGCCCAGTGTAGCTTACACTCGGAGTAGCATCACAATATCATAAGATCAACATCTGTTTAAAACTGAGATACATATTAAAAACTTTCTCTGCTCAGCTGTATATTTGACAAATTTTGCTTTCATATGAAAAACGTCAAATTTTACTAAGGTTGATTTCAACAAAATACTGATCAGGAAAACACAAAGTATGAATATTCCACCCCAATTAAAATGCTTATATGGTAATTGCACCCTGTACTGTATGTATGTAATAGCTTTTTGATAATAAAGTGTGGAAATGCAACATTTTTGTTTTTAGCACAAAAATATGATTGACGATCAAATCTATGTGTATTTTATTTCACTCAACAATTCTAACATTTTTTATGCTCGATTGTACAAATTATTTGACATAAATTAAAGTAAAGAATTGAATTTATGTACAATTTTCATAAACATTCTCATTGCCAATTATTAAAATAATTTTTACAGTGAATTTACATGTTAGGTAACAAGTCCAACATATTGTGCATTTTATCAAAACAGTGAACAAATTTAAGATTCTGAAATCATTGCAATTAACTTGGTCATGGAGTCATTGCACATCTGGATTTGTTGTTTTGCCAAACGTTGTTCGTTTAATTGAGCTTGTCGGACTGTGAAGCATTGAAAATGACCAGTTTTCCTTTCCAAAGCACCAACCAATCTGTGAATGTAAATAAAACTAATTTCTATTTTGCCCTACTTTGAGTCTTTAAATCTGTTGGTAGGCTGAGAATAACAAATTCACCATTTTTGTCAGCTTATCATAGTTATTTGCTCACATGTGATTTTCTCATGTGAATTTCATTCCACCACATACATGTTAAAATTGATGTGGTCACATGTGGAATTTTATGTGTTCACATGTGATTCTCATGTGTTCTTATGTGAATTTCATTTCACCACATACATGTTAAAATTGATGTGGTCACATGGGGAATTTTATATGTTCACATGTGATTCTCATGTGTTCTTATGTGAATTTCATTTCACCACATACATGTTAAAATTGATGTGGTCACATGGGGAATTTTATATGTTCACATGTGATTTTCATGTGTTCTTATGTGAATTTCATTCCACCACATACATGTTAAAATTGATGTGGTTACATGTGGAATTTTATATGTTCACATGTGATTTTCATGTGTTCTTTTGTGAATTTCAGTCCACCACATGCATGTTAAAATTGATGTCGTCACATGTGGAATTTTATATGTTCACATGTGATTTTCATGTGTTCTTATGTGAATTTCATCCCACCACACACAATTTAAAATTGATATGGTCACATGTAGAATTCAAACGTTCACATGTGATTTTGTGTTCAAATGTGAATTTCATCCCACCACATGTTAAAATTTGATAACATGTGATATAGACCTATAAAATCGAAATAGGAAAAAATATTACCATAGCTTGGAAGAGCATCCTAAACTTAGTAAAATTGCAAAGTTTGGTTGTAAAATGTTGTAAACTATAGAAAATATAGCTTTGCGAAGTTGGCAAATTTTCTGTAGTTTTGTATTATCCGTGAGAAATGAATACCCAAGGGCTATCAACTGGGTACTATTTTCCACCCGTGATACAAATGTAAACAAAGTTTGCCAAATTCGCAAGGCTATATTTTCCATATTTTAGAACATTTCACAACCAAACTTTGCAATTTTACTAAGTTTAGGATGCTCTTTCTTTCAAGATGTGGTAATATTTTTGCCTGTTTCGAATTTTTTTAAAATTTTGTCTAAACGGTTAAAGGTCCATTCATGTGCACAGAACGTCAGTGGGTACCTGTATGTTTGTCCTCGTGCCATTCTTGGAAGTTTTCGATCCTGTAGGAAGCAACATGTCTCAATGCGTTAACTGCTATATATTTTATCCTGAGTTGTGATAAAATTCAAAAATCTACCTACCATCTCCCAATAGATGCATCTAAAAAATAAACAAAAACCTTGGCTAATAAAATGTTTGTATTGGATGTCGCAGAATTCATTAGTGAGTACAAAACTTAACTAAACCTGTTCGATCCTGTACTGTCTTTAATGTTGAACAGTTTAGCTGTGCCATTGTTGTTGGATGTCGGTACTGAATCTAATGTCACTGATGAAAATAAGAGATATTTAGTACCAAATCAGAGGCTTTTAAGTTTTATATAAAATTTAAAATGTGCAAAAGCGCTGTCAGTTTGCCTGCTTGAGGTGTAACTCATATTTTGTTCACACCGTGGTTATTAATCAAGAATCTCCCAAATGTGTAATGAGAAGGCCTTCAAAAACACGGTGTCCTTACGTCAACCTGGAGATCGCTAGGTAGCCTGGTGGGTTCGCGCGCCCCTGGGGTTTTAATCTGTGCTGTTTTAGTCCGTTTTCTCTCCGTCCAAAATCACTATAGGAAGATAATATTAGAGATTTGCTTATTTACCAAAGATTTCAAAGACAAGTGGTATTTTATCTCTGTACTCGTTCCATTTTCTTACTCCTTGTATGGTAGATGTTACAAACTTCATAGTTTTATCAACAGTTTGCAGTGTAAAACCAGCATCAGTACTTGAAAGTTTCACGTCATTCTGGAAGGAAAAGATGATCGTAACTGGACTTCTAGGAAGAACAGTTTAGAACTGACAGAGCTATCCAGTATAAATAAAGTTAGTTTAGTCTAGGTTTCCTCCTGTAATAACACTGGATTATTAAGAGATGATCCTTACCGGAATTTCAGGAAGAACAGTTTAGAACTGATAGAGCTATCCAGTATGAATAAAGTTAGTTTAGTTTAGGTTTCCTCCTGTAGTAACACTGGATCAATAAGAAATGATCCTTACTGGACCTCTAGAAAGAACTGTTTAGAACTCATAGAACTACCTAGGATAAATAAAGTTAGTTTATACCTTCGTAACTGGGCTTTCCGTTTTTAAGTTCTTATTCACCATTTTCATTGGTGCACCAAACGACGCTCTCTCGCCTAGCCTAGGCTGTCTGGGATTGGTACCAGCTGTGGTTGCCTTTGCAGGGCTGTTGGTACCATAGTTGGTGTTGTTCCAGGAATAATCAG
This sequence comes from Muricea muricata, assembly GCA_963855995.1. NCBI lineage: Eukaryota > Metazoa > Cnidaria > Anthozoa > Malacalcyonacea > Plexauridae > Muricea > Muricea muricata. Next base: position 11,031,648 of record OY979729.1, on the reverse strand, counting down.
CTTTTTGGCCTGAATGTGATTGTTGGGGGCTGTCCAGCGTGTTCCTAAAGAATAGCAATTGATTTTACGTGTGTGCTTGGGTTAATGTCACGGTCAATTTGTTTCACTCAAAGTTCCGATTAGTTTAATATGCACCGACGTACTTCTCTACAAAGGAAAAAACTTTCTTCGTTAAATTTGAAAACGAGTCACTGGTACTGTTTGAATGTGGACAGGTGTAACTCTGTTGTCTGAAGACGTTTTCATTTTTCTCCCCAAAGTAGTTGTCTTGCTCCAACTTCGGCTTCTTTGTCAGTGCGTATTCGCCGCCGTGATATTGATTATTTGGATGTTTCTGCGGGCCAGAAAGCTGTCTTTTTTGGGAAGAAGGCCTTGCGGTTTGGTAGGAGGCACTGGGTTTGTTGTTGGAAGCAAAGTGGTGATAGTTTTTGGGACTGTTTTCGAAGTCCTCAGCGATTTTCATGAGCGCTTCGTCCGGAATATCGATTTGCAAAGGTGTTGTTGGTTCGTGACTTTGCGGTGCAGCGTAAACGGCTTGTCTTGGACGTCTTCTTCGGTTAAAAATTGAAACGCCTTGCCTTCCACCTGCAATAGTGAAAAATAATAGAACTGAAACCGTTCGCACAAAATTAAATGGACTTTAAAAATGTTTACATTAAACGGGCCTTTAAATTCATCAATATTCGGTAAAACATTTGTGAACAAATTTTACTGCAGTTTTTTCACAACTTTTCTTACCTGAAAAATTAGGAAACATGTTCTTAGACAGTGCTGAGTGTTTCTTTCTAGTTGTTTGTGTGTTTCTTTTTCGTGTGTAACGATATTTAAGCTGCTTTTTTAAAGCTTTTTCGAAGTTTTCCGTATTGTTTTTGGGTTTTCTTTGAACAAAAATATTTTCCCGCCTTTTTTATGAAACTCTTGCTCGGTCTAGAAGTCTGAGGCGAACACACTGATCTTGAAATGTAAACTGAGATGCACAAATTATGCGCAAAATATGATTTTATGTTTTATAATTACACGGGAAAAGGCGTACTTTTAACTTTTTGTAGTTCAAAATAATTTAAACACCTAATAGGCCGATTTAAATTAACTTTCTGGTCTCATTTCAACATTTCAAATTGGTTTCCCTCCAAAGTTTCTCGTTGAAGCTCTCTATACAGTTCTGATTGTGCAGTCCGTGAAAAAGTAAACAATTTTAATTTATTCAATATGGTGGTGTTTGCAGAAGAAAGCTACGGAGAAGAATCGCTCAAATCTCGATATTCAATTGATCCGGAGAGAAGAGAGTTGAGGAAGGAATGCTTGTATGAAAAAAATAGTTTGACATCTATTAATAAGTTTATTAAGGTAAAGCATTATTACACTACCTGAGAATGTTATCAAAATAGCATGTTCTATTAATCTATTTTCATGATTTAAATTGATCTGGAAGTAAATTTATTTGCGAGATAATAATTCATATTTTTCCGTGACCATATAAAATTGCTTTTTTGTTATATGGGATGTGTAATTTGAATATTTCTTACCCTAGCTTCTATCATCCTCCTATCATCCTATTTGAGTATTTCTTATCCTATCATCCTCTTAGTCTTATCATCCTATTTGAATATTTCATATCATCCTATTTGAATTTTTTTGTCCTTCTATCATCTTCCTATCATCCTATTTGAATATTTCTTATCCTTCTATCATTCTCCTATCTTCCTATTTGAATATTTCTTATTTTTCTATCATCCTCCTATCATTTTATTTGAATATTTCTTATTCTTCTATCATCCTATATTTCATAGGATGCATTTTTGCCTCAAGGATATCCTAATAGTGTGAGCAGTGATTACCTGGAGTACCAAATATGGGATACATGTCAGGTAATTTATGCTGTATCCTGGGGCATACCTACCCCCATTTTGTTTGGTGGAAGGTGGGGTGTGTTTCTGACAATTCACTATTTTCACTAAATCCCATAACACTACATGCACATTGTTTGGGGTTTGAAATTCTGCCAAACTCAAGACAAAATGTCATCTCTTTGGAGCTATAAAAAGCTCAACTCACAAGGCTTTAAAAAGCTGAATGAGCTTGTTACAACTCCAAAGAGACAACATTTTGTTTTGAATTTGGTAGGATTCGGTAGCCCAAACAATGCTCATAAACAACAGAGAGTAGATGTTTTCATATCAAGTCTATTATAAACTCTGCTTTTACCACGAGGTTTACAAAGTTTGGCAGGGGTCATTCTCTGCCCACAACTGGTACACCGGCCTGATTATATTTTAACTTAGTATGTTTTTGTCTCCAGGCATTTTGTTCATCAATAGTGGCTGCATTGGCAGCACAGGCCATGTTAAAAGCATATGGCGTGGGTGACGAGAAGGCAACAATTCTTGCAGCAACTTTTACATGGCTTTTAAAAGGTAGCCCATTAAATCTGTACATCTTAGAAAGTTCCCATTCTCCTTAACAATTTGGTTTAAGAATTGTCTCTCTTGGTTTTTGTATCTCTTTGTAGATGGAGCTGGGATGGTAGGAAGAATAGTATTCACATGGCTCAAAGGGTTGGTTTTTACCTTTAGATTTGTTTTAGATTTTATCTTTAGGTTGGTTTTTTATTTCATTACATGTATGTCTATGAATTATAAGGTTTCCCTTACGAGGTTTCTAGTAGAAAGGCCAGATAAGGTATACTCTTTTCAAGTGGGGGTTTTGTGTTGACTACAACTTATTGCATTTTGTATATTTGTCAAGCAATACTTTGTATAAAAAAGAAAATTGAGGACATAATAAAAGAATATTCATTATGTAGGTAAAACAAACCAGACCGAAAGTAATCGACTCCTAACAGACCCAACACACCTAAAAGATAAAACGCACCCAATAGACCCAACAGATCCAACAAACCCAACAGATCCAACTCACCCAACTGACCCAACGCACCCAGCAAGCCCAACAGATCCAACGCTCTCAACAGACCAAAGCACCTAACAGCCCAACACACCTAACAATCCCAACATTGCAACATCTAGCAAACACAATAGTCTTTAAGCGTGCTCAAAATTGACATACAATACAATGTGATATTTTTATAAGTACTTATAAAAAATTCAACCTGTCATATGCATTTCATATATTTATTTTGCAACAAAAAATATTAAGCCCAGGTGTTTTGGTGTACCGGTAATGTTATCCAATGCCTATCATACATATATGCTGCAACACCCAATGCTGTTCTCTATTTTTTAAGCACTGAACTGGACTGTCATGCAAAGAAATGGAGGTATACTAGAACAATATGCAATTCATGTTGGTAGCTAAAATGATACACTAAAATAATCAGGTTGCAATTTGAACTTACAGACTGGCAGCAGATGTTATCAATGATCTCACGTACTGTGTTGAGCTGTTGGCGCCACGATTTCGAGATTATTTCCTGCTGTTTGCCTGTATGTCTAGCATATGTAGGGTAGGTACTTCAAGTAATGTAGCACCATCATTTTCAGAAAGAGTGCTCAATGACATGCGGACAGAGCGACACGTTTAATTGTGCAAAATACCTCAAAATCTTACCACTACAGTCTGTTGCATCCTGAGAGAATCTTCAGGTGGTAGCTTGTTTGTTTCATCCAGAGGAAGTCTTCAGGTGATAGCTTGTCTGTCTCCTCCAGAGGGAATCTTCATTACTACAAGGGAAGTGTTACTACATCAACGTGATCAAATGAATTACTGTGGCTCTTTATCATCTATCCTACCCAGTCAAGTTTTGCTGTGGGAGACAACCCAAGTACCCGGAGAAAACCCAAAACTTTAAGAAGAACATTAACGTATACATAGTCTCTTTTCACATGAAGACTAGGTTCGAGTCAGATTAAGAAGTCTTACTGAGAATCGAACGCACGATCTTAGATGTGAAGGCTTAACTACTTTGCCAAAGAGTTAAATAGTTAACATACCGACTTATTTAACAGTGACTGATGAATGCCTATGAATTGTATTCAATCCACGTCTACGGGAAAGATAGCGTATATACATCCTGCCAGTGAAGCATTATGATCGAAGGGAGCGAATGGATGTCTTTTAAACGATAGACGCAAAACTGGAGCTTGATTTGTTTATTGTGCGAAAATTTTTCATCACTAGCTCATCTTGGTTGTTTACCATTGACACAAAAATTCCGGTAATTTCGGATCGAAAATAAAATAAATGGAACACATTTTTGGTCGACCCGATCGGAAAATTATTAGAAAAAAACGGTTGGCTTGAAAATTTTGTCCTCTTTAACCGGTTGGGACGTTTCAACGGGTCTATAATTCGTTCCATTTACATTTTCTGGGTGTTCGTTCTAGCTCGAGGATATTCGCGATGTATTTCTGGTCGTACTGGAATAGGATAGGATTTTCCAACCAAAATTTTATGCGTCCTACGTTTCAAACCAGATGAGTTTTTGATGTAGAATAGGTGGGAGGAGCGATCCGCCGGTGAAATACCACTACCCTTGTCCTTCTTTTACTTATTCGGTAAAGCGGAGCTGGACACCAACGTCCACGTTTTAGCGTCAAGATCGCTCTTCTGCCGGTCGATCTGAGCCGGAGACACTGTCAGGGGCCGGTTTTATAAAACTCTTTTAATCATTGTTTTGTACTTAGATAGTGATTAAGTACAAAATACGTGGTTCTGATTGGTTGACGTTTCCACTAATCATAGTTAACTTTAATCACTTTTTTGTACAACCGGCCCCTGGTCGGGAGTTTGGCTGGGGTGGCACGACTGCCAAATGATAATGCAGGTGTCCTAACGTGAGCTCAATGAGAACGGGAATCAAGTCGTCTGAAGAGGGTTTAGCTTCGAGCAAATCTTTATAAAGTCATGTACATGCCGTCATCACTTCCGTAATCGTCAATTGCCTTTGCAGCGGCACTTTTAGAGTTGGTGCAAAATGTTCCTCCTGCACCACGCCCTGATGATTTCTCCCTCAATGAACCATTCCTCAATTAGACAAACTTTTAAATTCGAAAACAATTTTAGCACAGTTGGAAAGAGCTTCCTAAATTTAGTGAAATTGGGAAGTTTGGTTGCAAAATACTGTAAAATGTGGAAAATATAGCCCTGTAAAGTTTGCGAATTTTGTATACTTTTGTATTACGCGCGAAAAAGCGTTACCACTCTGTGGAAATGTGGTAACGCTTTTTCCCGCGTGATACAAAAGTATACAAAATTCGCAAACTTTACATTACTATATTTTCAACAGTTTACAATATTTTGCAAACAAACTTCACAATTTCACTAATTTTAGGAAGCTCTTTCCAACTATGCTAAAATTGTTTACGAATTTAAAAGTTTGTCTAATTGTGGAATGGTCCATTATGTTCATTTAGTCTCTGGTTGGTGTATGTGGCGGGGCAACACGTGCTGCGCTGACTCAGCATCAAGCAAGACGAGATAACATGGCCGATGTGTCCGCCAAAGATGGAAGCCAGGTTTCAAACTGTTATTTACTATCAGTTACTGAGCACTAAATCCTCTAGGTTAATGTTAATCAAAGTCTTCAATCACTTGTTCATCATCTCGTAGGAAACTATGGTCAATCTTCTTGCATTTTTGGTCAATCTTGTTCTTGTACCATTGGTCACTGGTCAAGAAAGGTACATTTTAGTTAAGTGCTGCTGTAAACTAACCTTATTATAACTGTTCTTACTAGAGGTCTGGTAAGGATGATCTCTTATTGATCCAGTGTTACTACAGGAGGAAACCAAAACTAAACTAACTTTATTTATACTGGATAGCTCTATCAGTTCTAAACTGTTCTTCCTAGAGGTCCGGTAAGGATCATTCCTTTAGTGATCCATTGGTACTAGACAACGAAACCTACAACTAAGCTAACTTTATTTATACTGGATATATAGCTATATCAGTTCTAAATTGTTCTTCCTGGAGGTCCAGTAAGGATCATCTCTTATTGATTCAATGTTACTACAGGAGGAAATCTGAACTAAACTAACTCTATTTGCACTGGTTAGCTCTATCAGTTCCCTTCACTAAAATTTTCCTTATAGGATAATATGGTTACTATTTCTTGTGTTCACCACTCTTCATTTGTACTGCAACTTTCGGGCAGTTTCGGCTGTTGTTATGGAAACAGTCAATTCAACCCGTATGCATTTGCTGGTCAATTATTTTATGAACCATGGACTGGTACTTAATCCTCACGACATTTCTGCAATTGAGCCCATACTGACAAGTAAGTTTAGTTTGCTTAGCAACAAGTCTGTTAAAATCAAGCTTGTTGCAACTTGTCATTTGCGGACTTGTTAGAAATTGTTGAAACAACTCGCAGCAAGCCTGTGGATAAGACGTTTTGACAATCAACTTGCAACAAGTCTTCGGTATAACGTGATGGCGTGCGCCTGTAACCGAGCTGCTTCGGGGCAGGTGGCTACTTTCTTTTCTTTCACAGTTGTTATTTTTCAGACATTCTGTAACGCATTTAAAATATTCACAATGAGTTCAAATTACATGCATGCCCAAGAGGTAATTTTTTTCCACTCCTACCATGCACTATCAATGATGCAACCCACCGTCTAGAGTTTCTAAATTTGCCTTGGCGACTTCTGAGAACCAGGCTAAATCTTACCAAGAATAAAGTGTATTCAGTTAGATGTTTAAATCAGTCATTTCTCAGAACAGGTGCATGGCAGGTGTCGTCCGTTTAGGCACAGACCAAAACGCGGAGTGGAAAACAGTAATCCCAGGCACAGATGGCCCAATCTCGCGCTATTGATGTATATTTATTATGGTAAAAATATATCATTATAAATATATATTTTGAATTGAAATTTACTTGCCTATTTGATTGTTTGATTGTGTGTGTTTTCCTGTTACCGGTACTTCAGTGATTATATGTGTCCTGACACACACAATAAAATACAGTATGTCCCAAAGAATAGGCTTCCGTAATGAGAGACAAAATATTATTTTATGTTTGTTTTGCCTTCTTAAAGCAATCGCAACAAAAATTGTAATATGGTAAGGCTTGATATATTATTTCAATCTTAAATTAAAATCGACCGGTTATATGCATGTTATCCACGGGTATGGAACTGATATATTTCAACAGGGTACCCACTGGACAAAAGTCCATTTTGAATGTTCCAGTTGTTCGATTCCAGGTTCCGCGTTTTTTAGACTATACCGTTGTTGTGCGTCCTTTAAATTTTTCACTTTAAACAACATGGCAACGAAAGTAAAAGGAACTACACAAGAGAATAATGATAGTTCTGATAAAACACTTCCTGGTGATTATCACGCCAAAAGTTATTCACGTTTGAGCAAGGATAATCTGTACATGATCTTAGCTCTGTTGATGGAAGACTTTGTCGATAAAAACCCCGAGGGTTTTAGAAAGGTTGGAGCAGTACTTGTTCTTCCAAACGACTTTGTATGTGCCGTAGATTGTAGTCGAGATGACGTCCATGCAGTTGAGAGGATGTTGATCAAGCATTTTGACAAAGCAGAAGGTTCAATTGTTTTCATGTCTCGAAAACCATGCCCTGTTTGTGCGAAGCTTCTTGTTCAGACCAAAGTAAAGCGGGTCTTGTATTTGCCGTTCGAGCCCGAGTATTATATCTCGCCTCCACAAAATCCCCAGGAAATAGCAACAACAGCCGAACAACAAAATGAAGATAAGAATGCAGAGAACATGCAACAAGTCGATAACATCTTCACAGCAAGTCCGATTGCTCAGACAAAGTTTGTCTTGCAACTGCACAAGGTTATTCTAGATGAAAAGGAAGAGAAAAAGAAAACGCAAGAAAAAGAAGGAAAGGTTATCAAGAAAGAACAAGAAAAGCTGCTCAGGTCAAAGTACCCAACTAATTGGATGGATTACATGGAAACTGCAAGCAACGACAACAGTGTTAGTAGACGTGTCCTTAAAAAGCATTAATAAGTACTACGATTCAAAATCAAATACTTAAGATTTTTCTTATTTTTCTGCTTGAGTCAATGCATCATTATGTATATAAATTACATACCTTAAGGCGAGAGCGGTTTATCTATCTGATACAACACGGATGCGAATGTTGTCAATGGCTTGTGAAACTCTTCGATTTTAAATAGATCTTTTGGCGAATAATTTTGAAAATAAATCTTATGATATAAGTTAGAATTTATGTAAGTTAACAAATTCGTTTTGCATAAAGACGCCTTCACTCGCTTGTGGTTTTTTGATGAGTTTCATGCACAAACTGTAATTTTAGTTTTTTTCTCGCTAGCCCTCTTTTCGATACAAATTGTGGATAAATAGTTTGCCATTGATGCGTTAAAATTACTAAATTGCACACTGAAGTATCCATAAAATGTCTACGAAATTTTTCGTTGAAATAGGAGGATGAAGAACCACCTGCGAAGAAAAAGTTATCTGCGGTGAAAGAATCGCGTCCACCTGTTCTGAACGAGTCACCTTCGCCTGCTTATGACGAACATGTGGCGGAGGAAGTTATTCTAGATGAAAAGGAAGAAAAGAAGAAAATGTCAATAGAGGTTAGTAGAGGTGTCCTTAAAAAGCATTTTAAAAAGTGCTACGATTTGAAATAAACTACTTAAAAGTCCTTCATTTTAAATTAACGGACTCGTTTCGCATAAAGACGCTTTCAATCGCTCGTGATTTTTTTATGAGTTCCACGCACCAACTATAATTTTAGTTTTTTAATTTTAATTGTGAGCATTCTCGTTTCCATAAAAATTGTGGGTAAATAGTTTGCCATTGATGCGTTAAAATTACTAAATTGCTCACTGAAGTATCCATAGTTAGTCTAAGAAATTTTTCGTTGAAATAGGAGGATGAACCACCTGTGAACAAAAAGTTATCTGTGGTGAAAGAACCGGGTCCACCTGTTCTAAACAAGTTACCTTGGCCTGCTTATGACAATCATATGGCGAAGGAAGTTAAAGAAAACTTCAAGAACGCGATGAAGTTCATAGCAAGAGCCAAAGTTTTGTCCCACTCAGGGTTGCATTATAATTTTAAAGCTTGTATTGAAAAGTCCAAAAAGTATGATGATGGTTTCAATCCAAACAGTAAAGAGAAACAAGCCCAACTTCTCATGACGATGGCAAAGATTCTTACTCAGCGTACGGACGACCCCAAAACTGGCGTTGGAGCGGTGCTTGTGGATCCGGATAAGATGGAAATTCTTGCAATTGGTTGGAATGGTTTTCCTAGAAAAGCACTTTATGGCGAGTTTCCAAGGGCCTCAGACGGTGATAAGACGGGCCCCTTGAAGTTTCCATACGTGATTCATGCCGAGCAAAACGCGCTTTTAACGCGAAATAGGAAAGACATCAAAGGCGCCATTTTGTTCGTTACAAAATCACCGTGCAATGAATGTGCTCCATTGATTGCAATGGAAGGTGTTGCAGCGGTCATTGTAGATGATGACGTCTCGTCAATTATGGAAAAAACAGAAGAAGAACAGCAAGAAGAAAACTTCTTGGGTTATAAAAAGTTTGCAGAGATGGTCAAAAATGAGGAGATCATTTGCTACCAAACACGACCAACAGCAAAAAACAAACATGAAACTGAAGCTACACCCGATACAAGTTACACCCGGTGCGTGATTTTGTGAATTGGCCAAAAGAGTTGGCTGCGAATTGAACAGTTAAAATGATTTTATTAACAAATTTAAAAGCGGTTTAAATTTACCAATGTAATGGCATCTCCTTTTTATTGCGAAATTTATTTTAACAATACGAGTAGTATCAATAATAACTTTCTAACTTTTCAACACTAGTTATCTTATATGTGTGTGTTTTTAGTATCGTACAGAGCAGAATTAATTTAAATGTTTGTAGATCTATGCATGCAGCCAATAGAGGCTTTTCGAAGACAATTACCTTATACACAATGTAACCAATTGTATAATAACTATTTACTATTTATAATATAATGTAATTATGTGCATGAGTGAAAATACTTAAAAAAATGTTAAAACTCGTTCAAGAAGTGCTATATGATCTGACCATGAGTAAAGGCCTGGAACTAGCTACCAAATAGACATCCATTTTGCTGTTGTTAATCACTTATATCTTTTGTTTTCCTTTGTAAAACTTGTTGAAACTGAGTAGCTGTCTTTAATAAAGAAAATTGTAAGTCTACCAGAAATTTACAAACAAAGTAAAATATATTTCATGACAAATTTAATAATTTAGATCGAAAAATGGCATTCTATTTGAAGACTAGCGCCAGTACTTTTCCGTGTTTCAGGTCAACTGGTTGTCCGCGCGTTATACAAATATAGACAAATTTGGCAAACTTTGCGAGGCTATGTTTTCTATTTACAATATTTCCCAACCAAACTATGCAATTTTACTCATTTTAAGACGCTCCTTCCAGCTGTGCTGATAGCTTCCATTCTACTTGGTCGTACCAAGTAACGATTTGAGGCTTAATTAAGTTTATTTTTTCCTTATTTCAGAATACCCAAACTGTCTTCATGTTAACTTAGGATGCCCCATGAGTAAGGTATTTTCAAGGTAAAATGATTTCACAAAAAATGATCAGTTGGTTCGTGTGAGTTTCTCTCTCCATTCAAAAGAATTCGCGAACTGCTAAATGTGTTCATTTATTCCTCGATTGTGTAGTTTTGAAGACATTGATGCAGCTTTACAAATCTCCAAGGGAACACATTACATAATGAAGTTAGACATTTCAAATAATTTTAAATCAGGTATGGAACAAAAAAATATAGTTATTGAACAAATCGAGGATCTCTGGTTGTAATCCAGAATTGCACGCGAATTTCTGTGGTTTCCAGTAGATTCATCGTAATTATTTTAGCCTCGTATTTATTGTTTAAAGTTTTTCCCTTATATTAAACGCCATAATTTCTTTATTCGTCATTTTAACATCGATTTCAATTAAATTTTTGGCGTGAAAAAACCAAGCTGTTTTCTGTTGCCTGAGTCAAAGCATTTACTTCTTTTTTTAAAACTTGTTTTAGGTCTTTGACCGTTTTACCCATTGCAAAACTGTTTACGGGTTAATCGTTCTGTTTAGGCTGTGTAAATGTGGTGCTGCATAGAAACATCGATTCAAAAACCTTGCTACAATGTTATTTTCAAATCGCCATCATTGATTTAGTCATGAGAAGCCGGCAACTTTGGACCAAGGTATTTAGTTCTTTTTGATGTGATTTTCTTCTGATACGGACGGCAAATTGGACCAAATGAAGAGTTGTACCACAATCCAAAGCTTAGGGACATCAGACAGCCGAAAACGCACAACAACTTACAACAAGTCTGTTGACATCTTACAACAGACTTGTTATGAACAAGCCGTTATCAGGATGAGCTTGAATGGTTGGCGATAGCTTGTTGACGACAACTTGTTGCCTCGAGTTGATTGTCAAAGCCACAGGCTTGCTGCAAGTTGTTTTAACAAGTTATAACAAGGCTTCAAATGACAAGTTGCAACAAGCCTGTAAACTGATTCACAACTTGCAACAACTTTGTGGCGTTTTAGGTTGTGTATCCCGTTCTTGAATAAAGAGGGTTGAGGGTCTCCTGTAAACATTGTTTACTATCTATTCTTGTATACTTAGGGTGCAACACAAGATGAAACGAGTAAATTAGCTCTCAATAATCTCTGTAATTTATGGCAGCAAATCCTTAATGGTTAGTATTATTTCAGTATACGGAAAGCTCTATCAGTTCTGAACTGTTCATTCCAGAGGTCCAGTAATGATCATCTCTTATCGATTCAGTGTTACTACAAGAGGAAACCTAAACAAAACTAACTTTATTTATACTGAATAGCTCTATCAGTTCTAAACTGTTCTTCCTAGAGTCCAGTATGGTCATCTCTTATTGATCCAGAGTTACTACAGGAGGAAACCTAAACTAAACTAACTTTAGTTATACTGGATAGCTCTATCAGTTCTTCCTTGAGGTCCAGTGACGAATTTTTTGCTGTTTTCTGCATTTTCAATTTAATATAATCTAGTTTTCATGTCTCTGAGGATGGTTCTGAAATAAAATTGAAACACTGCGCAGGCAGATGTACTAACCACTACGCCACATTTAATTCTGCTTAGCCAAAGAATTGCCAACTACAGCATCATGGGATCTCGTGGCTTACGCTCACAACTTCACGCTTAAAGTCTTCCCAGCATTCCTCGAAGAGTTGGAGTCACGTGGGTGGGTGACATCAAGGACCCATTTGGGACCGGACGAATGGAGGGCGAGCTGGGATAGTGAAATACTTACGAGAAATAAGCGACTGTAAATACCGCTGTAAATAGAAATTGAAATTCAATATATTGTTTATTGCTTTTAGCCTCCCCCTGAGTTTGTATACACTCATGAGTGTGACCGGGGGGTGTAGTAAAAAACAGTGAACGTAGGTCTGTCACTTGGTAACAACAACACAGATTATAGAAAGATTTTTTACGAGTGCTTTCACGAATTTAATAAATCGTTTTTGGTTGGTAGTTGTTTAGATCCTAAACCTAAAATATTCAGTGTATAAATATCGACGTTTAATGCAAAACAGCAGTTCAATTTGTCTGGCGTGAGAAATTCCAGACCGAAAGGTCACCGAAGCTATCAAGTCAATTCGAGTGCAAACACAAACAGAACAAGTGGTCAACAATCTTTGATGCCAAAACACTGCAAAAGACAGCTAGAATGAAGGAGGGAAGGGTTTATCCAACACAAAGGGAGAAAAATATTGGGGAAAATGCTCCAGAAAGCGTTGAAATGACAAAAGTGAAGCCAATAAAACGGTCGACGTCTGACCGAACGGCTTTGGTCAATGCATGGGATGTGTTACACCGACAGAATAATGCCTTCTCGACATGGAAACATTACGTTTGTACAAAACGTGAAAACCGTAAAAATACCAAACGAAAACGGTCGGAGAAACGTACTAGAATATACGAAAACTTAAAGGAACCTGTACCGTTTCTGGATAGTGATATTGATGAAACGGAGCCTATGAAAAACGATACTTTTGAGGCGGCAAATGAGAGCGGCAGTTTAGGTGTCAATGCTCAAAATTCACAAACGTTAACTGCGAAATCTGCAAGCAACAGAGCGCTGCTTATATACTTTGCAAAACTAGCAAAAGCGGATCCACAATCTCCAACCACAGTTGTCGATTTTGATTTTGTGGATTCGTTGTTGCAGAGTGGTGCGGATGTCAATGTCTGCGACCGCTATGGCCAGACTATTTTTCACGAGGCATCCAGGGCATGGCATTGCGATGTTGCCCTGTTTCTGTTGGAGAAGGGGGCAGATATTAACAAGGCCGATAAGTATGGACGGACTGCTTTGCATGTCGCTGCTGCAGTAGATTATGAGGAAATGATCACTTTTCTGTTTGAACACGGAGGTAAGATTCTAGAAAAACTAGAGGGGAGTGGGTGGTGATGTGAGAATTCCACTGGCTGCAGTGGTGTACCAAACTAGGTTGGGGTGTATCTAGCCCTAAACTAGTGTAGGCAGGGGCATAATCATCCAGTACATATGGGTATTCTGCTTAGAAAGATGTTTGTACCATCTATTTTTATGCATTTTAGCCACCTGTTAGAAACTAAAAAATAAAAAAAAAAGGATACTACTAGCCCAAAGTAAATATTTGAACTCCCAAAAATGGACACAAAAACATTTTGTTGGCAATGATCGAGGCATACTTGATTTTTCCATGTAAGCTCCCCCCCCCTTGTTTTGAACATGCTATAAATCTTGTTCTGGGTGAAAGTGGCAAGGAGGTAAATCCCCCATCCTCCAAAATTTTACTTTGGTATGTGGCAGAAAAGTACTGGAAAAATACCCTTTGGTGAAAGCACTCCTGGAACAAAAAAATGGTAGAGATTGTATTTGGGCAATAGTGAAATTGTTTATGGACAATTATAACAAACACTTTGCACAAAAAATAGAACAAAACACAAGGTAAAAGCCCATGGATGACTAGGTGTATATTGAAATCAGTAATAACAGTTAGAAAAAATAAATTATAAAAAAAATTTTCTTAAAAATCCAGACAATATAAACATATTACAAAATATAATGATGGACTTAACCACTTCATTAAATTAGCAAAGAAAATCTACTATGAGGAACAATTAATTATGCAGGAACATAGCGCTAAAATGATTTGGAAGACACCTAATGAAATACTCAATAAGTCAAACAAAAATTCAAAAATTGCAAAGTCTTGTAGGAAATAATTTATCAGATATAACAGATGACCTAAAGGATATTGCAAACAGATTCAATAACTATTTAATTAATATTGGTCCTAGTCTTGCCAACAAAATAAATGATAATAACCATGAGGCATTTGAGAAATTTCTTTATTTAGAAAGTTATCTGTCTAGTTTTGTTCCTGATGCAATAACACTTGAAACTATACTTTTATATATCACCATGTAAATTTATTATCGGGAAGCTTTTGACCCGTTATTATTATCCGTTATTATTCTGTTTTATTATTATTAGCACTGATGAAGATCCAAGCTTATGGATCAAAAGCTCTGCAATAATAAACTTACGTGGTGTTTCCACGAAATTATATTTTAATTTGATATTCACTGCCCAAACATACAAGCAACTTATTCTTTGTACACATTGTTTTATGTCTCAGCTGATCTCAGTGCTTGTACATACGGGGAAAATCAAACTCCGATACATTACGCTGCAAAGAATGATGCAGACAGCGCACTGAAAGAATTGATCAATATTGGTGCAGATGTCAACTGTAGAGATTATAAACAGAGGACACCATTGCATGTGGCTGCTGAATTGGGTAAGTTGCTTGGGTAGAGTCTAGTGTCACTGTACAGTTAAATGTTTTGCTGGGCTGTAGGGTTACCAAATTCTGTAAAGTTATCCAAAACTGGGGTAAATACCAACCCAAAATCATCAGGCCTTGTGATTAGATGTTTGAAACAAAAGTCATCATTGTTTGTTATTCGTTCTGTAGAAAACCAATTTCTATAGTTTGTTATCTTTCATTGCTATTAACCATGCAACCACTCGTAACGCCTGTACAGGTTTGCTGGTGTTCCAGTTAATCTGCAATGCACATAAATTGTGATGCACATTAATGGAAAATCCTATTTCATCTTTAAAAATTTCATGGGTTCCTATAACTGCCCCCCCCTGCCCACACACACATTTTAAATTATGTTCCGCAGTTCTTTATATTTTTGTCTTTGTCAAAACAATATCCGAACCAAGTTTGGCATGTTTCGCCAAACCAGTGACTCTCGCCAACTTTGTATGTCTAAAGTCACTCAGCACTAAGTTTTAAAATTTCACCAAGAAAATCAGGGTTATCGACAGAAGGTGGAAAATTCGCCCTCTACTTTACGACTGACAACCAAATAGTTTACGAGTTTTGTTTATAACAAGGTTTATAGTTTCTTGCAGTCAAAAACATTTTTCAAACGAGACAGTTAATAGGATTTTCATTATATGTCTACAAGCAGAAACTTTAAAGTTTGTTCAGTGATAACATATGTGGATGATGTTAATTCGTGCCTTCCAAACTGGAGAACAAAGGTGTGCTCTTGAACTGGAAACACTTAAAATTTGAGTACAGTAAAACCCTGCGCATAAGAACCTAAAATGTTCAAGTTAGCCTAAATAGGTTCTTACATAATTGCAGCATATTGCTCTTATTTGGAGGCAGTGTTTGTCTCTTTATATGTACGTTGGAAAACAAAACTTGCAGTCTGTAATAGAATCAAATGTTTTCAGACAAATTTATGGCGAGACAAACGTAGTTTTAGCCTAAAAGGTTCTTAAAATGTAGGTTTTTAACGTAGGTTTTAGCCTAAAAGGTTCTTAAAATGTAGGTTTTGTACGCAGGGTTTGATTGTGTTCACCAATTTTGACCAACTCTGACGACTAACAAGACTATGACACTTGATTTCTAATAGTGCTGAGTCAGAGTAATATTTTCGGCAAAAAGGCAACCTCTTGCCCAGGGCTTCTTGCGACTGCCAAAAAAGGCTAATGAACAATTAGATTACGAGCTCGAGATTTCTATGCGGTGATAGTTGATGAGGGCGAAGCCCGAATCAGGAATCAACACATAGAAATTGAGAGCGAGTAATCTAATTGCTTAAAAAATTCTGTACTAGACATTGTCTTTGAATTGAAAAAAAATACACCAGAAAATTATCGTTTTGCTACTCGCTATCTATCGAGGAATAGACAGCGAGTAGGTAGCCAATCAAAAATGAGAGTATTTGCAATAGTATGCTGGTATATATGATTCTGCTAATTAGTCATATCCATTTGCCAACTCCTGTAGATCGTTCAGAAACAGCCAAACTGCTCATATCCCTTGACGTGCCTGCTGGAGTGTGCGATGAACATGGCATATCCGCAATGTCGCTCATGGTCTCAAAAATGCCACCAGTTGCAAAAGAAGCTTTAGACCAATTTCATAGCCTCGATCGAGCTAATCGCAAACAATACTACTACCTGAACCACCTCGAGCCTGGCAAGCCGGGGGAAAGGGAGCACATTTTGGCAAAAACCCCTCTACAGGAAGCTGTCCGCTATAAACAGATGGATCTGGTCATGCATCCCGTATTCAAACGCCTTATCCAAGTCAAATGGGAGCATTTCGGCAAAACCGGTTCGATGATCCAAGTTGTCGTACAATTATTGTATTGCTTACTTTGGACAGTCCTGGGTATAACTCTGCCTCGCACCTCCGTATCGTCTTGGAGTTATTACGACCCGCCCGGCAAGTACTGGTGGAGAATTGTGCTAGAGTCGTTGGCTGTCAGTATCACTGCTTTATTCATTTGGCAAGAAATTGCTGAGGTACAGTATGTTCATTGTGTTTAAGTCTTCCCAGTGCAATCTTGTTTTCAAGACTAAAGAGGAAACCATATTGCAACCGCTAACATTGTGTTGATTGAGTTGTCAATTATGAAAAGCCTTACGGTTTACTTTAAGTCGTGATCAAACCATTGCAAGACGTCTTTGCAACACCATGCAACATTGTTGGTTAATATACTGCCGACTATTTGCGTTTACCGACCAAACGAACACAACATTGTTGGTGCAACATGAAGTTCAATGTGATAAAAACTTGAATAAATGTTGCATCATTTGCAACATAACGCAACACTACACAACACTATACAACACCATACAACACCATACAACATCATGCAAACACCGTACAACAACACCATACAACACTATGCAACACCATACAACAACATCATGCAACACTATGCAACATCATGCAACAAGGTGTTCAAACGGTCGCGACGCGTGCAGGACATTGTTGCATCTGTTTGAGCAGGATTGTACCACACAAATTGAGGCAATCTCTATGTCTCATCGTTTTGAGCATTGTTTATACTCCGTTTGTGTAGGTTCGTCAGTCGCGAAGGCAGCACGAGGGATGGAAAAATTGGAGGATTCAAGAAATGAAGCGCGACTTGAAATATTGTCACCCCCGCTGGCCCGAAGAGTACAAATATATCGAGATGGAGATTGCCAACATCTCATCGCAGGGAATATCGTATTTTCAAAGTTATTGGAATTATTTCGATTGGGTTACCTATTTTGGGATACTAGCGGTCATTCTGACTCGAGTCCTCTCCGTTGCCGTTGACAACAATACTGCCAATGAACTTCACCCTAAGGTTAGGATTGTTTCCTCAAATAGAGCTGAACTAACTTTGTTTGTTCTGGATAGCTCTATTAGTTCTGAACTGTTCTTCCTAGAGGTCCAGTAAGGATCATCTCTCATTGATCTAGTGTTACTAAAGGAGGAAACGTAAACTAAACTAACTTTATTTATACTGGATAGCTCTATCAGTTCTAAATTGTTCTTCCTAGAGGTCCAGTAAAAATCATCTCTTATTGATCCAGTGTTACTACATGAGGAAACCTAAACTAAACTAACTTTATTTATACTGGATTGCTGTATCAGTTCTAAACTGTTCTTCTTAGAGATCCAGTAAGGATAATCTCCTATTGATCCAGTGTTACTACGGGAGGAAACCTAAAGTAAACTAACTTTATTTATCCTGGATAGCTCCATCAGTTCTATACTGTTCTTCCTAGAGCTTCAGTGAGGATCATCTCTTATTGATTCAGTGTTACCAGAGGAGGAAACCTGAACTGAACTGACTTTATTTATACTCTTCTAACTTCTTCTATGTTTTTCTGACTTCTTTGCAGGTTATGTCAATCGCTCTAATCTTCATTTGGTTACGTCTGATGAAAGTTTTCCGGGCGTTTGAGGCTATCGGTCCATTCATCGTTATGATCGGTCACTTAATCAAAGACACGCTCATCTTTGGATTTCTTTACATCATGTTCTACATTCCTTTTGTCTGCGCTTTCTGGATAAACTTTGGCGGCGATGAGAACGCTGAAAAAATGAAGCAAGCGGGCCAAGACTCCGACGGATGGCGCACCTTCAACAACCTTATGTATTCCGTATGGGAGATAACGGTGGTTGGAAATTATCCTTGGGATTCACTTTTGGTCATTGACCGAGTCATGGCGCAAATATTATGCGGGACGTACTTAGCCGTATCTGCCATTGTTTGTTTGAATCTATTCATAGCTCTGATGTCAGATACGTTTCAAAGGGTCTATGACAATGCAAATGCCAACGCGGTCATGCAGAAAGCGAGCACGATCCTCTCGCTCGAAGTCGAGATGTCAGGAAGACGCAAGGATTTGTTCATGAATCACATTCACACAAACTGCGCGCCTGAGGTTTGACATTCGCTTTAATTTATAATAAGTTTATTTCATGCTCAAAAATATGCATACAACATCACCTTACACACAGCAAAAAACGCGCCTTATTATGTTCCTCGCTCTTGCGTGATCTGATTTACCCGACAGGCTATCGCCCAATTGATAGGAATCCAACGTACCTACAGTTTAACGTCCTTATCTGAGAAGATACCAAAGGTGTACCATTTACTGATGTCAATGTAAAGGCAGACCTTTCGCCTCGTTCATTTTGAGACCTTGAGTAGCGGTTGGACCAAGGCTTGAACCGTGGTCTCCCAGCTTGGAAGACAAGAATGGGGACCACAACACAACACTTGCCACAAGCTTGTTGCATAAAAGTCATCAAGCCGATATATATCAGGATGCTTTCGCATCGCTTGTTCGACTTGATAACAAGTCTGTTGCAAGTTGTCAACACACTTGATGCAAGTTGATTTTCAAAACTTTTGACCCCCCCCCCCCAACGCTCCCTGGAGCAGGCCGCGGAGGTACGTTTGTCTCGTAATCATCCGGTGTTATGCATATTGTATCAACACGGTCATTGTATTGCAGGAGTTGTTTTACGACGATGATTCAGTTGAACCGGATTCTGGTGAGCTGGAGCGTCTTACCCATCAGATAAATGATAAAGTATCAGATGTGGAGGAAATGATGAAGACATCCGTCGAAGAAAGGAAAGAAGAAACTCTTCAGAATAAACAGTCGGTTGACAGGTAATGGATTTCTAGGAAGAACAGTTTGGAAATGATGGAGATATCCAGTATAAATAAAGTTAGTTTAGTTTAGGTTTCCTCCTGTAGTAACACTGGATCAATAAGAGATGATCCTTACTGACCTCTAGGAAGAACAGCTTAGAAATGATAGAGCATTAGAGCTATCCAGTATAAATAAAGTTAGTTTAGTTTAGGTTTCCTCCTGTAGTAACACTGGATCAATAAGAGATGATCCTTACTGGACCTCCAGGAAGAACAGTTTAGAACTGATAGAGCTATCCAGTATAAATAAAGTTAGTTTAGTTTAGGTTTCCTTCTGTAGTAACACTGGATCAATAAGAGATGATCCTTACTGACCTCTAGGAAGAACAGTTTAGAAATGATAGAGCATTAGAGCTATCCAGAATAAATAAAGTTAGTTTAGTTAGGTTTCCTCCTGTGGTAACACCGGATCAATAAGGGATGATCCTTGCAGGACCTTTAGTAGAACTGATGGAGTTATTTTGTGTTGTTTCCATCTAGTTTACGTGAAGATTTGCTCCAGGTGATTCAACGTCAAAATTATGAAATAACATCTTTGAGAAGAGACTTGACCGACATTAAAAGACTTCTTGCTCAAACTGTCGTCCAAGACCAAGAACAGACATCAGGCGCTGTCAATCCAGCTTCCAATGAGATGCTTTTACGAGACTCCACTAAAAGCTCTGGGACTAATAAACCCCGCAATCATCATGGGAAGACATTGAGGAAGTCACCGCAAAATAACATACACCAGGATGCGAACCGAGCTGAAAACGAGCCCGGTCGTAGCACTTCGCTACCTCAACCAGACTCGAGACAACGACATGCAACTACCGGCACCTCGTCACTGCCAGGGGTTGATATACGAAGACAGCCCGCGAGAGACGTTGCGCTCGTAGCTCCACGAAAGGAGGTGGGAACGAATGGGTCGGCTTGCTGATGATAGTTTAGTGTTCACAGGGTAAACCTGGGGTAAACTCCAGACAAACCCAAAAAACATTATTACCTGTCAATCTTTTGACGTGTTCTGTGCAACAATGTTTTCGAGGTGGACAAACAGGGAAACATTTATAGAAAACGTAATGTTTCTGCAGCAATGTTTGCAGAGATGAACAGACGAGGAAACATTGATAGGAAACGTAATGTTTCTGCAACAATGTTTGCAGAGATAACAGACAGGGAAACGTTGACAGGAAACGTAATGTTTCCAGGACAATGTTTTCAGAAATGAACAGACGGGCAAACATTGATAGGAAACATAATGTTTCTGGAGCAATGTTTGCAGAGGTGAGCAGATAGGGAAACATTGATACGAAACATATTTTTTTCACAGCAATGTTTCCGGAGGTGGACAAACAGGAAAAACTTGATGGAAAACATAATATTTCCAGGACAATGTCGTAGAGTTCTTATCAAAGTGTTAATTGTGCTAGTATATTCTATATTGTAAGTATATTTTGCACTTTCCCTCGTGATCAGACTCATCAAAGCACATATTTTTGGTCTTTCATGCCTAGTTGCCTGTGCGCGTGCGCAAGCCTGTCTGGTTGTTAGGATAAACTTCGTGTGGTCACATCTATTGTAATAAAGTGTTTAAAGGCCCGATGTCAAATTTTTGGAGAAACTTTAACGTTTAGCGGTAGATTTTTAGACAAAGTTTTTTTTTGGTGTTTGTTCATTTTGTGTGCAAACGACGGAACGTGAGGTTCCGGGGGGGGGCGTAACAAATAGTGGAATCGGATGCAGGAGAAACCAAAAATGGCAGCTTATTTGAGTGGAGGTCGAATTAACTTGATGTCATTTCGCGATGAAGCAAGGAAAGAGCTTCTTAACTGTCTTGATAAATGTCCTGGAAGCAAAGTAAGATGCGTGTTTTATTTTGGAATTGGAACCAATTCCAGGTTTGCATAGAAGTTTGACTTTTCATTGGGTCATATGACTGGAACGTTTGCACGCTCGAGATTTCGAAAGTTTACTGTAAAATATATAGGAAACATCAAAACTGCGCAACCGAGATGTCGGTTGCACAATAGTAATCTCTTAATAGTTAATGTAGACTGTGGTTACTTAACTTACTTTTTCGTCCGATATTTGCCTCGTAGGCTTTGGTATGGGACAACCAATTGACTGGGCCGTTTGGTTTAATTGCTGAATATTCTCTGTTGAAGGTAATTATTTGATCATGAATAATCTATTGCTCACATAATTGATCACATAATCAAGCAATTAATGATATAATTGATAAATTGCATCTTCGGGTTTCTAGACCGCCGCTCTACCAATTGAGCTATCGAGCCAACTGGGGTTGGTCTTATACAACTTAAATGCACAAAATATTTTCGTGACAACTTATACCAAAGATGCAATTAACTTCAAATCCTGCTCGAGACGACACATTTTTCTGCACCTCCACATCTATGAGGATGGTTGTGAAATAATAATGATTCCAGGTTAGGTTATCCCATACCCATATTGTGACTACTAGGATTTGGTTCAGTTTTGTTTTGCCATAGAATTGAAAATAAACAAAAGGGCGACTTGAGTCGGAACCGCTGAACTTTCTGTCCCAGCATGTTGCATTACGCATCTTCATTATACTGGTTTTTGCCAGTCAATTGCATTTTCTGGTAAATAGAAACGCCCAAATGGCTGTTTCGCCATTACCGGTACTCTTGCCAGTGAACTGCATAAAATAGAGGGACATATTGCACTGCTGAATGACCCTACTGCTTATTCACTTCACTCTGGTTTTTCTAACATTACTTAATTCCTGTTGCACGAACAAATTCACCTTGTTTAAAACTGGCTTAAGGGTAGGTCACTAACATTACAACATACTTAAATGTTCATATTTTTCACTGGGGAGGGGGCATAAATCCTGGGAGAGGGCAAGCCTGTGCTTTGTTTTCTACTTCCTGGACTCTCTATTTTCTAAAAGCTCCTTGCATGCAAACGACAGCAGTATAATATGCTCAAAGCATAATAGTTAGATTAATAGATACTTACAATTAGATAATAAATAGAGTCACTATCTAAGTACCATAATGCTGAAATTAGGTTGGTCAAAAATCTTAGGGGGTGAGCATTTTGTTTCCGAGGTTACAAATAAAACTTGGGTGGGTAGCATCCCATTGCATACCCCCATCTTTCAGAACATCCATCCATGCCTCGCAAGGGACTGTATGTCAGAAAATTGTCATTTGCCAAAATGTATGATCAGCATGCCAGGTTTTGGTTCATTCATGTTTTCATTGTTCAGGAACACGAGGTTGATGCAATGTATCCTCTACAGTCTGGTCGCCTTCCTTCAAATAATGTTCAGCATATCATCTTTATTACTCGAGCTAAAGTCTCGCATATGGAAATGATTGCGGAAAATGTCTATGGGTAAGCTGTCAGCATTTTAAGCACTATCTTGCTGACTCAAAGATCAAATTAGCCATTTGTAATTTAAATTTTATTAAGTTTAATTAAATAATATAAAATTTATTATGCATTTTGTGTTTCAATTAATGATTGATTTATTTGGGTTTGCTACAGTATAGGATATGAATTTTTTCCTGTTCTTAATATGGTTTTGTATTAAAAGATTGGTTGAAATAAACAATTTGACTATAAAAATTTCTTTCGAAATTTTATCAAATAAATGTAATTCGGTAATGAAACTGTCATCGTTTTTAGCTTTTTGCAAGCTGTGTTTCCATGTTTCAAGATTGAAATTTCCATCAAAACTTCAAAAAGGAAATTTCCCAGTAGGTTTCTCTGCTTTAATTTGATCCTTTGGCCCTGGTCTTTGTTATTTTTATAAAATTTCAATGGGTTTTTGTTGAAGTGGTCCATCTCTTCATGGAGGAAGTGATTTTGTAGAAATGATCCATCCCCCATACAAATCAAATTTAAGACATTCTTTAGACAACCCCCTATCTGGCCACAAAAACTTCGTCTGTGGGTGCATTGTGGATCTTTTTTGGAATGACACAATTTTAAACAAATTTTTATTTCAAAACCTGTTTAGAGAAGAAGATCGAATCAATAAGAAAGATTATACGGTTCTGTTTGTTCCAAGAAAGACCTTACTTTGTGAAAATCATCTCCAGGTAAAATTGAATATCTTTGTAGTTCAATCCTTGCCCCCCCCCTCCGGCCTGGTTGCTTGATTAGCGTAAAAACAAACTTTAAAGATCAGGCTTTGTGACTGGCTTTTTGAAACAAAAGTCATCACCCATTATTTCTTTAGGTTCTTTTCTTGTCTTTCATTGTTATAACTAACCTCTCCCAAAGCTTGTTAGTATAAATTGGTCCCAACCCCTTGATTACTCGGCCAATCTCCCATATACTAACTGTGAAATTCTCTGTTATGCAGGGTCTTGGTATAAACTTCATCAAATTGGATCAATACCCCTTAGATTTGATTCCATTCGACAATGATTTACTGTCCTTGGAAATGGAAAGTGCTTTTAAGGTAGCTAAAATATATGTGCGATATTCTCTTTCTCACAGAAATGTGAAAAGTGGATTAATAACTTTAGCAAGCATTGTGTTGTATTTTGCGGGCTAAAATAAACAAATAAGCAGGCTAAAATACAATTTAGCCTGCTGATGTAATAGCCAATTTTTAAATCATTTTAAATGCCCACTTTTGAATTATATTTTAAGTTTTTGCTCAAATATATGGCCTTTAAAGTTACTATTGTCTTCTGTCTGTTCTTCAAAAGATGTTAATTTGCAGACATGGTAAAATCGGCATTCGCCATCTTTTTTGCTACAGTGAGTTGGAGTAGAGATTTGCAGGAAACAAGTGTCGGTTACTTATATATTTATATCTTGATGTAGGAATGCTATATAGAAAATGATTCAAGTGTGTTATACCATGTCACAAATTCCCTGATGAGAATACAAGCTCTGTATGGAATTATACCAAACATTTTGGGCAAAGGTGAACTTGCAAAGGTGATTTCTAACATTTCTCTAGATATTGTGTAAGACTTCAAGGCTCAAGCCACAAATACTTGTCGCTATTCAGTTTTTGGGTCTTGGATGGTCGTATTCATTGCTATATGTACCGGTATTTGAACAAATCTCCTAAACTACTTTGGATCCAAAATTGCTAGAGATACCATAGATTATAAGATAGAACTAATATTGGTGATATTTTGTCTTTATTTTAAAGACAGCCTTAGGTCCCCACCCCAGACCCCCAACTCAGACCCTCACAACAGACCCACCTCAGACCCCCACCTAGGACTGCCACGTCAAATTCCCACCTCAGACCCCCACCTCAGACCCTCACCTCAGACCCCCACCTCAGGCCCTCACCGAAGAACCATCTCAGACCCCCATCTCAGACCCCCACCTCAGACCCACCCTATTGACAACATGATAGTTCAATATAGTTAATTTTATTTCAGAGGGTGCTATTTTTCATGATAAAGTGAATTAGGGAATGTTTTTCAAACTGGCTTTACAATTTTTTACGAGAATAGCGAGCGTAACATCACTATTACACCTGGTTGCCTTAAACAAACTAACTTTATTAATTTTATGTTTTGTTATTTATGCAGCGTACAGTCGATATGATGTTAACAAAACAACAAGAAGTGTTTGAATCTAAGAATCAAGTATCACCTCAGATAGACTGTCTGTTGCTCATCGATAGAAATGTTGATTTATTAACACCATTGTGTACCCAGTTAACGTACGAGGGACTCATAGATGAAATATATGGAATACAAAATAGTAAGTTTGCTGGGTGATCCGAAAACCGGGAAAGTACTGGCACTAGTTGTCAAATAGAAATCCATTTTTCAAGCCAAACTAGTAAATTTCTCATTAAGTATGATATACTTCGGTTCCAAATTTCTGGTGGACTTATAATTTTCTTTACTTAACATGATTTCAAAGTTTCGGCAAGTTTCAAAAAGGAAAATAAAAGATATAAGTGAATTTTTATTCGGTAGCTACTTCGTTCGAGAAAAGGGTATCAATTTTCCGTACGTAATACAAATGTATACAAAATTCGCAATCTTCGCAAGGCTATATTTTGCACATTTTACAACATTTCACAACCAAACTTTGCAGTTTTACCAATTTTAGGATGCTGTTCAAATGCTGTGTTAAAAATTTTTCTTATTTCGTTTTTTTAAAAGTACTTGTCTATTACGCAATAGGTCCAATGCTTTTGTAGCCAAAGAAAACGTTGAGCTGGCTGTTCCGCAGTTATTCTGGCCGGTGATCAACTGTATTAAACTAGGGGGACATGTTGCACAGTGTCCCTATACTGTGCCTAAACCTGGATGATGACATGAATAAGTTCTATTGTTTTGTAAAGAGTATACTAGAAATGTATTTCTTTTCTGATTGTTTAGCCACCGCAAAGTTTCCCCCGGAGAAATTTCAAGTCCCAGACGACAAGAAACCAGGCCCCTCTCAACCGGCTCAGCCGCCTGGACCAAAGAAAATTCCACTGAACTCTTCTGATCGACTGTACAGCGAAATACGGGACTTGAATTTCTTGGCTGTTGGTCCAGTGCTGAGCAAAAAAGCGAAGCAGATCAGCGCCGAATTTGAGGTGCGTTTTGCTTAATGCTCGTTTAGCAGTAATATTCCAGCGACCAATATAGCGTAAACTCATGTAAACTCTCACTTGTCAATTCCCACCTACTCTTGCGACTCTTGTTCTCGTTTGAAATCTCTCGCTTGTCAATGGACCATAAACTCTCATACAACTGTTGTCCTGGTTTGACCAGAACACGATAGTTGCGAAAACTCTCCTACAAACTCTCGCTTGTCACCTCTCACTATTGAACCATAAGTAAACTGGAACGATAAGTGAGGGGTGAAATTGAAGCCAATTTGATTCAGTTTTTCTGAGTTTTGAGTTGAAATACTAATCGTCACAAAATGGGTCGTATATCAAATGAAAGCTATTTAAAAGTTGTATATGGTGTAAAAATTTTGAGGCTTTAGGTGAAAGACAAACACCTTAAACTTTGAAGGGGAATTTGCCGTATTTTGCAAAATTGCCGTTGTTTTCGTATTTTTAAGGCATTTCTTTTTTGTATAAAGTCCTGAAATTTTTATATTAAATGTAACTTTTTAATAGCTGATATACGGTCTGATCTTTGGCGTTGAGTATTTCGTCTCAAAACTCAGAAAAACTAACTTGGCTTCAACCATTAATTGAACTTTTGTATTGAGTTAGCGTTCCAGTTGTATTGCAGTTCACTGCCTTTTATCAACTGTCATGCAACTTTAGTTCTCGTTTGACCGAGCCAAAAAATTTAAGAAAACTCTCATACATCACTCTGCACATGGCCTCTTGCCTACCAACTTGTCGCTGAAATACTTCCCGTGTTACATCACCTCAAATTCGTGTTCGCTTTCTGTTTTAGGAGCACAAAGGAGCAAGGACAGTCAGTGAAATGAAACAATTTGTGCACAAACTACCTCATATTCAAGCTGCAAAATATTCGCTAGCTAACAGTAAGAAATGTTTTCGAAAATTTTGTTTTTGAGTATACCTTTAACAACTCTGCTTTAGCTTAAAGGCATCCGTGGTAGTTACCAGGAGCATTGACAAATAAAAATTAAGTTTAACCTATTCGAAAGAACTTTTGAAATTGTCGGTGAAGGTCTTTACATTTTTTCAGACATGAGTATTGCTGAATTGATCAAAGAGCATACGGATACGCAGTCGTTTAGGGAATATCTTCAAGTACAACATGGTAACATTACGTTTGAATGCTGCTTAAATCGGTTTATCACAACATTGTATGCTTGTACTGAAACTTTATGTTCGAAATGTTATTTATGTCCATTTCTAGAATTCATCAGCGGAGTGGACACGGATAAAGTAAATCCACATATTGAAAAACTAATCGCCATCAAAGAACCTCTAGTGAAGGTAGTTGGGTGATTTTTTAATTCATCCTTCTTGAAATACACCGTGACCTGTTAAACATGCGAGGCGCTATCCACCGGATAGTGATTTTTTCTGCCGCAGAAAGGCATAAAAAGCTATGACATCGGGGATATTTAACTCGCAAGAGATAAAAAGTATCTTTAACTCGAAAACGGTAAACTTTAATATTGATTTTATTTGTTACTGAACATGTTTAGAAAGTTTTTGCTATCCACCTACCGTACAACCGTTAATTTTGCCTGGTCAGCGGTCCTTCTCGTCTTCTTTATTTCCGTTTAGCATCACTCCCGTTTGCAATCTACCGTGACCAACCAAATGTTTTGTTTTATGTTTATTTACATGACTTTCGGGCGCGTAAACGTCATGTTTACTAATTACACGCTTTCTCGCTTATTTTAACTCTTTATGCCACTCTTAATGAATTGAACGTTATTTTCAATTATTCTACATCATTGTGATGAGTTTTTTCGTACACCCGTCTTAATAAATCGAATTATTCTTGTAAATCGCAACATCCTAGCGTAAACTTCAACTATTTGGGTGAGCGAGTAATAAGCGTTCGGTTCTTTTTAGGTCCTACGATTACTTTGTATTCAATGCTTAACAAACAACGGACTGAAACCGAAAGTTCTGGAGTACTACATGAGGGAGATCCTGCAGGTGATTTGGCTAATTTGATTGCACTAGAAATGATTAAAAAAGTTATCGAATGTTCGGTTATTTGTCTGTGAAGGTTTTCGATTAACATTCATTGAAATCAAATTTTCTTGCAAGCTGAAACAATTGAATCACTTCACTTTAAAGTATCGTTTTCTTTTTTAGACTTACGGAGCAGATTTGTTTTATCGCGCGATGACACCGTTGGATATTGCGGGATTCCTAAGGACGCCAACGGCTCGTCATTTCCCAACTCTTAGAAAATCTTTTCATCTTGATGTCCACGATGTTCAAGAACAGGTTGGTTCGATGGTGTTGGTCAGAAATATATATTCTGGGGGGAGAGGGGTGGGGGTGGGGTGGGGGTGGGGGTGGGGGGGGTCAAAATTGTTCCACACTGTCAGTGAAAAATGTTATTGTGAAAAATGTTCGTATTTCAGAACCCTCGAGATATTTCCTACACGTACTCCGGTTATGCTCCGCTCAGCGTACGCTTAGCGCAACATGCGGCCAGGCCTTCTGGGTGGAGGGGAGTCGAGGAGGTATGACACTAGTCTAAAATTAAATGACCTATTCTTCACCTGACGTCATAAGTTTTATTCGGGGTCGACTATAAATCAAGAGACAGTCGTCAGATTAAATTAACTTGTCATGGTATGTGGTGGTCATTGGCGGATCTATCGTAAGTCAAAATAAATTACCACTGGTCATTCTAGAATATATTTACATTTTAAAATACCTTCGAAGCAACTTCATTGGTTAGATTTTATTCTTTTGAAATTCAAAACCTATGACATTGTTATAAAGTTATTTTGAATTTAAAATTGAGCTGCTATAATTTATTTTGACTTACCCTGGCTCCGCCACTGGTGTTGGTCTTGTGTTTGGCAGCAAAGATAGGTAGTATTTTAGTCCTATCATTCGCTTATTTTAGCACAGCGGAAGCCCCAACCCAGATTCCCTGCTTAGTGGTATAGAGTAACTGAAGAATTAGCCCGTTTTCCACATCATTCATATCGTGCCGAAACGTAGGGCATTTCTTTGTTTCTTGCATAGCGAAGCAGAACTGATATTGACACAAAAGAATGCGCTAAGTTTCGTGGAAAACAGCCTTTGTGAATGTGGATGCATACCGTGAACAACTCTTAATTTTTTGTTTTTGATTGCATCATTTTCACCACAGGTTCTGAAATTGTTGCCAGGTCCTACGATACATACAATACAACATCTACCGCAAGGTTTACACAAACGTGAGTAGGTTTGAACGAGAAAACTTCTAATTGTCATCTGGGACAAAAAGCCTCGAACCTTGTCTTCAGGCTAAAGGAATATAAATCAACGCTTGGTAATAATTCTATGTTCTTATTACGCGAAATTAAATCTTAGTCCAAGGCCTAAATCTAATCAAATCTTTAAATCTTCAATCCATCAAAGTTAAAACATGACAAATAAAACGTTGGTTAGGGTTAAGGTTAGGGTTAGGGCTTGGATTTAGATTTATATTCGCCATACTGAGAACATGGAATTATTACCCAACGCTCTGCCGAAAGTCTTTGGCAGTATGACCATATATACAAATTATTTACCAAAGCCACCTAGTTCTGATCGGGCCACCCCCTGTTTTAAATATTGCTATTATTAAAAGCAAGGGGAATGTCCAAGCCCATCCATCCAGATCTGTTAAAAAATCTACCAGATCTGTTTTGGGTTGTGCAGTTGTGTCCACGCTGTCCTTGTAGGGAAGGTCAATGAAATAAATAAAATATGCATCTATTTCGGCTAGCAAATGTTCCCCCTTCTTTACTGATATTTTCTACCCAGGTAACTCATCACTCACTGGTAGTTCGGAATCAGGCGATGGGCCGCAGAAACTCACCCTCGTGTATTTTCTTGGTGGTTGCACTTACGCTGAAGTCGCCGCGCTAAGATTTTTGTCTTTACAAGATAACGGTATGGCACGTTATGAGGAAACGATAGTTTAACAAATCCTGCAGCAAGTCTGCAAACATGGTTCTGAAGGGGGGGGGGGGGGGAGGAGGGGTGTTCTACAGTTCTATTCCCATTTTCACCCCAAATATGGACTAAATCCCACTGCCCAAGTCCACAAATCCAATTTTTCTAGTGGCTGTCTTGCTGAAATCTTAAGTCCCATTTTCTATTGGGCGTTTTTGGCCGATGAATTCGAGCCCAGCTGGCATGGAATCTCCCTTTTCTTAGCATAAAATAGACAATTCTCAGCTCAAATTTTACTTTCTTCAGGACCCTCTGCAAAAAAGCCATCAACTAGTTGTATTCCCACCTTGTGCACATTGCCATTCGCTCTTTTCCCAGGTTGTCAAAAAATTTTGACGAATAGGAGTGTTTTACCAGCACGAACTGCGAGTTTTTTAATGGCTTCAAAGACGACCGATTTTATACCCTTCATGGGAATTTATTTATCAAGAAATTTTCGATATAGGTGTTGTTTAAGCCCAGAAAATCAAGGCAAACGTTTTGTGAAAATCTACGTGTGTCTTTGTTGCATATAAAGACGCCTTCACGGTCATGAACTCATCCGTGTTTTGCTCATGAATTATTAATGATATTTGAACAACCCTTAAGAACTTTGTTGGTGTTACCATAGGCGGCCCAATTCAGTGTGTAGTTTCATATAGAGATCAGTAGCGAGCGGCAGCGTGTTATTTACATATATAAGATATATATGTATAAAACAATACGCTACCGCTCGCTACTGATCTCTATATGAAACTACACACTGAGTTGGGCCGTCTATGGTGTTACAAGACTTGTTGCAAGGTTGTTCCAAGAAGGCCGCTAGAGTCGTCATCCAACAATTTTGCTACAACCTTGTATTAACAACTTTATAATGTTCTTGTTACATCATGACTGTATCAGACATCTTAGAACAACATCTTAGAACAACTTGCAGCAAATCGGTTTGATAAGTTATTTGTAACATGTTGACAGCTTGTTTCAAACTTGCTACACTAACTAGGAACAAGCTAGCGAACACAACACGTGAAATAAACAAATGCATTTTATTTCTTCATATTTAGCTCCTACAGACTACATAATTGCCACGACAAAGATGATAAATGGTGACACTTGGTTGGAATCAATCATGGAAGGAAAACCTGAGACTAATACGAATCCCTTCTCGTAGTGCACAGTGATATGGAGGTCAGAGATTCCTTAAATTTATCTCTTCCCATTAATTTGTGACGCGTATAGCATCTCCACCAATTTGTGGGTCACAAAACCATAGATATCTCATATACACTATGGGGTGCGTTTCACACTGTGGGCAGGCGAAAATTGAAGCCAGATCGCAGGCGCTGGTCGTTCCCACAGAGTTGACATGGAGCATGATAATTTGTGTATTTTGTATTGCGAAAATGGACAAAGTTGACAATAAATCCTCTTTTATGCAACTAAAAAGTATTTAATACACAAATGCAGAAAAGTATTTTGTTTTCTGTAGCATTTTTTTGATGAGTGGGAAGGACCAATATGGCCGCCCCTATTGTTATGGGGGGATACCGCTGAGATTTCACTTTTTGATATGTAGATGCGCTATCTAGTTTACATAAGATATCTATTCATAAAACGTACTACAGGAAACTGCACGCCTTGTTCAGAAAGACGCTGTCAAGTCGGAATGTAAACAAACATTGTTTTGTTTACATTTTGGACTTTTATATTTATAAAATATGATACCACAGTAACGAAATATCTTGATCCAAACTCTAATCTGGTTTGATGTGCTCATAAACAAATTAAATGGGAGTTTCAACGCGCAAAAAGTTGGCAAGTTTTGCCCATGTTTATATATGTGGGGGGGGGGGGGGTTAGGAGTCCTCCATTGCTTTGACAGAACTGATACGCTGAGAGGACTTTACAGCATCTAGATATGTGGCATATGTGCAGCGATTTCTGTTGGGGAGGAGGGGGAAAAGTACTCATTGGGGTGGGTGTAAAATTTGGGGAGGGGGTACAATACCAGAAAATATAAAGATCTATGTTTCTCTAAAAAAACTTAATTGAAAATTCATTAGAACATAATGTAAATATATGTTGATTCGGCGTCAGCGACTGGCGTGTACCAGAGCCTTCTGTTATTTCATATTAAGCATTGCCATTAATGGGAATTGTTGAGCAAATATACACGAGTAAAATAAGATGGCCGGACATCGATGTTTGTATTACGTATTAGAAATATTTCGCAAGGGGGAGTAGACGGTTTAAGGTAGTTTAAACAGCCTGGATAAGTTTTTACATGTTTTTTGGCGCTGTTAATCGGATTGTGTGGATTAAATTACCAATATTATGAGTGGCTCGGCGAGGCTATTCGATTCGTCAGGACACTTGCTTCCCCCCGACGAATCCAATATCAAGCTACTCAAGTCCCTTACAAAAAACCGTGCTAAAAGTCCTTCACGTCGTTCGCCTGCGAGAAATGGATGGGCAGGAAATGAGCCGAAACTCCCTGACTTCGTACAGGAAATAACTCAAAATAACGAAAGCTCTAGTGGTCAACTTGCTAGTCCTACGGCTTTGAAAGTCGAATATTTTAACGTGGAGAAAACCTCTCTTTCAACGGAAGGTTCGCCCAAGGATGGCAAGCACTTAACTCGTAAACACTTGGATAACAACTCGACGAATAACTGCAAACCAAGGTATTATTTTACTCGATTCTTTTTGTATTTGCTCAATAGAAGCAGTTACGTGTTTCGAATTTTCCTTTCAAATGCAACGAGTTGTGACAATTATGTATCCTAATTAAAGTCGAACTATACAAAAGTATTCAAGCTATGTCAAGTACGAATTTGTACAAAGAAAACTTAGTCGTGCCCTCGTGGGTAGATGTTTTGATTGGTAAATATAATTTTCTCTCTTATTGCGACACAGTGGGCTGTCTTCGACGAAGGCGAAAGCCAAAATGGAAGGAGGAATCGTGAATGAGGGAGCTTTGGCTTTGGAGGTATTCTCAATTCGATATATTTTGCTTTAAGATTTCGTAATAAATCTCAAATAATCAATATTTACTTATGTGCTTATCTAAGTCCGTCATTCTTTAGCTGTTTAACGTGTTCACTTTTTTATTATTAATAGTTCTTCGAGAATTAAATTGGAATTTGGTAGTCATTATTCACACATTCATTGAATTTTAATGGCTGGAAATATAGAAGGGGCCAATATTCTTGTATAAAAAGTCATTCTTTGTGTAATTTCAGTACAGTTTTGTCCTGTTGTAACACAAAAGCACCAGATTGAGTTAGTTTAGTTGTGTTGTTTGAAAATGGTCTTTTGTAAATAACTAACTGTCATATGTCCAAATTTGATAACAGTTGATACGTGTATTGATATGTACATACATAACTAGAATCAGATTCAGTATTAGATTAGCATTGTCAAATAGCAATTACAAAATTGTTTGTGCAAGGTTTCATTTAGGTTGACAAATTATGAGAGATATGTGTTTGTAGATATTTGTCCTGGTGATATTGTCATCAAGGAAGCCAACCCCCTCCCAGCCTTGACATGAGGAAATGCTTCCATGACAATTTTAGAGGAACTGCTAATAACTGTCATTGCAGGCAATTAGACATAGACTTCCTTTGGTTTAAAGCATTCCCAGAAATCTATAAAGTAATGCTTTGGTTTAAGGCAATTGGAATTTCCACTCTTTATTCTTACTGATGTCTGATCTGTTTATACAACTGCACACAATTTAACTATAAGCCCATGAGTACTGAATGTACACCAGTAAGTAAACTAGTAGAGTTTGAAGAGGATTAACAAGGTGTGACACAGCTGGAATATGTTTGTTTATTAGTTGATGGAAAAACCAGTTTTATCATGGACCTGTGAGGATGTTTGTGTATGGCTTGATGACATTGGTTTGAACAAGTTTAAGGAACAATTTCTCTGTAAGGATGCTATGCATGCACCTATCATTCTTAGTGACTGTAGTTCAATCATATTCAGGCTGGTATTTGTATGTTCTGCAATTATTAGAGATCTGTAAAGTATGTTGTCTAAACAAAGAGAATGCTTTGTTGACATTTTGATCTTCTATGGTTGAAAAAATGTAAAATTTGGGGAATGTTTATATCTGAAAGGCTCCAAATTGTGATGAACCAATCAGCAGAACAGACTTTAAATTATTAATCTCACTACATTTTTTTTTTAAATAGCTCACAAAGTCAATGGCAGAACCCTTTTAAATCTCAGCTATGAAACTCTAGGTAAGTCTGTGTTACTTAAGGAAGCTGTTTCCTATTAAATTTAACAGATACTTGAAAGCCTGGCATGCAACTAGTCTCTACATATACAGGAAATGATTTCTATACACAACAGACGACAGGCTATTGAAAGCTATGATGACATTATCACTGTACCTTTATCACTGTTTTAATATTTCTTCGTTCCTTAGAGGAGCTAGGTATTTCTGGATCTGGCGAGGACAGGGAACATTTTCTGTCTGCAGTTTATAATCTTCAAGAGGAAACTGAGCACATTGATGACGAGGAAGAACAAATGATGAACAAAGAGATTGAAGGTAATATAATGACACTGTTTTTTTTTACTACCAGTACTACGTTTAACAATTTCTTTCTGTCTGATGTATGATTTAAAGTGGTCTGTTTAGTGCCAATAGTAACTTGATGTACATATTGTTTTTTTATAAGTACAATGTTGATAAAACAGAAATTGTAATAAGTCTATTCACAAACTGCTGGCAAGTTTTCTTAGCATTACTCATTCCAAGTTGTTGGAACAAGTTTAGAACATGTTTGTCACAAGCTTAATGGTGCAGTTAGACTTGCTACTAGGTCGTTCCAACAAGATTGATACAATCATGATATAACAATATTGTCACAGCCTTGTTGTGTCAGTCTTGTCATTCAGGTCAGTCGTGTTACAACAGGCCTGTATGAGAGTTATCAGGACAACTTTTTAACAAGTCTGCAACCCTGTGAGCAAAGCCTTGTCTTCCTTTGTTTTAAAGGCTCTGTTCATAGGGTACTGCAAATGAAACTTGTTCACAAAAGACTTCCTAAAAGGTATTTGATTTTTACATGTGTGTAAGGCAATTCTGAGAGTGCATTCCCATGTAATGGGCTAATTAATTTCTATGTCCAGGGATGCTAAATAGTCAATTTTTTTCAATATCTGTCCCAACTTTTAACTTCGTGAATATATTTCTTACAGAAACTTTACGTGATGCAAAGTCTCAAGGGAACAACAATGAACAAACTCATGTACAGTTGCCTCCTGTGACCGGAAGTGGTCCAACACCAACAGATTCATTTGCTTCTTCGTCGAGAACCGGAAGTGACATTGGCTCTACACCTACATCAGAAATGGTCGAGGATGTGAATGGAAAAATCAAACAAGAGAGTCCAAAGAAAACTGGTGCACAAAATAAGTCAGAGCCAGTAAGTCACAGTTTAATTAAGGCTTGCAATTTTTTATAAGTTCTTTTTGGAAATAAACCACCTAGCTAGTTTGAGGTGTTCAGTTTACATTGATGGTATTTCTTGCCCTCCAAAGGTTTCTCCAACAAAAACAAAAGGGAAAAAAGAATCCTCAAAACCAACATCTAAGAAAACGAAGCCTAAAGGAAAACGGTAAAATTCAGTGGCGTAGTCAGGGTCATTGTTTGGGGGAAGGGAAGTAGCGAGCAGCAAAGGCATTCTAGGGTGTCCTTCCCCCCCAACTTCTACACGGATTTAGACTTTTGAATGGTCTTGAACACAATTGGGGGGCGGTTGCCCCCCCCCCTCACCCCCCCCCCCTTAATTATGCCATTGGTAAAATTTAAATTAAAATAGGGTGGGCTTTCATCAAACAAAACATTCTTGCATTTTAGGTTTATTGCTTATATAATTATTGGGGAAGGGGGAGGTAGGGTTGATGCCTTCTCTAGAAAATGCCTGAATGAATGAAAATGCTCATTAATTAAATGTTCCATTGTACTGTCTGAATGCAGCAAATGTTAAAGGAGATTTTGATCTTTGGATCAGAGGAGAAAATAAAGAATTTGGTTGTTCCAAGAAAGATCCATACCCCCATCCACGGAGCAAATTTCTGCCATCCAGGGAGGGGGTGTCTTAAACTTGTGTAGGGTAGGGTAGTATTTTCAATTTTCTCTGTGGGAGGGTTATACATCTTTTCTGGCCCACAATGACCCATTATGTGAATGAATATATTACCTTCTTTTTAGCATTTCCCGTCTGCTCAGTTCTATCCATGGTACCCACAAAGATCCCTCTCTACTGCACACTGCCCCTCCCATCTACAAGAACGCGTTCCATAACCTCATGAACACAGGTCCCCAAGGCGTAATCAAAGTATGGACGGAGATGTTCCTTACGGATATGCAGTACGTCAGTCTGCTCGTTAAACACGACGATTCCGCATTCGAGGTGATCAAAATGGTGCTGGAGAAATCAAACGCCAAAGAAGATCCGGAATGTTATCGAATTTGCGAATTAAACGAACGTGGGGACGGTGAGTTACTAACAGCGATACGTATACAGTAGACACCCCAAAACGCGCAGGTTCCGGCAAGTCAGCAAGTTGCTACCTTGCAGTCGTCAAGTCGATATCAGGATGCGCTCGCATCGCTTGCTCCGGCTTGATGATAACAAGTCTGCTGCAAGCTGTCAACAGGCTTGATACAAGTTGATTCTCAAGATTCTTTGT
The DNA here is from genome assembly GCA_963855995.1 of Muricea muricata. Classification (NCBI taxonomy): domain Eukaryota; kingdom Metazoa; phylum Cnidaria; class Anthozoa; order Malacalcyonacea; family Plexauridae; genus Muricea; species Muricea muricata. The sequence goes on along the minus strand of OY979729.1, from coordinate 10,994,844 downwards.
TCATAAGCTTGATGCAAGTTGATTCTCAAAACTTTTTTTCATAAGCTTCATGCAAGTTGATTCTCAAGATTCTTTATTCATAAGCTTGATGCAAGTTGTTTCAACAACTTGCAACAAGTCTGTCGTCTCGTAATATTAAATTGCATTAAGTCTGATTTTCACAGATTTGATGCAACTTAATGACGCGGAAAGGCTTGATACAACTTGATGACAACTTACATCAAGCTTGTAAAATTCACAGCTTGCATCGAGTCTGTGGTGACTCTAGCTGTGTGGTGTGACACAAACTGAGGCTATATGTACAGAGACACCTGTCACACAATATACGAACTTTTTCTCTTTATTGCAGAATATATTTTGGATCGTCATGAATGTCCGTTACAGCGGGAGAGAAAGTGGTCTGATCCTGATAACTGCAGGTTCGAACTAAGATGGCGAAACGAACGTTTGATCGAGTGGAGGAATTCTCTTGCGCAACAATCATCAAAACAGACGATTAGCGAGGTGAGTGAGTTTGATAAAGGTAAACTAATCTATACTGGATAGCTCTAGCAGCTCCAGATTAACTGTTCTTCCTATACAGGTCCAGTAAAGAACATTTCTTATTGATGAAGTGTTTCTACAGGAGGAAACCTAAACTAAACTAACTTTATTTATACTGGATAGCTCTATCAGTTCTAAACTGTTCTTCCTGGAGGTCCAGTAAGGATCATCTTTTATTGATCCAGTGTTACTACAGGAGGAAACCTAAACTAAACTAACTTTATTTATACTGGATAGCTCTATCAGTTCTAAACTGTTATTCCTAGAGGTCCAGTAAGGATCATCTCTTATTGATCCAGTGTTATTACAGGAGGAAACCTAAACTAAACAAACTTTATCTATACTGGATAGCTCTATCAGTTCTACACTGTTCTTCCTAGAGGTCCAGTAAAGATCATCTCTTATTGATCTAGTGTTACTACAGGAGGAAACCTAAGCTAAACTAACTTCATAAATATTTTCTAGGCTGTTTTCCCTTAAGGTCCAGTCGATCAGATGTCCTTATTTGGGAGAAATCCTGTGCATTTGTCATGGACGGATCTAGAGCTAGATTGATTCAGTTTCTATCCTCTAATTTCTTTTGAAATTAAACCTCATTTTAACTTGACAGAAATTAGTCGGGCAGAACCTCAACAAATGAATATACACCCCCTCAATTAACGTTCTAGAGCGGTCCCTGACATTTGTACTGAATGTCGCAAACTATTTCTATAAAACTATTTCTTTTTGAAGGAACCTGGCCACGAAGTTCAAGAAGACAGAACCTCCAGCCCCCCGTCAAGTTTGTCAACTTCAGACGCGGACTCTCCTGGCTCGAATGACGCGACAAACAATGACGTCATGGAAACTGAGTTTGCCTATGTCGTTGAAGTTGATCGTGAGAAAAAATCTAACACAGAAGCAGAAAAAACCGAGAAAAATAACGATGTAGTACCACACAATTCTCATAATTACTTTAACGTCAATGACGATGACCCCGATTCCATTCAAAGCGCTTCTAAAAGATTGGTTTCGTCGTGTCCTGACCTTTCTCAGAAAGATATGATAGATGGGGACCAAGATGAAGGGCCAAATCTTTTAATTTCCAAGAATTTTGACTTTTTGAACGCAGAAAACGATTTGACGGTTATTGGCAACGGGCCTACAACGAATCTCGACAGTTCGACGGAAGATCTCGAGGCGTCCACGAATGTTGGCGAATTCGAATACTCGCAGCAACTTCGTAAGTCGTCGAAACGATTATCGGACCGATTGAGGTTACAAGGCAAGGCAAGAATTGAGGGAAAAGCCGTTGAAATAGGGGTTGATGCTAGTAATCAGGATGGTGTGAGTACAGTGGGGGATAGCATTGATGGTAAGGGATTGGGGATGGAGGGTGATGTAGAGGGATCGATAGATGTTCCCTCAGATAGCAAAGTTGGTGTGAATGGAGCTATGCATGTTTCAAAAGCGACAGATGAGGCTGAAGTTGGAGACTCTGGGATTGAAACCGCGCTTATAGGAACTGAGGACGAGACCGCGCCAAAAGAAACTGGAAGCGACGCATCTGCCTTCGTCATGCCACCGAAAGTGAGTGAAGTGTTTGAAAAGAACAAAGGACTACAAAATGAGAACACACTTTTAGTCGAGGAGAACAGAGAACTGAAAAAGAAATGTAGAACATTTGAAGGAAAGAGTCGACTGAAAGAACGAGAATTGGAGGAAATGGAAGCGGAGAAAAATGAACTAACTGACCAGGTTCAGGAAATGGCGACAGAGCTGCACTCGTTGAGGGCGGCCAATACCGAACTACGGGCGGAGGTTGACGAGGCAAACACGAAGCTCAGCGACGTCGATGGTTGGGTTACGCGGGACGTGTTCGAGGATATTCGCGGGCAGTTGTCGCTCAGTGCGGAGGAATGCGACAAAAAGGATGAGGAAATTGAGGAAATTCAGAGGAAATGTAAAAGCCTCGAAGTGGAAAACAAGAAAATGCACGAACTTGAAGTGGAAGTGCAGAAGCTTAATGAAAGGATAGAAGAGGGTAAAAAAGAACTCGTGGAGGTAAAGAAGGATTTGAAGGGTAAAGAGAAAGAGATTTTAGAACTAGAACTGGAAACTCAAAAGATGGAAAATTCTTTGCAAGAAATGGAGAAAGAAAAACAAGAGAAAGAAAAACAAGTACTTGATGTGGAAACAGAGATGGAAGTGTTGAAAAATAACCATGCCGTGGAAAAAAAAGATTTGCAAAAGCGCGTGTCTGATCGAGAGTACGAGATTTTAATCATGAAGGAAGAGAAAAAGGAATTGTGTGTGAAGATGCAAAGTTTTGAAGGTAATGTGGAAACATTGCGAGAGGAAATGAAGAATAAAGATGCGGAGCATGAAGCGACCATTGCTGAGATGGAGAAACAAAGTATGATCAAAGATGAGGTAGGATAATGTTTATTGCTAGCTTAACATTGCACGCAGAACAACAGCTGATGGTCAGTGCTAGATCCTATTCTTAATATTTTATGCTACATTGCTGTTGTGGATCAGTATCACGCCCTGTTCACGCCCGTGTCTAGGCAGGTGTTCACGCGAGGTGGTAAGAATAGACAGAGTATGAACGGACAGAAGGGCCACTCAGCAGCGCAACATGGTGTCCCATTTTTCTGCAGTTGACTGGCTGCGGCCAGTTACTTCAGCGTTCATACTCGCCAGAAAATACAATTGACTAGCTGGGATAATGCCAGTGACATGCGTAACGCGACGTGTTCAGAGATATAAAATTCACTTGAGTGACCCTACTGCCCATTCCCTATACTGTGTCTCTACTCCGTTATCCGACGTAAGTCATAAAGCCAAAACTTACTAGTAACTGTGGTTTCCTGGAAGACCTGTTTTTCCTGCTGACCCCACTGTTTTTTCTATGTTAGTGCAAGTAAATCCCCTTTTACGCGACCGAATTTTCTTTGCCAAATTTCGTGTGTCAAATGTGTTTTGAGTGTAAGTTTGTCAAAAACCCCTTAGTTACAGGGTCAAAAAGCCTTTCACATATGAAATTTGACAAAGGAAAATTGGTCGTGTAAAAGGGGCGTAATACACACCCTCTACATATATTGCAATTGTGAGACTATGAGTTGTAATTAATGTTGGTGAATATTAATACGAAGTTTACACCTGTCCATCAAGTAAAGTTATTGTGAGGTTCATATACATTTTGCAGCGATGTAGAGAATATAATAAGTTTTGTGTTACGATTTTGTCAACAACAACCTGTCGTAACAGGTTCATAACCCCGATTATTCAATTCGCCGCTACCAACCCATACTAACAGGCTTTGTGAATGGATGGTTATAACAATGATGGACAGTAACTGTGGAAATTGGTCTTCTAAAGAACGAGTCATAAACAATGATGACTTTTTTTAAAAGTCCAGTCACAAAGCCTGATCATTTTAGGTTGATATTTGCCCTAAAAAAGATCTAATCTATTTATTTGCAAACGAACACTGAATTAATTTTCCTTTTTTTAGAGTCTTTCTGTGATGGTCTCAAATCTAGAGGAACTCGTCAATGAGAGGGATTTGAGAATAAAAGAACTGAAAAAACAAATTGCGTTATCGGTAAGAACATTTTTTACAGTAAAGAAACTGAAATAAATAAATTTCTTGTTAAACTAGACTAACTTTAAAGAAACATGAAAGACTTGCTGAACTGAACTCTCTCTCTCTCTTTTACCACAGGGCGCTCCAAAAACTGAGCTACAAGCCAAGGAACACGCGTACGAACAAAATAAAGTTTATCTTAAGCATTTGATCGCGTTAGTCAAAGAGAAAGATCCGTCAATTTTAGAAGCTCTTAATAAAACTCTCAGTTCAAGGTAAGCTGGCTCCATACCACACGAGTAACCACTTTGAGGTTGTTGCTATTTTTAGAGCTAGGATTAGGCCCAGTGTTAGGACTTGATTTAAGGTTTGGATTAATTATAATACAAAACATAGAGCCCCCCCCCCCCCCTTCATGGTTTTATGTATTTTAGTCTGATCATCAGAATGCGTTCGCAGCGCTTGCTCGGGCTTCGTGATTAGAATAATAATGACTTTATTTCAACACGATGGGTTTTTTTAACTCACAAGTTTGTGGGGTCGTGTCTCTGCAAGTTGTCAACCAATTCGATACAAGTTGATTCTCAAGACATTTTATTCACAAGCTTTTATCAAGTTGATGTTTCTGGCCATGGCAGTCTAGTGCAAGAATAATCCTTTCAACTTTGTCTATTTCATCATCTCTTTCACCTGGCCTTGTCTCAATTGATCACAGTGATGGCTGACACAACTATCTTGATTTTTAGGGATTCTGAAGACTGGTGTTAAATATTTCCTTATCATCCTCCAATTTAATCTTTCGTGATCACGTAGTCAACGCATGCAACATGCACTACCAGTCCATCATTGGTTAATTATCCTCACACATGCTTCGTCAAGGGAATCACTGTTCGCAATGAATATTTAAATTAATTATTAATTACAATTACAGCAATGTTATATGATAACTGAAACGCGTTAAAACGCTGTGCCAAATGACCAGAACGGTGACACTTATTATCGATTTAAAAAATAGAAAAAATTTAATTTCTATGGAAGGTAACCGTAGTGGCGTAGCCATGTTCGGTAGAAGACCTCTTTAGATTACACGTAAATTAACCAATTTCAAATCATGTGATCTGAAATGGCTTTCTTTTATTGGCCATTCAACAATCATGTGATTTGAAATGGCTTCATTTACATGAGGAGGCATATGTCTTTCATTCGTGTTCAGACTGCAAGAACGATCGATTTCAAAACAAAACAATTATACAGAAGATGAATATGAACATAAAATGACTGTGACCCCCCCCCCCTGCCCGCCCTAATTAATGGGGGCTTTCAGATTTGACCAACGCAACCAGAACGGCTGCGAGTACAGGATTTTGCGGTTCAAAATGTCAGTTATTCTGTTTTTGGAGTAAAGGCTCGTAGAATAGTATTTAAAGAAATAAAAGTCTTGTAGACGTAGTCAAATCTACAGCTTTCCTATTGGGGTAACTACGCCACAATATATATGACGTCATAAAGTACAATATTTTTCTTGGGTAGAATCATACAGGTATACTATTACAAATGCTCTCGTTTGATTGGCTAGTTTGCTCGCTATCTATTCCTCGTTAGTATAAATTTCCAGGTGACTATTGATTTTCCTGCATTCTGATTGGTCAAGATTCACTGTCTCTGAAGTGTGATAGTCACTGACCAGTGACTCTAGCTTTTTGATTTTTGTAAAGTTTAGTTGATTATTATTTGTAAACAGCTGGAAATTTATACTAAAACAAGTAGTCGCCTCAGGCTCGGTGATTACAAGCCTATATTCACTTCGCCTTCGGCTCAGTGAATATAGGCTTGTAATCACCTCGCCTTCGGCGACTAATTGTTAAATAGACTTCGGATAGCCAAAGCGTCTACGTTGAAATTTCTTTTTGAAAAATTACCTGAAAATCAATATTTTTGTTGAATATGTCATGTCTGATATTTGATTCTACTAAAACAATTGGATTACTCGCCCTCAGTTTCTATGAGATGATAGTGGCCCGAATCAACTCTCACCTCATGTAAATCTCGAGCTTGTAATGCAATTATTAAATATATTGCCTCGGGTGACGTCATTTGTGCAATATTCCTCGTATTGCATGAATTGTGTTAGCCTGTGCACCGACCTAAATCAGAATGATTAAGGTCTGTGAATACTTGAAAGATTTTTTGTCCATGCATAAATTAAATCTCAAGTTTTCAAGAATTAATTTATGCAACATTATAATATAATACATTAAGAAAATTTTCAATTTCCATTTTTTCTGTAAAATATCTCTACTATAAATTGCACAAGAAGCGAACATTTGCCATGTAAACCTAGAATATAGTTAGCATTCTTCTCTCGGCCAGGACAAGTGATCCTTCAAGTCTTAACAGACCTTACTCTTTTAGAGTTAGGTCTGTGAACTGGCTAGAATTGTGTTGATTCTCGCAAGTTCACCATTGCTTGGCAGCTTATTAGAAAATATGAATTATTTTGATAGAATAATAGTCTTGAAGATGTTAGTACGTTCATTCGCTAGTTTCATAGATGTAGATATATTTGGATATATTGTTTTGTATAATACTGCGTAGAAAGAATGCATGAGAATTTTATACCAGGAACATAATATAGAAAATAAAATGACAGGATAAAATATTTGTGTTTGAATTTATTAGCTGACTATAACCTCAGAGTATCACTGCTGAGACCTGAACGAACACAATTACCTTTGATAAGAATTATGCGATTAGTACTGGCAGACGCTACAATCCTGGCAAAAATTATCGTGGACAGCACGCGCGGATCTCAAATTACACGCATCTTGTTATAACTTCGTCAAAAAAATCCCTCCTCTCCCCTCTTCCCCCTAATGAATGTTGAATATCACGAAAACTGCCTTCTATCACGAAAACTGGTTGTTGGCAATGTCAACAACAAATTACATTCAACAACATTGAGGAGGGGGGTAAGGGGGGATTTATTAAAGCGAAGGTCAGCGCCAGGCAGATGTGACGCTGCCTTAGAAAGCTTACTATCCGCATAATTTTTGCCAGGATTGTAGATAATGTAATTACCGCGCGTAGGACGTTTCTGCCATAGCAGTGGGTGGTTTTAAATGGAAGGTTGTACTGCGCAAGAGTATAGTCTCGAGTACATGACCAAAGTAAATACAGTCTCATTGATTTTAGTTAAAATGTACATTTTTGACTAAAAGCCCAAGGGGTTAACAAGTAGCGAAGCCAGCCCGGCAATTTGGTCATGCTATGCAAATTTACATCATTCATTTCTTTAGAAGTTGACTCCTTATACAGCCTGTAAACTTAGAAAATTTGCTTGACCAAACGTCGGGCTGGCTTCGCCGCTAGGGTTAACGTTTATTTTTTGTAGGGTTACGTTTCCTCCTTAATAAACTAATCTAACGTAACTACTAAAATTTGTTTTATAAGGCTTCATGGCTTTATGCTTCAAAAAAGGAAAGCTCACCTCTTACGTTTTTGTTTTCAAAAATGCGTGAAAAAGTAACCCCTTGGTGACGTTTGTTTGGCCAAAAAAGCCTGGGTTATCCCCTTAGGTTTGAAAAGGAGTAACGATTAACCCCTTATGCTTTTTGGTCAACAATGCTTGCAAAAATTACAGGCTAACCTCTTAGGTTTGTTTGGCCAAAAATCCCCCAGGAAAGTAAAGGTTAGCCCCTGACGGTTTTTTGTTTAAAATGCCTGAAAAAATTACTGGTTATTAGGTTTGTGCGGGTAACCCTTGAACAAACGCTTACGTTTGTTTAAGGATTAACCAAACAAACCTAATATAAATGCCTGAAAAAGTAACGCCGTTTACGTTTTAAAGAATAACTTCTTACGTTTGAAAAGATAAAGGTTAACCCCTTAGGTTTGTCTAATCGAAAATGCTTGGGAAAAGTAAAGGTTTACAAACCACTTACGATTTTTTGTTGAAAATGCCTCAAAAAAGTAATGGTTAATCCCTTAGGAAGTTGAAGTTTTCGTAAAAATACCTCAAATTTACTATAGTTTTTCAATTTACAAAAATTTTTATTGAGTTTTATCTTGGGCTCTTTTGCGGGAAAAAGTTTTGACAAAATCGCGGCTCTGGCGGGGTCCTATTAAATTAGGTTCAGAAGTTCAGCTCCTGAAGCAGTATACTGTAGATGTGAAGTAACCGATGCCAAGCGTGACAATACTGTGTATGGTAAGTTTAACAATAACTGTACACACTAACTATACTAGGTATAGGTTTTACCTAAGTATACTTAGTAAAGTAAGTAGACTGTAGTCTAATATCCTGGTATGTTCAATTTTCTCCTTATTTTATGATGGTTGACTTGATATGAGAGAGATGGTTGAGTGAACTGGCGTGATGTGATCTATGAAGAATGCCAACCAGCCTGGTCCTAATGCCAACCAGGTGAAACCATAAGGAGAATGATAAAACGAGATCAACCGAAGGCACGACAAAAATAAAGTGAAGGTAAGTTTGATTTTACTTTGTCGTTTCCATTCGCGCTGTTAACTGCTGTTAACCTTATTACCACGTTTTGACAAAAAATGACCCTGGAGGGGACCTAATTAGAGTGGACCTAATTGGGTTTCCAGGTTCAATTCCTGGAGCCATATAGATGAGCACTTGATGACCATACAGAAGTAAGTATACTAGATATAAACTAATATCAGGTGCTTACAGTTCTTTATAGTAACTCCTTGAATACCTCAAAAAACTAAAGGTGTTAACACCTCTTAAGTTTGTTTGGTCAAGAATACCTCAAAGAGGTAATGCTTAATCCCTTAGGAAGTAAAGGTTAACCACTTAGAATTTTCGTAAAAAACACCTCAATTTACTATAGTTTTCAAAGTTTTGGTAAGGTTAACTATAACTGTACGCACTAACTATACTAGATATATGTTTTACCTAAGTATACCTTAGTAAAGTAAATGGACTGTAGTCTATAATATCCTAGCAAATATGTTCAATTTCCTCTTTATTTTATGATGGTCGACGATGTGTTCTATGAAGAAAGGATGCCAACCAACCTCGTCCTAATGCCAACCAGATGAACCATAAGCAGCATCAAACGAGACTAACCGAAGCCACGACCATCAAAAGATAGAGTGAAATTAAGTAAGTTTGATTATTTTACTTTGTTTTTATTTTCGTTTTTCGGTGTTAACTCCTGGTTGTTGCAGTCTAATAAAGCACAAAAAAACATAGAGATTATCATTATATTTTCTACTATAACCATTTGCAAGCTACCGTTTACCGTGCATTCAAAACAACGTTTTAAAAAGTTATGAAGAGCATGTTAGTCAGTCGAAACTTATTAGTTTCAGCTGTCAAACTTGTAAGTTTTGAACGCGTAACTTGAAGTTTTGGTGCTGTAACTTGTAGTTTTGATGCCATAACTTGTAGTTTTGATGCCGTAACTTGTAGTTTTGATGCCGTAACTTTTCGCTTTGTGATTCCAAAATGATGAATATCGCAACACATATACAGTAGCGGGAATTCAGTTGAAGAGGTTTCAACAGCTGAAACTAATAAGTTTCAACTGACTAACATGCTATTCATAACTTTTTAAAACGTTGTTTTGAATGCACGGTGAACGGTAGCTTGCAAATGGTTGTATGTCTTGTTCTGTCACGTCTGTAAGCTTATTGCTATAAAGTTTTAACAAAAAAATGACCCTGGAGGGGACCTAATTAGAGTGGACCTAATTAGGTTTCCAGGTTCAATTCCTGGAGCCATATAGATGTGCACTAACAGGTATACACTAACTATACTTAGTATAGTTAGTAGAGGTAAGTGTACTAAACATGAATAGTACTATGTAGGTACTTACAGTTTTTGTAATCTCACTAACCACCCCCGACCATTTGAATTTCCACCCCTACCAGTTTTCGTAGCTTTATAGTTCTCAGTGTTGTCGGTTTATTACGGTTACTGTCAGGTAGGTAAGCCTATCTGACATGCTCAGACGGTAACTCTAGTCTACTATAGTTAGTATACTAGAGTTACCTTAGTTGACTAAAGTAACTCTAGTCTACCTTAGTGGCAGACTAGAGTTACGTTAGTTAACTAAGGTAAAGTTACCATGACTCTACCTTAGTTAACTAACGTAACTCTAGTCTACCACTAAGGTAGACTAGAGTTACTTTAGTCAACTAAGGTAACTCTAGTATACTAACTATAGTAGACTAGAGTTACCTTCTGAGCATGTCAGATAGGCTTACCTACCTGACAGTAACCGTAATAACTAGAGTGTGGTGAGAACTATAAAGCTACGAAAACTGGTAGGGGTGGAAATTCAAATGGTCGGGGGTGGTTAGTGGGTGGGGTACATTCACTTATTTCTGTTCTGTCCAACTAATTCCTTTTTAAATCAATTATTATTACGGTACCTTCCAAGGCATTTTAAGACATTGCTAGCACATCTTATGCAATCACTAAGATAACCAAAAATCAATGTCTGAGTGACCTGCCAGGCGCTCTGTCCAGAGTCCTAGTAGGATTGCATTTTTTAGAATTTAATTTAGATTAAAGACTTTAATAGTACATATGTTAAACAAGATTCTTTTGCCATAATGCCACCAACAAATAGCTGTTTTATTTTGCAAGTAAAGAAAATTTTACTAAAAGTGTATACAATACATCAGTCTATTAAATCCATCAATTTATTAAATCTATTCTGTAGCACACTGCCTGAAGTCTCCACGATATAATTTGTTGGGAAAATGTTGGCTAGCCTTTTGATATATTGACCAGCCTTTTGATATATTGACCAGCTTTGAATTAGATATTTGATGTGTTGATAAGGTGTCAGGTAAATATTTGGCATGTTTATAAAATGTTGGTAAGGATTTTGACTAGTTGACAAGTTTTCGAGCAGTTTTTAATCCGAAAATTGCATGCTTTTAGACAATATTCTGAGTGAGAAATAAAATTGGCCGAGCGAAAATGGTCTACAGGGGCTTGGGGACGAGTAGTAGAAAATGAAAAGTCGAGGAAACCCTAACCCTAACCCTAACCCTAACCCTAACCCTAACCCTAACCCTAACCCTAACACTCCCCGATGATTTTTCGTAAAACTTATTGAGATCCCCACACACCCCTCAATATCCCACCCAAGTATTTCACGATCTCCTGTTATCCACCCAAGTTGCCTGAGGAGGAGGCTACCTGAAAAGCATATTTACCCGACGAAATTCGCGAAAAGTCATCAAATTTTTAGTTGATTTTCGCTAAAACTATGCGCGATGCCGGCTGCCTGCCTTACGTCACTGGAAAAAGCCCCCTGATTGGCCAGCTGAAAACTCAATTTTTTTACCGCGAAAGCAAAACCGGGGAGCACGTAATATACAATGAATTTACAATGCTTCTTCGTTTGCACCTCTTCACATCTTTTGCACTTCAGTTTAAAATTTTTCGCAGTTGTTTGCAGTTGTTACTGAGTTGCTGTTTTTAAAAAAGCTTTCACTTCAAATTTCCCTCCGCAGCGTTGGCGTAGCTCTTTGAAAATTTTAACATTTCTCCCCCCGGTTTTGCTTTCGCGGTAAAAAAATTGAGTTTTCAGCTGGCCAATCAGGGGGCTTTTTCCTGTGACGTAAGGCAGGCAGCCGGCATCGCGCATAGTTTTAGCGAAAATCAACTAAAAATTTGATGACTTTTCGCGAATTTCGTCGGGTAAATAATGTTGAAATGACACAAAAATACAACGTACATGCTTTTCAGGTATGTCTTCTCAATATGTGTATGTTTTTAAATGAATATCGAAGTCTTTTTGCAGATTTTTTTGTGGTTTAAATTTTGTACGAGTGTTCAAATTTGTATTTACTTGCCAACCTTTGTGTTAATATATACATTATGTAACAGATGCTGTCCCACTGAACGCTATATTAGAACTGTACGCATTCCGGGTGACCTGTGTTCCCACGTATTCTTTCTTGATACCTGCAATGCATTCTGGTAAAATCGACATGTCGCCATCTTTTTTGCTACGGTGAATGCAAGGAAAAGTGCACCGTGTGACAGGGCCTTAAGGGTAAGAGGTGGATAGAGAAGGAGACGGAGCAGTTACAAGTGCAAGAAAAATTGCACCGTGTGACAGGGCCTTGAGGGTGGGAGGTGGATAGGAGGAGACGGAGCAGGATGTGGGAGTCGTGCAAGGTCGGGAGGTTAAAAAAGAACAAGGAATGTTATGTTTTTAATGCCTTTTAGACTTTTCTTGAGGCAATTAAAATTCAAACTGTCAAATCCAAACACTGTACAGAATGGCCGACTTTACGTGGTCTTTAGTTTTTACACAACCACTTGCATTGTTATCTTTTGCAGTTTGTTTACCATTTCAGTTATCTATCTTCAATAGAATTCTTTGAAATTTGTTTGTAGATCGACAAAATGCTTAACCTCCTCTCAACAACTGGCAGATTATGAAAAATGAAATTGTTAAAGGTATTGGAATATTGCATGTACAATATTGAATATGGGACAATTTGGGACGGTATAATTTTGGACATGACGGTTTCATTCTCACCTAATTTGACGATTATTTTGTGGGTACACATACCGTGGAATCTCATGTGCTCCAGAAGCATTTTAATCTTAGAAAAAGTCAAATAATGATGAACTGTGTTTTAAAAGAAAGTTAGAATCTTATTTGGTTCAAATCAATTGAATTATGGCCCAAGAGTTCATGAAAACACATACAAAAGGCTTTCTTAAAAAACTGAAATATCAAATCTAGCAATTTTATATGTTATGCCTCTAAACAACACAATTCTGTTTCTAAAAATTGGTACCCTACTAGACCTATATGCATGATTATACTAATTTGGACATATTTATTTTTACCCATTAAAATATAAATTTGTGTTTAATCATTCGTGTTTGTCATTATTTGACTTTGTAATGTTGGTTAAACATAAGGAGATTGAGGTGACTTTGCCAGAAACAAAAACATCCATTATTATACTAAAATTTCAATATATGTAGCAATTAAAACTAACCACAGGAAATATATTTCTACTTTTTAATTGAAATGTTTCTGTTATATGCACTATATCATATTTTTGATAAAAAATTACAACACCTATGTTATTTCCTGGTTTACTATCTCAATCATCTTTTGTTTAAGCTGGCTTTGAGTGTTCATTTGAAAGTTTGGAAAGTTCATTTGAAAATCACAATAGTTCTCAATGTTATATTGGACCCTTTAAAGTTAAAAAAATACTTTGTAATATTTTATACTACTGGTAATTTATCTTAGATACAGACTTTGTGATTTTGTACTAGAATGTTGACTTTCAAACTTTAAGATGAACTACTTATTAAGGACAAAATAAGCTAGCATATTGTCTTTTGTTTACAAAGTGGAACTTGTTTGGAATTGAGATGAACTGATGCAGTTGTTCTTTAACTTTATCAATTAATTACATATCTTAAATGAAAAAGAAAACCACAACTTGCCAAATAAATTCTGTGGGCTCTTTTTATTAGCAAAGAAAAGATGTGGCGGATGTAAGAATTTAAGAGTAAAAAAGTTTCCTTGGACTAAAAAAATTGACAGTATGCCAGATTTTCTAGATAAACAAGCAGTACAGATGTTGGCCAATAATAAGTATAAGTAACTACAATTTTTAATTTTAAAAGTTTTCTATTGATGCCTGGATACAGTAAATACTTTACCAGAGTTCTTCGTATTACATCGACTTGAAAAAGTTTTAAGTCACATGAAGCTTTTAGTTGATACTATGCAATTTCAAATTTTACAGACTTCTTAATTAACATGCCAAATTTACCTTGTTGAACATAAGGTCTTTCCTGAGAAAAAGTAAAACTGTCTGGCATTATATGGAGTAGAGTAATTTAAATTAGTTTGAGACTTTGATTTGATAACAATTTTGATTTGTACTATTTACAATACAAGTGACCGGGTTGTATCGGATATACAAACCCAAGCTGAAGGCGAGATATCTGACATACACAGATGCGAATGTTGTAAATGGCTTGTGAAACTCGTCAATTTTATACATCAGATCTATAGCAAAGTGATTTTGAAAATACCGATTCTGTAAGATGAGAAAATGATTTCTTTTGTGTTTCCTGTATGATTTATTACTTTATAAGTTTCTTAATTAAAATTACAACATATTGCCTACTGGAACTTTTTATATTGTTTGGTTGTGGTGAATTTGTATTTTGGCAATTGAAATATTTCTGAATTTGTATGTGCATTTCCTTTGCTTCAGTTCAAGTTTACATTTCAAATATTCCACTTTGTAATACTTGCGTGGTAATAATAATATAAGAAAACAGGTTTACATGGCTCTTGAATATAGTCTTTTCAACAAGTAAGTAAAGATGAATTTATACTTCAAAGAGATATGTTCCTAACCTGACAATGGTACCTTCCAAAAAGACTAAATTTAAATTGATTCTTCGAATAAATTTTTTACTTTTCAATCCAAGATCAATCTAAGTTATGTATTTCTACTTTTATTTTGGTCTCTTTAACACTGAAACTATCAATTGTATATAAAGCAACTTCACTATCGAGTGACTTCATTAGTTGCTGGGCAAAGCCAAAGCATTGATTTTTTGGCTGTTTTCAATGAAAAATAGAATTTTGCCCAAAGTTATCTCAAATAAATTATCACAATTTGAACAAAAAGCTTCTGTTCTTGTGCCCACCAGAAAAATGAGATGTCTGAGACTTTCTTTGTATTTTTTTGCGAAAAATAGATCGCATGCACTGTTATGCAAAGAAAAGTGTAAGAGATTGGTTTCTGAAAAATGTCGTGCTACACACAATATTCTAAAAATGCTTGGTTTTTATTCTATGTATTTTTGAATTTTTTGTTAAAAAAAATAAAGGTAGCAATGTTTAGTGCATTTCACATTGTCAGGTTAGAAACGCAATAAGAAAAATGTGGCTCCGAACATTACAGCTTGGTCAATTTGGAATTTATAAAAAAAATCGTTTCTTCGTTGTTTTTCGACGTTTTGAAGGGTTGTTTCGAGTACAAAAAAGTGTTTTTAGGAAGAATTATGTGCCCACGTTTGATTAAAGCACAATTGATTAAAAATAATATTTTTCTTTTGACAAAAATACCTTTCTTCTGTGAGGCTGGCTGTATTTGAAAAAGCGTTGGTCAACGCTCCGCCAAAACTCGTGGGTTTTCTCCGGGTACTCCGGTTCTTCCCACTGGGAGAGTTGACAGGGTAGTTACATATGGTTATAAAAATGTGACTAACTTTTGAAAACCTTTCTACTTAGACTTGTTAAGCCTTCTCGTCATCTCTATCAGTTGCATGTTTTGAGCCACATGTTTTTCTTTGTAATTGTGAAACAACTCGTTATATGCTGGGTAAACCTTTGCAAAACTCTCAAAATTTATCACTTCAAGTTGTTTCATTGTTATAATATATTTTGAAGTATAAACATTTACTTACGTTGAAAAGACCCAAGTTTTTTAGGACTTTGTTCATTCACTTGTGTTATTGTTCTCTCTGCCATGTTCTGTTTTCTTCTGTTGTTATTTTAATAAGTACAATGTGTGGTAGTTAATCTCTTTTTATTGTTATTCAAATTGTATGTAATCTTTACAAATTTTTTCAATAAATTGTTTACAAAATTTACTTGTGACCCCTTTTTAATTAAAAATTCAATTCCCATGGGAATTGAGAAATTGAATAAAAAAAATCCCCCTACCCCGGCAAGCTCCCCAAGTGCCACTTCCACCTAAGTAGAAGTACTTATAGATGTAGTACAAGTACTTCTACTTATTCACGGTGGAAGTAGCACTCGGAGAACTGGCCGGGGTAGCCGGCAAAGAGAAGACCAACTTTGCAAGTGCTAATACAATTGCTAAGTTGATCTTCCCTAGAGAGCAGCCGCGCGTACCTAACAAATTAAAACAACAAACGTTAGTGACTTAAGTACTTAGCATGCAAATTTGATTCCCAAAGCCAAAATGTCAAGTGCCCCCCGCTGATCCTACCAACTGCCTACCTGCCTCAGTTCTAAGCTGTCTTCCTCAGTTCTAAGCTCCTGCATTCCATTCGTTACCTTCACTTTCCTCACCATCGCACAGTCACTCACAGCTGATAAACCCGCATGCACCACCACCACCCCGACTGCCACCCAATTTCGAAAATTAAAAGAGTTAAAATTTCGGTAAAGTATGCATTTTAAATGCAATTTATTTGGATATTTTAGATCAAACGTAAACAGAAAAAGCTCGTACATAAAAACAGGTGAGAATTCTATTTAAAATTTGCTTGCAAAATATAAAACTTAATTCGCATTTTTCTTAGTTAATAGTATAGATCAATTTAGTTGATGTTGAAACCTACTCTTAACTGTTTTGTTAGAAGTGACGACAGATTTTGGTTTTTAAGCATACTTTCAAAAATTTTAATTCCTTTAATAAACCTAACCCCATGCAACTTACACACGGCGCACACCCTCGCAGTCCATACATTTAGCTAATAAATTACGTTATAAACAAAAAAGCAAAATAAAAAGATAAATTACGTTATCTCTAGCTACTTAAACCCACTTAGACTGAGTTTTTGATTGAATTTTCAAACGTAAAACCTTAGCTGAATGGGCATGGGCTTTTCGTTGTGTTAACTGTTCCGGAGTAAATATAAACCTGGGGCCGGTTGTATCAAAGGCGTTTAGCTTAAACGGTGGATAAGTGAAATTTAAAAATCAGTTTTACACCTAGTACGGAACCGAAATTATGAGTTGAAATAGAATAAATATTTAGTTTTATATATAATTGTTCTTCTCAGGTCAAATAACTTCAGCTGGTTTGTTTATACAACATGGAAACGTGTTTCATATTTTTGACTTATCCACCGTTTAAGCTAAACGCCTTTGATACAACCGGCCCCTGATACTTACCAAAGTCCAAGGCTGGGTCAAATAAGCATGAGAATTAGGCAAAAATAAAAAGCAATTGAAACTCAACAGATTCACTAAAGTTGTTTTTTTTTTTGGCAACTTATATCCTTAAGTGTAGATGACATGCAATTTTTAATGCCGTAATTCTCACACTTATTTAACCGAAACGCCTTCATTTGCATGGTACCTCGCAGCTGCTCTCAAACCACCTTCGTAATTTGCTTTAGTGTACACAAACAATGACTTCATTGTTCCTGCTTACCAAAACAAATCTGAAAGCACCAAGATACTTATCATATTAATAATCAAAGAGGATTCGCATTATGCAGTAATTACCATAAACAGACGCATCACCATTGAAACAAAGCATGCCGTATTCCCATGGGAATTTAAAATGCACAAAAAAATATAATGATCCTACTGATTTGCATGGATGTATGAACCAAATTAGCTAAGAAACAAAGAAATGATATATTCCCTTGGGAATTTAATGTAGCAAAAAGATGGCGGGTGTTGATTTTACCAGAATGCCTTGCGGTCTGAAATCGTTTAAAAACTTAAGGTAAATTAACCTCGTTTGAGGAACAGACAGATAGGTTATTTTGTCACTTGTGTTAAAATTCCGTCCATTAGCTTATCTTAAATATCATTTCACTGGTATTCTTGATTGATACCCGCATTAAATTCTGGTAAAATCGACATGCCACCATCTGTTTTGCTACGGTGAATTGGAATACAAGTCACATTTTCTCGCTTTTTAACCAGAGAACACATTCTTTAAAGGTAGAACGACGGAATTGATCGTTTGCAATCGACGCCATCTTTGTTGACGTTTGAAACACATGGCAACCACAAAGTATCTATTCATTATATCTGATCCTATCGAGCCATACATCTTTAAAGTATCATTCATAATACGCTAAAACTAACGATGAAATAGTAAATTGACACTAGTGTTTCGCTGTAAACAGCTGAAGTAATCTGCAGAGTCAACCAAGATGGCGCCCAATCACACGAAATGACGTCATGTGCAAACCAAGAATAGTGACAAAATGCATCAACTATAATTTAGTGGCATTATTACGAAACTTATTTTTGTAAAACGTTCAATCCTACATGTTATTTTGTTTTGTTTTTAGAAATATCCAAATCCAAATGTTAGAGACGAAATTTCCAGGCGTTAAGGTATTGTTTCTTTAAAAAATATTGTCGACATTTACCATATTTTTACCTGTTTTTTGACTCGAAAATTGACTGCCAAACTCCTAGATATTCTATTTAATTATTTTGTTGAATGTATTTGATATCAATGTTATTTCAATCCAATTTTTTTCACTTAATTTGCTGTCTTTTCTTTTTCATTAACGAGAAATTTCTATTAAATCCTCTTTGATCCCTCAATAATAAGTATCTTGTTTTCTACTAACTTGCACATTACCACTACTTTCTATTACAATGTCGTGTCTTCTTATTCTTGTGGATTGTTGTTTTGTGGGTCTTGCCGTCCAGGATCGTTCATTCTTTTCTCTTCTTGTGCGTTTTTTTCACATCCCATCACCCTTTGCAATAGTAGAAAGAATTAAGTCATGAGATGATAGTTACGAATAATTTATAAACTATAACATGATAAGTTTCTTGTACGTTTGCATGGTGAATACAATATACTTATTAAGCTTTGTGGAAACACCACGTAAATTTATTATTGCAATAATAAATTTACGTGGTGTTTCCACAAAGCTTAATAAGTAAACTATAACATATTAAGCACTTATTGGATGAGGTTTTTGTGATATGCGAAATGATCAATGTCGAGGTAAGAGTTATCAGCCGAGCCGAAGGCGAGTCAGATAACTCTTACCAAGACATTGATAATTTTGCATATCACAAAAACCGAATCCGATAATTGCTTTATTATACATTGTAAGTCTTTTTCCTCGAGCAATTGACGAATTTCGCCTTCGGAAGAGCTTAAAAAGCAAGATGCCATGACATGAAACAGAAAATATCGAAAAAATGTTGTTGCCATGCCAACCATTGATGCCAACGGATACCGCATACTGTAATAATCTGCACCGTAGGCTCAACATGCAGATAACTCAGTTATCTGCTAGCAGATAACTGAGCCATAGAATAAGAATACATAGAAGGGCCACTCGCGTCGGAGCCTTTGGAGTTTTTGAAGCCGCGCATGTCGCATTACGCACGTTATTAGCATTTTCTCAGCCAGTCAATTGCATTTTCTGGCCAATAGGAATGCTGAACTGGCTGGTGGCAGCCAGTAAACTGCATAAACATAGTGTGACATGCTGCACTGCTGAGTGGCCCTTCTATGTATTCTTATTGTATGACTGAGTTATCTGCAGATTGTGTGATAGTCGCATTTATCTGCATACAACTGACCAATCACAACGCATAAAACAACTGCAATGTATAGTAATTAACACTTATTGACTGAGACCGAGGGAAACAGTATGTTTTGTGGACCAGAGACTGTCGATGTCGAGGGTCTACAAAACATACTGCTTTCCCGAGGTCTCAGTCAATAAGTATTTTATTATATACTGAGTGCCAAAAGAGAAGAAAAGTACCACAAATCAATCAAACATGTGTAAAAAGGATTACCTTTTACCTGACATGGCTACGTGAGGCTTTGTGGATTTGTTGTCTACCGGTGAATAAAAGTAATGTCCACCGCTTAGCTACGTTGCCAGGGAGACAATAGAATTTCTCCACTATCACGTGATACGTTCTTAACCAATAAGAAACAGGAATAAATGAACTTTGACACTCAGTATATTATAAAATAGTATTAATTAGGCCGGCCAAATTATTGTGTAAGCTGTTAATATGAAATTTTTTTATTAAAATCTCGAGAATCATTAATAAATCGTGAGCAAAACACAAAAGAAAATCATAGCCGTGAAGGAGTCTTTATTTCTCACACGCACACAACTTGCAGCTACCCTAATTTATGAATTTAGATTAAAATATCTCGAGAATTAAACAACACGTAAGGAATGTGTAAATTCTTAAAGCTCTTTCGAACAATAAAAATTAATATCTCGCACTAATCTCTCTCAAAAGCTCTCTCAAATTTATTGCCGATATCTCTTTGAGAATTACTGTGCACGTGAAATGTAACTTATATCAAAACTAGCTTACTTCAAGCTGTTTGGGAATCAAGATTTTACGTGTCAACGAGATCAAATATGAATCTAAGATGGCAGACAGCGCATTAAATTTCTATCTTTACGACCAACTCCCCAACGAAAGGCTTTAATTCGCTCGAAAGTCGAATTTTGTTTTTTTTTATTGTTTCAGGTAGTGAAAGGTCCTGTGTGCTTTTTACAGTACTACCGACACTAGCAACGTTAGTGCGAGATGTTAATTTTTATTGAAACAAAAGCTGAACTGCTAAAAAAATGGAAACGACAAGATAAAATAAAAAAACTTACTTTCACTCTATCTTTGGATCTTCTTGGCTTCGGTTGTTCTCGTTTCATCATGCTGTTTATGGTTTCATCTGGTTGGCGCACTCTCTTCATGGAGCATCAAGGCGGTCCAGTAGGTAACTAGCTCACTCGTGTCCAGTCAACCAACATAAAATAAGGAGAAAATTAATGTTACAAAATATATTAGAATATAGGACACTAAGCTTTAATTGAATTGACTTTAACAAACCGTACATTGTGATAGTATTTGCATCTTAACATCTGATGGAGACGGCTTGTGATTTACTTCTTATGTCGATATGAATTCTTTCCCATCTTGTTGCATCATTAGTTGATGGTTGTTGTATTCACTTTTTACTTGGCATTCTTTGAAAAAAAAATTACGATGTTCAGAAAACTGTTTACAAGATAAGCAAAGAAAACTACGTTCACAAGCATTAGAGAGGACTAAGTAATTATAATAGGCGTGACAGGTCACAGAGGTTAGTCGACGAAGAAACTCATGGACAAATTCCCGGCATGATGATACCCCGATAGCAAGAAATACAGCAAGTGTAGAACGTGTACGTGTGAGCTTAAACTGTATGTATGCAACTCCAAGAAAAGCGCAACACAAAATGGCGGAATTTAAAGACATTTCTGATGTCATTTCCAGTTCCCTAACTTTCGCGGACAAATATATTTATATATTTTTCTCAAATTTTTTTGAAGTAAATCTAGATGGATTTTGTGAATAAACAAATTAAAAAAAGTATTGCCCACGTTAGGAAACTAGAACGGGCGCCCAAGAATGCCCACAATTTCTCCAATCTGGATTATATTTATTGATTGCGCAAATGACTGATAAAAAATAAGAGAGTAATAAAATACCAAATGGTTTCCTCTTCAAGATAGTGTCATACATGCGCGCGGCATTTCGGGATATTTGGGAAAACTCGTGTTGAAGTTGAACCTAAGGCAACATGCCAAGTACATGGATGACGCTATCCTGCTCAGGAAACTATTTAGTAATTGTCTTACAAAATGATGACAGTGAAACACAAGTCAACGCCACGGCATTTAAATTTCTCGTGTAGGATTGTTTGATCCTGCACAGTAATAGCCAAGTGGCGCAATCGTCAGAGCAAACGCCTATCACATGTGAGGTCGTGGGTTGAATCCTTACTTCAGACTCGTGACACCCATGTGAGGAGTTAGTCAGTCGTGGGTTTATTCCGGGTACTCCGGTTTGCGAATGTTGACTGGATGGTTAAAATTGTAAAATATCAGTAATCACCGGAACACGGGTGCTTAACTAAACTGCTGACGATGAGGCGGAACTCATAATGAATTAATGAAAATGTGTTTCACTGTAGTTATCATATAATGTAATTGCCAAGCTGAATGAATAATTCTCCAGTAACTACGTCATATGAATAACTTACAATTATGAGAGTAGTGGGGGGGGGGGGGCAGCATAAAGATTGAAGTAGTGTCAAGGAAGGGGTACTACCCTGACGGGTACTAGGCGAAGAAGTAGAGTAAACAGGAGGAAGAAGATTAAATTGGAGTAAATAAGGGGGATTGGGGTAAAGAAGGGGAGAAGCAGGATAAAGAAACCAGTGGAAGGGGGTGCTATCCTGGAAGGAGTACCCGGGAAAGAAGAGGGTGAACAGGAGGAAAAGTAGATTGGAGAAAAGAAAGGGGAAATTAAACGGATCAGGAAATTCAGACTTGCAATTCAAATGAAAGGCAGCTCATTGGTCATGTAAACACTCGTTGAATCATGGTTCTCGCTTGCCTTTAGCTTGGAATCATCTTTGAATTTGAACTGAAAGTCTGAATTTGCATGTTTCTTGTATAGAGTGCAGTGTATCAGAACAGAAGAGGTTTTGAAGAAAAAGAAAGAAAGAATAAAAGTAAGTTAAAATTTGTAAAGAATAATGAAGAAACTATTGGTACAGCACTTGATACATGATGATAATCATCATTATAAACTCTCTATTAATCCGGGGGGGGGGGTATAATAGAGAATTTGCAATGATAGTAAGTATATTGTAATATTTGGGTTTTTACCACTAAATCCTCTTGAAAGTTCTTTTTGGCTGTGGCTTCTCTCATCACAGTTGTCACGTGCTTGTCTTGCAAAATCTCTGGAATATCTATAACGTGAAGGTCAATATTTGAGATTAGAAAAATAGAAACCGTAAAATAGAAAGAAATTTATATCGTGGCGAATACTTTTTACGGTCTTGCTGGCATGACAAAAAGAGAGTATAGATTTATAAGATCATGTTGATTTATCCTTTATCTGAACTATATTTAACTTAGATTTTAAAATAGATTTCACCCTGGTAAGCAGACCGAATGGGTTTTCAAACAAGATAACATTTAATGACTAAAACGTGCACAGAATAGTTAGAGAATGCTTACATGTCGAATAAAAATCCAATACTTTTAATGTCCAACTACACAATAGCGATTTTCGTTGCATTTCTAGACTGGAGAAGAAGACGACGCCATTTTGATTTTGATTTCTCCCGACAACGGCAGATTTGTCTTCGCAATTTTTTTCCATTTCTTCGTCGTTTCAGCTCCAATTTGCTCGTTGTGTTTCTTTCGTACCTTCCTCGCCATTTCCGTACAACCAATGGACATTTATACTCAAGATTAAGACTGTATTGAGACTTTCAAAATGTTCGTCAGGAGACATAAAAATCGAAGCTTCTTCTTCGGGTTGCAGAAGCAAATGACGTCAGACGACCTTTGTCCGCCAGCAAATACCCGTATGTATAACATTCAATGATCTTTTTAGGAAGCTGAAAATCAGTTTTTATTGCGCGAACGAAATGTTTTTGCCATTATTTCTTACTCAGGTCTTTGTTCTACTACTTTACTTCCAGTTTAGTTAGGTAACTTGCCAAAAGAAACGCCTGTAAGGGACAATTTTGCATTTTTTTTTATTTCGATGCTGATGAAGAAGAGAAGACTCGTTAGAGCTTTCATTGGCAAATATCTTTCCCTCCGTGGCCGAGAGGTAAAGACAACTGTCTTGACTTCGATTTTGGGTGGATCGAGGACCGGTCCAGTTCAACTGAGTTTGGTAAGAATTTAATTCTGATCGGTGCTCGATCCACCCAAAACTGAATTCAAAGCTGGGCGTGGAGTGCAGGAAAACACTAGGCAGTACCGCGAGGCCAAGGAGGCAAACGTTATTTTCCTAGTGTTGTTAACTAATATTTAAGCAAATTTCATTAACTTGACTGTTGGGGACAGACCTGTAGGGTTGGTGCATTGAAGACTTCTCGTCGTTATTTCCCTTCGTTCAAGAAGACAAGTTGTCTTCATCGAGAAATAACGACGAAAAGACTTCAAGACACCACTAAACCACTACACTTTAAAGCTACAGTGTAGTGGTTTAGCTAGCTAAACCACTACACTGTGCCAATAATATATGGCTGACTTCTTCCTAACGCTTACGGTACGACCATGGATGCGCAAAGATGCGCAAACACATTAAAGCCTTGAAAGCAAGTGTTTTCTTTTAGGAAAGAATCAAGGACGACAACGCTTACTAAATCAAAGCCGTCTAGTCATGTTTTAAGTACTTCAGCTATGTTTAACGATCTTTTACCAGATCTTTGCAAGAGGAAAAGTAAAATTTTGCATCATTATTATTAACTTTCCGTCAGTCGTTTCTTTCTTGATCGAGCATTATATGCCATTGTGTTCAGTGTCCTTGATATAGGAGCCATATACTTATGGCCTTGGGTTTAATTCCCAAACACTGAATGGCAGTGTTTTGCTCTTCCAATGAGATAACAAGATGGCACTGTAGAACGCGTGGTTTTATATAAGCTACGAGCGTCAAGATATCCTTGATAGGTAACTATTGATCCTACAATGGACACTTATGTTCACTGCCAATAGGAACGTTTCCAACTCACAGCTTGTACATAATGGATTTTATAGGTTGTGTCACAAGGAAACTGCAGTTCGGTCGTAAAATCAACTTGTTTTCAAGGTTGCCGGGTTTTAAACATTACTGACACTGTTAATGTTGTAGCTCGGAATTGTAAAACAACGGCGGCAATGCAGTTTTCTTGTGCCATAACCATATAAGCTACGACCGCCAAGCTTTATCCTTGATAGGAAAGAATTGATCCCACCAACGACATTTGTATTCTCTACCGATAGGAACGTTTGAGACTTACAGCTTGTACATAACGCATTTTATCGGTGAGTCGTAAAACCAACCTGTTACTGCTCAGCAAACTACCATTTCCCTCGATCAACGATAGTCGATGAAGCTTGGCGCTCGAGTTGTTCAGCTAAGTTAAACGATCTTTTATGGCGAGGTCTTTTCAAGAAGGCATGAAGCATAGATGCGCAAACACTGTACAGCCTGTAAAGAATATGTCTTCTTTCGGGAAAGAGTCAAAGACGATAACGCTTATTAAATCAAAACTGTGTAGGCATGTTTTAAGTTGCTCAGCTATGTTTAACGATCTTTTATGACCAGGCCTTTGCAAGAAGGAAAGGCGAAGTTTGCATATACTATTGACTTTCCGTCGGTCGTTTCTTTCTTGATCGAGCTTTATATGTCATTGTGTTCAGTGTCCTTGATATAGGAGTCATGTATTTATGGCCTTGGGTTTGATTCCCAAACACTGCATGGCAGTCTTCAGCTCTTTCAAGTAATAAGATAACTTTGGAACAAGATGGCAATGCGTTATTTACTATATGCCTGGTCATGCTGTAACTAATCATGTAGTATATTCTACAAACCTTAACTCAGAACGTTGGCTGTCAGTTTCTATTCGTGGTTGCTTTGAAACATTGCAGATACTGCCAACCTGGCTATAACCTGTAAAATGCTTGGTTTTACACAACCTACGAGCGCCAAGCTTCATCGACTATCGTTGATCGAGGGAACTGGTAGTTTGCTGAGCAGTAACAGGTTGGTTTTACGACTCACCGATAAAATGCGTTATGTACAAGCTGTAAGTCTCAAACGTTCCTATCGGTAGAGAATACAAATGTCGTTGGTGGGATCAATTGTTTCCTATCAAGGATAAAGCTTGGCGGTCGTAGCTTATATAAATGATAAAACCACCCATTTTACAGGTTATGGCACAAGAAAACTGCATTGCCGCCGTTGTTTTACAATTCCGAGCTACAACATTAACAGTGTCAGTAATGTTTAAAACCCGGCAACCTTGAAAACAAGTTGATTTTACGACCGAACTGCAGTTTCCTTGTGACACAACCTATAAAATCCATTATGTACAAGCTGTGAGTTGGAAACGTTCCTATTGGCAGTGAACATAAGTGTCCATTGTAGGATCAATAGTTACCTATCAAGGATATCTTGACGCTCGTAGCTTATATAAAACCACGCGTTCTACAGTGCCATCTTGTTATCTCATTGGAAGAGCAAAACACTGCCATTCAGTGTTTGGGAATTAAACCCAAGGCCATAAGTATATGGCTCCTATATCAAGGACACTGAACACAATGGCATATAATACTCGATCAAGAAAGAAACGACTGACGGAAAGTTAATAATAATGATGCAAAATTTTACTTTTCCTCTTGCAAAGATCTGGTAAAAGATCGTTAAACATAGCTGAAGTACTTAAAACATGACTAGACGGCTTTGATTTAGTAAGCGTTGTCGTCCTTGATTCTTTCCTAAAAGAAAACACTTGCTTTCAAGGCTTTAATGTGTTTGCGCATCTTTGCGCATCCATGGTCGTACCGTAAGCGTTAGGAAGAAGTCAGCCATATATTATTGGCACAGTGTAGTGGTTTAGCTAGCTAAACCACTACACTGTAGCTTTAAAGTGTAGTGGTTTAGTGGTGTCTTGAAGTCTTTTCGTCGTTATTTCTCGATGAAGACAACTTGTCTTCTTGAACGAAGGGAAATAACGACGAGAAGTCTTCAATGCACCAACCCTACAGGTCTGTCCCCAACAGTCAAGTTAATGAAATTTGCTTAAATATTAGTTAACAACACTAGGAAAATAACGTTTGCCTCCTTGGCCTCGCGGTACTGCCTAGTGTTTTCCTGCACTCCACGCCCAGCTTTGAATTCAGTTTTGGGTGGATCGAGCACCGATCAGAATTAAATTCTTACCAAACTCAGTTGAACTGGACCGGTCCTCGATCCACCCAAAATCGAAGTCAAGACAGTTGTCTTTACCTCTCGGCCACGGAGGGAAAGATATTTGCCAATGAAAGCTCTAACGAGTCTTCTCTTCTTCATCAGCATCGAAATAAAAAAAAATGCAAAATTGTCCCTTACAGGCGTTTCTTTTGGCAAGTTACCTAACTAAACTGGAAGTAAAGTAGTAGAACAAAGACCTGAGTAAGAAATAATGGCAAAAACATTTCGTTCGCGCAATAAAAACTGATTTTCAGCTTCCTAAAAAGATCATTGAATGTTATACATACGGGTATTTGCTGGCGGACAAAGGTCGTCTGACGTCATTTGCTTCTGCAACCCGAAGAAGAAGCTTCGATTTTTATGTCTCCTGACGAACATTTTGAAAGTCTCGATACAGTCTTAATCTTGAGTATAAATGTCCATTGGTTGTACGGAAATGGCGAGGAAGGTACGAAAGAAACACAACGAGCAAATTGGAGCTGAAACGACGAAGAAATGGAAAAAAATTGCGAAGACAAATCTGCCGTTGTCGGGAGAAATCAAAATCAAAATGGCGTCGTCTTCTTCTCCAGTCTAGAAATGCAACGAAAATCGCTATTGTGTAGTTGGACATTAAAAGTATTGGATTTTTATTCGACATGTAAGCATTCTCTAACTATTCTGTGCACGTTTTAGTCATTAAATGTTATCTTGTTTGAAAACCCATTCGGTCTGCTTACCAGGGTGAAATCTATTTTAAAATCTAAGTTAAATATAGTTCAGATAAAGGATAAATCAACATGATCTTATAAATCTATACTCTCTTTTTGTCATGCCAGCAAGACCGTAAAAAGTATTCGCCACGATATAAATTTCTTTCTATTTTACGGTTTCTATTTTTCTAATCTCAAATATTGACCTTCACGTTATAGATATTCCAGAGATTTTGCAAGACAAGCACGTGACAACTGTGATGAGAGAAGCCACAGCCAAAAAGAACTTTCAAGAGGATTTAGTGGTAAAAACCCAAATATTACAATATACTTACTATCATTGCAAATTCTCTATTATACCCCCCCCCGGATTAATAGAGAGTTTATAATGATGATTATCATCATGTATCAAGTGCTGTACCAATAGTTTCTTCATTATTCTTTACAAATTTTAACTTACTTTTATTCTTTCTTTCTTTTTCTTCAAAACCTCTTCTGTTCTGATACACTGCACTCTATACAAGAAACATGCAAATTCAGACTTTCAGTTCAAATTCAAAGATGATTCCAAGCTAAAGGCAAGCGAGAACCATGATTCAACGAGTGTTTACATGACCAATGAGCTGCCTTTCATTTGAATTGCAAGTCTGAATTTCCTGATCCGTTTAATTTCCCCTTTCTTTTCTCCAATCTACTTTTCCTCCTGTTCACCCTCTTCTTTCCCGGGTACTCCTTCCAGGATAGCACCCCCTTCCACTGGTTTCTTTATCCTGCTTCTCCCCTTCTTTACCCCAATCCCCCTTATTTACTCCAATTTAATCTTCTTCCTCCTGTTTACTCTACTTCTTCGCCTAGTACCCGTCAGGGTAGTACCCCTTCCTTGACACTACTTCAATCTTTATGCTGCCCCCCCCCCCCACTACTCTCATAATTGTAAGTTATTCATATGACGTAGTTACTGGAGAATTATTCATTCAGCTTGGCAATTACATTATATGATAACTACAGTGAAACACATTTTCATTAATTCATTATGAGTTCCGCCTCATCGTCAGCAGTTTAGTTAAGTACCCGTGTTCCGGTGATTACTGATATTTTACAATTTTAACCATCCAGTCAACATTCGCAAACCGGAGTACCCGGAATAAACCCACGACTGACTAACTCCTCACATGGGTGTCACGAGTCTGAAGTAAGGATTCAACCCACGACCTCACATGTGATAGGCGTTTGCTCTGACGATTGCGCCACTTGGCTATTACTGTGCAGGATCAAACAATCCTACACGAGAAATTTAAATGCCGTGGCGTTGACTTGTGTTTCACTGTCATCATTTTGTAAGACAATTACTAAATAGTTTCCTGAGCAGGATAGCGTCATCCATGTACTTGGCATGTTGCCTTAGGTTCAACTTCAACATGAGTTTTCCCAAATATCCCGAAATGCCGCGCGCATGTATGACACTATCTTGAAGAGGAAACCATTTGGTATTTTATTACTCCCTTTTTTTTTATCAGTCATTTGCGCAATCAATAAATATAATCCAGATTGGAGAAATTGTGGGCATTCTTGGGCGCCCGTTCTAGTTTCCTAACGTGGGCAATACTTTTTTCAATTTGTTTATTCACAAAATCCATCTAGATTTACTTCAAAAAAATTTGAGAAAAATATATAAATATATTTGTCCGCGAAAGTTAGGGAACTGGAAATGACACCAGAAATGTCTTTAAATTCCGCCATTTTGTGTTGCGCTTTTCTTGGAGTTGCATACATACAGTTTAAGCTCACACGTACACGTTCTACACTTGCTGTATTTCTTGCTATCGGGGTATCATCATGCCGGGAATTTGTCCATGAGTTTCTTCGTCGACTAACCTCTGTGACCTGTCACGCCTATTATAATTACTTAGTCCTCTCTAATGCTTGTGAACGTAGTTTTCTTTGCTTATCTTGTAAACAGTTTTCTGAACATCGTAATTTTTTTTTCAAAGAATGCCAAGTAAAAAGTGAATACAACAACCATCAACTAATGATGCAACAAGATGGGAAAGAATTCATATCGACATAAGAAGTAAATCACAAGCCGTCTCCATCAGATGTTAAGATGCAAATACTATCACAATGTACGGTTTGTTAAAGTCAATTCAATTAAAGCTTAGTGTCCTATATTCTAAAATATTTTGTAACATTAATTTTCTCCTTATTTTATGTTGGTTGACTGGACACGAGTGAGCTAGTTACCTACTGGACCGCCTTGATGCTCCATGAAGAGAGTGCGCCAACCAGATGAAACCATAAACAGCATGATGAAACGAGAACAACCGAAGCCAAGAAGATCCAAAGATAGAGTGAAAGTAAGTTTTTTTATTTTATCTTGTCGTTTCCATTTTTTTAGCAGTTCAGCTTTTGTTTCAATAAAAATTAACATCTCGCACTAACGTTGCTAGTGTCGGTAGTACTGTAAAAAGCACACAGGACCTTTCACTACCTGAAACAATAAAAAAAAACAAAATTCGACTTTCGAGCGAATTAAAGCCTTTCGTTGGGGAGTTGGTCGTAAAGATAGAAATTTAATGCGCTGTCTGCCATCTTAGATTCATATTTGATCTCGTTGACACGTAAAATCTTGATTCCCAAACAGCTTGAAGTAAGCTAGTTTTGATATAAGTTACATTTCACGTGCACAGTAATTCTCAAAGAGATATCGGCAATAAATTTGAGAGAGCTTTTGAGAGAGATTAGTGCGAGATATTAATTTTTATTGTTCGAAAGAGCTTTAAGAATTTACACATTCCTTACGTGTTGTTTAATTCTCGAGATATTTTAATCTAAATTCATAAATTAGGGTAGCTGCAAGTTGTGTGCGTGTGAGAAATAAAGACTCCTTCACGGCTATGATTTTCTTTTGTGTTTTGCTCACGATTTATTAATGATTCTCGAGATTTTAATAAAAAAATTTCATATTAACAGCTTACACAATAATTTGGCCGGCCTAATTAATACTATTTTATAATATACTGAGTGTCAAAGTTCATTTATTCCTGTTTCTTATTGGTTAAGAACGTATCACGTGATAGTGGAGAATTAACACTTATTGACTGAGACCGAGGGAAACAGTATGTTTTGTGGACCAGAGACTGTCGATGTTTCCCGAGGCGAAGCCGAGGGAAACATCGACAGTCGAGGGTCCACAAAACATACTGCTTTCCCGAGGTCTCAGTCAATAAGTATTTTATTATATACTGAGTGTCAAAAGAGAAGAAAAGTACCACAAATCAATCAAACATGTATAAAAAGGATTACCTTTTACCTGACACGGCTCCGTGAGGCTCTGTGGATTTGTTGTTTACCGGTGAATAAAAGTAATGTCCACCGCTTAGCTACGTTGCCAGGGAGACAGTAGAATTTCTCCACTATCACGTGATACGTTCTTAACCAATAAGAAACAGGAATAAATGAACTTTGACACTCAGTATATAATAAATTCTATTGTCTCCCTGGCAACGTAGCTAAGCGGTGGACATTACTTTTATTCACCGGTAGACAACAAATCCACAAAGCCTCACGTAGCCATGTCAGGTAAAAGGTAATCCTTTTTACACATGTTTGATTGATTTGTGGTACTTTTCTTCTCTTTTGGCACTCAGTATATAATAAAATACTTATTGACTGAGACCTCGGGAAAGCAGTATGTTTTGTAGACCCTCGACATCGACAGTCTCTGGTCCACAAAACATACTGTTTCCCTCGGTCTCAGTCAATAAGTGTTAATTACTATACATTGCAGTTGTTTTATGCGTTGTGATTGGTCAGTTGTATGCAGATAAATGCGACTATCACACAATCTGCAGATAACTCAGTCATACAATAAGAATACATAGAAGGGCCACTCAGCAGTGCAGCATGTCACACTATGTTTATGCAGTTTACTGGCTGCCACCAGCCAGTTCAGCATTCCTATTGGCCAGAAAATGCAATTGACTGGCTGAGAAAATGCTAATAACGTGCGTAATGCGACATGCGCGGCTTCAAAAACTCCAAAGGCTCCGACGCGAGTGGCCCTTCTATGTATTCTTATTCTATGGCTCAGTTATCTGCTAGCAGATAACTGAGTTATCTGCATGTTGAGCCTACGGTGCAGATTATTACAGTATGCGGTATCCGTTGGCATCAATGGTTGGCATGGCAACAACATTTTTTCGATATTTTCTGTTTCATGTCATGGCATCTTGCTTTTTAAGCTCTTCCGAAGGCGAAATTCGTCAATTGCTCGAGGAAAAAGACTTACAATGTATAATAAAGCAATTATCGGATTCGGTTTTTGTGATATGCAAAATTATCAATGTCTTGGTAAGAGTTATCTGACTCGCCTTCGGCTCGGCTGATAACTCTTACCTCGACATTGATCATTTCGCATATCACAAAAACCTCATCCAATAAGTGCTTAATATGTTATAGTTTACTTATTAAGCTTTGTGGAAACACCACGTAAATTTATTATTGCAATAATAAATTTACGTGGTGTTTCCACAAAGCTTAATAAGTATATTGTATTCACCATGCAAACGTACAAGAAACTTATCATGTTATAGTTTATAAATTATTCGTAACTATCATCTCATGACTTAATTCTTTCTACTATTGCAAAGGGTGATGGGATGTGAAAAAAACGCACAAGAAGAGAAAAGAATGAACGATCCTGGACGGCAAGACCCACAAAACAACAATCCACAAGAATAAGAAGACACGACATTGTAATAGAAAGTAGTGGTAATGTGCAAGTTAGTAGAAAACAAGATACTTATTATTGAGGGATCAAAGAGGATTTAATAGAAATTTCTCGTTAATGAAAAAGAAAAGACAGCAAATTAAGTGAAAAAAATTGGATTGAAATAACATTGATATCAAATACATTCAACAAAATAATTAAATAGAATATCTAGGAGTTTGGCAGTCAATTTTCGAGTCAAAAAACAGGTAAAAATATGGTAAATGTCGACAATATTTTTTAAAGAAACAATACCTTAACGCCTGGAAATTTCGTCTCTAACATTTGGATTTGGATATTTCTAAAAACAAAACAAAATAACATGTAGGATTGAACGTTTTACAAAAATAAGTTTCGTAATAATGCCACTAAATTATAGTTGATGCATTTTGTCACTATTCTTGGTTTGCACATGACGTCATTTCGTGTGATTGGGCGCCATCTTGGTTGACTCTGCAGATTACTTCAGCTGTTTACAGCGAAACACTAGTGTCAATTTACTATTTCATCGTTAGTTTTAGCGTATTATGAATGATACTTTAAAGATGTATGGCTCGATAGGATCAGATATAATGAATAGATACTTTGTGGTTGCCATGTGTTTCAAACGTCAACAAAGATGGCGTCGATTGCAAACGATCAATTCCGTCGTTCTACCTTTAAAGAATGTGTTCTCTGGTTAAAAAGCGAGAAAATGTGACTTGTATTCCAATTCACCGTAGCAAAACAGATGGTGGCATGTCGATTTTACCAGAATTTAATGCGGGTATCAATCAAGAATACCAGTGAAATGATATTTAAGATAAGCTAATGGACGGAATTTTAACACAAGTGACAAAATAACCTATCTGTCTGTTCCTCAAACGAGGTTAATTTACCTTAAGTTTTTAAACGATTTCAGACCGCAAGGCATTCTGGTAAAATCAACACCCGCCATCTTTTTGCTACATTAAATTCCCAAGGGAATATATCATTTCTTTGTTTCTTAGCTAATTTGGTTCATACATCCATGCAAATCAGTAGGATCATTATATTTTTTTGTGCATTTTAAATTCCCATGGGAATACGGCATGCTTTGTTTCAATGGTGATGCGTCTGTTTATGGTAATTACTGCATAATGCGAATCCTCTTTGATTATTAATATGATAAGTATCTTGGTGCTTTCAGATTTGTTTTGGTAAGCAGGAACAATGAAGTCATTGTTTGTGTACACTAAAGCAAATTACGAAGGTGGTTTGAGAGCAGCTGCGAGGTACCATGCAAATGAAGGCGTTTCGGTTAAATAAGTGTGAGAATTACGGCATTAAAAATTGCATGTCATCTACACTTAAGGATATAAGTTGCCAAAAAAAAAAACAACTTTAGTGAATCTGTTGAGTTTCAATTGCTTTTTATTTTTGCCTAATTCTCATGCTTATTTGACCCAGCCTTGGACTTTGGTAAGTATCAGGGGCCGGTTGTATCAAAGGCGTTTAGCTTAAACGGTGGATAAGTCAAAAATATGAAACACGTTTCCATGTTGTATAAACAAACCAGCTGAAGTTATTTGACCTGAGAAGAACAATTATATATAAAACTAAATATTTATTCTATTTCAACTCATAATTTCGGTTCCGTACTAGGTGTAAAACTGATTTTTAAATTTCACTTATCCACCGTTTAAGCTAAACGCCTTTGATACAACCGGCCCCAGGTTTATATTTACTCCGGAACAGTTAACACAACGAAAAGCCCATGCCCATTCAGCTAAGGTTTTACGTTTGAAAATTCAATCAAAAACTCAGTCTAAGTGGGTTTAAGTAGCTAGAGATAACGTAATTTATCTTTTTATTTTGCTTTTTTGTTTATAACGTAATTTATTAGCTAAATGTATGGACTGCGAGGGTGTGCGCCGTGTGTAAGTTGCATGGGGTTAGGTTTATTAAAGGAATTAAAATTTTTGAAAGTATGCTTAAAAACCAAAATCTGTCGTCACTTCTAACAAAACAGTTAAGAGTAGGTTTCAACATCAACTAAATTGATCTATACTATTAACTAAGAAAAATGCGAATTAAGTTTTATATTTTGCAAGCAAATTTTAAATAGAATTCTCACCTGTTTTTATGTACGAGCTTTTTCTGTTTACGTTTGATCTAAAATATCCAAATAAATTGCATTTAAAATGCATACTTTACCGAAATTTTAACTCTTTTAATTTTCGAAATTGGGTGGCAGTCGGGGTGGTGGTGGTGCATGCGGGTTTATCAGCTGTGAGTGACTGTGCGATGGTGAGGAAAGTGAAGGTAACGAATGGAATGCAGGAGCTTAGAACTGAGGAAGACAGCTTAGAACTGAGGCAGGTAGGCAGTTGGTAGGATCAGCGGGGGGCACTTGACATTTTGGCTTTGGGAATCAAATTTGCATGCTAAGTACTTAAGTCACTAACGTTTGTTGTTTTAATTTGTTAGGTACGCGCGGCTGCTCTCTAGGGAAGATCAACTTAGCAATTGTATTAGCACTTGCAAAGTTGGTCTTCTCTTTGCCGGCTACCCCGGCCAGTTCTCCGAGTGCTACTTCCACCGTGAATAAGTAGAAGTACTTGTACTACATCTATAAGTACTTCTACTTAGGTGGAAGTGGCACTTGGGGAGCTGGCCGGGGTAGGGGGATTTTTTTTATTCAATTTCTCAATTCCCATGGGAATTGAATTTTTAATTAAAAAGGGGTCACAAGTAAATTTTGTAAACAATTTATTGAAAAAATTTGTAAAGATTACATACAATTTGAATAACAATAAAAAGAGATTAACTACCACACATTGTACTTATTAAAATAACAACAGAAGAAAACAGAACATGGCAGAGAGAACAATAACACAAGTGAATGAACAAAGTCCTAAAAAACTTGGGTCTTTTCAACGTAAGTAAATGTTTATACTTCAAAATATATTATAACAATGAAACAACTTGAAGTGATAAATTTTGAGAGTTTTGCAAAGGTTTACCCAGCATATAACGAGTTGTTTCACAATTACAAAGAAAAACATGTGGCTCAAAACATGCAACTGATAGAGATGACGAGAAGGCTTAACAAGTCTAAGTAGAAAGGTTTTCAAAAGTTAGTCACATTTTTATAACCATATGTAACTACCCTGTCAACTCTCCCAGTGGGAAGAACCGGAGTACCCGGAGAAAACCCACGAGTTTTGGCGGAGCGTTGACCAACGCTTTTTCAAATACAGCCAGCCTCACAGAAGAAAGGTATTTTTGTCAAAAGAAAAATATTATTTTTAATCAATTGTGCTTTAATCAAACGTGGGCACATAATTCTTCCTAAAAACACTTTTTTGTACTCGAAACAACCCTTCAAAACGTCGAAAAACAACGAAGAAACGATTTTTTTTATAAATTCCAAATTGACCAAGCTGTAATGTTCGGAGCCACATTTTTCTTATTGCGTTTCTAACCTGACAATGTGAAATGCACTAAACATTGCTACCTTTATTTTTTTTAACAAAAAATTCAAAAATACATAGAATAAAAACCAAGCATTTTTAGAATATTGTGTGTAGCACGACATTTTTCAGAAACCAATCTCTTACACTTTTCTTTGCATAACAGTGCATGCGATCTATTTTTCGCAAAAAAATACAAAGAAAGTCTCAGACATCTCATTTTTCTGGTGGGCACAAGAACAGAAGCTTTTTGTTCAAATTGTGATAATTTATTTGAGATAACTTTGGGCAAAATTCTATTTTTCATTGAAAACAGCCAAAAAATCAATGCTTTGGCTTTGCCCAGCAACTAATGAAGTCACTCGATAGTGAAGTTGCTTTATATACAATTGATAGTTTCAGTGTTAAAGAGACCAAAATAAAAGTAGAAATACATAACTTAGATTGATCTTGGATTGAAAAGTAAAAAATTTATTCGAAGAATCAATTTAAATTTAGTCTTTTTGGAAGGTACCATTGTCAGGTTAGGAACATATCTCTTTGAAGTATAAATTCATCTTTACTTACTTGTTGAAAAGACTATATTCAAGAGCCATGTAAACCTGTTTTCTTATATTATTATTACCACGCAAGTATTACAAAGTGGAATATTTGAAATGTAAACTTGAACTGAAGCAAAGGAAATGCACATACAAATTCAGAAATATTTCAATTGCCAAAATACAAATTCACCACAACCAAACAATATAAAAAGTTCCAGTAGGCAATATGTTGTAATTTTAATTAAGAAACTTATAAAGTAATAAATCATACAGGAAACACAAAAGAAATCATTTTCTCATCTTACAGAATCGGTATTTTCAAAATCACTTTGCTATAGATCTGATGTATAAAATTGACGAGTTTCACAAGCCATTTACAACATTCGCATCTGTGTATGTCAGATATCTCGCCTTCAGCTTGGGTTTGTATATCCGATACAACCCGGTCACTTGTATTGTAAATAGTACAAATCAAAATTGTTATCAAATCAAAGTCTCAAACTAATTTAAATTACTCTACTCCAT
This sequence comes from Muricea muricata, assembly GCA_963855995.1. Taxonomy (NCBI): domain Eukaryota; kingdom Metazoa; phylum Cnidaria; class Anthozoa; order Malacalcyonacea; family Plexauridae; genus Muricea; species Muricea muricata. The sequence continues at coordinate 10,958,252 of OY979729.1, read as the reverse complement.
ATAATGCCAGACAGTTTTACTTTTTCTCAGGAAAGACCTTATGTTCAACAAGGTAAATTTGGCATGTTAATTAAGAAGTCTGTAAAATTTGAAATTGCATAGTATCAACTAAAAGCTTCATGTGACTTAAAACTTTTTCAAGTCGATGTAATACGAAGAACTCTGGTAAAGTATTTACTGTATCCAGGCATCAATAGAAAACTTTTAAAATTAAAAATTGTAGTTACTTATACTTATTATTGGCCAACATCTGTACTGCTTGTTTATCTAGAAAATCTGGCATACTGTCAATTTTTTTAGTCCAAGGAAACTTTTTTACTCTTAAATTCTTACATCTGCCACATCTTTTCTTTGCTAATAAAAAGAGCCCACAGAATTTATTTGGCAAGTTGTGGTTTTCTTTTTCATTTAAGATATGTAATTAATTGATAAAGTTAAAGAACAACTGCATCAGTTCATCTCAATTCCAAACAAGTTCCACTTTGTAAACAAAAGACAATATGCTAGCTTATTTTGTCCTTAATAAGTAGTTCATCTTAAAGTTTGAAAGTCAACATTCTAGTACAAAATCACAAAGTCTGTATCTAAGATAAATTACCAGTAGTATAAAATATTACAAAGTATTTTTTTAACTTTAAAGGGTCCAATATAACATTGAGAACTATTGTGATTTTCAAATGAACTTTCCAAACTTTCAAATGAACACTCAAAGCCAGCTTAAACAAAAGATGATTGAGATAGTAAACCAGGAAATAACATAGGTGTTGTAATTTTTTATCAAAAATATGATATAGTGCATATAACAGAAACATTTCAATTAAAAAGTAGAAATATATTTCCTGTGGTTAGTTTTAATTGCTACATATATTGAAATTTTAGTATAATAATGGATGTTTTTGTTTCTGGCAAAGTCACCTCAATCTCCTTATGTTTAACCAACATTACAAAGTCAAATAATGACAAACACGAATGATTAAACACAAATTTATATTTTAATGGGTAAAAATAAATATGTCCAAATTAGTATAATCATGCATATAGGTCTAGTAGGGTACCAATTTTTAGAAACAGAATTGTGTTGTTTAGAGGCATAACATATAAAATTGCTAGATTTGATATTTCAGTTTTTTAAGAAAGCCTTTTGTATGTGTTTTCATGAACTCTTGGGCCATAATTCAATTGATTTGAACCAAATAAGATTCTAACTTTCTTTTAAAACACAGTTCATCATTATTTGACTTTTTCTAAGATTAAAATGCTTCTGGAGCACATGACATTCCACGGTATGTGTACCCACAAAATAATCGTCAAATTAGGTGAGAATGAAACCGTCATGTCCAAAATTATACCGTCCCAAATTGTCCCATATTCAATATTGTACATGCAATATTCCAATACCTTTAACAATTTCATTTTTCATAATCTGCCAGTTGTTGAGAGGAGGTTAAGCATTTTGTCGATCTACAAACAAATTTCAAAGAATTCTATTGAAGATAGATAACTGAAATGGTAAACAAACTGCAAAAGATAACAATGCAAGTGGTTGTGTAAAAACTAAAGACCACGTAAAGTCGGCCATTCTGTACAGTGTTTGGATTTGACAGTTTGAATTTTAATTGCCTCAAGAAAAGTCTAAAAGGCATTAAAAACATAACATTCCTTGTTCTTTTTTAACCTCCCGACCTTGCACGACTCCCACATCCTGCTCCGTCTCCTCCTATCCACCTCCCACCCTCAAGGCCCTGTCACACGGTGCAATTTTTCTTGCACTTGTAACTGCTCCGTCTCCTTCTCTATCCACCTCTTACCCTTAAGGCCCTGTCACACGGTGCACTTTTCCTTGCATTCACCGTAGCAAAAAAGATGGCGACATGTCGATTTTACCAGAATGCATTGCAGGTATCAAGAAAGAATACGCGGGAAAAGATGACAAGAAACAAAGCTACTGGATTGAAATTTTAACACAAGTGTGAAAATAACCTATTGTCTTCTGTCTGTTCTTTAAAAGACGTTAATTTGCCTTTTTAAACAATTTCAGACTACCATGCACTCTGGTAAAATCGACATTTGCCATCTTTTTTGCTACAGGGAAAATCTACTCTTAAGTAAATTTGTGACAAATGTTTGGTACGTTAAAAAACCCCAGCAAACTGTGATGGAAACTTGCATTTGCCAATTTTACATCTCCCAATAGTAGAATTGCATTTCAAGTTGCAAGAAAAATTGCATTGTGACAGGACCTTTATTCTCCAGTGTTCCCGCCAACCTGCTCCCACCATTAGATGGAAAGTCCTTTTTTCACTACATTTTAGTAATTAGGCTACCCCCCTCCTCTCACAAGTCTGTAATCGCCTGACGAAATCAATTGGTCGACAGTCCAAGGCATGTTTTGTAATCGAAATTCACAAAATTAAAATTAAATTGCCTTTTTTCAATAAATTTGAACCAGAACCAACTCTATACATAGAACTGTCTCAGCATACTTTCTTCGACAATCTCAACAATTCAAGACCTCATTCAGTTTCTATAGCGGATTTCATGGTATTATTATCGAACCAACTTCAACTGAAAACGGTAGCCTTAATCTTACATGCGACCATAGCCATGCTTGGAAAGCACAAACTTACAATACTCGAAAATTGTACTTATTTCCAGTCTGATCTCTCAAAAATCGATCTCTATGCACAATCTAAGTACTTTGCTACAAATAATGATAGAAAATAAAGCATATTACCTTAAAACAAAGTTAGGATGCATGAAAATTTAGAGGACTTTCAAGGAGCAAAATCTTCGAGCTAGAGAAAAATTTTGAAAAAATAGTATTCGGAAAATCTTCGAGCAGCGTCGGAAACCGACGAATTCCGAGGAACGCCGAAACTACCACTTTGTGTCGACATGCTCCGAGCAAGTTCCTTGTTCCTGATTCAGAAGAAGCTGTATCACAGATCAGATATATACAGATAGGGAACTCGCACTCAATAACCTCAATTTTTGTGTCCCCGTGCTCACGTCATTCCACGCGCCACGCAAATTGCTCTGGCAAGTGTCGTTCGTCGTGTTTTCAGTCAAAAGCATAGGAAAAACGCCGTTCGAAAGTACAAAAATGAATATTTTTGCGAAGTTCCTTCACCGATCTTCATTTTGTATGTATGTAGATATTTCAGTAGAATTTGCGTTTGATTCTTGTGTAGAAATTTCTAAATTTCCTTAAAAGTAGGAATAAACCAGAAAATGACGGAAACACGCTCTCAAAACTTCACCGCGACACATCGCTGGAATTTGTCGTTTTAAAGCATTTTGCATGAGAATCTTTGCACGTAAAACCTTCTTGCGGTTTAGATGTTCTAGCATGCACGTTTAAATGCGTGTTTTGTTGACACATTTCGCTAGAAATTGAGTTTAAACGCCGTGTTTAGGTCGGCTCACGCGGTTTGTGCCAGCGGTATCACCCATGAGCGCTGCACCGACTTCTGACACCGAAAAAAAAAAAAAAAAAAAAAAAAAACAGAAACGGGGCGAATTTAAAACTCCGCCTCGCCTACGGCAGGCGGAGTAATAAGCTTACAGACGTGACAGAACAAGACATACAACCATTTGCAAGCTACCGTTCACCGTGCATTCAAAACAACGTTTTAAAAAGTTATGAATAGCATGTTAGTCAGTTGAAACTTATTAGTTTCAGCTGTCAAACTTGTAAGTTTTGAACGCGTAACTTGTAGTTTTGTGCGCGTAACTTGTAGTTTTGATGCCGTAACTTGTAGTTTTGATTCCAATAACTTGTAGTTTTGATGCCGTAACTTTTCGCTTTGTGATTCCAAAATGATGAATATTGCAACACATATACAGTAGCGGAAATTCAGTTGAAACCTCTTCAACTGAATTTCCGCTACTGTATATGTGTTGCGATATTCATCATTTTGGAATCACAAAGCGAAAAGTTACGGCATCAAAACTACAAGTTACGGCATCAAAACTACAAGTTATGGCATCAAAACTACAAGTTATGGCATCAAAACTACAAGTTACAGCACCAAAACTTCAAGTTACGCGCACAAAACTACAAGTTACGCGTTCAAAACTTACAAGTTTGACAGCTGAAACTAATAAGTTTCGACTGACTAACATGCTCTTCATAACTTTTTAAAACGTTGTTTTGAATGCACGGTGAACGGTAGCTTGCAAATGGTTATAGTAGAAAATATATTATTATATACTGAATGTCAAAGTTCATCATTTATTCCTGTTTCTTATTGGTTAAGAACGTATCACGTGATAGTGGAGAAATTCTGCTGTCTCCCTGGCAACGTTGCTAAGCGGTGGACATTACTTTTATTCACCGGTAAATAACAAATCCACAGAGCCTCACGGAGCCTTGTCAGGTAAAAGGTAATCCTTTTTACACATGTTTGATTGATTTGTGGTACTTTTCTTCTCTTTTGACACTCAGTATATAATAAAATACTTATTGACTGAGACCTCGGGAAAGCAGTATGTTTTGTGGACCCTCGACTGTCGATGTTTCCCTCGGCTTCGCCTCGGGAAACATCGACAGTCTCTGGTCCACAAAACATACTGTTTCCCTCGGTCTCAGTCAATAAGTGTTAAATGATAATCGCTATGTTTTTTTGTGCTTTAAGGCTGGTTTCCAGTTATCCGTTTTGTATACGTACCTGCACGCACGTAAAAGTTTAAACTCTTCTAAGTAGTTTGTATTTAACAAGTAGAATCACTAAAGTATGCTAACTCGTAGGGAATGATGAGTTCTCTCCATCAAAACATTTATTCATTTCAAATGTAACATTGATATTGATTTAGACTTTTACGTGCGTGTACGTACGTGTGAAAAACGCGTAACTGGAAAACAGCCTTTAGACTGCAACAACCAGGAGTTAACACCGAAAAACGAAAATAAAAACAAAGTAAAATAATCAAACTTACTTAATTTCACTCTATCTTTTGATGGTCGTGGCTTCGGTTAGTCTCGTTTGATGCTGCTTATGGTTCATCTGGTTGGCATTAGGACGAGGTTGGTTGGCATCCTTTCTTCATAGAACACATCGTCGACCATCATAAAATAAAGAGGAAATTGAACATATTTACTAGGATATTATAGACTACAGTCCATTTACTTTACTAAGGTATACTTAGGTAAAACATATATCTAGTATAGTTAGTGCGTACAGTTATAGTTAACCTTACCAAAACTTGGAAAACTATAGTAAATTGAGGTGTTTTTACGAAAATTCTAAGTGGTTAACCTTTACTTCCTAAGGGATTAAGCATTACCTCTTTGAGGTATTCTTGACCAAACAAACTTAAGAGGTGTTAACACCTTTAGTTTTTTGAGGTATTCAAGGAGTTACTATAAAGAACTGTAAGCACCTGATATTAGTTTATATCTAGTATACTTACTTCTGTATGGTCATCAAGTGCTCATCTATATGGCTCCAGGAATTGAACCTGGAAACCCAATTAGGTCCACTCTAATTAGGTCCCCTCCAGGGCCTTTTTTTAAGAACTTTGAAGTAAATATGGTAACGTAGATACATGTATTTCTGTGCTTTTCACTGCACCACGGACACTTGCAACGTTTGTTTGTGATATCAATTTTTATTGAAACGAAAAAACTGAACTCACAAAGAAAGGGGAAAGGACAAAATAAGTTAACAAACTTACGTTCACTCTATCTTGGATCTTTGTTGGCTTCGGTTGGTCTCGCTTTATCATGGCTGCTTATGGTTCCTTCTGGTTGGCTTTCTCTCTTCATAGAACATCACGCCGGTGCAGTGGGTAACAAGCAACTCATATCCAGGCAACCGGCATAAAATGAGGAGAAAATTAATGTTACACTATTGTAAATTTAGTATACTTACTTCTACTAACTATACTAAGTACAGTTAGTGTATATATCAATTAGTGCACAACTTTTTGTCTCCAGGAATTGAACCTGGAAACGTAATTAGGTCCACTCTAATTAGGTACCCTCCAGGGCCTTTTTTTAAGCACTTTGAAGTAAATATGGTAACGTAGATACATGTATTTCTGTGCTTTTCACTGCACCACGGACACTTGCAACGTTTGTTTGTGATATCAATTTTTATTGAAACGAAAAAACTGAACTTGCAAAGAAAGTGGAAATGACAAAATAAGTTAACAAACTTACGTTCACTCTATCTTGGATCTTTGTTGGCTTCGGTTGGTCTCGTTTTATCATTGCTGCTTATGGTTCCTTCTGGTTGGCTTTCTCTCTTCATAGAACATCACGCCGGTGCAGTGGGTAACAAGCAACTCATATCCAGGCAACCAGCATAAAATAAGGAGAAAATTAATGTTACACTATTGTAAATTTAGTATACTTACTTCTACTAACTATACTAAGTACAGTTAGTGTATATATCAATTAGTGCACAACTTTTTGTCTCCAGGAATTGAACCTGGAAACCTAATTAGGTCCATCCTAATTAGGTACCCTCCAGGGCCTTTTTTTAAGAACTTTGAAGTAAATATGGTAACGTAGATACATGTATTTCTGTGCTTTTCACTGCACCACGGACACTTGCAACGTTTGTTTGTGATATCAATTTTTATTAAAACGAAAAAACTGAACTTGCAAAGAAAGTGGAAATGACAAAATAAGTTAACAAACTTACGTTCACTCTATCTTGGATCTTTGTTGGCTTCGGTTGGTCTCGTTTTATCATTGCTGCTTATGGTTCCTTCTGGTTGGATTTCTCTCTTCATAGAACATCACGCCGGTGCAGTGGGTAACAAGCAACTCATATCCAGGCAACCGGCATAAAATAAGGAGAAAATTAATGCTACACTATTGTAAATTTAGTATACTTACTTCTACTAACTATACTAAGTACAGTTAGTGTATATATCAATTAGTGCACAACTTTTTGTCTCCAGGAATTGAACCTGGAAACCTAATTAGGTCCACTCTAATTAGGTCCCCTCCAGGGGCAATGCTTTTTAAACTTTGTAATAAGGTTACAGGCGTGACACAATAAAACGCAGTAGAAAGCATGTTAATAAGGTTACAATGTGACATAAAACATAGTAGAAAATATTGTAATTGGCCACCTATGTTTTTGTGTGTTCTTGACTGCAACTACCGCCCATTGTAACCAAAAACTGGGCTGACAAAGAAAATGGAAACGACAAAATAAAATTAACAAACTTACTTTCACTATATCTTTGAATGGTTGTGGCTTCAACTGGTCCCGTCTTATCATGACGTTTCATGTTTATGGCTTCATCTGGTTGGCACTCTCTCTTCATACAACATCACGCCGGTCCAGTTGGTAACAAGTTCACTCATATCCAGTCAACTATCATAAAATAAGGAGAAAATTAAACATATTTACTTGCATATCAGACTATAGTCTACTTACTATACTGAGGTATACGTAAGCTATAACCTATACCTAGTATAAGTAATGTACGGTACCTTACCACATACAGTATTGTCACGCTTGTAACCATTGGTTAGTGCACATCTATATTGCTCCAGGGGCCGGTTGTATCAAAGGTGTTTAGCTTAAACGGTGGATAAGTGAAAAATATAAAACAAGTTTGCATGTTGTATAAACAAACCAGCTAAAGTTATTTGACCTGAGAAGAACAATTATTTATAAAACTAAATATTCATTTTTTTAAACTCGTAATTTCGATCCCGTACTAGGTGTAAAAGTGATTTTTAAATTTCACTTATCCACCGTTTACGCTAAACGCCTTTGTTACAACCGGCCCCAGGAATTGAACCTGGAAACTTAATTTAATAGGTCCTCCCCTGGGCCACTCTTTTCTTAAAACGTTTTTTTCGCAAAAGAGCCCAACACACAACTCTTGATAAAGCCACCAAGGAGAAATAGGAGAGCAATGAAGGTCTCAGTTTCCAGTGACGTGTCAATTTAAAGTGTACATCTATATTGCTCAAGAATTGAACCTTGAAAACCTAATTTAATCGGTAAAAAAAGAGGCCAACATTTAATTAGTCAGCCCCTTATGTTTTTTCCCGTCCAAAACGCCTCAAAAGAATAAAGGTTGCACCCCCTTAAAGACGAAACGTAACGAAATCTGCTATTTTCCGGACGCGAGGCCCGAGTCCGGACACGGAGATACTTGCCCAAATACGTGACAGAATTCAGCAGCATGTTGGACTTGGACAAACATAAGTTCATCTTCTTCTTCTATCACACATGACATTAGTGATTCAAGATCCACATACTGATTTTCCACCCATTGAGAACCATGAATAATCGACGCGTGTATCGATGTTTCGACCAGTGCTTTCATGAGGAAAGGACAGAGTGGCAAAAAGTGTTGAACTTTCATCCGAGCAAAATTTTCAAAGTTTGCAAACCTTCCTCAAAATGTTGCGAATGCTGGGCTTTCCAAACTGAAGATCAGAATGAATCTTGAGAATGAATCACTATTTTTTTCAGAAAGAAGGCATGATTACTTGAATAGATCAATTTCTGGAAACAGATCAATTTTTTGTTATGTTAGTGTTCAGGAAACATTATCTAGTGTGTTGGCATTAAAACTTCCTCAGTGACTGCCCATTTTGCAAACCTTCCTCACGGGTAATACCCGCACACCCGTGGCTTTTTTGCAATTCTGGGAAAGGACAGCTGTGACTCCAACGTATCGGCACAGAAACACGCGGATACTTTGAAGTCATGGCGTGCACTAGAATACAACCAAACTCGGCTACGCTGTTCATCTTCTTGAACTCCTCTATCATTTGTGATATTTCAGGACCCGCAATCAACCAGACCTGGGGTCAAACATCAGACATACATATTGACTGGGCCTTTACGTTTTTACTACACATATCATTTTGCCTGATCCTTTTTTTTTATCAGTTTGTTACTCCAAACAGGAATTTTAAAACCTTACCTTGATTGGTTTTTTAGGGAAGTGCATTGGGACAGGAAGAACATTATGCAAACATATCCCTTCGCAGACAAGAATTGCTGTCATATAAGCCACTCATGTCCTACACTCATCGCAATAAAGATTCAGACACTGAATGAATTGTAAAAAGCAAGTTCATCCACTACAACTCGCAGAAAAGTAAACATTTTACGTTTTTATTCTACCAGTATGCACCCACTTTTCAATATAAACTTGCCGTAGCAATTCTTCTGATAAATTTACTCAAAATTTTGCAACTAATAAGTCAGTGTTTTTTTCACAAACTCTGTTTTTAATGACCGCGAAAGTGACTGGTATGCCCCAGAGGGTTTCAAACCCCTCCTCGTGCACAAAATTTATGCCTCAGCACATGATAGATGGCAGAATGCCATGAACTTGTATCAGAGAGAGGGACAGAGTGTAGCAAAACTACTACATGCCTTCACAAAAGCATTCTTCACATCTTTTCCATCATGTATTGTCAAAAATGGCACTGATAATGCAAAGGGCCCAATTTTATATACAGTGCGAACCATGGTATTAGTTTTATAAGATATTTATGCTGCACGTATTCAAAATGAGCATTGCTATTCATTAAAACTTACGAACATCAAAACAAAATTGTGAGAAGATCTTGGCGATGTTGATATTTGATGTTAGTCACATGACTGAAAAAATACGGTACTGTTTCATATTTGAGGTGGACCACGCTATTAGTTTTAAAAATATGATAACACAATAGGACGTCGTTTTTAACTTAATTGGAAGTGGAAATGACATTCTTTAACCAAAAACAGCATAGGTAACAACAAGGGAATGTTTTAGTTAGAAAATAAATGAACTTGGTGTCATAGTTGAAGGATTTTTCAAAGATTACGTGGAACGGTGGAAAAGAGGGATTCTGGATTTCTAAAATGAATAAGAATGGGAGGTATTAGGCGTTTGAAGAAGAACTGTTCGTAAATTATCATGATCAACGTCTGCCAACATTTTGAGAAAGTTTGCTTTGCCATATATCTTCAAAACTAGCAATGATGGATTCCTGGTAAGCAATAATGATTCTAAAAATATACCTTATCAACTCTCATGGAAGAAACTGGATTAAGCGAAAAGTGCATGATAATGCCCTAATGCTGGGAAAAGGAACTTCTGATGAAAGGTTTTAGATACTGCCAAAGAAGTGGTAGAACGATCATTTAGATCCGTATTATTAGCAACCAACATGTCTTCATATATGCCTAAATGTGCAAAAGAGACCTCTGATCCCTATTTCCGCTGTTACCAGCAGAGCTCGTTTACTTTACCACTTTTTTGTTGATCCTTAGCCTCGCCGGGCACATACCATCATTCAATATCAATAATCTAATCCATGCATGCATTTTCCAAGCTTTATCATGCTGATTTCGTCTGCCCGTCAAAAGGACAAACTTCTGTTGTGTTCTCAAGCATTTTTTTGCCTCAATCCAGTTCCAAACGTTTATTCCACGACACCAGTGGAGGTACTTTTAGAATTATTATTGCTTACCAGGAATCCATCATTGCTAGTTTTGAAAATATATGGCAAAGCAAACTTTCTCAAAATGTTGATAGACGTTGATCATGATAATTTACGAACAGTTCTCCTTCAAACGCCTAATACCTCCCATTCTTATCCATTTTAGAAGTCCAGAATCCCTCTTTTCCACCGTTCTACGTAATCTTTGAAAATCCCTTCAACTATGACCCCAAGTTCGTTTATTTTCTAACTAAAACATTCTCTTGTTGTTACCTATGCTGTTTTTGGTTAAAGAATGTCGTTTCCACTTCCAATTAAGTTAAAAACGACGTCTTATCGTGTTATCATATTTTTAAAACTAATAGCGTGGTCCGCATGAAATATGAAACAGCGCCATATTTTTTCAGTCATGTGACTAACATCAAATATCAACATCGCCAGGATCTTCTCACAACTTTGTTATGATGTTCGTAAGTTTTAATGAATAACACTGCTCATTTTGAATACGTACGGCATAAATATCTTATAAAACTAATACCATGGTTCGCACTGTAGACTATAGAAGATTAGATACTTCAATGAAGCTAGCAATACTTGCCTGACAATAACATAATTTCTTGCATGAGTCCGACACTGAACAAGGTGTATGTAATACTTCAGAATGAGAAGTGTCCAGCAGAAGGCAGCCAAAGTCCAAATGAAGATGAATCAGGCAGCTCCGATGAACCAGCTCTAACCTGAAAAACCTTTCTGGATCCAGCCACCTCTACCATAGACAGTGGCTTAATCTTATTTTTATGTCAATTCAATAAAAACAACCAATGTGCAAGCATCTGAGACACAGGGTTAACAGCAATGAACTATTTAATTGCATGTTTTTAGTTAACTTTAATAAGATATACACCTGTCTTTCAAACAAGAAAAGAGCCAATGATAACGAATTCATACAAGACAGATGGATCTCCAACATCTTTACGATGTCACAAACCCACCCCAGCCTACCTCATTGGCATGGTTATGTACCATATACAGGTTCATGTCCAATGATGGAACACAGATATCTGTACGCCTCGTCATACCTCATCTTGTCGCAGGCCAATTGGATGCCTCACCTTAAAAGCTATGAAAAAAACAGCCAACTTGATTTTCTCATTTTTCTGAAGTTTCGCAAATGATTTTCAGAGTTATCTCGCGTTACTGAAACTTACACAGAGTAAAAATTATGCTGCCAAAAAATAGCTGCACAAAAACATTAGCAAATGAATAGTGTATAATTTAAGAAATATAAAACATTTTCCGTGTTGATATACAGTTATATCAGCACAAGTGGAAATTGGAAAAACGAGAAATTGTGTGGAAACACGACGCCCGCAGGGCGGAGTGCTTTCACACAATTTCGAGTTTTTCCAATTTTCACGAGTGTTGATATAACTGTATATCAATACGGAAAAAATGTTTTATATTTCTTTTATAATATAGCACAAAGAACTTTAACAGAAGAGTGGCGGGAAATTTTCCGTGTTGACAAAGAGTTATATCAACACGGCTCTTAGCCAATCAGAGTTCAGAATTTACAAATGCTATATTATAAAAAGAATTATTAACAAATGAATAAATATGGCGTGTATTCTTGGGTTTCACTGGAACCTTTTTCAGTAAGTCTGAGTGGGGGTCAACCCAAAATGTATTGATGATTGTACTGCACTGGAGCAAAGAAATCTCACGAAATTGCACACATTTGCTGCCAAACACAAGGTCAACACATACAGTGAAATTTTTTTCAGTCTGATGACAGTGTATCGATTTGGAGTTGACCCCCAGTGAAATTTATGACGTCACGTGAAACCCAAGAATAAAAGCAAAATTAAAGGTTTTTTAGTTCGTTTGCATATTTAGGGACATTGACTTGGTTTCAGCAGCATGAACAGGCTAATGTAAACTGTAGCTTTGTTACTAAACTGTCAATTTATTTGAGTACACACACACACTGACACACACACAAATAAAAAGGCATGTTTGAGCATAGAGGTGGCCCAGAAATCGGTGGTTTTAAACCTTAAATCAATCAGTCTTGTGCATAATATTCCTTTTACAGCTGTTAGAAACTCGCGGAATTGTTTTTTTTCTCGTGCGATTGTCAGTCAGTTGGCTGAAATTGCAGCAAAAATATGTGAGCTAATAAGAGAAGACAGGAAAATTCAAAAATATCACAAATTCGTTGATCGGGCGACCCCACAGCATAGGTTTTAAAAAAATATTTTTGACGCTGAAAAACCCTTCAAAACTCTCGCTTTTTTCTCATACTTTGGAAAGAATTTGGCGAAAATTAGTAAGAATGTAGTAAAATTTTCCATGTCCAACATGCTGTAGTTTCTGTTATTACTATTACTTTTCATGAAATTTGTATGTTTTTAGGCAACTTATTAACATTTAGTTGCCAACCTTGGCAATATATTAAAAACCAATAATACTAAACGAACATCGCACGAGACTGACCGACTATTGCACAAGAATAAACAATTCTGCAAGTTTCTAACAGCTATAAAAGGAATATTATGCACAAGATTGATTTATTTAAGGTTAAAAAGCCACCGATTGAAAATTGCAAAGTGTGAACCATTAATTAGTATTCTGTTACATCCCAGATATTCATATCAACGTTCTACTGTCATAGATGAAATTTTAGAAACTTATTTAAACATGTTTGAAGTGGAAAAGTTGACTTTTTTCATGAAAGAAGTCTGCATGGTCTACAACCAACAATCATTATAAAATATTCAATACTCTATAGTATTTCAAACAGTTCAGAGACTTAGAGGAAGGCATATATGCAAATGATATTTGATGAATACACTTGGGGAACAATAACTTCAATTAATCTGTTCAAGCACATAGCAATTTAGGAGAATGCCATTGTTCCCAGGTAACTGCAAAAACAATAACTTTTACAATGGTTTAAAAGTGATAATATTGTCATTGCATGTTTGTATACCTCATGGTAAGAATTTCTTGAAAATATAAAAATAAAATTTAACACAGAATTCTATTAGTATATTATATAATCAGGAACATATTTTTTATTACTGCAAGCACACAAAAGTAATCAAAATCACAAGCTTTACTGCCGGTTGGTGGTCAGATTTGCTAAAAAAATACTGGTCATTTCACAGTTAACTGGGAACAATAGTACAAGACGGAGTATTTAAAGTTGCTAGCTAAGTTTTTCTCACAATATTCATCTGACCACATCAACAAATTAATAATATACATACACCATAATTCATAATATACATACACCATGATAAAGGCAGCTAGGCTTCCTGGAACATTAAACAAGTATTAAATAGCTCACTTAAATCTAAATAGTGTATGATTTGTATACGATGAAGTACTGCGCGGACTTTTTTCCGAGAATACAGTGGGCTCACGATGGGAAGAGCAAGCGCAAGCCAAACCCTGGCCAAACCACATTTAACAACTGTGCCATTGGAAGCGCTCCGCAAAATGTTGATCAGTTCATTTGAGGAATTCGTTTGATAAGTCTCAAAAATTTCTCAACTCTCTGTTATTGAGCCAATCAAAATCAGCTTTCAGAAACTGCTTTGATGTGGTTGGCTCATCAACAGTAAGTTCGGGACTTTTCGAGGGAAATAACGGAATTTTATCACACGAACTCTTCAACCTTATCAAGTCCACAAATTTCATAATCCTAGTGTGACTGCCTTGCTCAAACAACCGATCCGAGCGTTGTAACCCAGCAATAAAATTACTGGTACGACGTCTGATAATTCCAATACTTATTAGATTTGTCATTTCATGCGTACGAAATGAACCCCGACCCAAACCCCAACCCTAACCGTGATAATCCCAATAATTTAGTAGATACAATAACCTGATGATCGTATCTTACTGGGCTGCAACCGTTCGAACTGGATGGCTCAAATCTTAAACACCCAAAACAAATTGAAAATTTTATGGCATCTGAAATGACAATTCCAGCATTCATAGATTAAGTTTTCTTGCAGAGTGGTCTCTATTTACCTCAACCCTCCCCCCTTTATCCAGACATTTGAAGATATTTAAAGAAATGGATTGTCAAACGATTGGCGGGGGGAGGGTCAACTGATCAAACTTTGAGTTCCAAACGGTTTGATGTGCACTGTAAGTTCTTGTCAGTACATTACACACAGGCAAAAGACAAAGGATTTTTTCGCGAATCGAGTAGAAGTACGAAACATGCATTATTTAGCAGAAATTTAACTTCGCTGTAATATCACAGCCTAACTACCACAATTTAACAATGTTCCCAATTCTTGCGCATTAAATTAAAATATTGTAAATATGGTTAGGTAATATGTACATAGTTAAGATAGGCAAAGTTAGAGGAGCAACGGAACACCACCTATGTATATTGATGAATAGCTCATTTATTGTTGGGTTTTGAAGACGGAAGTACGTCACATTTTAAGACTTGGGACCATGTTGGATGGAGGATGGATGCTAAACCATAGATATTAGAAAGGGGAATGGATTGGCAACGCTATTCAAAACTATACACGATCTTCGGTTCAGTTATTTTGAATAAATCGGAAACAAACATTGCACAACTCGCTATGGTAATGATGCGCATGAACGAAATTGAGTTCATGAGCATAAATACCATTCATTTTGGGCAATGTTTGCTTCCGGTGTGCTCAACTGAAGATAAAATATAGATAACAGAAGAGTTGCCAATCCATCCCTTTTTCTAATATCTATGGCTAAACTAATCTTTTAACTAAACTTTTAAACTTTTCGTGTTTTCCACAGGATGCTAAACCTTCGTTTTGAAACAAATTAAACCTTCCTAAAAATCATTTTTCTGACACAATTTACGTTGATGCACACTCCTTGGTTTTTACTCCGATCTCAAAATATGACGCATTAGAGGCTCAAATTTATTTAGGTTTTGTACTACGATGCACTATCCAGTCTTAAAACAATGCTGTACCCTATACAGGGTGTCCCAAAAAAACCCAAAAACTATTGAAAATTATCTACTGTTAGAATTTCAATGCCTAGCACTAAATTGAACCCACGAGTGGATAAACTATTGACATGACCGTCATAATTAATAGTAATACTCAGTGTTAACCATTTTTATGCCAGACAAAAAAACTAAACCTACGAGTGCATATTAAAAATGTAATCAAATTTTATGCATGGGATATTTTAGCCTATGCAATTTGGTTTTCATCAATATTCCCATGAGCAAAACAAACGTACTTTACAAAGATATTTTAATTTTTAAAAAGTGCTAGGGCATTCAAATGTTAACAAAGGTGAATTGTAATAGTTTTTGGGGTTTTTTTGGGACACCCTGTACAGATCTTCTGGCTAATCAGAATTCCCATTGGCGACAGTTGTTCAGAGCTGGTTTAGCTTTAACCTTAGGGTGCACACATTCTGTCATTTGGAATTGATATATTTCAAAAACTAATACATTTTAAGACGAAATGTTTCTTCACAGAAAAACTCTTATAATTTTTTGGTTGCTCAAGTTAGAGGAGCTGAACATTATTGAAGTCAGTTTTAAAGCACGAAACGTTTTAGATGACGTTAGTTCTAGTAACTTAAAGAGCCAAAAATGCCATAAAAATTTTTCCTCTTGGAATATACCTCTCATCTAGATTTTGCTATTCAAAGCATTTTTTGTTTTAAAACAAAATTATTTTTTATTGAGGAACATGCTTTGACAGAAAATTTGTTCTCAATTTTGAGTTTCAGAGTTCAGTTAACACCAGCTTTTGAACAATTTGCCCCTGATGAATTCGCCTTAATGAATATTTAACAAACGGCTTGCTGCGAACTGCTCCAAGAATTGAACTTTCTGAAGGTAATCCAAACACGACTGCCCTTGTAAAATGAACGACCATGTAGACGAACTCTTTCCAGGTTGAATGCATATTCGACCTAAATTTACAAATCCCTTAAAGGGGCAGCGTTCCAGGAGTTTAACCCAGAGATGAAACATTACTGTTCATTATTGCTGTACTAACTTAAAGATTTCGATAAAAATTAACAGTCGTCGTAAAGAGGCAGAAATTTAGGAGTTACAAGTTAAGATTTTTATGTGGACACACGAAAACGAGCGAACCGAACAGTTATCAACGCTGAACGGAATGGTATTCTTTCTAGACTGAACGAGTGTTTTATGGTTTTCTTTCCTGCACGAAGAGACAAGAGACATATTACTGCATGCATTATCGAGTTCATTCTTAACCAAATTACAAAATTTCAAGCTCACTGAAGTTGTAGCATAGAAATTAATTTTGTAATTCCAGTAAGGCAAAAATTGAGAACATGCGTGGAACTTTCTTGAACGGAATTATATTTAACCAAACAAACTTTACTATTATATGCCAAAATATGTATGTAGAACAAAACGTCTGATTTCAAAAATAAACTGATTCAATATTTGTTGTGGAAACTTTGGCTTGAAGAGAGACAATTATCACAAATTATCGAATTTATGGCGTAATATATTTTTACCTATTTCTTGACAGAGGTAGATTTCTCCGCTATTATTATCAACATGGGATTTCTTCGTTTTATAACGCAGTAAGTTGAAAAACTATTTTTTGTTTTTTTTAAGTCAATTTTAGCAAGCATGGTCACACTTTGACTTGTAACAGCCTGAAAATCAATTCTAAAAGTTTGGAATAGTTTCTGAAAAAACAATTCACGAACAGTATTAGCTTCATTCCCAACACGGCCGCTGTTTTTTTTTTTTGTTCATTTAGTCACATATGATTTAATACATTTAGCATATTTTACAAGATTGCTCTCTTCAGTTTTTAATTACAAAGTACTCCTTTTTACTTTTATCTTACATTTCAATATAGGAGTAATTACATTACAAAGATGTACGTATCACACGAGCATCTTGTATCAAAGATTCATTATACCAATGAACTTATATTACAAACTCAGATGTACAGAAATTAATTACTTCAAAATTAAATGAACTACTACAATTACATAGGGCCCCCCGTTCACAGAAAAAATCCCAACTAATATTGCACCTAAAGCCTTATCATAGCTTACAATTATTTTCATAAAAATTTATTCATAACTTACCAATCACATTTTGTTCTAAATTTTATTATTTCGCCATATTGTTGCAAATTAACTGCCATATTGTTTGAAATTGTTTCGCCATATTGCTTCGCCATATTGTTGCCGCTAATGAACGGCTTACCTAAGTGGAATTCCTAACCGCAGGGCACCCCCCATTTAAAAACCGCAGGGACCCCCATAACCCATATTATTTATCACCACAAACCTTACAGCATCTTCTTTCTTCAGTATGAAGCAATCATGCAGTGTACAAGCTGCAGTACCGTTAAGACACACGCTGCCCGACCGCATGACCGCCCTACAATTTCATTTAGCGCACACAGTGCCCAAGATATCCACCAAGTCACTCAATGAAGTAATGCAACATTTGCCCAGGATATCCACACCAAAGCGTTGTGGGAAGGTGGGAGAATTTCACAAGAATTGAAAAAAGGTTTGGGGTCCGTCTGAGGGGCCTGGTGCGTGGATTTCACGCCTGGTGCCTTAACCTAAGCTAACGTGAGTTTATCTCACTCACTCGTGCTGGCGTTAAACTGAGACCTAAGAGACCTAATGTCGACTGAGTAAGTGCAATCCTAGTGAATCACCCCGTTTGCAAAGCACCATTCTGACACATCAGCATCACAGCATAAGCAACTTCTGCATTGGGTTTTAAACTAAAGCTTATAGCAATAGCAACTTGCCTTTATAGACTACAACCACAAGTTCGTTGCTAGACTTTCCCAAGGGGCACCTCAGATCTTTTTCTTCATAAGTGCAACCCAAGAGTACAGCAACTACATTTGCAATTGATTTTAAAAAACGGAATTTTAAACAGTTTTATAATTTGACAAACTACAACCACAAGTTCGTTGCTAGACTTTCCCAAGGGGCACCTCAGATCTTTTTCTTCATAAGTGCAACCCAAGAGTACAGCAACTACCATTTGCAATTGATTGTAAAAACCGGAATTTGAAACAGTTTTATAATTTGGCAGACTACAACCACAAGTTCGTTGCTAGACTTTCCCAAGGGGCACCTCAGATCTTTTTCTTCATAAGTGCAACCCAAGAGTACAGCAACTACCATTTGCAATTGATTGTAAAAACCGGAATTTGAAACAGTTTTATAATTTGGCAGACTACAACCACAAGTTCGTTGCTAGACTTTCCCAAGGGGCACCTCAGATCTTTTTCTTCATAAGTGCAACCCAAGAGTACAGCAACTACATTTGCAATTGATTGTAAAAACCGGAATTTGAAACAGTTTTATAATTTGGCAGACTACAACCACAAGTTCGTTGCTAGACTTTCCCAAGGGGCACCTCAGATCTTTTTCTTCATAAGTGCAACCCAAGAGTACAGCAACTACATTTGCAATTGATTGTAAAAACCGGAATTTGAAACAGTTTTATAATTTGGCAGACTACAACCACAAGTTCGTTGCTAGACTTTCCCAAGGGGCACCTCAGATCTTTTTCTTCATAAGTGCAACCCAAGAGTACAGCAACTACATTTGCAATTGATTGTAAAAACCGGAATTTGAAACAGTTTTATAATTTGGCAGACTACAACCACAAGTTCGTTGCTAGACTTTCCCAAGGGGCACCTCAGATCTTTTTCTTCATAAGTGCAACCCAAGAGTACAGCAACTACATTTGCAATTGATTGTAAAAACCGGAATTTGAAACAGTTTTATAATTTGGCAGACTACAACCACAAGTTCGTTGCTAGACTTTCCCAAGGGGCACCTCAGATCTTTTTCTTCATAAGTGCAACCCAAGAGTACAGCAACTACATTTGCAATTGATTGTAAAAACCGGAATTTGAAACAGTTTTATAATTTGGCAGACTACAACCACAAGTTCGTTGCTAGACTTTCCCAAGGGGCACCTCAGATCTTTTTCTTCATAAGTGCAACCCAAGAGTACAGCAACTACATTTGCAATTGATTGTAAAAACCGGAATTTGAAACAGTTTTATAATTTGGCAGACTACAACCACAAGTTCGTTGCTAGACTTTCCCAAGGGGCACCTCAGATCTTTTTCTTCATAAGTGCAACCCAAGAGTACAGCAACTACATTTGCAATTGATTGTAAAAACCGGAATTTGAAACAGTTTTATAATTTGGCAGACTACAACCACAAGTTCGTTGCTAGACTTTCCCAAGGGGCACCTCAGATCTTTTTCTTCATAAGTGCAACCCAAGAGTACAGCAACTACATTTGCAATTGATTGTAAAAACCGGAATTTGAAACAGTTTTATAATTTGGCAGACTACAACCACAAGTTCGTTGCTAGACTTTCCCAAGGGGCACCTCAGATCTTTTTCTTCATAAGTGCAACCCAAGAGTACAGCAACTACCATTTGCAATTGATTGTAAAAACCGGAATTTGAAACAGTTTTATAATTTGGCAGACTACAACCACAAGTTCGTTGCTAGACTTTCCCAAGGGGCACCTCAGATCTTTTTCTTCATAAGTGCAACCCAAGAGTACAGCAACTACATTTGCAATTGATTGTAAAAACCGGAATTTGAAACAGTTTTATAATTTGGCAGACTACAACCACAAGTTCGTTGCTAGACTTTCCCAAGGGGCACCTCAGATCTTTTTCTTCATAAGTGCAACCCAAGAGTACAGCAACTACATTTGCAATTGATTGTAAAAACCGGAATTTGAAACAGTTTTATAATTTGGCAGACTACAACCACAAGTTCGTTGCTAGACTTTCCCAAGGGGCACCTCAGATCTTTTTCTTCATAAGTGCAACCCAAGAGTACAGCAACTACATTTGCAATTGATTGTAAAAACCGGAATTTGAAACAGTTTTATAATTTGGCAGACTACAACCACAAGTTCGTTGCTAGACTTTCCCAAGGGGCACCTCAGATCTTTTTCTTCATAAGTGCAACCCAAGAGTACAGCAACTACATTTGCAATTGATTGTAAAAACCGGAATTTGAAACAGTTTTATAATTTGGCAGACTACAACCACAAGTTCGTTGCTAGACTTTCCCAAGGGGCACCTCAGATCTTTTTCTTCATAAGTGCAACCCAAGAGTACAGCAACTACCATTTGCAATTGATTGTAAAAACCGGAATTTGAAACAGTTTTATAATTTGGCAGACTACAACCACAAGTTCGTTGCTAGACTTTCCCAAGGGGCACCTCAGATCTTTTTCTTCATAAGTGCAACCCAAGAGTACAGCAACTACCATTTGCAATTGATTGTAAAAACCGGAATTTGAAACAGTTTTATAATTTGGCAGACTACAACCACAAGTTCGTTGCTAGACTTTCCCAAGGGGCACCTCAGATCTTTTTCTTCATAAGTGCAACCCAAGAGTACAGCAACTACATTTGCAATTGATTGTAAAAACCGGAATTTTAAACAGTTTTATAATTTGGCAGACTACAACCACAAGTTCGTTGCTAGACTTTCCCAAGGGGCACCTCAGATCTTTTTCTTCATAAGTGCAACCCAAGAGTACAGCAACTACCATTTGCAATTGATTGTAAAAACCGGAATTTGAAACAGTTTTATAATTTGGCAGACTACAACCACAAGTTCGTTGCTAGACTTTCCCAAGGGGCACCTCAGATCTTTTTCTTCATAAGTGCAACCCAAGAGTACAGCAACTACATTTGCAATTGATTGTAAAAACCGGAATTTGAAACAGTTTTATAATTTGGCAGACTACAACCACAAGTTCGTTGCTAGACTTTCCCAAGGGGCACCTCAGATCTTTTTCTTCATAAGTGCAACCCAAGAGTACAGCAACTACATTTGCAATTGATTGTAAAAACCGGAATTTGAAACAGTTTTATAATTTGGCAGACTACAACCACAAGTTCGTTGCTAGACTTTCCCAAGGGGCACCTCAGATCTTTTTCTTCGTAAGTGCAACCCAAGAGTACAGCAACTACATTTGCAATTGATTGTAAAAACCGGAATTTTAAACAGTTTTATAATTTGGCAGACTACAACCACAAGTTCGTTGCTAGACTTTCCCAAGGGGCACCTCAGATCTTTTTCTTCATAAGTGCAACCCAAGAGTACAGCAACTACATTTGCAATTGATTGTAAAAACCGGAATTTGAAACAGTTTTATAATTTGGCAGACTACAACCACAAGTTCGTTGCTAGACTTTCCCAAGGGGCACCTCAGATCTTTTTCTTCATAAGTGCAACCCAAGAGTACAGCAACTACCATTTGCAATTGATTGTAAAAACAGGAATTTGAAACAGTTTTATAATTTGGCAGACTACAACCACAAGTTCGTTGCTAGACTTTCCCAAGGGGCACCTCAGATCTTTTTCTTCATAAGTGCAACCCAAGAGTACAGCAACTACCATTTGCAATTGATTGTAAAAACAGGAATTTGAAACAGTTTTATAATTTGGCAGACTACAACTACAAGTTCGTTGCTAGACTTTCCCAAGGGGCACCTCAGATCTTTTTCTTCATAAGTGCAACCCAAGAGTACAGCAACTACATTTGCAATTGATTGTAAAAACCGGAATTTTAAACAGTTTTATAATTTGGCAGACTACAACCACAAGTCCGTTGCTAGACTTTCCCAAGGGGCACCTCAGATCTTTTTCTTCATAAGTGCAACC
This sequence comes from Muricea muricata, assembly GCA_963855995.1. Lineage (NCBI taxonomy): Eukaryota > Metazoa > Cnidaria > Anthozoa > Malacalcyonacea > Plexauridae > Muricea > Muricea muricata. The sequence continues at coordinate 10,936,109 of OY979729.1, read as the reverse complement.
CAAGAGTACAGCAACTACATTTGCAATTGATTGTAAAAACCGGAATTTGAAACAGTTTTATAATTTGGCAGACTACAACCACAAGTTCGTTGCTAGACTTTCCCAAGGGGCACCTCAGATCTTTTTCTTCATAAGTGCAACCCAAGAGTACAGCAACTACATTTGCAATTGATTGTAAAAACCGGAATTTTAAACAGTTTTATAATTTGGCAGACTACAACCACAAGTTCGTTGCTAGACTTTCCCAAGGGGCACCTCAGATCTTTTTCTTCATAAGTGCAACCCAAGAGTACAGCAACTACATTTGCAATTGATTGTAAAAACCGGAATTTGAAACAGTTTTATAATTTGGCAGACTACAACCACAAGTTCGTTGCTAGACTTTCCCAAGGGGCACCTCAGATCTTTTTCTTCATAAGTGCAACCCAAGAGTACAGCAACTACATTTGCAGTTAATTGTAAAAACCGGAATTTAAACAGTTCTATATTTTGGCAAACTACAACCACAAGTTCGTTGCTAGACTTTCCCAAGGGGCACCTCAGATCTTTTTCTTCATAAGTGCAACCCAAGAGTACAGCAACTACCATTTGCAATTGATTGTAAAAACCGGAATTTGAAACAGTTTTATAATTTGGCAGACTACAACCACAAGTTCGTTGCTAGACTTTCCCAAGGGGCACCTCAGATCTTGCTTCATAGACGCAGCCCGAGGGCACAGCAACTACTATTTGCGATTGATGGTCACAGGGCTTGAAACATTAAAACTTTCAATTTATGAAGAAACTAAACGACTTTTAGCTGAATCGCAAGCGATAGCTGGCTGCCCTCTATAGAAACAGCATTGAAAATAGCATCGCGTCTTTATTAGATATCCCGAGATACCTGCAACACTTCAGCCGCCCGACACTGAGAAACAGTTCACCCAAAAAGTGGCGCCTTCTTTTTACATGTACTGCTTGTTTATGTTGAACGACTGAAAGCCTCGCAGAGATCTTGGAAAAATAATAAAGTCGCAATGCCACTACCCGCGTGACCTGCCTTATGTACGCATTACGTACCTATTTTTTCACGCGCGTGAATGACATGAACATGAAATATATATTTCAGTGTTAAAATGGTGCAATGCAAACGGAATCTGGCGATTGGAAGACATGCAGTTGAGTGGGGCTTTTCAACTTCTTCCGTCCTCAACGTCATGAGTCATGAATGTATGCGAAAGTAAAAGAAAAAAAGGCAATCAAAACAAAAAATGTGCAGGTGTTAAAAGCGTGACTGCCTACCGCAGTATGGGATGGAGGTGTTCTTTCAGCACATTGATCTGAAAACAGAAAATAGAAAAATTGTTATAGACGAATTAAATAACGAAATGTTAATAAAAATGGATTAGTTGTTACAGATCAACGAAAGAGCAGAGTGTTAAAGAACGGTACCTCAGAGGCGTAGCCAGCCCTAAACGAGGGGGGGGGGTGAAGGGTCCAATAACTCAGTATACGCGGGTATCCCGTTTAATAGATGCCCGTAACGTTTATCATGCATTTTAGACGACTGTAATAAGGCAGTTTTAATATCTATTTTCCTTAAACGCCGTACAAATAATAGATATAGAAGGCGTACTCCCATCTTTTCTCGGTGAAAAATTTGTCACCACACAATGGCGGATTTATGAGCGTATTTTGACTAGTTCCAGACTCCTGCGAGTGAGAATTTCGCGCGGTAACAAGGAGTGTGATTTCGAATGAAGGAAAAAAGAGTTTATAGGACTTTTTACGTAAACGACGACACAAAGAAACTGGAAACTGCGATAATGCAGACGACAAGAGCAAATGATACGAAGAAATTGTTTCGAAATATATGCAAGATTTCCACAAGCTTGCTGTGTAAAGAAAATTCAAATAACATTTAAAAAGGATAAAAAGAATCTCGACACGTATGTTTTAGCGTTTCAAAATACACAAAGTGAAGTTCAACAGTGCTCTAAAAAGGGTCACTTGTGTTGCTTTTGCCGGGGTTCATTTGAAGTGCCACTGCAGCGCAATTAGCACTTAATCTAAAGAACCTTCCCTTCTGACATGCTTACGACAAACTGAATTAAATCTGGTCAATTCTAACAGATTCTACAGGCTTCCAAAGTTGAAATTTTTAGCACTTTCTGTGCGAAATTTGATATATATATATATATATATATATATAAAATGGATTGTTTAGAAGCTATTTTAAACCCTCGCAATTCGCGTAATATCAGCCTGATAAAGCACTCTTGCTCGTATTTTAAATATCAAATATAATGCTGTTTTTGAAACGGAAAACTTTAAAGCCCTAATTATCTTGAAAAAAATAATTTAATCGCCTTGCTAGCGAAATGTTTAGTCATACAAATGCGGCCACACATTTGGCGACATGATTCGTGATCAACTACGCATTCTATACGTATTACTTCTGTAGATGTACTCCTTCCTGCATTTCTAGCAGGTTTTGAACGAGTTATAAATCTTATTCTGAATGAAGTAGGGTCCCCCCCACCGGCCCCGCCCAACAACCCCTGACCGCTGAACTATGCCCCTGCTGACATTTATGCGCGAAACACGAGGGAATATGTTTTGAATGAAAATTTTCAATTACTTGTGGCCAAAATCATAACAATTTTAGTTAGTTGACCTGCATCTAAGGACGCGAAGATAGCTTAACGGAAAATAGCAAGATTTGATTGGCTGTTGCATTAGCCATATATTGTATGCTGTTTTGAGTGAAACTTTTCGAATTTGCAGTATATATGCAGAGAATTACTATAATATGAAGAAAGTCATCGTGACAGATGTTCGTGTTATTCTAGTGCCCGCTGTGATTTTGTTTAGTCTTCACTATTACCATGGTGGTCAAGTGGCAGATAAAAAACTCTAGCAGTGTGTGTTAAAATTATAAAACATTGCGGACAAAACGAGTTACGTATGCGTGTAATTTACAACAGAGGAAAACTGATCACCTATGCACCACACTTATTCCACTGCTGAATGTCATAGGGAAGGACGACCAAGTCTTAATTTGAATGTTTTGTTTCTCAACCTGAGTGAAATATTTCTGGTGTTATAATGCCGCCACCGCTGAATCTATATAGCTCAAACATGCGGTGAAATCAAGCTGAATATGCTTCTTGCTAGCACGAGTAGTTAAATTGGTTTTAATTATTTTGTACGGATTTATTTCTTAAAAGCTTCATTATACAGTATTGTGAGTTGTGGCATTGTGAAATACCCGCTCTAAACTTTCGCAAAACTATACCGAAACTCCAGCAGGAATATTTCATCACTAGTTTCTTAAACCTAGCCCTAGGTACAAGGCAACTTCGCAAACGCTTTCCCATAATTTACATAATTTACTGCAATCTTTATCCAACACTAGTTGTAACATTCAGTAATTTAACTACTTTAATTTATCTGTTTGCTTAATTGTACAGCTTTCGATTATTCTATTATTCTTAACTGATTCTCCATGTATTCATGCGTGCAAATTTCTTTTGTGCAACGTGGGAAGCCTTTTTTACACGGCCAAATTTTTTTTTGTCAAATTTCCTGTGCAAAGGCTTTTTGACCATGTAAATTAGGGTTTTATCAAATTTACATTCAAAAAAATTTGACACACTAGCTGATCTGACCGTGAGTAAAAGGCCTGGGACTAGTTACCAAATAGAAATCCATTTTGCTGTTTTTAACACTTATATCTTTTGTTTTCCGTTGTGAAATTTGTTGAAACTTATAACTGTCTTTAATAAACAAACTTATTAGCCTGCCAAAAATTTAGGAACAAGTACATATTTCATGAGAAGTTTAATAATTTGGATCAAAATAGATTACTATCTGACAACTAGTGCCAGTACTTTTCCGTGTTTCGGCCGTGTTTTCCATTGATCTGAATAATACTGGATCACGCATACATAATAAAATTTTGAAGTCATCGCCGCCATCTTGGTACTCCAGGTCCAGTGTTCTTTGCGGGTGTAAGAGTAATCTTTTAAGCAGAGTTTTCAATTTCCGTAAATTTCCTTAAAGGTAGGTTACAGTCGCTTCTGCGCATGTGCGATAGGTTTGTTATGAGGAGCCTCCTCAAAACAAGTTTCCAGTCCCATGGCATAAACAGAAACACGCGCGGCCGTCTGAATCGTTCTCTGTGGTATTGCAAGGAGCGATGGCGCATCAAGTCCTGGCATAAAAATTGTTGCTTTGAGACTTTCAAGATCAAACAATTAATATTGGATTCTGAAAACGCGGCAAATCGCGTCGCCTAAAGGTTTAATTATTCGCGTTCGGTAGCTTTTGCTTCAGATGCTGTGGGTTTCGTTCGAGACTTCGAATCGCACTACAGAATATTCGCGAGTCACGACATGCTCACAGTCACAGGCTCTGTCATGCAATGTGGTAAGAAATATATTGTATTACTTTCACATAATAAGGAAATTTAAGCTAGTTACGCTAGCTGAGTTCTACCAATAATATTCAGGATGTATTTAGAAGTTGACAAGTATGTTTAAAACATGAAACAGTGTAGAGAGGAACCTTACATGCAATCACAATTTTGGCAGAGAACCAATTTTATCAAAAGAAAATCACGATACTGTAGTCTGTATATCACTCAATGAGTATATTGTGGATATGATCTATAACATAGCTAGCAATACATAGAGGATATTACACGGTGCATGGCGCGAATATATTATTTACGAGTGGTGAAAACATGTTCAGGTTGGAACAAGCGGACAGAGAACATATAAATCCCAGGGGAAAACACACGCGTTTTTCACGTCTTCACTAGTGAAAATATGGGAGATACGAGTGTTTTAGTTTACGGTGAAACGCCCATAAAGCCATAACCATATAATAAATGAGCTTATTCGATGGCTTGCACAGATATTGAGTGCAGGCTTCAACCGCTTGTACAAGGTGTGAAATAAATTATACATTTTATATAGACCCTGTACTGTAGAATATTCAATTAAATTGTCGTATTCTCGATTCCATTAACTCTATGGTATAGTAACTTTTACAATCCGTTTCCCAAACAAATTCAAAGTAATGAGTGAATTCAAAGTCGCGAAGCGGGATGCGGAAATTGCGAGTTTGAATGTCCGGTATTAAAATTGTCGGTGTATCTTAGACTTAGGCGTTGATGTCTCTGGAAGTGTTAATTTTGTGTTTCAAGCATAATAGCCTGGAATATATTTCAAACTGTTATACTGTATACAGTTTTTTACTACATATTACAATCCCAGATTCAATATAATGCAATATAAGCACAATATGTGCTCTCGTCGTGATATTATATCGTATAAACATGATATAATGCTCTCGTCCAGGTGCACGCCATAGGCATAGGCATAGATGTGATTTTGGTAGCTTGAGCGAGAATTTAGCCTGTTTGACGTACAGTAATTGTCGCTCATTTTCTCTTCTGCTGAATCACAACAAAATACGCGTGTGCGAACTGCCCAATTATGTAAAAATCCTGGCAAAATTTTCATGTATTTGCACCTGGATAATTTTATTATTTTACTTATTCTGAAATTTACATGCAGTAGTTTCATACATTGAAATATAATACAAGTGTTATCTAATATCATCGTACTAATCGTAGGCCTTCAAAACATGCTATGAACGTTTATATACACATACACAGGCTACAGTTCTAAATGCTTATCCATTCCATTTTGTAAACTATTTGTTTGTAAAGTATGAGTTTTTGCTTTCATCACTGTGCTTTCAATTTCATTACTATGTCTGTGTCTTCACTAAAAACACATTCGCTGCCAGTTAATGTACCCTCATCATGATATATAAGTCTGGAATCGAGAATACGACAATTTAATTGCATATTCTACAGGGCGCATATAAAATGTATAATTTATTTCGCACCATGTACACTCGTAAATAATATCTTCGCGCCATGCACGGTGTAATATCCTCTATGTATTGCTAGCTATGTTATAGATCATATCCACGATATACTCATTGAGTGATATACAGACTAGCCTGTGAGCATGTCGTGACTCGTGAATATTCTGTTGTGCGATTCGAAGTCTCGAACGAAACCCACAGCATCTCGCAGGCTAGTGTAAACATGGAGTCTGATTTTACAAGTATTTTTTTAACTCACCGAAAAGAGAGATTTAAGACAATTTCACTGATAAAACAACCACCTAAAATCATAACGACGACATTCGTGGCCTCATTAACTTGAAATAAACCTCATAGTTTCATTTTCAGCAAGAAAACAAAGCTATAAATGGTAAGAAATTCCATTTTAATATTTTGCTTGAGTATTTGTTTTTGTCAGTAAGATATATCCGTATCTTTATACACTCATCTTTATACTCATATAATAAACAAATTACTTCATGGTTGGTTCGTTTGTACGATTTTTATTATTCACTCGTTGTGAGGGATCGCTAAACTCACTCGTTCGCTGCGCTCACTCGTTCGTTTAACGATCCTTCACAACTCGTGAATAAAAATCGTACGCACTCACCAACCATGAAGTAATCTCTATTTCTCTTATCAGTGTTGCCAGATCGTGAACAAAGTTCACAGATTTGTGAACTTTTTACCCTCTACATGAACTTTTTTTGAACATTGAAAATTTGTGAACTTTTTGTGAACTTTTTGAAATATCATGAACAATTCCATGAACTTTGATATTTTCATTTTTTCAAGATGAAAATGTTCAATGATTCAACTAAAAAACCCATAATATGTTTAGAAATATGTCTTGCAGACTTGCAGTGGCTGTAAGAAACAATAGGTGCAATGATAGAAGTAAATAACACAATTTTTATCATTTATGTTAAATTAAATTTCCCGCCTTTTTTGTGCTGTTCACTGTGTTTTTAAAAAATCAAAATGTCGGATTGGTCGGAAAGCAATAGTAGCGATGATAATGGATTTGCTCGCATAAAAATATAGTCTAATGACACTCCTGTTTTTTAAATACAATTTTAAAAAAGAATTCTTTTAGCAATCTATTTCATTTCAAGTCTGCGAAGGATTTTCGAACGCATTGATAAGTTCCGACATTTTCAGACGATCTCCGATAAATTCCGACGAGTTCCGATCTTAAAATTTAGGGACATGAACTTTTTGTGAACTATTGGCGTGAGCATACATGAATATTTTGAGATTTTATCTGGCAACACTGTCTCTTATGTGTTATATTGAAAATACAACGATGAAGAACAAACTTAGTACGAGGGTGACAGTGTTGAACAATTATTGTCGTACGGCTTTGTATAAGACTGATACATACCTTGGTGTTCTCTTTGAGGCTGAGAAACAGCAGTTCTTGTTAAATTTTGTTTCTGGTTTTTGGAAGGAATCTTTCTGGCTTGTCTTGTTGCCTGACGAGACTGCCGCTACGTGGCTGAAATGACTTCCATATTTTCTGCCTAAAAAACAAATTTAGCAAAAAAATTAGCCTTAAACAACTCCAAAACGCAGTCATGTCCTTCTCTTATTTAAGACGAGCAAACAAGACGGTTCCATCGTAAGTGTACATCGTAACCGAGAGCAAAGCGACCCGAATATTTAGACAGAAACTTCAGTTTTCGTGAAGTACAAAAATACACACCTTTAAGAGCATTTTTGAGGTTAAGATTCAACAATTCTCGTTGAATTCGTTTCAAATACAGGTCAAAAGCGGTTATTTGCTTGCAGTAGACTTTAAGGCTGCCGACCACGAGGTTCATTGAAATAATCTCCCATATCTTCGTCCTAAAATGAAAAATTAAAACATAATTAGCTTTACATACGCTTTACAAAACTACGAACAAACAAAACACAGACAAACGCGAAACGCCAGCAGATTCAACAAGAAATTCTGAATGTTTGGACTTAAAATGTACAGTTTGTGTAAAGTACAGAAATACAAACCTTCGAGTTCTCCTCAAGGTCGAGGAGCGACGGTTCTTGCCGAGGTTATGTTTCAAAATCGAGGAAGAAAGCGGCTTCTTTGCTTGTCATGTTCTTCGAAGCTGGCGGCCACCACGAGGTTGAAATATTTTGCCATATCTTCGCTCTAAAACGAAAAATTCGAACCAAAGTTACTTCAAACACACCATAGATATCTCACTCGACTATTTCTGTGCAAATACATATGAAATATTACGAAACGTAAAGCAAAATTCAATTTCTTTGGCTAGACAAGACGAGAGTCGAAGCGGTCGCAAATTGCAACACAAAACTACAAAGCATCTTTGCTTGCCTAAAGAACAACATTTTAAACAAAATGTGAACAACATACCTCAATGTCAGCTTCGAGCTTTACTTAATGATTGAATTTGAACATTTCTTCTTCAAATTCGCTTCAAAATTTGGCCAAGAAATCCATTTCAATTCGACCAACTGGACGCCCAACAAGAAATGCTCGACCGTCGACCCGTGCTAGAGTGCAACTTTAAAAGTCAAAATTTGCCGCATACGAAATAGGGTCACATGATCAGAAATCAGCATTTCTATAGGCTAATATAGTTGCTATTTGAATTATTTTGAATTGTTAATGATTCACTACAGATACGGTATTCTTCGGTATCCTATTGGTGCATTTTAATTCCCAGAGGGAAACTAGTGTTTTCTATCGGATTCCGACAACTTCGCGACAGATCTCGAGAGAGCACGTTTCTTTATAAGTATGGTTTTCACTAGCCACATATTTCGATAAGGAAAATAACTAAAGATAACTATCCCTCAGAGGTTTACGAAGACAAAGCAGAAATAATTTTCTTTTGAATTTGCTTTTGTTCTGCCGTTGCTTATGGTCGAAGCAATAGAAGCGTTTCGAAATATTTGATCAACTCATTTGCTCAAGCTTAGCAGTTTCTTTTATCAATTCCGCAAAATTTTGAAGAAGTTCCTTCAAACAACTTCCTGTTAATTGACCAATCAGAATACTATATCTTATTTGTGAGCATTCTGATTGGTCATTATTGTCAATAAACAGGAGGTTGTAAACATTTTAACGAAGCCTTTAAAATTTCAGGAATCACGGGAGGAATTGATCAGAGGAACTGCTAAACTTGAGTAAATTAATTGGTCAAATAAAGAACAAGGAATGATAGCTGGAAGTGTCCTCATACAGGAACTTCTTTTTGATGTATTCTGTCTATTTTATTTTATTTCATCTTATTTTACAAAATTCGCCATATACACTAGAATAACAATTACACAACAGAATTTACATACACTAAATAAATGTCATACACGCAATGACTGGAATGACCACAAAGAGACGACGTCTCCAATAACGGGGTTCCAATACAAAACATAACATAGGATGGATTGACATTAGACAGACAAATCGGAAGACGAATAAACGTATAGACGTATTAACAGACGAGGTGAATGAATATTTAATAGTGTAACTGCGCTCTTTCGATTTACGAACGAAGCTATGCTAGGACTAGGAAACTTATGACCTATCAGTACGAAACTGGAATACGTAACCTCACCAATTTGTATTAAGAATGAAGATAAGTTCACATGTCGAGAAAACCTTGTTTCCTGTCAATACATTACACATGTTAAATTATTATATATTTCCCCACGGTATTACTCTTTAATGTTATCATATCTCAAAAAAATTTTCCCAAGTTTTTATGTCTCATAACATCTCACTGTCATATTACGAATTGCTAAAAGTTTGATAACCCGATTGTCCGACGTTTATTGGCGAGTTTTGCCGACGACGCCAGACGAAGATGGCAATGACCAGTATCCCGATGCCCAAAGTGACACCAATTGTAATGCCAGCCGTAGCACCTGCGCTCAGGCCGCTGCCCTTGGAAGAATTGTTTGCATCTTCAGATTCTTGTCGTTTCATTTCTAGCCTGAGGTTTTCAGCCGCTCCCTGGGTGGGATCTTTTCGCAAAGACATGTTTCTTGCCATGCTATAGAAAGAAAAGTATGCATGTTTTGCTATGTTTTTATTCAGAATGGATGTTTTTGCTCAGTCTCTGGGGATAACACAAGAAAAAAGATGTCCACTATATTGTTGAACAATGCTGTGGGGGCAATCAAAATGTGGGCAGCAAAAAAGTTCAGTGTTTTTTCATTAACCTTGACCAGGCTGTTCATTTTTTGCCATGTGGGTGTACCAATATGCCCATGTAACATATTAATGTGTAACAAGTACAGAACCCAATAAAAATTTTACACCAATATTGCAAATGTGACATCATATGAAATTGATCTATATATTTGAGCAATAACGTCCTGTGACAACTGGAGCAGTATGTTGTAATAAACTGATATGAACTGACCTTGGGGTTAGCTCGACCCAATTAGCGCTATGTTTCCCGAAGCGTATGTAAACTTTGTTCGTGTCGTTGTTTTCAATCATCATAGGGAACATAATTGCGGTATTATGAGTTGGCTTCTTGTGGAATGGTGGTCGCTTAATAGTTGGCAATCCTTGCGACGTCATAAAGTTAGACTTCGTACAGTAATTGATTTCACAATCTTCGTCTATGACCGCCAGATGTTGAGAGTAGCCCCGGGGGCAATGTTTCGGCATGTCTGCCGGTCCTTCTGCCATAACGGACATAGCCAAACCTGAAAAAACAAGGAGAATATGGAAATGCTCCGAACTTGCTACTTATAGGAGATAGATAAGTTCGTATGGGTCCAGTAAGGATCATCATCTCTTAACTTTTATTGATCTAGTGTTATTATACAAGAGGAAAGCCAAACTAAACTAACTTTATTTATACTGGATAGCTCTATCAGTTCTGAACTGTTCTTCCTAGAGGTCCAGTAAGGATCATGTCTTGATCCAGTGTCACTACAGGAGGAAACCTAAACTAAACTAACTTTATTTATACAGGATAGCTCTATCAGTTCTGAACTGTTCTTCCTGGAGGTCCAGTAAGGATCATCTCTTATTGATCTAGTGTTACTACAGGAGGAAACCTAAACTAAACTAACTTTATTTATACTGGATAACTCTATCAGTTCTAAACTGTTCTTCCTAGAGGTCCAGTAAGGATCATCTCTTGATCCAGTGTCACTACAGGAGGAAACCTAAACTAAACTAACTTTATTTATACAGGATAGCTTTATCAGTTCTAAACTGTTCTTCCTAGAGGTCCAGTAAGGATCATCTCTTACATTGATCCAGTGTTACTACAGGAGGAAATCTAAACTACATAAGTTAACTTTATTTATGCTGGATAGCTCTATTTCACATCACAATTTTCATAATACCTTTTCGGGACGTCATTGCAAGCGGGTTACCAGCGGAACAGCTCATAAAGCCTCCAAATGGAATACTGTACTGAGCTCCGAGTTCATAATCGTCACTAATACACACATACATGTCTTTAGGGCCAAATCGTTGAGGATAAAACTTGATTGGACATTTCTTCGCTTTGGTAATGACGTTGTTGACCGTGTCACTATAAAGTCCTCCGAACAAGTATCCTGATGATAAAAAAACTTATTTGAAGTGCATAAGTCTCGAATAAAAATTCAAATTTCTTCGTTGTATAACATTTTGAAAGCTGACAACTATCTTGAGAATTGAAAAAACTCACGTTTACTTGCCCCCCTCTTTCCCCCTTCTCCCCGCCTAAACACCCCTACCTACCAGACTCCTGTGGAACGGTACTCTCAGCGGCACACCAGAAGGTCGAATACGTCCCTCCGCCACAGTTTGTGTCACATGATTTGAAAATCCACCAACCATGACACGTGGTTTTACATTGTGTCGCCAGCGTTCCATCGTGTAAGCGGATTGCCGTGTAACCAGTAGGACAACTAAATGAGAGAAACAAAATATTTTCCACAAGTCATACTGGAAACTAGTATGGGTGTAGCTGGCTGTACAAATACAAACGCTCTCTCGAAAATTTGAGTGTTTTAAAATCATAGTTTGATTACTAAAAACACAATTTGGATGGTGAGTTTTCGATTCGATCTAAATCATCTTAAGACTAAAGATTAACAGTTGCAAGTTACAAATTTGCAACTAAAGACGCCAATAGACATTTTGCAATCTGCTCGTTTTGGCTGTGCAGCGCACCATACTCTGATTAAAGCTTAGCACCCGTCGGGGATGTGCATCTTCTGGTACTGAACTATACTATTCAGAAATGCTATACCTGTATCCTTGGGTCTTGGGATTTTTCTGTGTGTAGCCTACGCACGGGTCGGTGGGTGGTGATCCTGTAGGCGTACAGGTTTGGTAGACACCGCCAAATGTGAAGTTCGTCTGCAATGCCTTGCAAGAATTGTCGTCAAGATTTGCTTGGAAGTTAAAGTTCGGTGAATCCGCATCCGTGCAACCTAAAAAGTTAGAATACATTTTCGTCGCAAAACTATTGTTTTTCATCCGCCGTAAACCAAGCAGAAAACATTTTTTCTTAAACTAGTTTTGCAAAGGTTTGCAAACGGGAAAAATATTTTCTAGCCACGTTTTCTGAAGGTGGACAAACAAGAAAACATTGTTCCCTAGCCACAGCTCTGAAGATCGACAAATTAAACCAGAAAACGTTATTAACTAGCCATGTTGCCTAAAGGTAGAGAAACCAGGAAACATTGTTTCCTTACAATATATGTTTCCCAAAGGTAGACACTGTTTCCTGGTTATTCCACCTTTGGAAAACATGTATTGCTAGGAATAATGTTTCTTGGTTTGTCCGCCTTTTTGAGACATGGCTAGAAAACACTGTTTCCTGGTTTGTCTATATTTGAAAAACATACATTGCTAGCAAGCAATTGCAATGTTTCCTGGTTTAAAATTAAAATATATTTTTGTGGAAACACCACGTAAGTTTACCATCGCAGAGCTTTCGATCCGTAAGCTCGGATCTTCATCAGTGCTAATAATAGCATTGATGAAGATCCGAGCTTACGGATCGAAAGCTCTGCGATAATAAACTTACGTGGTGTTTTCACAAAATTACATTTTAATATGATATTCACCATGCAATCATACAGGGAACTTATTCTTTCCTGGTTTGTCCACCAATAAAAAACCACCTCCACCAAAGGTATAACTGAAAGTATTTTTTTAACCTGTGATAGCATTATTCTTATAATATCTCTGAAGAGACTTCAAAACCATCGCGCTCATCTTAAATACGATGTCCTCAGGCAATTCTGGCAAGACCTCGGTTGTTATCAAGTAATGCAGAGGGTCTCCTTCGCGGTCGATAGCCACAAGATTATTTGGCAGATTGTCTTCCCAATACGAAATTGAGAAATTTTCTCGAACAGGAGGCCCACCATAGGTGTAAACCTGGGAATCCATGACGTTCTTTGTATAAGTATCGGTGACCGTATGTTTATTTAAATGCGACACTGAACCACTTGCGCCGAAAGTCTCGAAGAACGAAGCACTTGCGGAGGCTGCAAATGTTGCATGAAGAATTAATGAGCTGTAATACACTTCATGATCTAGGCGCCTCCCTTACATAAGCACCCACATCTTACAACGCCTTCTTGCCATCCTAAGTAGTTACTCGTTTTCTGCTCGCCTAAAATCATACTTTCCTACATATCTATCAACCTAACCATCTACATAAGTACGTATTTATCCACGCACCTACCTATACTTATTCACGCACCAATCTATGCAACAACCTAACTACCAACCCACCTACTGCTTGTTTATCCACCTGTCTTCTATTCTTTCATATCCACCTACCTAGCCATGCATCAACCTACCTATCTATCTACCTACGTGTCCACCTACCTACCAGTTACCTACCCACCCACTCACTTACCTGCGTGGCCACCCACATACCTACATATCCTGCCAACTACCAAACCACCCACCTACCTACCCACCAAACCACAAACCTACCTATTCCCCAACTACCTAGCCCCCACCCACCTTCACCCACCTTTAGTCTCTTGTTTGGTCGTGTCGGTCGAAGCAACATACGATTTCAAAATATGATCCATTTTAGCAAGGACCCCACCAGAATCAACACGTGTGACGTAATGTGTTCCATAGTCCCGTATCACAAGATCAGCGAGGAAACGGGCGACACGCATGTTCTTGTTCTGTATGTGCGCCCCCAGGTCTAGGAGCCTGGTCTTGAACTTGGGGTGAAGTTGGGCATCAGGTTGAAGGTGTGCTGCGTACATGCGATATCGCAATGTCACACGTGAGGTGACTGATTTGTCCTCAACCTAAAGAAAGCGCCAAAGGCGAGAATTGTACATCTCGGATACAGCAAAGACGCGTATTTAGTAAATGGCTTGTGAAGCCATAGATGTATTGACGAAGTATTTTTTAGAAAACATCTTACGTAGGTCGAGAGAATCAAAGTTAAAGTTTATGTAAATCAAGACAAATCTGTATCATATATATACAGACTCCTTCAACCTCATTATTTCTTTTGCGTTTTCTTCATGAATGAGATACGAAAAACTATAGTTTCGTATTAATTTGACACTGCAGAGAACAACGAAAAATTCATTGTCTCGAGCGGGATTTCCCTCGCGGCTCTTCGGGTTTCTAGACCGCCGCTCTATAAATTAAGCTACCGAGCTAACTGGCTTGGTAAGGGATTGGTAGCGAGTTTTATCTAATTTAAATGCACAAATTATTGTTGCCTTTTTTGTTGGCTCATTGTCTGTAAGACAAGCTGGGGTTTGAGCCTTCGAGGTCTTTGCGGATACTTTTTTGACCGGCGAGGTACACAGCCAAAAACGCACAACCTGTTCTGGCCTGATGAAAACAGCATTAAACAATGTTGTGCTGCCCACATTGTTCAAGGTTGTCAACAATACTGAACAAGTTGATCAGCCTGAATTAGCCTGCAATCAGGTGTAACAATGTTGAACAATGTTGTTGACAACCTTGAACAATGTGGGCAGCAAAACATTGTTCAATGCTGTTTTCAACAGGCCAGAACAGGTTGTGCGTTTTTGGCTGTGTACTAGAAGTTGATTTCCAAACATATAGAATAACTAGCTCAGTGTGTTTTCCACTTTTACCCTCAAAAAAATATACAATTTTGGTCAAAGTACTTCCGGTTCTTTCAGAATCAAAACCACAACAATCTAGCATCTTCCGAACTGACCTGATGTGTTTTAACTTCGCTATACTCGGACGAATACGATCCGCTAATGCTTCCGAAAAACGATTCGTGCGCCTCGGCATTGACAGTTGTCGAAGTCGTAGAACTGTAGTTGGTCCAGTGGTCTATAAGCTCGGAAAACAGGGCAGCTTTGCTCTCTTTGATCGGTGTCACGAATACATCATCCGGTAACAAATATCTACCGTCCTCGGTCGTACGACACTGTGAGTAGTTAAAAAAAGCTACAATTCCCGATACGCGATTTCTGAGGTTGTCCCAGCCTAAACCAGGAAGCGTTTCGAGTCTCGGTGTCGAAATGCCATTGAAGATGCAATTTCTGTAGTCTCCAAATGGGAATTTCGGCTGTGGCGCTGTGCATTGTTGACCAGAGACTTTACCGTCTGATTCAGAAGCGTCGGTGAACGAATTCAGCGCCAGCAAAACGACAAGGAAATATTGGCACTTCATATTGTAACAAAACATCGACGAAAAATGATTAGTTGACTGTTCTGGCAATTTCCTTTTATTTTGATGTTGTATACAAGCTAATCATTCACGCAAAGCCAATCACAGTAAGCTAGCTTGAATTAGATTTTGAAACTGAAATATGATTCTATAATGTGTTGCCGTGGCAAAGTACAAAACATGGATTGATTGAACTGAACAGCTGTACTGGACACTTGATTGTCTGGTTTTCGTTTTAATTGACTGATTTCCGGGATATTTGTCAAGTTTTTGACCAAGCAATTGCCTAACTTCAAAAATGCGTTAATGACTGGCAAAAGCAAAACAAGCGTGCATTCGTCAGTAAAGATCAATAGATTTCGCCTGTCAATCGATCTCAGGAATTTGAGCACTAACCAAACGGAATAGATCCCAGCAGTCCAGTCCAAATTTCTAGTCCATGTTTTGCAATGCCGTTTGTTGCAACTTTGCAAACACGGAAGTTTACATATTGGCCCGCCTTCCTTTCATTGGGAATCACCTGATAGGGATTAAATTACCGCATCTACTCCAAATAAACATTACTCTCACGGCCTAATCTCATGACCCTTCCAATAACAACGGAAATGCTATTCCCTGGAAGGTGAGTTCTTGTAAAACAGAAAATGGAATGATGTCACATTTCAGTTTCCGATATTCAAAGGCGGAAAAGGTTTAGGGTAAATCAATTAAAGGATTTTGCGGTGTGAAACAGTTAAGTAAAATTCATCATCAACTTAGGTTCTGTCAAGCCCAATAACTCGAAACAAGCACATTGTCCCCATACCGCTCTAAATGCATCACAAAAAGAGACGGGAAACTATACTCTTATTCTTTTTCACTATTTACACTTTCGATACGAAAAAATCCATAACATTTGTACACAAATATTTAATCTCTTCGTCCATTCAGTTTATTTGAAGGATTAAAACAACACTAACAGATGAATTCTGTTTCAAGGATTCTTGTTCATCCCTTGGAATAGTACCTTCGTTCAGCATTCAAACTTCAGACTTGTTTGGGGTTAAATGGCGATCTTATACATTCTTGCAGTGTTGATGTCACTTGGGTGCAAAGAACATCGTTACGGGTCGAATTTCACTGGGTCGGTCTCCACAGAAAATGATTTCAGGGGGGTTTACTCATCGCAATGTTTACACAGCATCCCCAAGGTCCGTATCTGCAAACAGAAAATATTATAAAGCTTGCTCTTCAGTATGTATGCGTTCGGAAAAGTTCAAACTCTTCGGCTAGCTGTCTTGACGACAAGTCTGTTGCAAGTTGTAAACAGACTTGATGCAAGTTGGCTGTCAAAACGTCTTATACCCAGGCTAGCTGCAAGTTGTTTCAACAAGTTGTAACAAGTCTTAAAATGATAAAATGCAACAAGCCTGATTTTAGAAGAATTGTTGCAACTTGATGAAATTGACAAGTTTGTTGCAACTTGTGGACAAGTTACAAGCCGGTGAAATTGACAACTTGCAACAAGCCTAGATCTCTGAGCCATCTTAAGTATGCATGCATTGTTTTCTATACATATTTTCAACTTTTAAGGTTTGATCAATCTAAATCTAATCTTCGAGCTGCAGTATATGTTTATCTGAAGATTTTAGTTTATGTTTCATTGTTGTACGTACTGTATGTTGTATGTCTAATTAGAGGAGTGCTTCCCATGGGACCTTGAGTCCCGTTTGCGCTGCTTCTTCTAGGTATATCTTTCCAAAAAAGTACTTAATAGTCTGTGGAATTTTTTTGCTGTGCACACTCCTACGAACTTTTAGATATCATGGTTTTGTATGCTTCGACTTACATTTATTTCTCCCGAGATCAGATATCTGTACGGATCTAGCCCTGTTACTCTCTCTCCGCCTTTCATTTTCCACTGCATTTAATTCATTGGGACCTCTGTCGAGTGAGTTTTGCAAAATGTCTGTTTTGTAAAATAATGGCAGCGAAACAACGCGCCTTGAACTTGAATTACTTATTTCGCCCGTTTGCAGGCAAGGTTCCGTAGCCTCGGGAGAACGTTCACTCAACCGCTGCGTCCATAAATTATCACTCGAAGTAAATGTACTTGATTGATGCGTTTCAATCATTTCATTGCTTTCTATTGATAGACTGTCATTGTGAGAATCTTCCAGTGTAATGCTGTACACCATACTTGATGATGCAAGAGGACTTGACGCAAAACAACATCGAAATACTGATCTGAGCGATAGAGAACATCGACTCTCTGTCTTGATTCCGTTACCTTCTCGTTCTGAAAGAAAAAGATCATTGATTGAAGAGACCAAGAAAGGATGCAAAGTAGTAGACTAGTGGTTGAACGAATGCCTGAAATTACCTTCTCAAACCACTAATAGTTCACAAAGAAAATTCAAAAGACATGTTTAATCTGTATTTGTGAATCAGAGGAAGATTACAGTTAAATTTCGCACACTTTAATCATGATTTTCAACGTAAGTGTTCATTCTCTGATTTCTAATACAGACAAGACAAACGGGTTAAAAAACCTAGGCTTCGCCTCGTACATTTTGAGCTAGCTTGTCTGTACTTAGAAATCAGAGGAAGACCACAAACTTGGATTCGAAATATTACTTTAAGACTTTCAATCACCATTGAAAAAAGATTGAAAATGCAAACTGGATGAATGTTATTACTTCCCTGTTATTACGTATTTTTTTAACAGTTAAAATAAAGTATTTATTATTATTTATTATTACTATTATTACAAGTGAAATTCACGTCATATGATCGACTGTTTGCTAATGTTGAACCAACGTTTGCAAAACAACGTCAGAAATCATGTTGACGGCCTATTAACATCTTTTTTTAACGAAATTTCAATGTTGGAACAACATTCTGTGCTCGCTAGATAAAGAGAAGTTAATGAACGAAAGGTGACACGGACATAAAATAGGAAAAGATAAAGCAGACGTGATCCAAGATATTATAAACGATGTGAAATATAGTAAAAGTGGTAGAGATGCTGAGAAATGAAAAAAAAGCAATTAGAGCTGGGCAAAGATGGAACTACAGGTACTAAAAACAACTAAAGATGTATGATGGCGGAGAATAATTGTTGGAGTATTGAGGTGCGGATTTGGAACGCTTTTACGAAGTAACATTTTTAGCTAGTAACATTTGTAAATAACTTCACGATATACTTTCTTATTCGAGAGCCCTTATGAAATCATCTCTGATTACAATTGGGTTCCTCCCAAAAGATTGTTTTAAAAAATATTAATAATAGTTCATTACTTACCAACAATGTTTAGCATACAGAGTGGGCATGTGTAGTTCGTTAACAACCATGGATCAACACATTTTAGATGGAATTCGTGTCCGCACGATACCACACGAATCTCCTGAAGGAAAAGTAATTCCAATGATAAACGCCGGTGCGCCAGAAATGGTAACTTATGTGCAGTAATTTTAGTATGATCTTTCTAAGTGTTGTTATAGATTTCTTTTTTCTTGCCCAGATCAAAATTTAGTGTAACATGCAAATCGTCCATTCCAAAGACCAGTTTATATAGACTTGCAATTGTTGCTGCGACTTCGGTGATTTTCTGCCTTTGACGGATGTGAACGAGTGGGTTAACACCGAATGTTGTGAATGGATAATCCTTCACTTGAACATTTCTAACTAGTTCACTCTTTCACATCAATCGCGAGGAGAAGAGTGAGTGTGCATGTGAGCAATGAATAAATAAACGAGTAAATAAATAGATTGGGTATCGTATTATATAAAGGGTAAACACCAACCTAAAATCATCTGGCTTTGTGGCTGAACGTTTAAAACAAAAGTCTTTCATTGTTATAACCAATCACTCGCAAATATTAATTGCATATATTATATAATATTTTTAACAGTTTTTTGTCTCTCTTTTTGGCCTATCCCGTCCCCCTATGAGGACAATCTTATGAAAATACGCTGTGGAAACGCTGTATAGTTTAGGTTGCCGGCGACCAATGTTTCCAGCTGATCTGACCGTGAGTAAAAGGCCTGGAACTAGCAACGGAATAAAAATCCATTTTGCTGTTGTAATCACTTATATCTTTTATTTCCCGTTATGAAACTTGTTGAAACTTTGCAATCATGCTTAGTAAACAAAATTATAAGCCCACCAGAAATTTGGACCGAAGTAAATTAAACTTAATGAGAAATTTGCTAGTTTTGCTCGAAAAATGGATTTTTATTTGATAACTAGTGCCAGTACTTTTCCGTGTTTTCAGATCACCTAGTATATTTTTAATTATTCCTTACCTGCCCTTGTCGGAACTCCTCAAGACATATGACACAAGAGAGGCCAATTACGGAGCACGAATGCATGCTTAA
Source organism: Muricea muricata (assembly GCA_963855995.1). NCBI lineage: Eukaryota > Metazoa > Cnidaria > Anthozoa > Malacalcyonacea > Plexauridae > Muricea > Muricea muricata. The sequence continues at coordinate 10,916,219 of OY979729.1, read as the reverse complement.
CGCGCGTTGACACTGTTTCTCTTTTATCGTTTTAACCGTCTCGACTTCCCGTTCCCGTTTATCTTCGTATTTCTTTGATTCCATTTTGGAGACCGCATCGAAGGCCATTTTTGCTAAAGAAGACTAAAATACGAGAGACGACTACTATTAGATTACACGTGGAAATATACTAAGCTTAAAAGGCCAGTTTAAAAGTTAGTTTAAAAGTATATCTTCTATACTCTACCTCTTTTTTGGTCTGTTTCCATTTAATCTGTTAAAAATGAAAAAAAACGATAAGCACATAAATACAAATGAAATGAACTAGAAGTTATGCGCGGAAACGCAAATGATGAAAAATTAAATGCGAATATTTAAACTACACACCTTTAATAGAAGTATAAAACAAGTGATCGTAATTAGAATAAAACACGTCATAAAGATGACCATGTCTACATATTCACCAGAGCCGTCCTGAAGAGAGTAATTTTAAAGTAATTAGCATAATAAGCGCAAGGAGCAAACATTGTGATATTTTAGTGATTTAGAACGATTCACAAGAAAAGACTCATGACCGACGAAAAGACTAGACCGGTTTTTAGACTGGCAGAATGTCGAGTTATTTACAAGTCATTGTTAGAAATTCTTAACTGAAAAGGAAATTTAATCTAGCTTAACGTACGTGTTATTCACGTGCTACGACGCTGTGCAATAAAACTGCTTGCTCGCTTTTGTCGTTAGAAAACAAAATGGCGGCAACGCGCCTGGATTTTAGTATAAAAGTGTTCCATTCGATTTGGCGTCAAAATCTTTAAAAATCTTATCTATTCTACATGGACTTATCACAACAATATACAGTAAGTAAACTTACAATTTTTTGTAATATTAGGGGGGGGGGGGCATTTAAAATTCTTTGCAAAAAAATAGTAGAAAATGTGGACAAGAAACTTTGCCTCACTTCACTGTCTTCACAGAGTACAAAAAATTGTACATGTGGCCGTGGGTATAAAAAGTATTATCCAAGGAGTACAACTTACCGTTGTTTGTGCCATGTATGGTTTCCATGAAATTCTAGCTTTTAAAACGTTTTGTCTGTAAAACAAAGATTAGAAACTTTAGAATTTAAAGAAAAGCATTATAAAAACATAGCTCATATTTTGAGAATTTGAGTGCTATGCGATTACCCCGAGACTAATAAGTATGATTTTTTGTGCGTGAAGCATGATCAAATAAGGGTAGCTGGCCTTCCTTTTGTATTTACTTTTATCAATGACACATCCATATCTGTAACACTGAACTATAAATAAACTGGAACAATAACTCAGGGCAATTGAAGTGAGCTAACCTTCGAACAATGCTCATCAACTTCCTGGCATGTTTTCCACTCATTATGATGATGGGACGTCGTATCAAAGACTGTTGGGCATTTAACTAAATAAGGTTTTAAAATATGATGTAAATATAATTTTACAGTCGATTGCCGCTAACGTTTCACTGCAATATTAATACTGTGAACTTCATTCAGAAGTGCGGAAATTGGTTGCGAAGTTCATTTCAGAATTCACAGGCAAGGGCTGTGTTTGATCTCTGAATTCAAAGAGTCAAATGCTTAGTTTACAAACTTGCTTAGCTTGCAAACTCTGAAATAAACGTTTGAACTTTGCAATGAATTTCCAAACTTCGCAATGAAGTTTGAAATATTGCAGTGAAAAGTCAGCTGAAATCGACTGTAATGACACATGACTATAACTTAGATATAATTGTAATTATAATGTTATTTAATAGTTTCTGAGGACGAATTAATGACCTTTGGTATTTTCCAAATAATTTAACACTTACAAGCCAGACATTAGTCACATACTATTAAAGCTTAAAGGCAAGTATTAGGGTAGGTTAGAACCAGGTTGGTTTTAGGTTAAGAACGTTGAAAGTTAACATTTGAAAAAAAAACACATTCACAATTATTTGTAGTTAGTGTAATTATCATGGATTTTATGAAAATGCTTTTTTTTTGTGATTCCCATGCAACATTGGAACCCCACAAAGTTTGTTCTCTTTTTTAAGCTGTTGACAGGCATGACACATCCCCTGTGGATCTAATTAAATCCTGTTACACATTATTATCAGATTATAGCTCAGATAAGTAAAGACAAATTTGTGAATTGAAATTGGTAGCATATCAGTTGGATTGATTAACCAACACAAGACTCCAGCCAAGTGATGTTCTACACAAGTACCAATACAATTTAAGGCTCAAGAATAGATAATTCCCATGAGAAACTAAATTTTGAGATGAGTATGCGGCTCTCCCATACAAGTATATGTAAAATTTATAAACTTCATAGGGCTATATTTTGCCGCCAATCTTTGCAATTTTACTAATTCAAGATGTCCTTTTTAGCCGTGATGATAGATGTTGTTCATATTGACTGGATCAAAATTTAGCCTGTCGTGGGAATCATCAATTGCCCTTTCTCACAGGCAATGTTTGGCAAAAAAGTAAGGAATATCATGCTGTCCTTTCTAAACTCTGAGGGTGTTAAATACTGTACTTTCATGACTGTTGCTATTTGTATTGTGGTCATATACACAATTACAACAACAGAAAATTGCTTCTCATATTGTCCTAAGTGTTTATATAAGTAATATAGCTCTTTCAGGTGCAGAAAAACTGCAAAATGATAGATAATGTACCTCATCAGCAGCTCCTGGGCTATCAGTCACATCAAATATTACTGCTTTTGCCCCTTTTTTGACAGCACCTTGAGCCTAAAGCATGTGTGATAAAATAAGTGGATTACAAATTTTTGCTGTATGAAATATCATATTAATTAAGGCCTGTTGTATCAAAGGATTTTAGCTTAAAAGTGGTGAAAATATGAAGTACTATTTCAAAAACACTTTTATAAATATTTACTTTTCTCTGTATGATCGTTTTTCTCAGCTCTAAAACTTTAGCTGGTTTGGTCTTGCAATTAGATAACTTGTTTTCTATTTTCACCTTATCCACTATTTAATTAAGCTAAATGCCTTTTTTACAACCAGCCTCTGGGCATAAAAATATTTTTGGGGGAATGAATATCATTAGATGCCATTGAATGATATTCAGTCCCCCAAAACTATGCCCTGGGGCCATACAATGGTGTGTTAGATAAACATTGCTTATTTGTTGCTGTTTTGAAAGCACAATGCAAGATTCTTGCCTGTAAATATGCAACTTAATGCAACCATCTGTTTTGGTTTTAACCTTTCATGGTATCTGTGACCTACCTTTTGAACTGTATTGTTGCATGCCGGCGATTCTTGAGAGGGTACTGTCAGCTTAACCACTCCTACCCACTCATAATCGTATAGGGCATCGCCATTTGATATGTTGCAAAGAAACAACGGATGGATCTAATGAAGAAAATAAAGACACTTAGTTATTTTGTCTTTGCATGACAAACACTCTTATTAAGCTACAAGGGTAATAGTTACTCCATCCCCTGGTAATTTTTTTGTCTAAGCAGCAATTTAAAAACAAACTCCGAAATTGTTAAATTGGTTGTAAAATTTTTGAAATTAATTACATCACAGTAAGAGGCTAAAAATTTATTAGCGACTTCCACCGGTTTTTTATCAAAGGCCTCCAATTTAGGTCATAAATCCTCCATTTTCAGGGTGGCAAAGTCATTGAATAAGACAATTTTGTTTTATCGAAATACAATTTGAACCAAATTCATCGTTTGTGTCAAATGTTGACACTAAATTTTGAAATTTCACTCACAACATACGCGATGAAAAAAATTGCATACTTCTCTTTGTAACTTCTCTTTACCTTTCGGCACTGGAAAATTTCGAAATTTAATCTAAATTTTTAACAACTATGGATGAACCAAGAGTTAAATAATTGTTTACAAGCAAAATTTTTTGCCTTTTCGTTTTGATAAAAAGATAACCATGAAAAACAATGATTTGGTAACCCAACATTGGAAATTTCAAGGCCTATTCTCACCCGCATAATCAAATATACATTTTTATTTCCTACACTAAAAATCCTCGTCATAATTTTGTTTTTTTTTCTTTAGATATTCATGAATTCCAAATTTCTGTTTATAGTTTATACCATGTTGGTGGGTGTTCCAATAGATAAGATCTGTGTATAAGTTCTGGAGTGTTACCGGTGTCTATTAGGTAAGTCAAATAAATGGTTATATCTGTGCATGTTGAGGCTACTAATATTATTTCAAAAATTCCCTGATATTTTTGATGTTTAATATTTCTAGTCTGATTTTCTCCTTCTGACTGATGTAAAGAGTAATAACTAGTGGTCTGAGTGTGTACTTCCATTGAACTCGTGTTTCTTCACGCGGTCATTTCTAACTGGTTGACTCGTTCACATCCGTCAAAAGTAGGAAATCACGACAGACATCGGAACAAAACCTGAAAGCGTAAATGAGGCTACTAAAGTTGTACTCTAGTGGCCAACATGACTTGGGAACAAAAAAACCCTCTACGACTTTAAAACATAACGAAAAAACCCAGTTAAATGTAGCACAACTTTTTTAACCAAATACAGAGTACTGAGTCTGAGAATTTTGTTTATTTATAACAATGATTTGGCATTTGTGACGTCATTGGGCAGCGATTTATTGTTGTATTGAAGATGTTTTTCATTTATCGAAAATGGTTTTTTACCAACTCGGTAGACTGATGCGAAAGCTTTTGCGTCTAATTGGAATAAGCTTTGGTGTAATGTGGTGGGATAAAATCATCTCGCAGCGCCAGCGATCTTCCGCGGTTACTTTTGCTCTAAGTAAAAGGGAACGCCACTAGAACATAAGCGTGTTATTGGAAATTCTAAGCGAGTTAATGTAAAGTAGAATCAATATGCTGTTTACATATATATGACAAGACAAATTAGGAGCGCGGTTTCTGCCTGGATTGACATGGAAGACAATAAAAACATCTGCACTTTAACTTATTGGATCAGATCCTAGAATCTTCCTCTGCAACCAAATTGAGACAACAGCTTAAATTACGAGGCGATGTCGAGAGCGATACATTTTGCAAGTGTGCTTTGCGTTTTCATCGAAACTAGAATTGAGGTATTCATCTCCGCACTCGTCGTCATACCATTTATAGCCCTGCAATTTATAAGTTGATTAGCATTCACTGCGCGGTCATTGGAGTCGGATCATCCGACGCGCATTGCTCTGATTTGGCACGTCTTCCTTTCCCCAGTAGCAATTTACGCATTATCTCTGATTGTGCACAATGGATGATGAATTATGAATTCAAAAACGAGCCCTTTTATAAATTAAGTCTGCATATGATGGACAAACAGTTATAATTCGTCACGCAATATCTACGTTCAAATTGGGGTCAAAAGCACAAAAAAACATAGGATCTTTCGCCACCTGACTTTATACAAGACCTTTCACGCCAAACGTTTGGACAAATATTGTTTCAAGTAGTTAAAGAACTTATATATTATCGCGTGAATTACCTTGACCATTTGTCCTAAAATATGTTTCTTGATTAAAAATATCTCGTCAAACGCTTTCGACCACCCGTCACGTCCAACCGCGACAATTCAATATGCTTGCACAGTGTGAATGGTATTCGAAATTTAAAAAATCCCAAAAGAGATATGTTTTGAATTTAAAAATTAGACAGTGGCAATGAAAACCATGTGTGGTGATGCGCCATGTTTTTTTTTAAGGTATACAAATTCACGTGCTGCCGAATTTTCTGCCAGTACCCTTGCAAGAAAGTGGGTTGGTGCCAGAACATTACTTGACCCTAAATGTCTTAACGAAAGTAAAATGTCAAGTGCAGTAATGTAGAGCTATCGAAAGGTTGTCATTGTGGGTTTTGGACACTAAGAGTGATTGTTGAAACCCTTAATTTTTCATACTTTAATCTTAATTTGTTATCGCACACAAAAGAAATGAAGTACTTAAATTAAAGCAATAAGCCCATACGAACGTATAACAGCAAAGCGTTCATAATATTTTCCTTATTTGCACGTATTGAAGGATGTAAAACTTAGTGCAGTCAAAAGGACACGAAATATCTACTGTTAGGTTCTTTCTCTACTAGAAACGGTTAAATGGAATTCGATGTTTCTTTCAAACAAAGGCTCTTCGTCGGCCCTTCGTGAAGAACCTATAGCCCATCCCATCTAAAAAGCCCGTTTTCAAAGTCAAAAATGCGACTTTGTATTGTTTGCAAATACAATTTCAAGTCAAGCTTTGTTTCGGTTGATTTTACTTTTTTCGAAATTACCATCTGGCCTGGTTGCTGACCCACTGTTTGTTCAGGTAATAAAATTGTCAGTGTAGCGTTAAATAAACTTAAGTATTTAATGAAGTCCTGGCAGCGTATAAAACAAACACGTAAATGCTTTAAATACGTTGTGAACTAACGCGTCATGTTTGTCCAGAAAGCAAACAATTGTAGAGATGAATAATAAGTCATAATTTGCATTTTTCATTGGCTTCATGTTTTTGTTACGCGGCGTTTAATTTAGACATGAGACCATCGAGGCCTTTATTACTTAATTGTTGAAAATTGTTTTCTTTTGAAACCCGACGTTTGTTGCAGTAAGAATTCAAAGAAATTCTAGATGCTTCGTCGATTGCAACTGCTTTTAATATCGTTCTACGTTCTTATTATTAACAGTACTTATTGGAAATAGTATTCGTGGCTTATTTGAAACACAAACACGTAAGCTCACCGAGATTTGAAAATTAAACATGTCATTTCGTTTCATAAAATTCATTTCAGGCGGCACGAAGTTGTTAGGTTTTACACTTAGAATCATTTTCTTTGTATCAACAAATTTTATTAAAAAGAAGGAAGTTTTTATTATTGCCAGTGAAACCCCCTCCCCCCCGAATACATTCATCATGCGTGGTTTTGTGAAAGAAAATTAATTTAGGATGCATTTCACATTGAAATTCGTCGTTAAACAATAAGATTGTCGCGGTTAGTTACATTATCCTGTTGAGTATTGTATTAACGATAAAATTAGAGAGTCTGTTCAAATTGTGGCGTGTCAGTACAGTAAACGTTTTGCCTGGAGCGTTGACTTGCTTTTGCCGCTTAAGTTAAGTTTTAAGAACTCTTTAAAGAATTTAGACCTGTGGAAATGGGCCACTAGTCATATAAATCACAAAAAGTTTCGCAAACTCTTTTAGTTTTGCAAGGTTTTAATGGACAAAATTTTGTAATCAAAACTGATTATTTCGACGAAAAAATTCGGCCTCTTCATTGGGTTTCTTTCGTGCTGTGGTCTTTGCGAGATAAATATCATTATAGGGCTGTGTAAATAACCAAATCAAACAATAAACTCGCTCGAAGATATTGATATTTGCTAAGCGAGATTTGAAAAACAAGCAATAAATCTGACACCAAAAAAATGCCGCCATGCAACCAGTATTACTATGGTTTTGCCTTGGCAAGTGCTACACGATAGAAAGTTTTAAAACGGGCTACATTTTTGGCGCTAAATTCTCTCAGCTATTCACTGGCTCCAACGTGTCTCGCCATATTCTTATGAATATTGAAAAGTAAGATAGAATCAATACCTGTGCTATTCCATGTTTTGAGCACTTCGCAGAGCCCGTGTTGGCGACATTTTAAAGGAAATGCATTGTTTTTTAGTTAGGATTATTCAAAGCTATCAAACAGCTGGATTTACGTGTAAAAATGATGTGTTTTTCTTTGCTCTGAACACACTTGACCATAACACATGTTTTCAGCAGTATGGACTAATGAATTCAACATGTTTCGTTCACCCGATAGAAATTAAGGCAATATTGGTCAAATTACTACAACAAAATCCCGCCTAAACTGATGTGCTCGACATTTGCCAACACTGTTTTTGGCCGACTGTGTTTTGGTTCACCTACAGTTGTTTTTCAAGCGAATTTTCGCTGTTTGAAATCGTGTAAATATTGTGAAAATTTCGCTCGCGTTTCTGTTCCGAATTAAGCACGCCAGGGGTGCTTGTGTGTTGTTATTCCGAACAGGAAACGCTTGCTGTCATATGTAGACAAAGGCGAGGACAGATTTCTTAAGTAGACCTAAAGTACATGTCAATGAAACAAGAAAAGTCAAGCAATAAATTGCCCTATATTTCTGTAATCTGGCTTCCTGTAAAGACTTGAACCAGACATTGGGTACTTGTCTTAAGCCGGACAAAACCGTAAACCGCAGACTTCGTAATGGCCAAAGTCGCCCGCTACTTTTTTTGCCAACATAGCGTCGAACTTGACTTGATACTTAGCTTTTAGCCATATCGTAGTTTCGTGTGCTCATGTTGCTATAGGTTAACAGCATCGATTTGGGCTTGTTAATTGTTTTCAAAGATGTTTTATCAGCATCGGTTGGGGATCATATAGACATTAGGACGATGTTCCGATGAAGAAATGTGAGAGTTTGGCTACATGGACTTCAAAAATTTTTAATTACAGTGCAACATGAATAATATGTAGTTAATAAATAACCTCTAACCGTTTATTCTAAGCGTAAATATAGCTTTGAAACTTCGCTTGCGATACTTTCATTCTTTCCCAATTCAAGCCTTCGAACAAAAAGTTCGTGCAAGATAAACGACTGGCATTCAAACCGATCGCCTCGGCCACAAATATCGTGTGAAAAACAATAAACAAACTTGGATTGCTAAAATATGGGAAAGTATTCAATAATTGCTTATAATTGTCAATATTTTGATGTATCCATTGATTTGGCAGTGGTTTCAATCAGATTATTCGCTGCCCGGGTGAAATTTCCTTAAACATCATACATTTATAATATATTTAGATACAATCTAAAAATTTCAAGTGGATCACTTCACAAAAATAAACATATAAATGAAAAAAAAAACTTGACCTCTTAGGCGAGAGTCTAGGTTTAAATTGTTTTCATTCGGATTCATTTCGGATACGTTCGCTACATAAACTGTTAATTTTGACCAGGGAAAATCTACCACGACAAAAATAGTGAAATCGCATGATTTTGGGTATGCGAGGGTTCCATTCGTATAATCACATCGGAATCTATTTAAACAACTTTTGTGAAACGTTGTCGGTAAACGCGATGGCAACAATTGAGCCGCCTCTGCAAAAACAGATGTATTTTTCTGTATTCCAAACATTGCCTCACTTTGCGCGCAAAATGTTTGAGTTCTCACTGCGGATGACTCGAAATCGATTATGAATTTTTTTGGAATATAAAACGTTCTCAAACTATTCGCTATCATCATCGCTTATAATTGATACTTCTGCATCGTCAAATTGATACAATAACTCTGATATCAAGGCCTTCGTAAACGTACACCCTAACCGGCTACAATCACGCGGTAAAGCGAGCTTTGAATTACAGTTAATTGCTACATTTACAACAGTTAATACGTATTTTAAATCATGTTTGTATCTGACCCGTGACCAGGAATAATGTCGGCATTCTCTTCGATATTTTGCCGACACACTGGTCGTTAAGCCTAACGAGCGCACAAAACACGCGCCTCGCTCTAAGCGTCCAAATCCTTGCGAATTATGCCGATTTCTCGTTTAGAACGCAACCCTAGGCGAACACTTGACCGAAGAGCTATTCTCAAGTGTAAATCCCTTTTATATCTGTCATTCTCCTAAGTTCGTCAAATTATTTTTCAAGTGGCAGCCGGCGAGATCGACGCGTTCATTGGCTCAGATAGGAAATACAACAAAACGTGTTTCCCTTGTTATCAGACGAAGTAAACAAGCAGGAACACAGATGGAATGCCTGCTCGAAATCGCGTGTACAAGGCCTGCGTTTATATCGTATATGACAACACAACAAACCCATGTAACAGTCTGGGCTATAAGTACTGCCAAAGTTGAAGTGTTTTTAGCCGATCGGCCCGACACCGCGCATAATATCAAATATTCACAAGTGGTTTTAAAGTACAGTCGCTTTTTGAACACAAGCAAACAGTCGTGTGGTGGTAATGTTACATTCGGCAAGCATTTCACTACATTCGAACAATTTGCACAATAATTGCAACAATGTGAAATCATGAATACCGCACATGAAATATACAAGTTTACTTAGCGAGCGTGAGATCTCACGAGCGAATATTATTTGTTGGTTTTCAACGCCTGATATTATGACTAGAGGAGGATTTTATATTACCGCTCTCCCAGGCAACATACTACGAAGTTTGTGTACTTTGCGTGCTACACATCCACGTCGTTCTATGAATGCTTGATGCTCCTTACGTCCAACAGCTATTTATACTGCATACTGGTTTGTTATGAAACGCAACTATTGCCTCATTCCGCCGCACTACATCGATATAAACACTCGTACCGTCATGCTAAGTTTTCAAGCTCTTACCTGCACAACGTCACCTTGAGCCCCGCTAAAAGCTCCGATATTCGCGAAGGTCCCTTCGAACTTGTCCGTGTACGTCGTTTCCTTATCCGTATTGTCCGTCACAATGATTTCAACGTACGCCGTCCTAGTGGCTTGCGAAAACGAGACAAGGTCAAGGAGAGTCGCAATGAAAACAGCCGAATTCAACAACACTGCGAGCGCCATCGCAGACGTCCACGCAAAGTACCGAATATAAACAACACTTGACTTAAATCCGTGATTTCGATCCGGACGCAGATTCGCTTGGCGCAAGGGCCACGGACACAAGGATACGGCAACCAGAGATTCAGCTCAGCTTTCGCAACCTGCCGTTCGCGTTTGTATGTTTCATGGCCGCACTCCGACGTGGATACAATGCGCTCGCTCGTTTCCTTTGCTTCGGCACAGTCAGCCGATCAACTGATCAATTATGCACACCAGCTGTCAGAAGTTCGTAATTAAAAAATTATTAATTTGTTTGATTATTAACTGCGCCGCAAAACGCAGCGTCGGCGCTATTAGGATGCGCCTCGAAAACTCGCGAGAATCATTGTCCGACCGCACGCCTTCGAAAATGTTGCCAATCTTCACAAATTGCGACTTGGCGCTTCGCGAAAGCGTCGCAATTATTGCGAATTACCACCGTATGAAATTCGCGATCGGTTAATTGCGACAATGCTGCTATCGCCTCAATAGCGAAGCGGAAATCAACAACCGATGTCAATTGCACGACACTATGCACCCCAGGGGCGCTAGCACATATCATTCGGCTTGCTTTTGTATCTGCTCTAGCATTGTCTCACGAACTGCCGCCTTTGTCTGTGATGGAAATTGAAAGAATAAAAATGAATGCAGTATATTATATTGTGCGATAATTTGCGAGGCTGTGGATTTCAGACGAGCAGTTTTGATATAACATTTTGTCCCAATATCAACTTTGTTTTAAGTTGTTTTTTTTTGTGAGAAAGCTCTCTCAGTTCAAAAGCGACCGTGCTCATTTCAATACGCGTCTGTACGAGCATAAAAGACTCATCCTAGAGATATATTGTTTCAACAGCCACTCTGGCGGCTGGTAAATTGTGAGACTTTCTCCTTCTCATAGATGTGATCGCGTAAATACTCTAACGAAAAATGCCGTGTGTATTGCGCCGAAACATTAACAAGTTCACATCCATGAAAAGGAGAATATCGAAGGAAAAGCTCGGCAATCTCCGACCGTAAACCTTCTCCGATTATAAGCTTCGAATGGGCATCCCGGGGGGGGGGGGGAGATTCGGCCGAGCACATTACCACAGAGCATACAGAGGTTCAACTTCTTATAGCTTAGCCAGTGCGCTAAGGAGAGGCCTGCCCCCCCGGCCATTTTTAATAGCCATGATGAGTTTTTTCAGGGCGGGGAGAATGCCTCTTTTTAGCGCACTGGCTAAGTGCCTCTGTATGCTCTGTGACATTACTTTGACTAGTCCCTAGTCCTCTATATACGCCTTTTATTTTCAGTGTAAACGGATCTCCACACAGTTGTAACAAAATCTCAAAGTTTCAGTTCTTTAATATAGATATATTCTTCGTAACAAAACACAAACGCAACAGTAGTTTTGTTTTATTGCATTCACATTTCATAAATTTGTCGTCTTCAGGAATAAATAAGAATTATTTAAAGCTACCTATTTCTTCCTTTTGCCACGATTTTTAGCCTGTTTGTTCATTTTTCCTCGCAAGTCCTTCTTCATTCTTGGATCGACCATCTTATACGGACCTTTTACACCCGCTGGTCTCTTTGCTCTCTTACCTGCTGATTGAAGAATAATAACAAGACTTAATTTATAGCGAGATGTGCTTTACAATTGCGGCAGTGGAAGTGTTCCGAAAATATTTGACCAATTCATTTGCTCAAGTTTAGCCGTTCCTCTGGGCCGGAGCTTCTCCGGTTATCCACAAATTTTGAAAAGTTGGTTAAAATGTTCACAACTTCCTGTTCATTCACCATATTGACCGATCACGAATAAGGTATAGCATTCTGATTGGTCAGTAAACAGGAAGTTGTCAACATTTTACGCAACTTCTTTGAAGTTTTGAGGAATTGATCAGAGGAACTGCTAAACTTGACCATTTGAAGTGGTCAAATATTGTCGGAACGCTTTTATTGCTGCGACTGTAATAAATTGAACTAGCCAAGGCCACTGTTGTTTAAAGCTGGGTTAGCTCTAAACCTGGGTTAAAATTCGACCCAGTCTATTAGTTTCAGTATTTCTACACGCGTCCGTTTATTTCAAAACTTCACAAACATAAACTACAGTTGATCCAGACAAGATTTCTAAAAAAATATTTTTAAATAAGCAGATTGGGTAATTTCCTTTGAATTTCAAGGCAACTTAAGGTTAAGCTAACCAGCTTTAGAAAAACTGCATGGCCCTGGTAATCGCCGTAAGCTGCAAAGTGACGACATTCAACGTACCGACGCCTTTTTTAGCCACGACGTATTTGACCTCGGGTTTCTTTCGTTTGCCAATCCCGGCCTTTTTATACAAACTAGAAAGCAAGAAAGTAGTGAGGGAAACAGATTGTAACAACAACAACTGTAAAAAAACAATAACATTTTTTCCAGGAAGAAGAATAACAAAAACATTTTTTTCCGAATATCCACACTAACATTACCAACAACATTGATAATACTACTTTCACGGTAATTCAGGTGTTCAGGACACTGTCAACCTCCACCGTCACCACAGAATCACCATTGTCAACATCCACCGACAACAAACTAATGACATTACCATCACCAACGATACTAACAATGTTACTATCATCTGATCAGAACAACTACCAACTTCCACTATCATTATCATCACAACAATAACAACATCGCCACCAACAACATTACCACCAACAACACTAACAACATTACCATCAAAAACAACAATACCAACAGCAACACTAAAAACTTTACCATCATCATCTGATTCGAACAACCAACCAGCTTTACTATAGTCACCATCAACATCATCAACAATAACATCACCACTAACCACAGCTGGTCAGAACAACCAACCAACTTCACCATCGTCACCATAACAACAACAACAACAGCAACAGCGACAACAACAGCATTGCCAACAAAAACTAATAATATTACTATCAACAACAGTCCATCGTCTCGCCTCGACCTCATTACCAGCACCAACACAACCACAAGCCCTCCACATCACCAAATGAAACATTTACAACAACACAACTAAAACCACCACTCCCAACACCAGTGCCCATCACCGATGACTTCGCTGTGCAAAAAAAACCACTTTAAACGTTTCTACTTCGCCAAAGTATAACAAAAGTAACGAATTAAAAAAGTAAATACAAAATAAAACATTTTCCGAAAAAATACATCTTGTAAACTCAATACTCGAGTTAAAAACAAGAAACGGTTGAGAATGTTACATTTCGTTTTTTATCAACCGTTTCTTGTTGTTAACTCGAGTATTGAGTTTACAAGATGTATTTCTTCGGATTATGTTTTATTTTGTATTTTATTAAGCTCATCACTAACTACAACACCACAACTACCACCATCACTAACAACACCACTACCACATACTTTTTAAGTTGTTGCGCTTTTTCTTTGTCGGTAACATCATCGTTATCACAAATAACTTCAGCTTTCTTTCTGGCTTTCTCAAGTCGTTTCATTTCCTTTTGTTTTTTCCTTGCTTTGGCTTCAGCGATCTTCTTGATCGGCCTGGCGTTAATTTCCCTGAGTTTCGTTTTGTATTCCATGGCTTCCTCCTTAGTTACTGGCAAGTTTCGTTGATAATGTTTGGATTCATCTTGGGTAAACCATTCTGGTAGGTTATCGTCATTAAATGTCCATCTAATTAAATATATTTCACATATAGTAGTATTCTACAACAAGCTGTCGTGGTTTGTGTCTCAGCTGCCTTGAAAAGGTATTTCAAACGTTGTGGTCCAGTGCAAGTAGTATTCTACAATAAGCCTTCGTGGTTTTATGTCTGATCTGCCTGAAAAAATATATCTCAAACGTGGTGGTCTAGCGTACTTAACATTCTATATTAAGCTGTCGTGGTTTGTGTCTGAACTACCTGGAAAAGATATTTCAAACGTGGTGGTCCAGTGTAGGTAGTATTCTACAATAAGCTGTCTTGGTTTGTGTCTGAACTACCTGGAAAAAGATATCACAAACGTGGTGGTCCAGTTCAAGTAGTATCCTACAATACGCCGTCCTCGTTTGTGTGTAAACTACCTTAAAAAAGATATCTCAAATGTGGTGCTCGAGTCTAGGTAGCATATCCTACAATAAGCTGTCGTGGACTGGATCAGAACTACACAGTATATCAATGAGACGGACATTCATTCAGGTTATGTACCTGTGATATGCTTCATCTTCGATCTCTCGTTTTCTTTTCTTTGAAAGCGCCATCTGAGCTCCTAAAGCGAGTCCCTCCGGGGTCATATTTTTCATTAGATCTAAAAAACAGAAGTTAGTTATACTTCGTATAAAATCTCGGCAAATGATGAGAGGTCGAGAATATTATAATGTCGTTTTTGGAAGGTCAGAACGAAGCTGTCCTTCACAAGCCAGGATGTGGTATTTCAGAGACTTTAAATTTAAGAGTTCTCTACACATGGTGCTAATGGTGCAACGGCACCTGACTCGTGCTTTTCGCAGGGCTGATGAGGAAAATCTGCGCAATTCGAACATCACAAAATGTACAAATGCAGTAGAGGAACTTTATCAATACACTTACAATGTTGTGGCACAACTTCAAATCCATTTTCCGATTTCTTCGTAGCATTTGCTTCCGAGTCACCAAGCTGTTCCATCGCGTAGTCGCTATCTTCCGATTCACTTTCGGAATCTGACGATTCATTCTCGGAGTCGTTCGTCTCCACCTTGGCTGCACTTGTGGCCGACACCGTCGTTTTCGCGTCTTTATCTAGAAAGGATTAAGGATTGTCAGTTAGTCAATCGGTGGGTAGCGCTCATCAGCTAGATTCTGTAGTTGATCTAAAGCACTGTACCTTTTCCAAGAAGCACTCCACCGGCTTTTTTGTGTCTTTTTATCATCTGTTCCACTTCAAAATCTTCATCTTCCATCGTTTCAAGGCCTTGAAACATTTCCTGAAAAGCATAACAATATCAACAAACAAGTCCGAACCAAACTAAATTCTCGAACGTACCTTGCCAAACCAAAGTTGAGTTTTTCTCGCTTCATCCGTCTCTTCATC
The DNA here is from genome assembly GCA_963855995.1 of Muricea muricata. Classification (NCBI taxonomy): domain Eukaryota; kingdom Metazoa; phylum Cnidaria; class Anthozoa; order Malacalcyonacea; family Plexauridae; genus Muricea; species Muricea muricata. The sequence goes on along the minus strand of OY979729.1, from coordinate 10,900,616 downwards.
CGGATTAACTAACAGTGGGTTCACGTCATGATCATCCTCGTCCTCGATATCCCCAGCAATGCTATCCCCACTGTCCTCGATATCACTGTTATCCCCTTCATCATCGCTGGTATCAACCACTTCGCCTTCATCAACTTTTTCTAAATTCTGAAGTGATAGAAGAATAATGCTGATAGATAGATTCACCTCGAGGGAGAGTGCCGTTTGAAGCTTGTTTTGGCAACTTTCAACAGTTTTGTTCGCTGAAACGGTGCAATGTTTGCTACAAGATGGACTTGCAAAACACTTCTCACGTCGTAACATGCTTTCCCGTTTGCCAAGGGACGTGATAATGCTTAGTTTGAGCATTAATACATTGTGTTGAGCATTAATACACAGTTCAGAATACTTCATTTCGGACCTCAAGTAATTCATTATTGTCAAACGCCGGTATTATGAAGCAAGATTTAAAAAAAAACGTGACCGCCGACATACAATTTAATTATTTAAAAAGTGAAGTACAACAGAAATTCTGAGTCAATGCACATGACATCAGTATATCATTCAAACAAGACGTAAGATTGTAACTGCAAATTTTCAACTTTATCTTAAAGTCTTCTTTCTCGCAAAGTCATTCGAAGATGACTTTGAAAAAAGTAAAATAATGTCGAAAATTTACACTTTATATGTAATGATAAATGTTATATTGATTCCCAAGATGTCGTGTATATTCGTAATTTGTTTTTTACTTTAAAGCAAGATTAGGAGTATAAGAGTGGGCGGGCGGGGGTTAAAAGTGGGCAGAATTCAGAGCAGCCACACACCGCAACAGCCACCAGGCGTTAGGATCTTTGTCGACGTTACCTTCTTACTCTTGATGTTATTCAATGAAAACAATTCAGCGTCTTCGCTATCCGCCGTAGCTCCTCCTCCGACATGCATCCTTTCACGGGCTTGTTTCTTCATCGCAAACAGTTTACGGCGCTTTCTGCACGTATAAAAAGGATTGGCCACGAAAGAAAATATATTCTCCAGAGATTTCTTCTACTAACAGCACTAACCCACTCTTTACTATTACAAAGGTGTTCTGGGATCGGAGCTCCCCCCCCCCCACCCCCGTCGTCTTAGGATTTCTTACTAAGGAGAAGGGATCCTCTTCGCCTGTTTTCACCGTTGGTTACGCTATTAGGCGGGTAATGAGGACTGATTACCTGACGTAAGGTGAGACATCTGGAGTGGGACACTCCAAGACAAATAGCTTTTCTAAAATTTCGGAGGGAATTGCCAATCTTTTATGGGGGAGGGGGTCTCTCCCCGCTAAATACCCCTTACTTTTATTTCCCCGCTAAATGCATCCTACTTTTACCTCCCGCTAAATGCCTACCTTACATTTACCTGCCCGCTAAATGCCTCCTTCTTTTACCTCCCCGCTAAATGCCTCAAATTTTACCTTTTCTGATCACCGGCCTCTTCATCTTCCAAGTCTTGTATCATTTCTTCGACGCTTTTCTGAAATACGTGGTGCAAAAAATGATCAGATTAAGCTAATAATGTCAAAAGACTTGCACAAGATCAATACCTGCGGCTCCTCGGTGATTCCTTGATCCGGCTGGACGCTGAAAAAAATTACAAAGCATGAAAAAATTCTGAGCAGAAATACCAGCTGACTCAACATGTTATTTTTATAATGCCAGTGGTGATGACAAAGCCTGTACAATTAATCAGGAAAGAAAAACCTCTGATAACTTCAGTTCTAATAGTGTAAAAAGTTCTAGTAGTTTTCTCTTTTACCGGTTAAATACCAATCTGAAGTGAAGTCCATTAGAGTCCAAAGCATTCTGTTTGGAAAACGGGGGTGTCCAACCTCCCCCTCCGTGGCCCCTGCCACTCATACAGCCGATCAGTATTTGTCGGTGGGAACAAATCTTATACCTCAGGTCTTCTTCATTCTTTTCCAACTCGTGTAACTTTGCTTGCCAGTTCAACAATAACCTAAAAACCATATTTCAAAATCTTATTCAGACAATCGTGTCGGTAACTTCGCGTGAAACGTTCAAAAACGTCTTAGCACACCTGACTTCTCCTTTGCCAAGTACTTTGATATCCTTACAGCATTCTTGGATTTCTGCCGTGGTCAGATCGTGATGTTGATACCTTTTATCATCGAAAACAATCTACAACAAATATGATAGGTGAGCGAGGTGACTGCTTCTGTTCAAGGCAGTTGCTAAGAGACGAATCGTGACAAATAGCGCTTTAACGACAAATTCCTGAAGACAACCTTCTGTGTTAACTCTTCTGTGATATTGACCCTGAGTCTGATCAAAATTCTTCGCTTTGTATGTGTTCTTTCATCACACTAGTCATAATGGCTTTCAGAGGTGCCCTTCGAAAACCTTCAACTGGATGAGGTTATGCTGTTTTCTTACGTTTGCAATTAAGCTTGGCTCTCAGCTGCAGTCCAGCTGATCTCCAGCTGATCTGACCGCGAGTAAAAGACCTGGAACTAGCTACCAGATAGAAATCTATTTTCCTGTTTTAATCACTTATATCTTTTGTTTTCCTTTATGAAACTTGTTGAAACGTGGTAATCATGTTCTGTGAAGAAAATGATAAGTCCACCAGAAATTTGCAACCGAAGTAAATTATAGTTGATGAGAAATTTGCTAGTTTGGCTCGAGATATGGATTTCTATTTGAAAGCTAGTGCCAGTACTTTTCCGTGTTTTCAAATCACCTGGTAAGGATGATCAGCAGTCCCTAGCTGCTCGCTGTAATGTCTGTGTCTCTTCCGTCACACAACTTGTTATACGTACCTTATTCACTGAGCTCAACAAATCCAGTGGTTTTGAGCTCTTCACAAACTCTGTGACGGCTAAACTTTTAAACAAACTATAATCTCCTTCTGCATAACCTTGAGCGCGTGCTCGTTTCTGTAAACAAAAAAATGACGCAAGAGTAGTTTATACACTGGACCACCACGTTTGAGACATGTTTTCCTGGTAGTTCAGACACACAAACCACGACAGCTTATTGCAGAATACGACATATACACTGGACCACCACGTTTGAGATATCTTTCTCAGGTAGTTCAGACAGGAACGAAGACAGTTTATTGTAGAATACTACCTACACTGGACCACCACGTTTGAGATATGTTTTCCAGGTAGTTCAGACACACAAACCACGACAGTTTATTGTAGAATACTACCTACACTGGACCACCACGTTTGAGATATGTTTTCGAGGTAGTTCAGACACACAAACCACGACAGTTTATTGTAGAATACTACCTACACTGGACCACAACGTTTGAGATATCTTTTTCAGGTAGTTCAGACACACACCACGACAGTTTATTGTAGAATACTACCTACACTGGACCACCACGTTTGAGATGTCTTTCTCAGGTAGTTCAGACACAAACCAGGACAGCTTATTATAGAATACTACCTACACTAGACCACCACGTTTAAGACATCTTTTTCAGGTAGTTCAGACACACAAACCACGACAGCTTATTGTAGAATACCACTTACAATGGACAACCACGTTTGAGATATCTTTCTCAGGTAGTTCGGACAGGAACGAAGACAGTTTATTGTAGAATACTACCTACACTGGACCACCACGTTTGAGAGATCTTTTTTCAGGTAGTTCAGACACACACCACGGCAGTTTATTGTAGAATACTACCTACACTGGACCACAACGTTTGAGATATCTTTTTCAGGTAGTTCAGACACACACCACGACAGTTTATTGTAGAATACTACCTACACTGGACCACAACGTTTGAGATATCTTTTTCAGGTAGTTCAGACACACACCACGACAGTTTATTGTAGAATACTACCTACACTGGACCACCACGTTTGAGATATCTTTCTCAGGTAGTTCAGACAGGAACGAAGACAGTTTATTGTAGAATACTACCTACACTGGACCACCACGTTTGAGAGATCTGTTTTCAGGTAGTTCAGACACACAAACCACGACAGCTTATTGTAGAATACTACTTACACTGGACCACCACGTTTGAGATACCTTTCTCAGGTAGTTTAGACACAAGCCACGACAGCTTATTGTAGAATACTACCTACACTAGACCGCCACGTTTGAGATATCTTTTTCAGGTAGTTCAGACACAAACCACGACAGCTTATTGTAGAATACTTCCTACACTGGACCACCACGTTTGAGATATCTTTTTCAGGTAGTTCAAACACACACCACGACAGCTTATTGTAGAATACTACCTACACTGGACCACCACGTTTGAGATATGTTTTCCAGGTAGTTCAGACACACAAACCACGACAGCTTATTGTAGAATACGACTTACAATGGACAACCAGTTTGAGAGATCTTTCTCAGGTAGTTCAGACACACACCACGACAGTTTATTGTAGAATACCACTTACAATGGACAACCACGTTTGAGATATGTTTCTCAGGTAGTTCAGACACGCAAACCACGACAGTTTATTGTAGAATACTACTGTACCTACACCGAATGATTTACCTTGTCACTAAGCAAAGTTGCTTGTTTTGTAGGCTCCTGGTTCACTTCTTCAAAGATACATTTCCAATCCAGTAACTTTGGATCGATTTTGTCTGGAGCTTTGTAACCCTACACAACAACCATAACCATCTTGAAAAGTGCACAGGCAATTCAACAAACATTCCTGGTTGTGACCCCCCCCCCGTCCGGAAATGTAAGTAGAATACTCCCAACCTCAAGCAATATCTGAAACACGACCGACGCACCTGACAGACAACAAATATCTCGGCAGATTCATTTCGGGAAGCTTGCGGCTTGGTTGCATGAACTTTCTTGAAGAGTTGATTAAAAACCCACATCAAGGGTTGATAGTCTTTTGATCGAAAAACCTGTGTGACAAAATAAGGCAACTGTTTAGACAAGACAAAAGCCCGCGCAAGTTCCAACAAGTCCGCAGTTGCAACAGACTTGTTACCAGCAAGCCAATATCAGGATGCGTTGGCATGAATTGTGACAGCTTGTTGAAGACAATTCCTTTGCAAGTCGTCAACCGACTTGTTGCAAGTAGATTGTCAAAACTTGTTATCCACAGGCTTGCTGTAGATTGTTTCAACAAGTTGTAACAAGTTTGCAAATGACAACTTGTAACAAGTCTGATTTTACACTCTTTTTGCAACTTGATGAGATTGGGAAGTTCGTTGCAACAAGCCCGTGACGTTTTTCGTAGTGTATATGAAACCGTTTCCATAATTTAACTTCCTGTGCTTCGAATGTCCCGTGTTACCACAGATGATTAAAGGTTTTTGCTTCTATGAAGAAATTTCTTTGAAGTTTTGAGTTTCGTATACACAAACCTTCGTGACAAACCATCCGCCTTTGTTTAGAAAGTCACACCCCAGTTTTAAAGCGGCCAGTGTCAGATGCGCTAAAACACAGAAATTGAGCATTGAAGTAAATTCAAAAACATTAATAATTCGCATGAATTAGATATTATCTGATATCCAGTGCTAAATGAGTCACGTGCATGCCTCTTTATACCTGCTAGAGAACACTTCATTATGCAATAATACAAAAGATGATTGTCATGCAAATTATATAAAGATTTGTATATAAATATTTTTTATATAAAGATTTGGCTTTGTTATGCAAATGTTTTTGAAGCCATTTAAAACACTCGCATGACATGCGTTATTTATAACCTATTGTGAAACACATTAATAATTCATAAAGAAAACACAAAAGAAATCATGAGCGTGAAGGAGTCTGTATAATCTGATACAGAATTCTGTTGATTTTCATAACTTTTAACTTTGATTTTCTCGTGTTATATAAAATGTATTTTCAAAATTACTTCGCAAACCGATGTATAAAATTGAAGAGCTTCACAAGAACTATTTACAACATTCGCATCCGTGTTGTATCAAATATACAACTCTCACCTTTTCGGCTCGAGTTTGTATATGCTGATACAACACGGCCGCTCATGTTGTAAATAGTACATAAAACACTCCTGCTCGTGTTTTAAATAGCAAATGAAAACACGCCAGTTTGGAGTGACCGTGAAATTTTTATAGCCAAATTTTCTCCCAGCATACCTTGCGTGAACGCGTCGTGCGCCCAGGCGGATCCAACATTCGGAGCACCATCATTTAACACACAATCCGCCTTCCACGTTTTTAGTTCCTTCTTTATGTCCTGGAACATTTAAATGAACGAAAATCACTGCCTACCTGCAAAGGACATACCTGACTTCAACTACGATACAGACCCAGGGGCCAGTTGTTCAAAAGCCGGTTAGCTTAACCCTGGGTTAACGTAAAATTAAAATTAAATTTTCCGTGAAGTTTGTTTACAAATTTGAAAATATTTCTTCAGAAGTTGTGTCTAAATCGATGGTAGTTTGAGGCCCCTAAGTTTTAAAGTTAACAAATGTGTTGAAATACAGAAACTTGAAAAGTGGGTTAAATTTAACCCAGGGTCAATGCTAGCCCAGCTTTGAACAACTGGCCCCTGATGTCGGTTCTACCAAAGGCGAATAGCGCTATCCACGGGATAGTGATTTTTTAAAACTTTCTAAACATGTTCAGTAACTGGTAAAACCCATATTAAAGTTCAGCATTTTCGCGTGAAAGTCACTTTTTTATCTCTTGTTAATTCAGTATCCCTGGTCTCATTGCTTTTTATGCCTTTCTGTCGCAGTTGAAAAAATTATTATCTGGTAGATCGCGTTTTTCACCTTTCGTACAACCGACCCCAGTGATCATGCAAATATGGCTAGAGCAAGTTTACAAACGTGACCTAATGTCTACAGCAAGATTACCTGTCTGCATTTTTGCGTGGTAATATCGTCTTGTAAAGTAATCACATTTGCTATAGGTTTTATTGGGACCAAGTCAACCCCTAAGAGAAAACAAATCATTACAAAATGCAGTCAATTGACTGTAATTGTGTGTTTTTTGGAAATACTTTTAAAGGTATCCGGGTACAATTATAGAATACCTGGCCACATAGGGTTAGTGTTAGGGTTTGGGTCGGAGTTAATGTTAGGGTTTTGAACAGGCCAGGTATTCTATAATTGCTCCGGTATCCGGACATACCTATAATAATGCTTGAGACTGGCATAAATTTTGAGGCAACCTGTAGCCTGTTTGAAGAAACAAAAATACATGATCATGTATTGTTAGTTTGTATATGATCATCGTTCTTAAAGAATCGTTTAAGTTCTTTCACAGTGAAGTTCTATTTTTAGTTGCTGGTTAGTAAGCAAATAAGTAAATCTTGGGGTAACTGAAGATTGTAAAGAGGTGCTCCAATTGATCTGTATGATACTGGATCGTGCATTCAATGAGATCCAGTGAAGCAAACGAAAAAGACAAATAAGATTACTCTTACACCCGCAAAGAACACTGGACCTGGAGTACCAAGATGGCGACGATGAACTACAAAATTTATTATGAATGCGTGATCTGGTATTATTGTGGGCGCCCCCCACAAGCCACCAGGCTTTCTATGGCCAGTGTAGCATCAGCAATGCCTCCGAACTGACCCAGTTCAATTCTTACCATCCTCCAGGAGCAGCACATAGATCGATACAAACTCGAGATGACTGCAAGAATTCAAACTTCCTGTTCAGCTGAATGAGTTTGAATGCAGACCGAGCACGATAACCTAATAACATAGGAAAGACAATATACCTGTTGATCTTATTATCGAACTGGATAGACACACTGATCTCCAGTGTAGTACTGGATAGTGGTTGTATCAAGTGTAGTGCTGTATCAACTCTTCCACTGAACTCAACTATAATACTGACTTGATAATTGCCATAATATGCACAGATAGTACACACCGATCTCAAATATAAATCTGAATACACAATATAATGATGGCTTACTAACATTTATGTCTAAGTCAATTTTGGCCTGTTAGGAGAGTTCATTCGAGTGTATGAGACATTTGCACTAAAATTTCCTCTCCAAATTGACTTAGGCAGATATGTAAGTAACACATTGATTTCAAGTATGCAACTGATTGGATTATAAATACTGGTCACAAGTATGATAGGCTAAAGTGTACACTGTTATCAATATTTATCCCTGATAAAAACACATTTATCGAGGAGTTGTACCTGTTTCTTTTGCAAGATGATAAAATTTATCTCGTCTTTGCTTTCCAATTTTCCCCTTTTTTCCCATGATGAATGTTTCAGAGCTGCACTGGTTTAATGTAAATGCATAAATTCAGTCTAGAAAACAGTAAACTTTCAAGGGTCAGCCCATTGAAAGCTGGATAACACTAGATAGCAAACTAGAAATAGTTAGCCCATTGATCGTTCTAACCCAACTTCAACTTTATAAATTGTAAATTGACTATAATTTTTTCATCAATTGCCAAAACCACATTGTATATTTTTTGCTTTAAACTAGTTTACAATAGTCAAAAAAACTACCACCCCGTGGACATTGCTTCTTGTAGAACTGCCCCCCCCCTGTGGAACACCTGTGACAACCCTGGGTATGAGGATGCACCTGTGGCCTATAAACTGGATGCAAGTCTGTAAAACCATGATTATCACAACTGGTGACCAATGTTATAAGTTCCCAGGTTGGAAAACATGCATGTTTTTGCCTACGCGTAGCTGCAAGTGGACGCTAGGTTTGATCAAAGAGATGCAAGTAGAGGCAAGAAATGTGCAGTATGTGCTGGTGATGTAAGGTCCAAAATTGATGTGTGTACCTGCCTGAGCAATTTTTTTTGTCATTGTGCCGTAGCCATGAGTAAATGCATGTTTTCCAACCTGGATAAGTTTAATTAATACTGCTATATATTAAATAAATTATTTGGCACAGTTGCAAAAACCATATATTGCCAGCCTCCAGTGTAGCAAATAGTCAACTGGCAACCATAAACCATTTTCATTTACTTTGTTATTTAACTGCTGTGATTACATAAATTTATAGAGTACTTTTGAATTTTGAGACACTGATTGCAGACTGATGCCCTATATTAAAAGTATAAACCTGTATGTAGATGAAGTATTTTGTGTTAAAATTATTACCTTCACCAAATTATGGCCCTATAGTTCACTTACCTCTAAAATCAGTCGGTTAAACGTTAAAATACCACAAAAGACTGTCAAGACGAGCAACAAATCCAACTTTATAAAATCTTTATTGTAAACACATGTGAGTTCATCAATCGTTTGTGTAAAATGAAGTATTTTTGTAGTACCGCTGGCTCCTTCATGCATAAACATTTAAAAATAAGTTCATAAGTACGTCTTTATTTTAATTTTTAGGAATTTTTCCCCAATAAAAACTAAAATTCTGCACCGTTCCTCTCCCTAAGGAATATATTTTTCAAATACGTTTTTCAAATTTTGTTATTTAATACTTGTAAATATTCTTCTAAATCATTATTTTGTAAAAGAGGCGTTTCGTTTGGGTTAGCTGTGCTTGATAAGTAGCGCTCAGTCCTCGCTCAACTTTTGTTCTTGCACGTTGAGTCATAAAAATTGATAAATTTGAAAAAGAAATATATTTTGAATTTATTGTCTTAAAATGTCCGGTCAGTCCAGATTCTTTGCTGCCCGTTCATCAGGCAGTGAAGAAGAATCCAGCGACGAAGGAGCCGTCCTTGTCCCGAAACCTGCAGCTCCGGTTGCTTCAAGGTTAGTGAAAAAATAAATAATGTTTATCGTTTATAGTCTAAAACTATTCCGTTTTGCCTTATTTTAATGTATGTAGAAGTCAGCATTGTATAAGTAGGCAGTTGAGGTTGTAGCAACTACTCTAAAGTGTTTTTATCAATCAATAGGGGAAACATTAAAATGATGAGGACATTTTATTTGTTGGAGTTGGTGGCCAGGGTGGAATCCGTGTATGTCACGCCGAAGATCTTCGGCGTGGAGTTTGAAAATATTCGGCGCACTGGCGTGAGATTGTATAACTCAAAATCCTTGGCGTACTGGCGTGAGAAGCGCCGGCGCAAATTGTAATACCATTTGGCGTTTATTTGGCGTATTTTGGCACACATATTGATATATGCGTACATATATACGAACGTCATTTACACAGGGGCGTGTTCGTCCTGGCGTGTTATTTAAAAACCCTGACGTGACTTCGGCGTGAGGTTGACACGGATTCCACCCTGGGTTGGTGGGGAAAAGCCCCTCTGACTGGAAAATTTTAAAATTGATATTTGCATAGCATAAACAAAGGAAAATTTTACACTTTACTGTACTCTAGTTATTATGAAGTATGTACACCATGAAAAAATATTATAAAAGAACTTTAAGAATGAGAAACGAACTGCACGATTACTTACTGATGTTATTGTGGTACGGTAAACTGTGAAGTACCCTAACCAAAGTATTGGTCAGGCATTGCTAATAATCGTTCAATGCTTACCGAAACCTAGCTCAATTAATCAGCTGGAATAAGTTTAGGGAACATTTTGTGAAAAGATATTGAACTTGAAGGCAGTGGCAGATCCAGGGTAAGTCAAAATAAATTATAGCAGCTCAATTTTAAATTCAAAATAACTTTATAACAATGTCATAGGTTCTGAATTTCAAAAGAATAAAATCTAACCAATGAAGTTGCTTTGAAAGTATTTTAAAATGTAAATATATCCTAGAATGACCTGTGGTAATTTATTTTGACTTATGCTAGATCCGCCACTGCTTGAAGGTGTAGGTAGTGAAGTGATAGTGTACAAAATGTGTAGGTGCTTTCACTACTTGAGACAATAAAGTAAAAATCAACATTTAAGTAAAGGCCTTTTGTTGGGGTCCACTACTAACTTCCAGTTGAGAATTAACATTAACATATACAATAGTAAGATTTTAGCATAGCACTATAGGAAATAAGGATAATTAGCGCATTGTACTTGACTAGACACTTATATTAACGGATCATATGACATACAACCGCATGCTTTCATATTTGTAATTCTACACTAATTATAAAACTATCTGTCTTACAAGACTAAACTTTGCATCAGACATGCACTGTTGCTTTATGATTATATTAATCAGAATGCTATAACCTAAATGTGTCGGTGTAAATCATTCATGGCAGACCTGCGCGAAAGTTCTCTGCTATCATCGTAGTATCCTTCAATAAACGCAACACAATTACATTCTTATTTATGCAAAAGAAACAGGCAATTCCCATCAGTTATCAAGACGATCGAGACACTTCCCAAAGAAAGGCCTTTAATGCTCAAAAGGTTGCATTTCCACTCCCCACCTACCCCTATTGGTACCCCCTGTAATTAAATTGTTTGTGGATGCATCTCTTGGTGACCTGATTATATGCTTGAATTTTCAAAAGTAACTTTTACTTAATAATATGCCTTATAATAGACCTTGTTCATAATGGCAGCCATTGTGGAAACCATCACATTAGCATGTGTAATATGAAATCTGCTCATGAATCCTTTCTTAGCAGGCCTCACCATTGAACTATAAGTAAACTGGAAGGATGATATAAGTCGGGGGGGGGGGGGGAGGGGGGAAGTTGAAGCCAATTTGATTTAGTTTTTCTGAGTTTTGAGTTGAAATATTCAACGTCACAAAATGAGCCGCATATCAAATGAAAGCTATTAAAAAGTTGTAGTTGGTTGAGGCTTTAAGTAAAAGACGACCACCTTAAACTTTGAAGGGAAATTTGCCATATGTTTCAGAATTGCAGTTGTTTTCATTTTTGGGCATTTCTTTTTGTCTAAAGGCTTGAATTTTTTATATTAAATGTAACTTTTTAGTAGCTTCAATTTTATATGCAGTCTGATCTTTGGTGTTGAGTAGGGAAAGATTTATTAAAACCTTGATACAGTAGGAAAAGTTTCTGAAACAAAGCTTCTGAGGCGAATATGTAGTGCATTTGGTGGGAAAACTGCAAAAATTGAGTTCACACAACATTTATGATGAGAAAATTGAATAAATTTTTTCCTATCGACATCAGTACAGCTGTTCCAAGTAAATATACCATGAAATGTAACCCTGCATGTTAAATGGTTCATTTGTTGACCAGTACATAAAGCTTTGGAAACTTGTTTCACAAATTAGAATGTTGCTCGAATCAGATGAACTTGTGGTCGGATTAAAGAAACGTTTGTTTCAGAAATTTTGTTCTGGAGACTTTGCACAGCATATCAAGGACTTCAGCAGCATTATTTTAAAATGTTATTGCAGAAAAATCTTCCATTTGAATTACCTTTGTTCTCATATGTTCTCTTCTCCCTAGAGCTCACTTTCTGTTCAGTGATGAAGAGGATGAAGACACAAAGCGTGTTGTTAGAAGTCAGAAGGATAAACGGTAATACTGTAGAAACAGGGTCTTAACCAGAATCTTGCCATCTAACTGTTAGTCTACTAAGAATAGACACAAAGGTTCCAACTCAAGTGGTCTAACTGTCTATTTCCTACATTTTGTTTCACATGCATCTAACTTGTCCATCAGTCTTAAACTGTCTTCCATAGAGGATCAAGCAAGGGCCATATAGATGGTCAAGGCTATTAGTGATCTAATTTGAACACAGGAAAAGATTTATGAACTAAATCAACTTAACAGTTGATTATTAGTTCTGTTCTAGAGTAATTTAGTTGTCTAACATTTGACAGCTGCTGCCAGCTTCATTGAGCATCTAGTTTCTAGAGTCAGATGTCAGGCAGGTCTAGCTATGGTTGTATACAATGTACAACTGTTATCACATGTTGAAAACGTTTTCCACGATATACCCGTAGATATGCAAAAACTTCTTAAAATGAGAATTTCATTCTCATGTCCTTTTTTATCAAACATTAATAAACTTCGTATGTAATTTTTCCCCACACATCAGCCCTAAATTATCATCCACGCAAGGCTAAATAAACTCTATTCCTTGTCAGAGGTTACTAGCATGCAATTTAAATTAAATTAACTTTTATAATTATTACTTCTACTTCACAATTCTTGTACCTGTCTCGTACGGTGAATAGACAGGTAGTTTAATTAAGATAATTACATTGCAGCCACGCGACTGAATTGAGTGATTATTTACGTGACTAAAATAGCAGTAAAACTAGAATACGCTTAAAATATATATTATAAGATACAAGCTATAACAGGTATACAGCTAGTATATTTAACAATTGAAAACAAACTTTTAAAACAATCGGTGTTGTGTCTTCGTACCATTAAAATTACCTGTCTTACATTTCACCACATTTTATGTCTTCGAAAATTGTTTAAAGTGCAAGCCTTATTTGATAGCAGGTCCGCTGATTTCTGATCTGAATTTAGACGAATTTCATCGAAAAGTTTGTTGCAAGCTTGTTCACGCCTGTTATAAAGGTTTTCTACCGCAGCTGCTTTCATCACTAAGCCTCTATTGTTTATAGAATTCGAAAACAGCCAGTCAGTTATACGCAACTATGGTTTACTTGTGTCACATATCGTTAAAATGTACTTTTCTTATGTGTTCCTTCATCACAGTTAAATGTATTTACTTTTTCTTCATGAGCATGCAAACTAGGATTGGCTCGAGGATTGGGCTCTTCGGCATATTTTCATGCTTTTAATAACTTTCATTCCCTCGACGCGCAAAGTCCTGTCTTTCCAGTAAAAAATTACACAGTTGAATGTCGAGTTCATTGTGGCTAAAGTGCTCGCCCAGAATCTTGCAATTTGTGCATCATCCAAGGTAAATCGAGTCTCTTTCGAATTTTGTCTGAGTACAATAAAAACAAAATATGGAATAGACATCAAACTTAGACAGACGACCACCAACCAACAACTTGATATTTTCTTGAACGATTTTTTCGTCTCAGGTGATATTCCGTTGTTTTTGCGACTTTTCCTGGCGACTGTAAACAATTTGTAGTTGATAAACAACATTGGAGGAATATAAATAATAAGAAATATCAGAAGACCAACTTCATGAGGGATGACCAAGTCGTTTGTAGACATCACGCACAAAGCTATCACAATAATAACTAAGAAGGTAAAAAGAGTTAAAAGTTTCCCCTTCGTCACGGATGTTCGATGAAATATTGGATAATGGGTGGCCAAATATCGATCAACACTCATTACCAAAAGAGCAAGTAGAGAAAAACCAATGATTGTGTTTGATAAAAAGATGTGGGAAATCAACAGCCACCTAGGGTATACGTTCATCTTTTCAGTCAACCATAACATTGTGTAAAGAGCTATGACTGTATGAGCGGTTAAAACCACCAGCAAATCGCAACAGGACAAAAGCATTATCGTGAAATAACACAACTTCTTTCGAAGTTGCAGAGATCTCCAGAAACTGACTATGACCAAGGAATTTAAACATATTCCTGAGAAAAAGAACAATATGTTCACAACAAGTATGAATATGAGGTTCACAAAATAAATGAACTCCATCCCGTAGCTTGTGAAGTGATATCTTCTGAATGAACGATATAACCTGCAGATGGCATATGTATTAGACAAGAATATTAATATGTGCATTGCATAAGAACACTTGTATGAAAATTTTTATTAAACTCTTGAAAGTGACATTTTCGTAGGTTTTGATGACTGGTGTAAAGGAGGCTAGTTGCTGTTTATTTTAAGTGTGGAAATTCATGACATCGATGCTCAATATAAATTTGTCGTAGTTTTAATCCCAATCTTAACCTGAATCCAGACGCCAAACTTGCTAAATCTCAAACCTTATATAAATTATACCATGCTAGTTTGGCTAAAATTTTATCAGTTAATCTCTTGTTTGTGCAAACATTGTATGCTAACAATGGTATAGAGGAACGATTTACGTACTGAAAATGAACATCTTTCTGTAACTCAGTCCGGATTCATCTAAACTACCCTTTAATCTTGGCCGTCTATAAACATTAATTTTCCGTTACATATTAACATTTTCATCCTGGAAAACTCTTCCATGCTGCTGTTTTGTAGGGGGAAATTCATGACTTAGATCATTCGGTCAATTGTCAATATGAATTTTTAGCATTTCAATCTAAATCCTAACCTGAATTCAGTAGCTAAACTTACTTCACCTTACACCTCATCTTAGACCTATACACCGTGATAGTAGCGAAAATTTTGTCATTTGATCTCTTGTTTATGCTAACTGTAGTATATAAAAGAAACGTTTGGAGTATACTGAATATTATTCTGCCTTGCTACCATTCCAGTGTAGTACTGAGACCAGTTGTTGTTCCTATTATGGCCTCTGG
Organism: Muricea muricata; assembly: GCA_963855995.1. Classification (NCBI taxonomy): domain Eukaryota; kingdom Metazoa; phylum Cnidaria; class Anthozoa; order Malacalcyonacea; family Plexauridae; genus Muricea; species Muricea muricata. The sequence goes on along the minus strand of OY979729.1, from coordinate 10,885,426 downwards.
GGCACGAAAGAGCATGGGGATGAGGTTGATAATTTTGAATTGAAAAACGAAATTATAGATGAGAGTTTGTTGATCATTTTCACTGTTTATTTCAACTATGCATTACAAAGAACAGGTGGGCAAGCGCCAAGCACATTTCAAATACATTATCATGTGCAGCTAGACTAAAACGCATCCTTAAAAACTCGACTTTATATCATAGTGTCAGGAGTGGACAGTAGGGCCACTCAGCAGTGCAACGTCGTGGCCTTAATTTTGTTTAGTTTACTGGCTTCGACCTGTTGAGTTCGTCGTTCTCATTGACGAGAAAATGACTTGCAATTGACTGGCTAGGATAATGGTAATGACATGCGTAATGCGACATGCGCAGAGACACAAACTTCAAAGGTTCCGACTCAAGTGGCCTTATACTGTCCATTCCCTATACTGCGTGTGTTTCTCATCTAACTTTATAAAGTCCATCAGTCCTAAACTGTTTTCCATAGAGGATCAAGCAAGGGCCATATAGATTGTCAAGTATGGACGATTAGGGATCTAATTTTAAACACAGGAGAAGATTTATTCATTATAAATAAACTTTACAGTAGATTATAGTTCTGTTCTAGAATAATTTAGTTGTTTAACATTTGACAGCTGCTGCCATCTGCATTAAGCATCCAGTTTCTAAAGTCAGATGTCAGGCAGGTCTAGCTAGCTATATACAATGTACAAACAAGCCTAAAATATATGTTATAAAATATAAGCTATAACAGGTATACAGCTAGTATATTTAACAATTGAAAACAAACTTTTAAAACAGTCAGTACCGTGTCTTCGTACCATTAAAATTACCAGCGGCAGAGAGAATAAGTGTTTGGAAATGTATCAGTCTTACATTTCACCACATTTCATGTCTTTGAAAATTGTTCAAAGTGCAAGCCTTATTAATTTGATAGCAGGTACGCTGATTTATGATCTGAATTTAGACGAATTTCATCGAAAAGTTTGTTGCAAGCTAGTTCACGCCTGTTATAAAGGCTTTCTACAGCAGCTGCTTTCATCATTAAGCCTCTATAGTTTATAGAATTCGAAAACAGACTGTCAGTTATACAGAACTATGGTTTACTTGTGTCACATATAGTTAAAATGTACTTTTCTTATGTGTCCCTTCATCACAGTGAGATACATTTCCCTTTTTGTTCGGCATCAGCATGCAAACTAGGATTGGCTCGAGGATTGGCCTCTTCGACATATTTTCATGCTTTTAATAACTTTCATTCCCTCGGCGCGCAAAGTCTTGTCATTCCAGTAAAAAATCAAACAGTTAAATGTTGAGTTCATTGCGGTTGCAGTTTCCGCCCAGAGTCCTACAATTTGTGCATCATCCAAAGTAAATCGAGTCTCTTTCGAATTTTTTCTTAGTACAAAAGAAACCAAAAATGGAATAGACATTAAACTTAGACAAGCGACCACCAACAAACAACTTGATATTTTCTTGAACGAGTTTTTCATCTCAGGTGATATTCCGTTGCCTTTTCGACTTTTCCTGGCGACTGTAAACAATTTGTAGTTGATAAACAACATGGGAGGAATGTAAAGAATAATAAAGATAAGATGTTTAACTTCATAAGTGATGACCAAGTGGTTTATAGTCATCACTAGCAAAGCTATCACAATAATAACTAAGAAGGTAAAAAGAGTTAAAAGTTTCCCCTTCGTCACGGATGTTCGATGAAATATTGGATAATGAGTGGCCAAATATCGATCAACAGTCAACACCAAAAGAGCAAGTAGAGAAAAGCCAAAGAATGTATGTGATAGTTGGTGGCAAATCATCAGCCGTCCAGGGTACATGGTGATCTTTTCAGTCAACCATAACATCGTGACAAAAGCCGTGACTGGATGAAGAGTTAAAACCACCAGCAAATCGCAACAGGACAAAATCATTATCGTGAAATAACACAACTTCTTTCGAAGTTGCACAGATCTCCAGAAACTGACTATGACCAAGGAATTTAAACATATTCCTGAGAAAAAGAACAATATGTTCACAACAATTATGAATATTAGGTTCACAAAATAAATGAACTCCATTGCGTGGCTTCGGAAGAAATGAGTATAAACAGCACCTCACAGCAGATGGTATTATACAGTACAGCAGCGACGTATATCACATATGTATTATATAAGAATATTGATATGTATACATTTCTTGAGGACGCTTGCATGAAAATGTTTATTAAACACTTAAAACCCTGATATTTTCAATTACGTTGATGCGTTGACGAGTTTCGTTGAAGTGGCTAGCTACTGTTTTTCAAATGTGGAAATTCATCACTTAGATGTTTCGTCAATTCTCAATATAACTTTAACGTATTTTTAACCCTAATCGTAATCTAAACATATACTGTAAATTTTTTAGATAACTTGTACATAATTTATATAAATTATATCTGCACCAACCAAAAGTGCTTTTCTACTTCCTGTTTAACAGCCCGTTTGGCCCAATTTCAAGATGAGCAATATTTAGATAAGAACCTGTTTAGGCCAAAATTCTATGCTACTAGTAGTATATAAAAGAAACGTTTAGAGTATACTGAATATTATTCTGCCTTGCTAACATTCCAGTGTAGTACTGAGACCAGTTGTTGGTCCTATTATGGCCTCTCGGGCACGAAAGAGCATGGAGATGAGGTTGATAATTTTGAATTGAAAAACGAAATTATATATATAGATGACAGTTTGTCGATCATTTTCACTGTTTATTTCAACTATGCATTACAAAGAACAGGTGCACACGCGCCAAGCACGTTTCAAATACATTATCATGTGCAGCTAGACTAAAACGCATCTTTTCAGTCAACCATAACATCGTGACAAGAGCCGTGAATGGATGATGAGTTAAAACCACAAGCAAATCGCAAGAGGACAAAATCATTATCATGAAATAACACAACTTCTTTCGAAGTTGTACAGATCTCCAGAAATTGACTATGACCAAAGAATTTAAACATATTCCTGAGAAAAAGAACAATATGTTCACAGCAATTATAAATATTAGGTTCACAAAATGATTGAACTCCACTGCGTGGCTTCGGAAGAAATGAGTATAAACAGCACCTCACAGCAGATGGTATTGTACAGAACAGCAGCGTCGTATATCACATATGCATTATATAAGAATATTAATATATGCATTTCTTGAGGACGCTGACTTGAAACTGACATGTTCAAATGTGTTGATGCGCTGATGAGTTTCGTTAAATTTTCAAGTGTGGAAATTTTATCACTTAGATGTTTCGTCAATCCTCAATATAACGATAAGGTATTTTTAACCCTAATCGTAACATATACTGTAAATTTTTTAGATAACTTGTACATAATTTATATAAATTATATCTGCACCAACCAAAAGTGCTTTCGTAATTCTTTAGAAAATGAGAACCTGTTTAACAGCCCGTTTAGCCTAATTTCAAGATGAGCAATATTTAGATAAGAACCTGTTTAAGCCAAAATTCTATGCTACCGCTGATATATAAAAGAAACGTTTAGAGTATACTGTATATTATTCTGCCTTGCTACCATTCCAGTGTAGTACTGAGACCAGTTGTTGTTCCTATTATGGCCTCTCGGGCCCGAAAGATCATGGAGATGAGGTTGATAATTTTAAATTGAGAAGCGAAATTATAGATGACAGTTTGTTGGTCATTTTGACTGTTTATTTCAACTATGCATTACAAAGAACAGGTGGGCAAGCGCTAAGCACGTTTCAAGTACATTATCATGTGCAGCTAGACTAAAACGCATCCTTAAAAACTCGACTTTATATCATAGTGTTAGGAGTGGACAGTAGGGCCACTCAGCAGTGCAACGTCGTGGCCTTAATTTTATTTAGTTTACTGGCTGCGACCTGCCGAGTTCGGCGTTCTCATTGACGAGAAAATGACTTGCAATTGACTGGCTAGGATAATGGTAATGACATGCTTAATGCGACATGCGCAGAGACACAAACTTCAAAGGTTCTGACTCAAGTGTCCTTATACTGTCCATTCCCTATACTGCGTGTGTTTCTCATCTAACTTTATAAAGTCCATCAGTCCTAAACTGTTTTCCATAGAGGATCAAGCAAGGGCCATATAGATTGTCAAGTATGGACAATTAGGGATCCAATTTTCAACACAGGAGAAGATTTATTCATTATAAATAGACTTTACAGTAGATTATAGTTCTGTTCTAGAATAATTTAGTTGTTTAACATTTGACAGCTGCTGCCATCTGCATTAAGCATCCAGTTTCTAGAGTCAGACGTCAGGCAGGTCTAGCTAGTTATATACAATGTACAAACAAGCCTAAAATATATGTTATAAAATATAAGCTATAACAGGTATACAGTTAGTATATTTAACAATTGAAAACAAACTTTTAAAACAGTCAGTACCGTGTCTTCGTACTATTAAAATTACCTGCGGTAGAGAGAATAAGTGTTTGGAAATCTATCAGTCTTACATTTCACCACATTTCATGTCTTCGAAAATTGTTCAAAGTGTAAGTCTTATTTGATAGCAGGGCACGCTGATTTCTGCTCTGAATTTAGACGAATTTCATCGAAAAGTTTGTTGCAAGCTAGTTCACGCCTGTTATAAAGGCTTTCTACCCCAGCTGCTTTCATAGTTAAGCCTATATTGTTTATAGAATTCGAAAACAGCTAGTCAGTTATACAGAACTATGGTTTACTTGTGTCACATATTGTTAAAATGTACTTTATTTATGTGTCCCTTCATCACAGTGAAATACATTTCCCTTTTGTTCGGCATGACCATGCAAACTAGGATTGGCTCGAGGATTGATCTCTTCGACATATTTTCATGCTTTTAATAACTTTCATTCCCTCGACGCGCAAAGTCTTGTCTTTCCAGTAAAAAATTAAACAGTTGAATGTCGAGTTCATTGAGTTTGCAGTGCCCGCCCATAGTCCTGCAAGACGTGCATCATTCAAAGTAAATCGAGGCTCTTTCGAAGTTTGTCTTAGTCCAATATAAACCAAAACAGGAGTGAACATCAAAATTAGACAAGCGACCACTAACAAGCAACTTGATATATTAATAATAAGATTTTTTCATCTCAGGTGATATTTCATTGTTTCTGCGGCTTTTCCTGGCGACTCTAAACAATTTGTAGTTGATAAACACCATGGAGGGAATATAAATAATAAGACATATCAGAAGGCCAACTTCAAAAGGGAAGACTAAGTCGTTTATAGTGATCGCTGACAAAGTCATTGGAATTGTAACTAAGAAGGCAAAAAGAGTTAAAAGTTTCCTCTTTGTCACGGATGTTCGATGAAATATTGGATAATGGGTGGCCAAATATCGATCAACACTCATCACCAAAAGAGCAAGTAGAGAAAAACCAAAGAATGTGTTTGGTAACACGTGGTGGGAAGTCATCAGCCACCCAGTGTACACGGTAATCTTTTCAGTCAACCATAACATCGCAACGAGAGCCGTTACTGGACGAGTAGTTAAAACCACGAGCAAATCGCAACAGGACAAAACCATTATCGTGAAATAACACAATTTCTTTCGAAGTTGTACAGATCTCCAGAAACTGACTATGACCAAGGAATTTAAACATATTCCTGAGACAAAGAACAATATGTTCACAACAAGTATGAATATTAGGTTCACAAAATGAACGAACTCCATTGCGTGGCTTCGGAAGAAATGAGTATAAACAGCACCTCACAGCAGATGGTATTGTACAGAACAGCAGCGACATATATGACATGTCTATTATATAAGAATATTAATATGTATACATTTCTTGAGGACGCTTGCATGAAAATGTTTATTAAAACACTTAAAACCCTGATATTTTCAATTACGTTGATGCGTTGACGAGTTTCGTTGAAGTGGCTAGCTACTGTTTTTCAAATGTGGAAATTCATCACTTAGATGTTTCGTCAATCCTCAATATAACTTTAACGTATATTTAACCCTAATCGTACCCTAAATATATACTGTAAATTTTTTAGATAACTTGTACATAATTTATATAAATTATATTTCCACCAACCAAAAGTGCTTTCGTAATTCTTTAGAAAATGAGAACATGTTTAACAGCCCGTTTAGCCTAATTTCAAGATGAGCAATATTTAGATAAGAACCTGTTTAGGCTAAAATTCTATGCTAGCAGTAGTATGTAAAAGAAACGTTTAAAGTATACTGAATATTATTCTGCCTTGCTACCATTCCAGTATAGTACTGAGACCAGTTGTTGTTCCTACTATGGCCTCTTGGGCCCGAAAGAGCATGGAGATGAGGTTGATAATTTTGAATTGAAAAAACGAAATTATAGATGACAGTTTTTCGATCATTTTCACTGTTTATTTCAACTATGCATTTCAAATAACAGGTGCACAAGCGCCAAGCACATTTTAAATACATTATCAGGTGCAGCTAGACTAAAACGCGTCCTTAAAATCTCAACTTTATATCATAGTGCAGGGAGTGGATAGTAGGGCCGCTCAGCAGTGCAACGTCGAGGCCTTAATTTTATTTAGTTTACTGGCTGCGGCCAGGGGAGTTCGGCGTTTTCATGGACCAGAAAGTGAGTTGCAATTGACTGGCTAGGATAATGGTAGTGACATGCGTAATGCGACATGCGCAAAGACACAAACTTCAAATGTTCCGACTCAAGTGCCCTTATACTGTCCATTCCCTATCCTGCGTGTGTTTCTCATCTAACTTAATAAAGTCCATCAGTCCTAATCTGTTTCCATAGAGGATCAAGCAAGGGCCATATAGATGGTCAAGTATGGACAATTAGGGATCTAATTTTAACACAGAAGAAGATTTATTCATTATAAATAGACTTTACAGTAGATTAAAGTTCTGTTCTAGAATAATTTAGTTGTTTAACATTTGACAGCTGCTGCCATCTGCGTTAAGCATCCAGTTTCTAGAGTCAGACGTCAGGCAGGTCTAGCTAGTTATATACAATGTACAAACAAGCCTAAAGTATATGTTATAAAATATAAGCTATAACAGGTATACAGCTAGTATATTTAACAATTGAAAACAAACTTTTAAAACAGTCAGTACCGTGTCTTCGTATCATTAAAATTACCTGCGGCAGAGAGAATAAGTGTTTGGAAATCTATCAGTCTTACATTTCACCACATTTCATGTCTTTCAAAAGTGTTCAAAGTGCAAGCCTTATTTGATAGCAGGTCCGCTGATTTCGGATCTGAATTTAGACGAATTTCATCGAAAAGTAAGCTAGTTCACGCCTATTATAAAGGCTTTCTACCGCAGCTGCTTTCATCATTAAGCCTCTATTGTTTATAGAATTCGAAAACAGACAGTTATACGTACTATGGTTTACTTGTGTCACATATCGTTAAAATGTACTTTTCTTATGTGTTTCTTTATCACAGTGAGATACGTTTCCCTTTTGTTCGGCATGAGCATGCAAACTAGGATTGGCTCGAGGATTGGTCTCTTCGACATATTTTCATGCTTTTAATAACTTTCTTTCCCTCGACGCGCAAAGTCTTGTCTTTCCAGTAAAAAATTAAACAGTTGAATGTCGAGTTCATTGAGGTTGCAGTGGCCGCCCATAGTCCAGCAAATTGTGCATTATCCAAGGTAAATCGAGTCCCTTTCGAAGTTTGTCTTAGTACAATATAAACCAAAGTTGGAATAGACATCAAACTTAGACAGGCGACCACCAACAAACAACTTGATATTCTCTTCAACGATTTTTTCATCTCAGGTGTTATTCCGTTGTTTTTGCGACTTTTCCTGGCGACTGTAAACAATTTGTAGTTGATAAACAACATGGGAGGAATATAAATAATAAGAAAGATAAGATTACTAACTTCAAAGGGGATGACCAAGCCGTTTATAGACATCACTAACAAAGCTGTCACAATAATAACTAAGAACCAAAAAAGAGTTAAAAGTTTCCCCTTCGTCACGAATGTTCGATGAAATAGTGGATAGTGAGTGGCCAAATATCGATCAACACTCATCACTAAAAGAGCAAGTAGAGAAAAACCAAAGAATGTATGTGATAGTCGGTACCAAAGCAGCAGCCACCCTGGGTACACGGTAATCTTTTGAGTCAACCATAACATCGTGCCAAGAGCCTTGAATGGATGATGAGTTAAAACCACAAGCAAGTCGCAACAGGACAAAACCATTATCGTGAAATAACACAACTTCTTTCGAAGCTGCACAGATCTCCAGAAACTGACTATGACCAAGGAATTTAAACATATTCCTGAGAAAAAGAACAATATGTTCACAACAAGTATGAATATTAGGTTCACAAAATGAATGAACTCCATTGCGTGGCTTCGGAAGAAATGAGTATAAACAGCACCTCACAGCAGATGGTATTGTATAGTACAGCAGCGACGTATGTGACATATGTATAGATAAGAATATTAATATGCGCATTTCTTGAGGACGCTTGCATGAAAATTTTTATTAAACACTTGAAACTCTGACATTTTCAAATGTGTTGATGCGCTGATGAGTTTCGTTGAAGTGGCTAGCTACTGTTTTTCAAATGTGGAAATTCATCACTTAGATGTTTCGTCAATGTTTCGTCAATCCTCAATATAACTTTAACGTATATTTAACCCTAATCGTAACCTAAACATATGCTGTAAATTGTTTAGATAACTTGTACATAATTTACATAAATTATATTTCCACCAACCAAAAGTGCTTTCGTAATTCTTTAGAAAATGAGAACCTGTTTAACAGCCCGTTTAGCCTAATTTCAAGATGAGCAATATTTAGATAAGAGCCTGTTTAGAACCTATTTAGGCGAAACTTCTATGCTAGCAGTAGTATATAAAAGAAACGTTTAAAGTATACTGAATATTATTCTGTCTTGCTACCATTCCAGTGTAGTACTGAGACCAGCTGTTGTTCCTATTATGACCTCTCGGGCCCAAAAGAGCATGGAGATGAAGTTGATAATTTTGAATTTAAAAACGAAATTATAGATGAGAGTTTGTTGATCATTTTCACAGTTTATTTCAACTATGCATTACAAAGAACAGGTGGGCAAGCGCCAAGCACGTTTCAAATACATTATCATGTGCAGCTAGACTAAAACGCATCCTTAAAAACTCAACTTTATATCATAGTGTAGGGAATGGACAGTAGGGCCACTCAGCAGTGCAACGTCGAGGCCTTAATTTTATTCAGTTTACTGGCTGCGACCTGCTGAGTTCGGCGTTCTCATTGACCAGAAAATGACATGCAATTGACTGGCTAGGATAGTGGTAATGACATGCGTAATGCGACATGCGCAGAGACACAAACTTCAAATGTTCCGACTCAAGTGTCCTTATACTGTCCATTCCCTATACTGCGTGTGTTTCTCATCTAACTTTTTAAAGTCCATCAGTCCTAAACTGCTTTCCATAGAGGATCAAGCAAGGGCCATATAGATGGTCAAATATGGACAATTAGGGATCTAATTTTAACACAGAAGAAGATTTATTCATTATAAATAGACTTTACAGTAGATTATTAGTTCTGTTCTAGAATAATTTAGTTGTCTAACATTTGACATGTGTAAGTATCTATAGTTTCTAGAGTCAGACGTCAGGCAGGTCTAGCTAGTTATATACAATGTATAACTGTAATCACATGTTGAAAACGTTATCCACAATATACCCGTTACGCAAAAACTTCTTAAAATGCGAGTTTCATTCTTATGACATTTTTTATCAAACACTAATAAACTTCGTGTGTAAATTTTTCCCACACATCAACCCTAAATTATTATCCACGCAAGGCTAAAAAGACTCTATTCCTTGTCTGACGTTACTAGCATGCTATTTAAATTAAATTAACTTTGTAATAATTATTACTTCTAATTCACAATTCTTTTAGCTGTCTCGTGTCGTGATTGGACGGGTCGTTTGAATAGAGATAATTACATTGCAGCCACGTGACTGAATTGAGTGATTATTTACGTGACTAAAATAGCAGTAAAACGAGAATAGGCCTGAAATATATATTATAAAATACAAGGTATAACAGGTATACAGCTAGTATATTTAACAATTGAAAACAAACTTCTAAAACAGTCAGTGTTGTGTCTTCGTACTATTAAAATTACCTGCGGCAGAGAGAATAAGTGTTTGGAAGTCTATCAGTCTTACTTTTCACCATATTTTATGTCTTTGAAGATTGTTCAAAGTGCAAGCCTTATTTGATAGCAGGTCCGCTGATTTCTGATCTGAATTTAGACGAATTTCATCGAAAAGTAAGCTAGTTCACGCCTGTTATAAAGGCTTTCTACCGCAGCTGCTTTCATCATGAAGCCTCTATTGTTTATAGAATTCGAAAACAGACAGTCAGTTATACGCAACTATGGTTTGCTTGTGTCACGTATTGTTGAAATGTACTTTATTTACGTGTTTCTCTATCACAGTTAAATATATTTTTCTTTTTCTTCATTTTCTCTTTGTTCGGCATGACCATGCCATCTAGGATTGGCCTCTTCGACATATTTTCATGCTTTTAATAACTTTCTTTCCCTCGGCGCGCAAAGTCTTGTTTTTCCAGTAAAAAATTAAACAGTTGAATGATGAGTTCATTGCGGTTGCAGTATTCGTCCAGAGTCGTGCAAGACGTGTAATGTCCAAAGTCAATTCTGTCTTTTTCGAAGTTTGTCTCAGTACAATATAGACCAAACTTGGAATAGATATCAAAATTAGACAAGCGAGCACTAACAAGCAACTCGATATATTCTTCAAAGAAAAAGACTTTTTTATCTGGGGTGACATTCCGTTGTTTCTGCGACTTTTCCTGGCGACCGTAAACAATTTGTAGTTTATGAACACCATAGGAGCAATGAAAATAATGCCTAATATAAGAAGACCAGCTTCCCGAGGGATGACCAAGTTGTTTGCGGACATAACTACCACAATTTTTCCAATAATAACTAAGAAGGCAAAAAGAGTTAAAAGTTTCTTCTTCGTCACGGATGTTCGATGAAATATTGGATAATGAGTGGCCAAATATCGGTCAACACTCATCACCAAAAGAGCGAGTAGAGAAAAACCAAGGAATGCATGTGATAGTTTGTAGCAAATCAGCAGCCACCCAGGGTATACGTTCATCTTTTCAGTCAACCATAACATCGTGACAAGAGCCGTGACTGGATGAGCAGTTAAAACCACAATCAAATCGCAACAGGACAAAACCATTATCGTGAAATAACACAACTTCTTTCGAAGTTGCACTGATCTCCAGAAACTGACTATGACCAAGGAATTTAAACATATTCCTGAGAAAAAGAACAATATGTTCACAACAAGTATGAATATGAGGTTCACAAAATGAATGAACTCCATTGCGTGGCTTTGGAAGAAATGAGTATAAACAGCACCTCACAGCAGATGGTATTGTACAGAACAGCAGCGACATATATGACATGTCTATTATATAAGAATATTAATATGTATACATTTCTTGAGGACGCTTGCATGAAAATGTTTATTAAACACTTGAAACTCTGACATTTTCAAATGTGTTGATGCGTTGACGAGTTTCGTTGAAGTGGCTAGCTACTGTTTTTCAAGTGTGGAAATTCATCATTTAGACGTTTCGTCAATCCTCCATGTAACTTTAACGTATTTTTAACCCTAATCGTAACCTAAACATATACTGTAAATTTTTTAGATAACTTGTACATAATTTATATAAATTATATCTGCACCAACCAAAAGTCAAGCTATGATGCCGACGCTAGTATTTTCTTAAGTCGCTTGCAGTTAGATAATCTCTCCATACGACGAAAAAAAAATTTAAGGCACAGTTGATGTTTAAAATACTTAAAGGAAATATGTCTTTATATTTAAAAAGTCTTTTCTCTACTCGTACCACGGAGTATAACTTTAGAAACAATCAATTTAAACTAAATTTACGGAAGCCACGAACAAACTATTTAAAACGAAGCTTGTGCTATAATGCGGCATTACTGTGGAATAGTTTCTCCCAGGAACTACGTAGCCTTCCACTTTTTTTGCAGTTTAAAATAGAAAAAGCTACAAATGATAATTATACTAATGTATATTATATTGACTCCCACATGGCAATCTTGTAAACCAGTTTTAATTTAATCTTAGATGGTAGTACTGAAGATTTTACCTTGGTTAAATAAATTGTAAATAAAATAGAATGAAATGAAAGTGCTTTAGAAATTAAGAACCTGTTTAACAGCCCGTTTAGCCTAATTTCAAGATGAGCCATATTTAGATAAGAACCTGTTTAGAACCTGTTTGGGCTAACTTGAAACATTGAGGCTCTTATATGCGGGGTTTTACTGTACTCTGATATCATTTTAATATTTATTGCATAGATTCGACGAAATATCAAGCATTGCAAAACAATTGAAAAATCACAAGAAAATAAAAGATATGTCGAAAATACTCACAGGTAAACTGGAGTTCCACCCTCATTAGCTACAATGAACAGTTTTGAACTCATGGTTAAGGCCAGTTTCCATTTAGTTGTGAATGTGGTGAATATATCAAAGTGACCGATGTGATAGAGTATGTACGCCGATCTACGCTTAATATGACTAATTTAAATACAGCCTGCAAAGAAAGTGAGTCTACACCTTCGCGCGCGCGTGTCTCGCGCGCGCCACGCACTGCCGTGGAAAATCAAAACGCCGCGCATGAGGCTGGATCTAGACTATATCACATCGTCGAGAATGACTTTTGTACGACAGTTACGACCAAATGGAAAGTAGGCTTGAGGCATCTCCCGATGCTTAAAAGTTGCTGGAGAGTACACAGCAAAAAATGAACAACCTGTTCTGGCCTGATGAAAACAGCATTGACCAATGTTTTGCTGCCCACATTGTTCAAGGTTGTGAACAATATTCTTGGGTTTCACTGGAACCTTTTTCAGTAATTCTGAGTGGGGGTCAACCCAAAATGTATTGATGATTGTACTGCACTGAAGCAAGCAAAGCTCACGAAATTGCACACATTTGCTGCCAAACACAAGGTCAACACATACAGTGAAAGTTTTTTCAGTCCGATGACAGTGTATCGATTTGGAGTTGACCCCCAGTGAAATTTATGACGTCACGTGAAACCCAAGAATTGTTCAACATTGTTACACCTGATTGCAGGCTAATTCAGGCTCAGCAACACTGAACAATATTGTTGACAACCTTGAACAATGTGGGCAGCAAAACATTGTTCATGGCTGTTTTCATCAGGCCAGAACAGGTTGTTCATTTTTTGTTGTGTAGAGAGTTACAAAAAATAAAGAGGTTTTTACGTATACTTCATGTTACTTCCATTGTCACATAAATTCTAAGCTAAAGTTGCGCAATGCAATAGATTGCTCCAAGCTGCTGGCAACAATCGGATCACACCAACACGGCCAAAAATCACGAGCTGTAACGGGTTGTTGAAAACAGGATGCAACAATGCTGCTAGGGGAACATTGTTCCTAATATTGAACAATATTATTGAGCCTGAATCAACCCGCAATCAGGTGTAACAATGCTGAACGATATTGTTGAGCGTGCATCAACCTCCAATCAGGTGTAACAATGCTGAACAATATTGTTGACAACCACAAGCAATGTTGCCCCCAAAATACTGTTGCATCTTGTTTTCAAGAGGATTTAATTTTTGGCCGTGTATGCGTGGCCTGTCACCATATCACATAAGCGAGGCCAGGTTTTGGTGAGATAATGATCAGATGGTAATGATTTTATGCCATTCATTGTTTACTTGTAGAATTTGAAAATCTCGGTCGAGCATTTACAAAGGCAAAAAATGTGATTGATAAGGAAGGAATACCAACTACGTTCATCAGATGTTTGGTGGAATTAGAAGATTTTATTAAAGAGGTCTGGCTGACTTTAAGTTCACTTGCTATAAGGAGAAAAAATGTGACATTTATGTTTCTTGGTGTTATGTTCAGATAAAAATGATACTTGTGGTGTTATTCTGAGTTTATGTCCACACCGAACAAGTTGAAAAATATGCCTGGGTATACAGGTGGAATCCATCATGATTCCTGCCAGTCCAATGCTTTGGCATCTGAGCTGTCTTATCAGGTCTAATAGCGTAGCTTGGCTTAATTAGCACTTGGCAGAGCGTTGGCAGAGGGGTGCCATTCCAACGTTGTAGGTTCATTTCCGACCACAGTCAGGCACAGTTTTGAAACATCAGAGTAACACCAAGAGCAAATGTTTTGCCAGGCTCTTCTGGCCAATGTAATAGATGATTGAAGTTTAATGGTTTAGCTGACAACATGCCCTAAACTAGACTTCCATTTTAGTAAAGGTATTTGTATATTAAGTTTTCAAATGAACTAAAATGTGTACCTCATTTTTTTTCATCGATTTTAGAATTGGGAGGATGCAGAAGGCCGAAAAAAGCTGAGCAAACTAAATGCAAAGGTGTGTAATGTAATAATATTTTTGTAAGATTATAAGTGCAAATGTATATGATAAGCCTTAGGTGTATTTGTGGTATTTAGGACAATTTGGGAAGGAATTTTAAGATATATATTCTAAGAGAAAAACGTAATTTTCGTGGTCTTGCTGGCTCTTTAAGTTACCGAATCTTGTGACATCCAACTTAATGCAAATTAGTTCTCCACTGTTTTTGCTTCAAAACGACTTAAACGTTGAATCTTAAGCAACCAAAAAAATCGTGAAGATAAAGGTTTTCTCTAAATATTAGAGAGGTTCAGATTTGACTTCCACTGCCACTACCACTACTTTAATCAATCTTTCAGCCAATCAGGTGAGCTTGGTCTACCCAACTGACCAATCAGATTGCTTAAAAATTGGGATAAGGTAGCAGTAGTGGTAGTAGTAGTGGAAGTCATACCTGAACCTCTCTATTATGCTGCACATCTTTAAAAATTTTACAAATAATGTGTCCAACCTTTAAGGAGAACAATTTTGAATTGTTTTCATGTTTTATCATTTCAGGCTCTCACAGCGTTGAGACAAAAAGTAAAGAAGTACAATAAAACCTTTGAAAATGATATTGAGAAATACAGAGAGGTATGGAATGAATTTGTTGCTTGAAGTAATCAATTCTGAATTTAAATTCATTTGTTAGAGTATGTGTTCATTGTTGTAAGGATCGTTTGTCTTGTTGTTTTGTAGAATCCTCAGGATTCCGAAGGCGAGGAAGAGGAGGAGGAAAAGTCAGGCAAGGAAATGAATTGTTAGCAAACTGAAGAACTGTGAAAGGAATATGGCAATAAAATTAATTTTAGAAATCATATAGTAATCTCCCAGACTGTTTATAGTTCGCTTATTTTGTAAAAAATCATTTTCCATCGATGAACAAGCGCAGATTTTTGGCGGAAAAATTGTTTTATTTTTATATTGTTTCGCCACAATGGCAGGGCATTGAACTATAGGTAAACTCGGGGGGGGGGGGGGGGGGGGAAGAATTGAAGCCAATTTGATTCAGTTTTTCTGAGTTTTGAGTTGAAATACTTAACGTCAAAAATTGGGTTGTATATCAAATGAAAGCTATTAAAAGGTGTATTTGATGTAAAATTTCGCAACTTTAGGCAAAAGAAAAACAATTTAAAGCTTGAAAAGAAATTTTGCTGTACTTTACAAAATTGCAGTTGTTTTCGTACTGTTTTGGGCATTTCTTTTTTGTCTAAAGACTTGAATTTTTTATATTAAATATAACTTTTTTAAAGCTTTAATTTGATGTATGGTCTGATCTTTGGCGTTAAGTATTTCGTCTCAAAACTCAGCAAACCCAACTTGGCTTCACCCATTAACTGAACTTTTGTATTGAGTTAGCGTTCCAGTTGTATCACAGTCCAATGGGGCACTGTCGCAACAGCACAAGCCAATTACTGTAGGTCCGTATTACCTAAAGTATCATGTCAACTCTCCCTGTGGGTGGAAACGTGAGTACTGGAGAAAACCCATGGCTTTCGCCTAAGCTTTGTGTTAAGTTGAAAAGTTCATGGGGAGAATCGCAACCTTAGAGGTGAAAGATATTAAGGTCATTTAAATCGTACACTACGATTATTTCGCATGGCCCTATCCATGGTCTTCTCCAGTTGGATAATATCCTAGGTGGGGGATGATCCAATAAAAGTGAATTAATCATGGTGCTTTGTTTTGTCTTTACAGAAGATTCAGAAGATGAGGTTGATAACATTGTTATGCCCAAGAAACAAGAGACACAAGCGACCAAAACAAAGACATTTAAAGATGAGGTGCAGCAATCAACCGCTCTTTTAAGCGATGACGTTTTGGTGTTTTCATAGAAATTTCAAAGTTTCCAAAACGACTTTCTGCTTCTCTATTGATAGGATTCCGACAGCGAGTTTTACAGCGACAGCGACGATTTTGGATCATCCAGTAGCAGCAGCGATAGTGAACTGGATATCCCGCAAGGAGGAAAAGTAACAGCCGCGATGTTTTTGAAGAAGTATGAAAGCTGAATCTAAAGAGTTAAAGTGTTTTAACCTCGAGTAGAAATCAAACAACTTTGCAATGTTCAAACCTGGAACAGTTGAGAAAAGCTCAGTAGCGCAACCCACACATGGCTTAAGGCGGATTTCCATTCAGTGCAAAATGTCGCGCGATCGATTTTTAGCGAGCGCTTTCTTTTGAAATGTGTGAAGTCAACCACAGCTAATGAAATTCGTTCCGCTTGACTGCTTGTAATTCAAAAGAAAGCGCTCGCTAAAAGTCGATCGCGCGACATTTTGCACTGAATGGAAGTCCGCCAATAGCAACGTTTTAGGAAATTTATCCGTCTGCGACTTGAACAATAGGGTAATTCAAGAATTCCTATTGGTGGATTTGGCAAAAACACAATACACACGTGACGATGAAGAACCATATTTTTGCATAAACGTTGACCAACGTAGATAATGAATTATATTGTTATTCTAATGAGTTTCCAAACCATCTACTCTATTAACTATGGTTTAACTCCTACCAAACTTGTATGATTACACTTTCAACCTTTGGAAATTATCCAACATCGATTGAAGTACGACAAGATCGTAATTGAATAAATTGATATACCCTTGACCTATTCGCGGGCATTCCCACTCTAAAGTCACGCGTGCTCTTGTCAGCCCCCGCTGTAGCTTAGTGGTCAGAGCATTGCACAGCCATCGCAAGGGCGTAGGTTCAATTCCTGACGGAGGACCTATAGTTAATGATGAATTTTTCCTTGTTTGAATTTTGGCTCTCCACTCAAAATTAAGACACCTTCAATTCGCACGTCAAGTGATGTACTACAGAATCGTAGTTCATTCCCCCTAATCCTTTATAAGCCGGGTACTATTCGGGATGGTTTTTGCATCGCCTCAAGTGAAACGAAAAGTTGTCTTTTCGCAGATATAAAGATGAGGGCGAAGAAAAGACGAGGGAGAAGAAAATCAAGAAAACGAAACAACCGAAACCAAAAATAAAAGAAGATTTTGAAGAGGATGACGAAGGAGAGGAATGGGAGGAAGTGAAGTCATCGCATACCACTGTATGTGAGGGGGCACTGTGGGGGTAGAGTGGTGGGGGAGAGAAAGAGATGGAGGGGTGAAGGTTGTCAAGGAAAGGAATTGGAAGAACTGAAGTTACCACTGTATGTGAGAGAGAAGTGGTGGAGAACGGGGCATTGTGGCGGAGGGTGGGGGGGGGGGAGAGATTGAGGGTGGAGGAAGTCAAGGATAAAGATTGGAGGAACTGAAGTCATTTCATATGATCAATTTTCATTTGCTACTTCGAGCGGAGCGGGCAAAAGGGTGAAGTCAACCATACCTTGTTTACTTGACCATACAAGGAGCTTAGGCATGTAAGACGACAATGCTTTAGGACGACTGCTATCAGTACAATTACATTAATGCTATAACACAGAAGAAATACACAATTGAATGTCCAGCAGGGGATTACACGTCGCGTACGCGCTTTAGACAACGACAACGGCCATAACATTTTCGGCAGTAGCATTTTAAGCAATGACAGGTCGTATTTTCAACACGTCTGGCGTGTTGAAATTTACACTCGCTGGTCAGAATGCGTGGACAAGAGGGCTGGACGTCGTAAAGCTTACCCATGTGCACAGCCAGAAACGCCACAGACTTGCTGCAAGTTGTGGACTTTACCGGCTTGCTGCAAGTTGCCATCAAGTTGCAGCAAGCCTGTTGACTTCATCAAGTTGTAGCAAGTCTGTGAGGATCAGACTTGCTGCAACTTGATATTTGCAGACTTGCTGCAAGTTGTTACAACAACCTGCAGCAAGCTTGTGGATATCAACTTGCAGCAAGTCTGCCGTTCGCAACTTGCAGCAAGTCTGCAATTCGCAAGTTGCAGCAAGTCTGCCGTTCGCAATTTGCAGCAAGTCTGCAGATCGCAACTTGCAGCAAGCCTGTTGACAACTTGCAGCAGACTTATTGTCATCGAGCCGGAGCAAGCGATGCGAACGCATCCTGATATCGGCTTGATGATCGCAACTTGCAGCAAGTCTGCAGCAGACTTGCTGCAAGTTGCGCGTTTCTGGCTGTGTACTGCAGCATACGCATGAATCTTAACTTTCAATGTTATGTTTGCAGGAGAAAAGACGAGTTTTATTCGCAAAAGATACGGAGATCAATCCCAGTGTTGTCCTTAAAAAGTTACATGAGATTCTCGGCGCTCGAGGCAAGAAAGGAACGGATAGAACTGAGCAGATTGAATACCTCAAAGATTTAAGAAAGATAGCAGAGAAGCATAACTTAGGTATGTCATGCTCACAGTGTGGTATTTCCACTTTTTGAAATGGACCTTTAACCTTTTAGACGGAATTTTGAAAAAAAATTGAAACAGGCAAAAATATTATCACATCTTGAAAGAGCATCCTAAACTTAGTAAAATTGCAAAGTTTGGTTGTGAAATGTTCTAAAATATGGAAAATAAAGCCTTGCGAATTTGGCAAATTTTGTATACATTTGTACTGCGGATGGAAAATAATACCCAGTTGGATACCCTTGGGTACGGATAATACAAAACTACAGAAAATTTGCCAACTTCGCAGGGCGATATTTTCTATAATTTACAACATTTTATTTTGCAATTTTACCAAGTTTAGGATGCTCTTTCAAGCTGTGGTAATACTTTTGCCTGTTTCGAATTTTTTCAAACTTTCGTCTAAAAGGGTGAAGGTCCATTAGAATTTCCTTGAATTTTTTATCCTCCAGGTGCTGCAATGAATGCGAAGATAATGTTGAACATCATTGCTTCCATATTTGATTACAATCCAAACGTTGCTACGTGCATGAAGACAGAAATGTGGAAAAGGTCAGTGCAATCCAGTGCAATCCAGTATAAACTTTATCTAGGGGGTGTTTACACGAACTTATAATAGGTCGATTTAGAACTTATATATTAGATAAAAGCACAGCCTTTTTAAAATCAGAATTTCTGAAAGGCTATATACGGTGTTTTGTAAATCAATGTAAATAATGATAATGATACTGGTAATATTATTATTGACAAAAATAGTAGTAATAATAATAGTTAAACAGATCTGTCATATTATGTTCTGTTTTTTGTCGTTGTATAGTTGTCTTGATCACGTAAATGAGTTGTTGACAATACTCAGTGACAATGCAAATATCACCGCGGGAGAAAATATCCCTGAAGATGCTGAAAATCTTGAGGTAACATTGACTAACTAACTTTATTTATACTGGATAGCTCCATCAGTTCTAAACTGTTTTTCCTAGAGGTCCAGTAAGGATCATCTCTTATTGATCCAATGTTACTACATGAGGAAACCTAAACTAAACTAACTTTATTTATGCTGGATAGCTCTATCAGTGCTAAACTGTTCTTCCTAGCGGTCTAGTAAGGATCATCTCTTATTGATCCAGTGTTACTACAGGAGGAAACCTAAACTAAACTAACTTTATTTATACTGAATAGCTCTATCAGTTCTAAACTGTTCTTCCTAGAGGTCCAGTAAGGATCGTCTCTTATTAATCCAGTGCTACTACAGGAGGAAACCTCAACTAAACTAACTTTATTTATCCTGGATAGCTCTATCAGTTCTTAACTGTTCTTCTGACAGGTCCAGCAAGGACATCTCTTATTGATCCAGTGTTACTGCAGGAGGAAAGCTAAACTAAACTAACTTTATTTATACTGGATAGCTCTATCAGTTCTAAACTGTTCTTCCTACAGGTCCAGCAAGGACATCTCTTATTAATCCAGTGTTACTACAGGAGGAAACCTAAACTAACTTTATTTATACTGGATATCTGTATTAGTTCTAAACTGTTCTTCCTAGAGGTCCAGTAAGGATCATCTCTTATTGATCCAGAGTTACTACAGGAGGAAACCTAAACTAAACTAACTTTGTCTGTGCTATTTAGCTGTATCAGTTCTGTTTTCTCTTTGTCTTTTAGGATGCTGACAGCGAAGGCGGCTACAAAATTCGTGGTTGTATTTTAATTACAATCGAAAGAACCGATGATGAATTCACAAAAATGTTACAAGGATGTGACTGCCATTCCACAGAATATGTTGACAGGTGTGAGGTCTTTAAGGTTTAGGCACAGAATAGAAAATAACGGATGGATCACTCGATGCAAAACTTTAAGTGTCCCTACACTAATTTTCTATCCCCACGCTTGTCGCGTTGTGCAAGTTCTGGCCAGTCATTTGTATTATCTAGTCGATGTACAACCTGATTCTCAGGGTCTTCACCTTCGCTAGCCGCGCTACGGCGAAGACCCTGACACAGGCTGGTCACGTGGCACCCAAATTTTGGGTGCTTGACATGTTGGCGTTGTTTGAACACCATGGGGGAAGATGTTGGCTTAATTTTAAACTTGCTTAAAATTTCGTCCAAGATCATGCAACATTGTTGGGCCAACAATATTTGCATGATGTTGGCTTCGTTTGAACTGGCCTTTAAATTACAACAGTTTGATGCAAACACAAAAGAAAGCAAAGATACGGTTTTAGAGTCAGATGACTTCCCGCTTCGTCGGTCTCCCTTGTTGTTTGACAATAATTTGTGATAACGCGTTTTTACCAACCCCTGCTAAGTACGAATGTCAAGCACCCAAAATTTGGGTGCCACGTGACCAGCCTGTGTCAGGGTCTTCGCCGTAGCGCGGGTAGCGGAGGTGAAGACCCTGAGAATCAGGTTGGTCGATGTAAACATCAAATTGGCTGTTCCTCCATTGCTCTGGCCAATAAACTGCGTAAAAAAGGAAGGCGTGTTGGCTCTTTTGTTTATTTCGTATTCTGTGGTTTAGGCTGAAAATTCTCCCTTGTTGATCCAGTGTTTTTGTAAACCAACATGATTCTGCCATGGCTTTGATATCGATATTTTAAATTCGATTAGTGCATCTTACCAAACTGTCTTCAATTTTACATTAGGTTAAAAGATGAGATAACGATGACGTTACTGATAAGTCGAGTTATGAAATATCTTGAAGATCATGATGCCGCTCCCAGCATGCTGTGCAGGGTCTATCTGAGATACATTGAACATATTTACTACAAGGTGGGTAGATATTACACGGCTCATACAATGCGCTTGAATGTTTTTGAATTTGAAGCTAGGCCTTAAAAGTCCTTGAATTTAAATAAAGAAGTGCTTGAAGGTCCTTGAATTCGTCTTGCTTCAGTTTCTGGACATTTTTTTATATTGAAAATCTATTGCGGTTGTTAATGACATCTAATTCATTTAAGCTGCACTTAGAGCGTTATTTTTCCACTTGATATGTGGCCTTGAAACCCCTGAATTTTATTCTTATTTACAGGTACGAACCCTGTTATGAGAGCATTATATAGGAAAAGATGAACTGACTTTGTCTAGCTATGAGATAAAACAATGCTAACCAAGTAAATAAATTTTGACCGATAAGTTTCTTGTACATATTATTATAGCACTGATGAAGATCCGAGCTTACGGATCGAAAGCTCTGCAATAATAAATTTGCGTGGTGTTTCCACAAAGCTTAACAAGTAAATTTTGACCGACTAACGGAAAATTTGCATCATAAACTACATTTCAATATATTTAAGCAAAAATTAATGAATATACACCTTTAGTCTAGAATGCAAATGCTCAATTG
The DNA here is from genome assembly GCA_963855995.1 of Muricea muricata. Classification (NCBI taxonomy): domain Eukaryota; kingdom Metazoa; phylum Cnidaria; class Anthozoa; order Malacalcyonacea; family Plexauridae; genus Muricea; species Muricea muricata. Next base: position 10,863,314 of record OY979729.1, on the reverse strand, counting down.
CGTCGTTTTCCACAGCTTGACATGGTGCGCGTGAAGGAAATGAGCGAAGAACGAAAACTGAACAAACCTTCAGACGTGGAAAACACCGAGGAACTGACAGTAGATCAAGCGGCAGCATCAACCGCTTTTCAGATGGAAAATATGTGCAAGTTTATCTACTCCAAAGATGATTCGAACCGCATCAGGACACGTGCGATGCTATGTCACGTGTATTTCCTCGCATTGCATGATAGGTGGTATGAAGCACGTGATCTCATGCTGATGTCACATTTGCAAGAAAATATCCAACACTCCGATATACCTACACAGGTGCGTGGAATATTGACGAAGGGTTGTCGCTTTTGAATCTGGGCGCGCTTGTAGATCCTAGCTTGGGTTTGCTTCTGTACTATCACTGGCTTAATAAGAGATGATCCTCTGGGGAAAGCAGTTTAGAACTGATAGATCTATCCAGTGTAAAAAAAGTTAGTTTAGTTTAGGTTTCCTTTAGTAATAACACAGTCTGTCTGAATCAATAAGAGATGATTCTCACTGGACATCTAGGAAGAACAGTTTACAACTGATAGAGTTATCCAGCATAAATAAAGTTAGTTTAGTGTAGGTTTCCTATTGTAATCAATAATAGATGATCTTTGCAGGACCTGTAGGAAGAACAGTTTAGAACTGAAAGAGCATGCAGAGTTAATAAAGTTAGTTTAGTTTAGTTTCCTCCTGCAGTAACCCTGAATCAATAAGAGATGATCATTACTGGACCTCTTGGAAGAACTGTTTAGAACTGATAGAGCTATCCAGTATAAATAAAGTTAGTTTAGTTTAGGTTTCGTCCTGTAGTAACACAGGATCAATAAGAGATGATCCTTACATGACATCTGGGAAGAACAGTTTAGAACTGATAGAGCTATCCAGTATAAATAAAGTTAGTTTAGTTTAGGTTCCTCTTGTAGTAACACTGGATCAATAAGAGATGATCGTTACTGGTTACAGTTTAGAACCGATATAAAGTTAGTTTAGTTTTCGAGTTCTTCATGTTGCAGATCTTGTATAACCGTACGATGGTTCAACTTGGCCTTTGTGCTTTCCGTCATGGTATGATCAAAGACGCTCATAACGCACTTCATGATGTTCAGTCAAGTGGGAAAGCTAAAGAACTTCTTGCACAGGTCAGTGTCATACCATGTCATGTCGTACCATGCTACACCATAACAGAACACCATACATACTACAACACAGAACACCATATCATATTATACCACAGAACACCATACATACTACAGCACAGAACACCATATCATATTATACCACAGAACACCATACATACTACAGCACAGAGCACCATATCATATTACACTACAGAACACCATATCATATTATACTGCAGAACACCATATCATACGACACTACAGAACACCAAGCCATACTATGCCACAGAACACCATACCATACTAAACCACAGAACACCATACCCTACTATACCACAGAACACAATACCATACTATACCACAGAACACCATACCATACTATACAATACCATTGACACCAGCTATGAGTCTTACTCGTAACTCGTTTCTTTGCAGGGCTTAATGCAACAGAGACAACATGAAAGAAATCCAGAACAAGAAAAGATAGAACGTCGTAGATTGGTAATGTCATGAATACTCTTTATAACATGACGTTACCAGAGCTACGAAAAAAATAGCTTATGGGAAACTAACACAATTGACAAAAAGGCTTTCAGTGACATTCTTCTATTTTAAAAGGTGCCATTTCATATGCATATCAATCTGGAATTACTGGAATGTGTGTATCTGACATCAGCAATGTTGTTAGAAATCCCTCATATGGCAGGTAATTCTCAAACCTACAGTAGTTATTGCTCAAAAGTTTGAATACACCTGCTGATCTTCTTAGTCAGCTATGCCAATCCATTTCCCTGATTTTGAGGTTATATGCATGTTCTACTAGTACTATTTTAATTGCAAGTGTGCAAAGACCTTAGAAGATGCAAGTCAGAATTTTTAACAATTAAAGAATGACTGACCAAACAGCAGTTTTCAGAGATACGGGACCACCGTACGCAAAATGTTTGGCAGCGATAGTTGTTCTTGACATTTGAGCGTCGCCGATAATTTAATACGAGAAACGTCACAACTGAAGAAGCCGTCGAATTCGACTTAACAGAGCGAGAATATTTCATAATAAACAGTTATTTTTTACCAAAAAGCGAAAAAGAATGCCTATAGTTTAATTAGCGACGGCGCTCGAATGTCTAAAACGACTATTGCTGTCAAAAGTTTTGCGTTTGGTGGTCGCGTATTGCTTGAAACTGAGGTTATGTATAACTATAGGTGATATAGATGTTCTTTGATAAAAATATGTGTGTTGGTTGTTAGATAATATCAAATAAGACTGATGTCGTTGTTTTTCTTTTCCCAGCGCGAGAATTTGAACACCGTCGAAAAATGATCAGCAAGAGTTTCCACCACCAGCTGAAATTGAGCGATAGACAACCATTAGTAGGTGAGGATCATCTCCCCCCCCTGCCACTCTTAACTCGTAGAGATGACAATAATCACTATCCACATAACTGTAATCACACCCCCCACACCCCTAGCTCTCTTAACTCGTAGAAATAACAAAAATCACTATCCACAAAACTGTGATCACATGCGTATCTTGGTCACCATTACTTCTTCTGCTAACAAGTATCATGTTGTAGTGTAAGTCACCACTCTTGTCTTTCAAGCTGGTAGACCTGAGTTCAAGCCTTGATTCAACCACTACTCAAGGTTGGAGAAAGGCTGCCTTTACATTGACATCAGTAAATGGTAAGACTTTCGCGTATTCTCAGATAAAGACGTTAAACCATAGGTATCTTGGATCCCCTATCAATTGGGCAATAGTCTGTTGGGTAAATCAGATCACCCAAGAATGGCGAACACAATAAATCACCATCAACTACAAGTCTACAACCGTCACTATAAGTACCATAACCATCATTATCTATCACCATGCGGTCAATCAAGCATATTTTTGAACTTCATTCCAATTATCCTAACACATTCAGGTCCTCCAGAGAGCATGCGTGAACATGTGGTGGCCGCTTCAAAAGAAATGAGCAAAGGAAACTGGCGCGAATGTGCTGATTTCGTCTTGGCAGTCAAGGTAAATATGTACAAGTTTCATGCATGGGCTTCGAATTTGGTTCATGGTATGAAATGTAAAAAAGGGAATGAGATGGCGTCTTTGCAATGTTTTATACACTACGAAAAACGCTACAAACTTGCAAATTGTCAATTTTACCGAGTTGCTACAACTTGTTAAAAGACTTGTCGTCCTGTTATCGCCTTTTGATAACAAGTCTGTTACAACATCTCGAGACAATTGTTGCAGTTCAAGCATACAGCAGTATGGAGTTTATATCACACAGAAAAAGTTTCACTTGGATTGAGAAAAAAGATTGAAACCCCCACCCCCAGCATTCAACAATGTTTTACTGCCTACATTGTTCAGTGTTGTCAACAATATTATTCACTATTGTTAAGCCTGATCCAGATTCAACAACCTTTGCTCAATGAAATATGAACAATATGGGCAGCATTGTTTCAGCCTGTTTTTATCAATCTTTGACAAGTTAGTGCTATTTTTTGCCGTGTAGTATTAACTAGGTAATCTGAAACCACGGAAAAGTACTGGCACTAGTTGTCAAATAGAAATCCATTTTTTGAGCCAAACTAGCAAATTTCCCATTAAGTATAATTTACTTCGGTTTCAAATTTCTGATGGACTTATAATTTTCGTCACTGAACATGATTACAAAGTTTCAACAAGTTTCATAAAGGAAAATAAAAGATATAAGCGATTAAAAAGAGCAAAATAGATTTTTATTCGGTAGTTAGTTCCAGGCCTGCTACTCACGGTCGGATTAGCTGGAAAACGGACTAGTACCGGTACATGAAAGAAACTCGACGTCGAAAGTGAGTTCCGTTATGGGCGATTCTAAAAATTATGCCATTCTGGTTTCTTCTGGGTTTTGTCCTGAAATAATACGACCATTTAATTTAATCGACAATTATTTTTTTAAATGAAGGTATGGAACTTATTTGACCAAGCCGAGGAAGTCAAAGTAATGCTAAAAAGGTAATAGACCATCTTTACAGTCTTTGCAATACGGATCACATATTTACATTAAAGATACCCCAAACAGTTTGGATGGATTGAAGATACCCCGAACAGTTTAAAGACTTTGGGCGAATTTCTGAAACTCGACGGATTTCTAGCTTATTCTTTGTATTGTTATTGTTTATATTTGTAGAAAGATCCAGGAGGAATCACTAAGAACATATCTATTCAGCTACAACAGCGTGTATGACTCCATCAGGTAATAGGGTCAAACCTGGGGTACATGAAGGTACAAGAAGGTACATGAAGGTACATTTGAATGAAAACTAGGAGTTACTGAGACAAAATGAGATGACGAAATGATTGCCGGTGGCGTCATGGCCGACCGAAGCATTGCTGTCGTGTAGCCCCCATTAGTGATCACGTTCTTGGAGAACTCTCTTCCCCCTGTGAACCACGACCAAAGCTCAATTAACACCCCTCACAGATGTCCATGATCCCTCTTCTGTCCACAAAAACGACGTGAAAATTCTGTGAATTTGACTTCTTTACAACAACTTATTGTTTCTAGCATGAACACTTTAGCTGAGATGTTTGAACTTGAGCGACCCGTTGTTCACAGCATTATAAGCAAGATGATCATAAATGGGGAGTTACAGGTATGATCCTTAATGGACCTCTAGGAAGAATATTTAAGAACTGATAGAGCTATCCAGTATAAATAAATAAAGTTTGTTTAGTTAATAGGTTTCCTCCTGTAGTAACACTGGATCAATAAGAGTCATCCTTACTGGACCTCTAGGAAGAACAGTTTAGAACTGATACAGCTATCCAGTATAAATAAAGTTAGTTTAGTTTAGGTTTCCTCCTGTAGTAACACTAGATCGATAAGAGATGATCCTTACTGGATCTCTAGGAAGAACAGTTTAGAACTGATAGAGCTATCCAGTATAAATAAAGTTAGTTTAGTTTAGGTTTCCTCCTTTAGTAACACTGGATCAATAAGAGATGATCTTTACTAAACCTCTGTACAGAGAACATTTCAGAAATGTTAATGCTATCCAGTTTAAGCATAGTTTAGTCATGACCAAAGCCGCTACGAATAAAGAAGACTGTTAAAATACTTATGGAGTATAATACCTTATTTTGAAGGCATCTTGGGATGAGCCAACACAGACAATCGTGATGCATCGTGGTGCAGAACCTTCTCGCCTTCAGAGTTTAGCTTTGCAACTGGCAGATAAGGTTAGACATTGCTCAACCTGGGTTTCATTTAGTTTGAATAAGACCAGGCATGGAAGAGGGGGTGCCCCCAGCCCCTAGAGACATAATTGAATACGTTGAAACATATTAACATGATAGTAATCAAACCATGTGAAGTAATCGACTGAAACTGGTAAAGAACCCTCCCCCTACCTGATTATGCTGGATCATCCCTGAATCAGACTGCTTGAATTTTCTGGCATTTCTCACAAATCTCAGGAATAATTCACAAATAACGCGTAGATATTCCCAGACAACACTTGATTGATCTAGAACATTTCACGACAAATTCTGCACTGAATCTGCCTTGATCTCATATCTAAGTTGGCTATCGATTTATTTTTTCTTTTTCGTTTGTAGATCAGCTCTCTAGTTGACAACAACGAACGCGTCTTGGACACTAAATATCCATTTAACTATCGAGACAGACAAGGTACTGACCCGGGGCTCTTCAACAACGCATGACTTAGACTATTGCATCATATGACTGATAGCATGGCTTGTGACAGTCTGTTGCATGTTGATTGTCAAAACTTTTTATCCACAGGCTTGCTGCAAGTTGTTTTAACGGGTTGTAACAAGTTTGCAAGTGACAAGTTGCAACACGCCCGATTGACTTGTTGCAACTTTATATGAAATTGCCGGTAAAATCATAGGCGGCCCAATTCAGCGTGTAGTTTCATATAGAGATCAGTGCGCACATAAACATACTTCGTAAGTTCTTAAATATAACTCCCTTATTATATTCTTGGGTTTCACTGGAATCTTTTCAGTAATTCTGAGTGGGGGTCAACCCAAAATGTATTGATGATTGTACTGCACTGGAGCAAGCAAATCTCACGAAATTGCACACATTTGCTGCCAAACACAAGGTCAACACATACAGCAAAAATTTTTTCAGTCTGATGACAGTGTATCGATTTGGAGTTGACCCCCAGTGAAATTTATGACGTCACGTGAAACCCAAGAATAGGAATGGAATTATATTAAAGAACCCACGAAGTGTGTTTATGTGCGCACTGATCTCTATATGAAACTACACCCTGAATTGGGCCGCCTATGGTAAAATTGACAACTTGCAACTAGTCTATGGCGTTTTTGGCTATGTACCTCCCTGGAATTCGCCCCCAAGCGGGGGGAATGGTGTCACCAGACTTTAAAGATAAAGATTTGTTTCGTTCACTTTTAGGAGCTGGACGTTACAGATCACAAAGAAATCAGCCAGCATATTAAAATCTGTAAGGAATCGTCGTCTGACAATTACAATAAAATAATAATCAGCGAAGCCGTCTGCAGTACTCTACGCTTACTCTACAGGGCACTTCAAAAAAACAAGCAGGGACTTTTGTGAGAGAGACCTAATCGATCCTTTTCGGGTTATAATTTCATGATATGCAATCATGAAATATAATTGGCTTTAGTGGTCGGTTAAACATCAACCTTAAAGACCTGTCTTTGTGATTGGCCTTTTGAAACAAAAGTTATCATTGATTGTGATTCGGTCTCACGTAGGAAAACGATTTCAACAGTTTTTTGTCGTTCTTTGTTTAATCCACCAATCGCAAAGCCTGCTAGTTTGTGTTGGTGGCGACGCTAGCGGCCAGAGGGGGGGGGGGGGGGCGGTTAGATTGGGCGAGATTGTTTCGTGATTTTATTCTTGCGTGCCATGCATGGATTTACCTTGCATGGTGTCCCTCGCGTACGTGTCGTTTCGCATGGAAGAACAGGCGTTACCTTAATATTAGTCCAAAGCACTAGGAAGGATTACTCTTTGAAAAACACTCCAAATCATAATCCTCTTTGTCCACTGAATAACATTATATATTCTTTGTTGTCTTTGCACTCAGCATATAAATGTTCTAGATGTTTTGTTGCCATAAAAGCTGCCCGAATATATTATGCAAATGATGCAGCATTGAGCCGCGCCTAGAATATGTTGTAAAAAATTCCTAAAAATTAGGAAATGTTAGTTCCCCTGTTCTTGTGTGGTCACTTTGTTTGCAGGTAAACACACAGCAATGAAAAACCTTTTAGGGAATATTTTTTTCATTGACGTTGTGTTACAATTTGTATTTGTTCTATTCGGATCCCAAGGTTTGAGAAAGGCGGAGAGAAATGCTTAATGCATGCAAGCGGTAAATTGTGCCTTGCTGTTTAAAAATATCATAAAATCTTTGTATAAATTACCTACATGAATCACAGAAAAAATCACATGATTTTTTGCCTGGTGTATTTTTTGGTGATTTGCCCCTCGAGTCTTGTCGCAATCAAGACATCTGCCCCGAGCCCTGCAGAGTACAGTTTTATTAGCTCTGCGTGATATCGATATCGTAATTTGACCGAATTTTTATTGAATATTTATTGGCCCATAGCGTTCATGTTTCGGGGGCATATAAATAACCAAGATGCTAAAGCGCGTCCAAAGAACCGCGCAAAAAACCGAAACTCGCGCACTTACCGCAGAGTAGCACACGTCATTCCTATTTATAAATTTTAGAATAAAGTGCGTGCGTCATTGACTACAGAATTTCCAATTCACCAACACCCTGTTCGACATACCATATTTGGTCATGGAATGCATAATTTTAATGTCATTGATCTTTCTTCAACGGGCATTAAATTATTTTTGGCGTTATTTTCCGGTGATTAGGGGCGAAATTATCTGGCGAAGTGATCTAAATTTTGTAAGAATAGCCGAATCGTGTGTTTGTCTTCTCGAGGGTTTGTTTAGAGACGAAATTCGAGCGTCGAAGAAGCAATTGTTTGCTTTTAGCGGAGTTACTAAAGCACACTTGTGTGTGTGTTGCCTTGACTTAAAATGGACGATTTAGGTAAGATGATTTATAAACGTTTGTATTTATATCTGTAGTTCATTACTCCCTCATTCCTAATCCGTCTGTTTTTTAGATACGATTGTTTCTCATGTCCTTTTACTTTCCAATTTGCCAAAATTTACCTTTCTCTCTAAGCTAAACAAATAATCGTTTTAAAGTTTACTTAAATGTCTGCCTCGCCATATTCGGCTAACATGGGCGCCATTTATGTGAACACGAAGTGTTTACTGTGTGTTTAATTTGTAGTTTGTGAACAATAACATGTCATGGTTTGAAGTTTATGACGAAATATATTTTACTATTGCTTTCTGTTTAGTTGACTGCTATCTTGCTCGCAAAACCGAAACACTAAAGTATTTGCATATTTGTGCAACATCTCTCAATATACTTGCATTTCTCTTCCTATTGACTCTTTACATTAACTCTTTATGTTAATTAATGAAATGCTTTTCACAAAGCACCACCACCAAATTCTTGTTTAAATTGTTTTTTAACCCATTAAGACGTTTTGAATACTTCACGAAAGCGTTACATCAAGAAACGTTATCCCATATATATGACCGCGATAAATAATTCATGATGGCACTTTGTCAAATAAACTCTCTCGGCTTGTCAATTGTAATCTATAAAAATATCAAAGTGTGTTTTCTACACGTGAGCGAAAGATAGCTGTCATTTCGGCACGAATTTGTGGTGTGAATGATCTAATACGTTTTTGCGTGTAATAGTGCAAGGCCAATTTTGGAATTCTGAAGTTGGAAGTTCTCCTTTAACCTGTTTGCCAAATACGTATTGTTTGGTTTTAAAAAGCTTTTGCAAATGGAGGAGCAAAAACCGAGGGACTATTCGATGAGATTTAGAGAAAATATTGATTATTTAGATGCACTTTTGGCGGACCTGCAAGCCATACCAGTTGGGGGAGCTCAGAAAACAACAAGAGAACCAACAGATGTCCCGCCACCATTGCCGACAGAAAATGGAACTTCTCGGCACACAGGAACTAGTTTAGGATCAAATTTGTCCGAGTTGGACAGCCTTTTAGAAGACTTAAACACCACAACGCAGCCCAAAGGTAACGTTATTTATTGTGGTTTAAAATTGGCGTTAAAATTGAACCGTAAAATACAATAATAACGTGTATTTAAAGTACAATAGTGAAGAATTGGTGCATGTATTTTGCACAAACAGAAGCATGTCCTGGGGTGTGTTACTACTCCCCAACATTTCACAACTTCTTTTGAATTCAATGAATGGTTTCCCGCGCACATCCTAGCGCCACAACACCGTAACCTGCTTGAGAAATATTTCGCATAGTCTTTGCATGCAAAACATTTTTTGTTGGGCTTAAATTTCAGTGAACGCCCCTTACAAAATGGTCTGCCGTTCGGGGTGTCATGTAACTCATGTTTATCAACTAGATTCGACCATTGTTGTATTCTGGCCTTTCAAAAAGCAACATGTATGGTGTAAAGGCCATTTCTGAAATCGTATGACGGTCTTAAACTTTTAATAAATTGACATAATTTTTTCTATTTTGATCGTTTGTCTCGTTGTTTACGTTGTTTATTCAAGAGATAGAGTCGACGTTTGAACGAAGTCTGTTATATGATGAAGATGTGATATATATAAATATATATATATTGCTTCTTTGAAGGATGCTGCAAAATTTGTGGCAGAATTTATATAGTTAGCCTAGGAGGTATTTTTTGCTCCCATATTAAATATTGAACGGTATTCTGTGATTTCTTGGGATAATGATATTTAATTGACATACTTGTGATCAAATTAAGACTTGATTACAATAGCAATTTGTAATTGTGCTATAGTAGTTTAGTGGTGTAATGACCCGGGCAGTTCCTGGTTCTAGAGCAGGAGGTGGCAAACTAATGTTTTGTATATTGTGATATATTTGTTGAAGTTCGTAACCCAATTTGCCATGTTCTGTACAGAACAAAGCTTCTTTTGATTGTTGCTAAGACATAAGATCAAGTGCTGCTTGGATTGTAGTAAAATGCAAAAGTGTAGCCACCAAAGTGTTACCATAATGCAATTTATAAATTTCCATGCTTAAACAAAGACTAAGCCTAAGTTATGTAATACTGGATCTGTATGATGATGAAATCAAATTGGATAGTTTAAAGACAAGTGTAGCTTTTAAACTTAGCTCTGATAATATTAATTACAGAATTTACTGACAAGTAATCGTAGAAAAAGTGGTAAATGTAAAAATGACCGCAAACTGCCCGAACTCAATTTCGTTACCATGCAGATCTGGCACCATGTAAACAGGGTCTAAAATAGTGCTAACTTTGTCCAGCAATGCTTGCCTGTTGATGAGTAAAAGGAATAGTTAAATCATATGATAGAAGAGGTCAAGGCTTATTGCTGCTGAATGGGCTAAATCCTGCTAACAGTCATTGATATGTAAAGTGTTCGTACATGTTTTACTCTGTTAGGCTTCGTTAATTATATTGCATTTTTGCTTGAATAAAGTTTAGATAAACCTTAAATGGGCAAGTGGACATTTTATATGTATACTAGGTTTCAATAAAACCTGTTGAAATCAACCTTCTATGCAAATGTTTAGGAGGAAGTAACAGAAGCAGCGAGAATCGTTTGTCAGACAAGATCAACACTCCACAACAGCAAAGCAGACCTCCAGGTCAGTAGGTATTTGTTTTGGCCATGATGTACAAAAGAGTGTGTTGTAATTGATTGGTTCATAATAGCTTCAATCATGTACCAAACAGGCAAGTTCAACCTTAAATATAATTTATCAGTTTCTTTCGATGTGGTTTGTATTAGTGGCAGAAAGCTTGGTTGTAGATATTAACTTGTCAAGCAGTGTAATGACTCCCTTGACAAGTAAAACAAAGACAGAGTGAAAATATGGTTCAATGTTTTGGGGGGGTTGCACAACCTTTTCTTATTGGTTTGATGTGTATCTTAATTGATATCTTATCTAATTTGATTGGGTATAGAATTATGTAAAGCTGATTATTTTCAAAGTTTGTGTAATGCTTGTGTACATGATTCAGATAAAATCCAAACTCAGCCCTTTTAAATTTCAATGTGCTGTAAACACAATATAGGAATAGGAATGTATACTGAGATGACTGTATCTTGCTCATAGTCAGTCTAAACAACAAAATGTTTTCTCTAGTTGAATCATTGTTAAGTGAACTCGACAATGCTGTTAGCAGCTCTCGGCAACAACCTAACGAGCCCCAGACAACCGTCCAGGATGTGCCGGCACCAAACAAGGCATCGTCCGCCACAAAAGAACTTGATGACTTGATGGCATCATTGTCCGACTTCAAAGTGAATGTTCAAACAGTTGGACCAGCACATTCTGTCAAACATAGTGATGATTATGCTAAACCTCAGAGGGCAACAAGCTCGAACAAGCCTTCACAGCAAGGTATGTTTTAGGAATACATTTTTGTTTTGTTGGACTCAAAAATCTTTAAGCTTAAACATCAGCATGGACCATAATTTAATCAGCAATTGATGTTACTCTTTAGGAGGCCAGCCAATGAGATCAAGTCAACTTGACTCAATGTTGGGAAGCCTTCAATCGGACATGAATCGGCAAGGTGTGAGCACAGTCAAGAAAGGCACATGTGCTGCATGTAATAAACCAATCATCGGCCAAGTGTGCACAGCTCTTGGTAAAACCTGGCATCCCGAGCATTTTACTTGTATTGCGTGTGAATTGCCACTTGGTTCAAGGAATTTCTTTGAACGAGAAGGCAAACCGTATTGTGAAAAAGATTATCATGAGCTGTATGCTCCAAGATGTGCATACTGCAATGGACCTATACTAGATGTAAGTCTGAAGTATTATTGAAAATCTTATTTTTGGTACTATTTAAAACACAAGTGGTAGGAGTGCTTTATCACATATAAAACACAAGGCACAGCCAAGCATTTTATATCTGATAAAGCATGAATTGTGAGTAAATGGCTTCAAAAAAGATCTATTTTATTCCCATCGTGTCAGTTTGTTTACGAAAGAATTTTCAATATAGATGTTGAGTAAGCTGAGAAAATCATCGCAAAAGTTTTGTAAAAATCTGCATGTGTTTTATCGCATATAAAGGCTATGTCATGGCTCTGATTTTTTTGTGTGTTTTGCTCATGAATTATTAATGAGAGTTTTTGAATTGTATTTTATTAATCACTTATTTATATTATGCAAGTGTAAACTGTGCTGAAGTGGTTAAACCACTTGTCTTTCACATGAAAGACTACAGGTTTGATTATCAGTAAGGTCGTCCCAATGTTCTGCTATGAGTCATGGCTTTCCTGCAGGTACTCTGGTCCCCCCCCCCCCCCACAGAGAATTTGACAGGGTGGGTTAGGTCTATACAATCCCCCAGTAACTGGCACATCCTGTTGTGATGATATGACTGCATTGCTGAAAATATTTCTTCATATTTAGTCATGTGTGACTGCCTTGGACAAAACCTGGCATCAAGAGCATTTTTTCTGCCACCAATGTGGAAAGCCTTTTGGTGATTCAGGTTTTCACGAGAGAGATGGGAAACCATTCTGTCGAGAAGATTACTTTGCTGCTTTTGCTCCGAAGTGCGGAGGATGTGAGCAACCAATCATGGATAACTATATTGCAGCCTTGGGACAGCACTGGCATCCTGAGTGCTTTGTATGCTATGTGAGTACTGCTAGTGTATATTTCATGTATATGTTCCCTGAAAATTTTTATAAAGTAACAGGTACTTTACACTGGGGTGGCTCTATCAGTTCTAAACTGTTCTTCCTAGATGTCCAGTAAGGATCATCTCTTATTGATCCAGTGCTACTACAGGAGGAAACCTAATCTAAACTAACTTTATTTATACTGGATAGCTCTATCAGTTCTAAACTGTTCTTCCTACAGGTCCAGTAAGGATCATCTCTTTTTGATGCAGTGTTACTACAGGAGGAAACCTAAACTAAACTAACTTTATTTATACTGGAAAGCTTTATCAATTCTAAACAGTTCTTCCCAGAGCTCCAGTAACGATCATCTCTTTTTGATGCAGTGTTACTACAGGAGGAAACCTAAACTAAACAAACTTTATTTATGCTAGATAGCTGTATCAGTTCTAAACTGTTCTTCCTAGAGGTTCAGTAAGAATCATCTCTTCTTGATCTAATGTTTGTACAGGAGGAAATCTAAACTAAACTAACTTTATTTATTCTGGATAGCTCTATCAGTTCTAAATTATTTTTTCTAGAGGTCAAGTAAGGGTAATCTTTTAATTGATCCAGTGTTACTACAGGAGGAAACCTAAACTAAACTAACTTTATTTATACTGGATAGCTCTATCAGTTCTAAACTGTTCTTCCTAGAGGTCCAGTAAGAATCATCTCTTATTCCATTCATATTATAATATGGATTCTAGAATGAACTGACGAAATGTTTCCTTTTTTCAGGAATGTCACCAACCCTTCCCAGGTGGAAGTTTCTTTGAACACGAAGGCAAACCATACTGTGAAATGCATTATCATTCCAAGCGCGGCACCCTTTGTTACAACTGCCAAAAGCCAATAACTGGACGTTGTATCACTGCGATGCACCGCAAATTCCATCCAGAACATTTCATATGTGCTTTTTGCTTGAAGCAGTTGAACAAAGGCACATTTAAGGAGCAAAACGAGAAGCCTTATTGCCATTCGTGTTTCGTGAAACTATTTGGTTAAATGGTAGCGTGTGGTTTTTTCCAAGAAAATCTTCGCAACGACAGGAACGATTTGGATTGACGATAGGGAAGATGATGGAACTGATTTTAAGGAGTTGTGAACAGCCATTTTGAATAGGAAGATTTTGAATATAATTTAGAAAAATGTTGATATAGTGTGGCTTCACCAGACCTGGAAGCAATACGACCTTGAAATTCTGAGAAATATTTGCCTTCTGAGGAAAGATCGTCAAAGATATTTTAGGAAAAATTTCACGTGTGTTACTTGGGGCCTACAGCTTACAAAAAATCTAAAAATCCGTAGAGAATTTAAGTGCGATGCTAACCTGACAGAGTCGGACCCTTTCTTCATTCACTAGAGGTTTGATTTTAGCGCGATGCTTATGTGTGTTTCTATGAGTAAACGTTTCTGAGAAACATGAAGTACTTTATACGCGTTCAACCAAGTCCTTAGCAGCCATGTAGCATCGGCAAGAATGTTTTCATTCGATTCATATAATTATTACAACTATTCAACTATTCATATTTTAAAGTAGAAGTCTTACATAAAACGCCATAAATTCTTGACATCGATTTAAGTTCTCGGAGTGAAAAACCAAGCTGTTTTTTAGAAACTGTTTCCTGAAACTATGAAAGAAATAAAAATATATTCTTCCAGGTCTGCAAATAGTCGCAAAGAATGTCGTGTTTTATAAAGACTGTCGTAAAAAGAACAAAGCATTCATTATTTTTTTAGGAAAGTATTAGCAAATTGATATTATAGCAGATATAGTTAACGGCTCTTGTTGTAAATTCTTTTTGATATTCCTGTACAACATAGCAGGAAATTTAGAAGGGTATAGTGTATAAATAGGTGTTAGTTGGCTCGGCTATATACAGTAGGGGCATAAATTTTGCGCCTATGAAGAGACGGCTAGTGTTGTATCTCAGAGTTGCAAAAAGCGTCTAATCTTTCCCTGGCAAAATTTTCAAAGCTTGCAAACCTTCCTCAAAATGTTGTAAAGTTGGGCTTTCCAGACCGAAGTTCAGAATGAATCACTATTTTTTTCAGGAATAGATCATCTATTATTTTTTTGTCATGTTAGTGTTTAGGATACATTATGTAGTGTCTTGGCATGAAACTGCCTAACTGACTGTCCATTTTGCAAACCTTCCTCACGGGTAATACCCGCATATCCGTGGCTTTTTTCCAACTCTGCTGTATATTGCCAAAAAGCCGCCTCCCACATTGTGCAGTTATCTTCAAAACAAATGGATTTGAAAGCACAGTTTTTTTTATTCAGAGCATGAATTTATTCGGGAGATTGTGCGAATACAAATCTTTCAGGCAAAAAATGAG
The DNA here is from genome assembly GCA_963855995.1 of Muricea muricata. Lineage (NCBI taxonomy): Eukaryota > Metazoa > Cnidaria > Anthozoa > Malacalcyonacea > Plexauridae > Muricea > Muricea muricata. The sequence goes on along the minus strand of OY979729.1, from coordinate 10,848,054 downwards.
TGGTCTGTATGATAAATTTTTTGACTATGATATAAAGTGAAAAATCAGTCATTTGTGCTGGAGCCAACACCCTGACACTGGTGTATATTTAGGTGGATTGTTTATTAAAATTTTATCTTGTTTTGTATTAATGTTTCATATAGCTTCATATAGCTTCATAAAGGACTGCATGTGTATGATTCCAGGACAAATAATTTTGGTTATATTCTTTCCTCTCTGTTCTTCCATGTTCTTTTTGACGTCTTTAATCCCGGTCGCAAAGTCGTGATGAGATCAATGGTTGTTCATTCGTGGCTCGTAACAAAGGAATAAGCAGGACCAAAAGTGACCTGCGTGGGAACTTTTGATGTCTTTCTTCCACGACATACGCATTGCATTGTACCACATATTGAGAGTGACTTATGTATATTTTAATCTGTGATTGAAATAACTCACGGTTGATAATTCGGCAAAACTGCCTTTACTGTCCTAGTGGTTCATCACAGTACGCCTTGCAAACTAAAGGTTGTAGCATCAACAACACTAATCTTGTTCAATTACGAGATCTTTTTGTCAACATTTTGGTTTCTTTAGAAAAACATTATTTTCCCACTGGTAGATTATTCTGGCAAACAAACAGTAATCTTCTTCAACTACGAGATCTTTCAGTCAACATATTAGTTTCTTTAGAGAAACAGCATTATTTTCCTCGTGATAGATTATCCTTGCAAACTAGCAGTAATCTTCGTGTTCCAACCCACGACTCAGATCTTTTAGTCAACATTTTAGTTTCTTTAGAGAAGGAAAGTGCGTTATTTTCTTAGTGATAGATTATACTTGCAAACTAACAGTAATCGTAGTGTTCAATTACGAGATCTTTTAGTCTACATTTTAGTTGCTTTACTCGTTGTATAAACTTTTAAGCCTGCTGACCTATTCGATACATTAAAACCATCCCACACATGAAGTCTATTTGAAAACCAAGAAAATATTTGCTCAACAACTCGGCTTTAGGCCCGAATTTGAAGTTTAATAACTTTATTATACATTATTACTAGAGTAAAACGTTCGAATTATTTTAAGAACTTTTTTTGTCTGCAGACAAACTGCCTGTCAGAGTATTAGTGTTAAAAACATGATCCTCTTGGTAAAAACATATGCGCGGGTCGACGCGATGCGTTTCGTTCGGGTCTCTTCGTCTTTACTACACAAAGTATTCGCCGTCTTCTTGGGAAAGCGCAGATCAAAACCACTGCGGTCACAGAAAGTAGTCGATTACAGGTCGTTTTGTGGGAATTCCTCTCACATCCTGTGGAAAAAGTATCGAAAACTTGTATTAAAATTTGGAGTCGTCACTCCAGACACAAACATAGTGCAGAAATTTCCCGCCCTTTTCCAGCCCTTTTCTCACAAATTCCGCTCGGCCAATCAGACTCGTTTTTGCATGAACAAATAAACACGTACTTGAGGAGCTGCTTCGAATATCGTGAACTCTCGTTGAAGATTTTCATCCAGTTGAAGAATCGCCGCTACATTCCCACACCTGAACAAAACAAAATACAATGTTGTTGTAGAAAAAAAAGCAGCAAAAACGACTGCCTGTCTAGGCAGACACCTCTCACTGCCGGGTATGTCATATTCAAAGTACATTATTATACGAACCTATAACAATAGTTAGGTGCCGACCATACAGTTAAAACAGTTTCGTTGAAATGCCATTTGTATCCTTCCATTACGAGCTGATGCGCACGACAGATAATATCAATGTTGTTCGTCGAGTTGAACTGAAAAAATGTTCATATTTCAACGGCGATAAAGTATTTTTACTAGGGAACATATGCTTGCAAAGTGGAAAACTGGGAAACATTTCCAAATTCAGGGCAAAGCGGGAAACTTTTATTTGTTTCCTTGCCATCCTTTCTGAAGATAGACAAAACAGGAAACATATAATGTTTGGGGGATCGAAGTTTCAAAAGTAAAAAAATTTCCTGAATTGTTGGGAAACATTTTTACTGCAACAAACAGAAAACAATTTGGAGAAATGTGATATGGTTGCTTCGCCTGGTTGCTTTCAACTTTGTTACACGGCTATTCGGCTATGTTCAAATGCTTTGTGCCAAAGACAGGACAACCCAAGAAAGATATATTGTTTGCCAGCCGTTTTTCCGGCAACGAAAAAATGTTTCAGAAGCAAAAATATTTTTCTAAATCGTTAGAAAACATAGTTTTACTGCGACAAATGGAAAACAATGTGCAGAAATGCTTACAAACGCTTGTAACTTTCGCCTGGTTGAAAAATATCGTAACACATTTGTTACACACCCTGTTTTCAACCACGTATCAAATGCTTCAAGAAGTTACTGCCGCTAGTTAAGGTTTTGTATTCTTAGAAACTTTGTACGCGAACGTAAACCTAACTTACCTGTGAGACAACATCGCTTCCGAAGAGATAACCAGCTCCGCGAGGACTGACACCCCAACCTTGCGTATCTACGTTAGAAGAAAAGAGACATTTTAATAAACAATATATTTTTATCGAAATGAAGATGAAAGAAGTGTATCGCCTTTCGACTACTCTCACGTACTTTCAACAACTCTTGAGCAAGTTTAATTTTGTGAGAGTTCATGAGCTAAAAAGATGAACTTCTCGCACAAGAATTGTATGAGATACTTTTGAAGTTGAGAGAACTTTGACTTTAAATACAACTCAATAAGAGTGAACTAAATGGGAAAATTAAGACTGAAATTTTCAAAAATATTTACTTTTTCGAACGAATTAAGAACAAACTGAGGCTAAGAGTTATTTATCATCCCAACGCAAGAAAGCATACAATAGAAAAAGCGCTCTTGTAGATTCGAGAAAAAATTATCGGACAATTTACTTTCCTGTCAGGGTTTTTCTGGGGGTTTTCCTCAAAGAAAGATTATGATAATAACAAAATAAGAACATTTTTGGTTGAAGCACAGTACAAAGGAATGGACAGTATAGGGCTACTCAGCAGTGCAACATGGTGCCCTACCATCATGCAGTTTAATGCCTGCCACCAGCCAGTTCAGCGTTTTTATAGGCCAGAAAATGCAATTGACTGGCTGGCATGAGATGGTAATGAGATGCGTGATGCGTGGACACACCAATTTCAATAGAATGACTCTCCTGTCCATTCCCTATACTGTGGTTGAAGTTAGACAAAACAATAAACCTGGTCAAACATGTACTGTTTCTTTATAAAAAAGCGTGTGGCCTATGAATATGCTCATCCTGATAGCTGATACAGTTGTAGTTCCATAAAATACGACACCTTCTGGGTCCGACCACAGAAGATCACACATAGGACCATCGTGGGGAACTTCTTGTTTACGATCAATTGAACGAATCTAGTAACACATGAGGAATGATAAATGGTTAGAAAAGAAAGAAAAGCTCAATATGTAAACAATGTGTTTAAGGTTAGTCTTGCTTGAATTACCTGATCCAAGCTTGTTATAGAAGGTGACAGACCACCATGAACACAGAATATCTAGATTTGGACGAAACATGGTTAGACTATGTCAAGTAGGAAGAATTATGTAACTCCACCGAAGGAACAATAGCTCACTGCACGTGAAAACATTAGGAACATCCCAGTACATGTCAAGAACCACACAGATGGCTAAGAACTCTGCTAGACCACACATAAGGAAAAGTTAGAAACATCCCAAGTGAACCTAATACTTACTCTATTATCAATAATGGCTGACAAACTGAGATAGTCAAAGATTTCAGTACAGTATCTCCACACAGAAACTGAACCATATTTCTTCAAACATTCATCATAGAATCCATAAACTTGTGTGATCTGTCGGCTCTCATGGTTGCCTCGGATAAGGGTTATTCGATCCGGATAGCGAACCTAGGGTGGAAATCGTGACTTTTGTTTAGCACTATCCCTTCTATATCAATGTAATCTTATATTTGTCTTAGTTTTATGTCAAACAGAGAATTAGGCAAAGAGAGAGGGGGTAGATAAGAATCGTCTAAAGAATGTCTTAAATTTTCATAAGATGTCTGAAGAGGGGTATTGTTAATTTCCTCTCTGGGAATGCATCTTTTCTGGAACAACCTATTCCAAATGCTGTAGGTTTGATTCCCACATTTGTCAGGCATGTTTGCACCTTGCTCAGTGTGGATATAATTAAACTCAGAGTTACATGAGTCATGATTACAACGGTAATTGCGTGGATAAAGTCAGCATTTTCTTTCCAAACTGATGACTTTATTGAATAATATGTTATGAGAATTTGTTGACTTTGTATCAAATTTATTATCATAAATTACCTTTAAAGCTAAAAGTAATAGAAATGTTTCGACACTGTAAAAGCCTCGGTCTACGAAATCTCCCATGAATAAGTAGTTTGTCTCTGGGACATCTCCTCCAACCTAAATCAAGTGAACTGTACTATTGAGCTCTATTTTTATTAGAAGAGATTCATTTACCTTCAACTAGTTTTTATAGAATACCTTGAAAAGTTCTTTTAAGTCATAAAACTGCCCATGTATATCACCGCAAACCTGGAAATATTTGGTCAGATTAGTGGTGAAATGCTAAATAACAGTACTCAGGAATGTCAGAATTTGAATTGTTCTCAATCTGCAATCTGGGGAGACATGTGGGGCAAAATTAATCGTGGTTTGTGATAATGAAAAATTATGTGGCATAATGAGCACTTCAAAAGTGTAATCTCCACATACCTAACTTAATTGTATTAGGTAACCTATATCATTAATTCAACTGTGATGCTAGAGCAACATTCGGATGGCAGTGATTCAGATGGTGTCCTAATTATAACATTATTGACAAGCTTGGGGGTGTTTGCAAAAGGAGTCCTAAAGAAGATTAAAATAGTAAATCTAAATATGTTCCAACATCAGATAACAAGACAGTTGCAGAATGCAAGTCTCTGCCAAACTTTTGTCACGATAATGTAAAAATAGGTTTTGCCACTATACATGAAATTGATTCATATGTTGCTGCAGTGCCATATCTAATTCATCACTTAAGTTCGGGACATGAGAAGACAATGCCGTCTGAAATGGTCCTCATTGTTGCCAGTACTGTTCAATTTAAAATGGTAGCCATACTCACTGTGACAGGAGAGTCCACTCTCTGAACATTACTTTCTTCAACAAGAATTTCCCTGACAGAAAAATTAAACACTTTCTATAAATGCTCAAACGTTCTAATCATCACCAAATGCACTGGATATTTTTATGAATACCTAGCTTTTCCACATAGCTGTTTCACTTCATTTTCTGTAATAAGCTCGCACTTTCGAAGCTTTTCTATTTGACTGTAAAAATCAAAACGAGTAACTACAGTGTTTGTATTAGAGGGTTCAAACTCTAGCACAGAGTACAAAATATACAGTATTAGATCAATCACGTTCATTAATATCTCACTCGTATGCGAGATTCATCAATCTCTGCTAAAACCACGCTACAAGTTTACATTGTCCCCTAATACTCACCGATCTAAGTCGCTACCAGAAGAATCAACCATGATAGAAGCGTTTATTTACTATATTCTCGAGCGATGTAGTACTTTGCTAAATCTTGGTTACGCGATGTTTACAACACACGAAACTTAACACCACAACTCAACCACTTATATATAAAACACTTTTCTATCGCCTTCAAACACTGATGAAGGACAAAATTAACAAATTACAACGAAAATATGTGTTCCTAAACATATACCCGGTACACTCGCATAGATTTTAGCCGAGAAAATAATATCATAACATAAAAAACACGCTGTGATAATCGATCAATAAAAACTATATAATCTCATTCATAAGGATTTTTTTCAAGAATTTTTTCCCGCATTATTTTTATCCTGCTCCCCAGTCCTTGCTCGGTTTGCGACAAAAATATCGGAATGTTGTCGGAAATGTGAAAAGTTTCTAAAAATGTCTTTAGGGTTAAAAAAGCTTCTCCGAATATGGAAATTCTATGAAATGAAAAAGGAATGGAGTTTCAAATCTTTCCCCGGAAAAAATCGAAATTTTGTAGGTCCCTGAAATAGCTGCAAATGCTCGCAATGGCCATGGGGTGAACTAATATTGGATACACTTTTTGTGTATCGGTTTCTAAAATTAAAATTTTGAGGCACAGTTAACTAATAAGAACCTATGATACTCATAGAATTTATGGGTTTTGTCCCAGGTTTTTCAGATAAACCAATTTCAAACTATTTCCGCTTTGTGAAAGCGTTTCCGGTCTTCCTGGATATCTCACATGTTTTTCCTGGAATCGTATGACATGAAATCACATGGCACGACGACGTTGATTTGTTTGCTGTTCGGATTGCTTCGTTTGGTTTGTGGGTGAATTGTGGTTGAAGTATTGTAATATTTAATTGAAATACCTGTGGAAAGTTGTCGTGCGAAGATTTAATAGTCCTTTTGCGACAGTTTTCGAAATATGTAAGCTGTCCTGTCCACAATTGTCCTTTGGCTGAAATGCCGAAAGTAAATCATCCTTAAACGATGGCGGAAGCTAATGAGGGTATGTTGTAGTTTGTCGCCTATTATCACTCTTTTATTACTATTTTATTTAATATGCATCGTCAAGTTTAATTAAAGGATGGCGCACATACTTTTTAGGTTTATTAAAATGATTCGTATCGCTTATATCAGCAACGGATCTTAAAGTTAAAGCAAGACTGGAAAGTAGCATCTGGTGTCATGCTTTGATCCGAATAGAAACAACATTATCATTCAACTGTTGTGTATTTGAGATTCTTTATAATTTCGATATTTCTCGTGCTTTCATCAAGCGCTCCTAATGCGTTATCCCTGTAAAGTCTTTTTTTTTGTACTGTGGGGATAACTTAGCAGATATGAGCCGACTAGCTCACAAGTTTCGGCGCCGTCGAAGGTGCCCATGGGCATGGTACGTCGAATTGCGGTTTGCTTGACTTCTGCACTAGGCTTCGCTATCGTTGAAAGGAAGTGATTACTTCGCTTGGATCAGTTGGATGATCAATGCTTTTTCTTCATGAGCTATTTTATCATACTTGCATGCGAAATTCAGGCCTTCAGCATGTATTTTTTGTATTTATAGACCACGAGAACAATTAATTTCGTTGATTTGATGTCACGATGTTAGTTTTGCCACTGGTTGGAAAATATCTTCTGTTCAATTTGTTGGTTTATATGTAGCTAATTCCAATATGTTGCACTTAATTATAATTTTAAGTAGGATTGTATTCTCAAATTTTCAGATGTAAAGCAATTTGGTCAAAGAGAGCCACCGCTGACTGACCAGATTGTGAGTATATTGGGTCGTTATCCTGACGGAGGGCAAATTTTGAAGGTAATTTGTAAATGTTATCCACAAGAAAAACAATGGCCTATACAAATGTGGGTTACTAGCGCTAGTACCATATATGTACAGTCCTATAGGGGCGTGAGGCGGAATTTTGGAATGGAGAATTTTTCTTTTTTTCACCCGGGAATATGGAATTTTTTGTTTCCTACGCAACAGAATTGGGAATTTTGTGTGCTTGATCGGAATACAGAATTTTGTAACTTAAATGAGTAACAAGGAATTTTTTAGTACAATAGTAACAGGAATACGGAATTTTTTCAATTTTACTCAAAGGAATTCGGAATTCTTAAGTTCAAAAATCCCGACTCACCCCCCCCCCCCCCGAAGTCCTAGGAAAATGGTATTCCAGATTGCACCGAATTCTTGGTATGGGGATGAGCAGCTAGGCATGGACATACCATAAAGAGGGTATTGGGGGTGGGGAGAGTTCCCACACCCCTGGTTTTAGGAGATTTGTTGGTAAACCAGAAAATATGCATGGTTTGGGTGGTCAATTTATTGAAAATAGTCGGGAAATTGATCATCAAAATTTAATTATTTTAGTGTATTTATTATCATGGTATTTTCATGTTACTTTGAAGGAACTAATTCAGAATGCTGATGATGCAGGTGCAAAAGAAGTGAAATTTCTTTACGATGGTCGATCATTTGGTACCAAGTTCCTTACCACTGACCACCTGTGCAAGTATCAAGGACCAGCGCTGTATGCCTTTAATGATGCAATATTTAAACCAGAAGATTGGGATGGAATCCAGAAACTCATGCAAAGCAATAAAAAACATGACCTACTCAAAGTGGGCCGATTTGGAATCGGTTTTAATTCTGTCTACCACCTGACAGGTTTGTTTTTCTTTTGGCGCAAACAGTGGTTGTCGTGACAATTTGTTAGTTTGGAAATGCTTTTGTTTTTCATTGGCAGTGTCTGTTTTTCTATAAAATGTTTGAGTTTATTGTTTTTAATTGAAAAAATAAATTAAAAAAAACTACGCAATGAATTGGGCGACCTAGGTTGTCAGTTTTGTCGAAAAAAAAACGCGATTGACCCTCTACTTGCTAGAGCTCATATCCTGCTAGTCTTACAGAAAACAAAATGGCGGCTAAATAATTGCCGAGTTTGCCGACGATTTTTACAAGAAAAAACAGAAATTTACTCGCTTTTATAACCTGTATTGGCACAGAAACTTAAGGAAAAAACAATTACGGTTGTTCAAATGTTGTTAAAATGTATTTTTTAAAGAATTTTAACCGGACGAAAATAATCTTTTTAGCAATGTTTTAATGCTAAATAAAATCAGTAAATAAATTATTTTCTGTTTCATGAATGACCAGTATAATAAAATTTTCCAACACGTAACAAATTGGCCATTAGTTGATGAGATTTGGAAATTCTTTCTTCTAATTCGTTAGATTTGCCAGGAATCGTAAGTGGCAAAACAATTGGATTTTTGGATCCACATAAAGTGTGTTTTAACAACGATTTTTCTGGGAAAGAATACGATATCAAGACAACGTTGTTAGAAGGTGAAATTCGCGATCAATTTAAACCTTTCCAAGGAGTTTTTGACTTCGATTTTCAACACTACAAGTCCACCCTATTTCGTTTTCCGCTACGCACTTGTCCGTCTAAACTCTCAGATACGAAATATACAAAAGACAAAGTTGATAAACTTTTCGAGTCTTTGGAAGAGGAGGCTCCGATTATTTTATTGTTTATGAAGAATATCCAGCACATAAGTGTTTATGAGCGTCTAAGTGATGCCGACAGTGTCAAACGCATTTTCAAAGTAGAAATTGCACCAGGAAAGCGTGAATCGGTGAAGCAAGAACGTCAAAGAATGATGAATGCTGTTGAGCAAAGCTGCGTTGCGGACGGAGCTGTCCAAGATCTCGAAAGCGAATCAAGCTACGTTGTAGACGTTTGTTTTGTAAACGCCCAATCTGAGAAGTGTTTTAAGTGGCTTGTACTGAACAAAATTGGCTTGAAAGAAGATGAAAGAATTACCGAACTTTCAAAGAAGTTAAGTTTACCTGCATGGGTTGGTTGTGCTGTCCCGTTGAACGAGAATGCGCAAAAAGAAAATAGCGAACGTATTTTCTGTTTTTTGCCTTTGCCACGTGATGTAGATTGTCAGACCGGCTTACCTGTCCTAGTTCATGGTGCATTTGGAGTTACAGACAACAGACGCGGTTTGATGTGGCCCGGCAGTGAATGCCAAAATAACGAAACTGCCGAGTGGAACGTGTTATTGGTCGAGAATATCTTGACTTCTGTCATCTACAATGCTATTCAGTCTCTTATCACCAACGTTCCTGTCACTGACCTCGATGAGAAGCAGAGATGCGAACTTGTTTACAGCACTGTACCAAATCCAGACGATGTTATCGGCCATTGGAAATGCGTGTTACTCCGTCTTTTTGAAAAGTTGAAGCAACTCAATATGTTCTACGCCCAATCCTCGAAAGGAACATCGTGGATAACTCTAGAAGAGGGACTTCTGGATCTATTGAAACAAGACGACGTGTCGGAAAATACCAGAGAAGCAGTCCTCGGTACACTTCTGAAGAATTCCAAAGTGATCATAAAAGATCTTCCTGACCATCTGTGCAAAATAGTTAAGGCATATTTTGGGGAAAGACGAGATATCACGCCGGATCTTTTTAGAAAATTTCTTAGAAATCCATCGGTTCAGTCAGGATCTCATGATGATAAACTACAATTGCTTCAATATGTTTTACATGACGATCCAATGCCAGCGGAGCTCAGCGGCATTCCTCTTCTTCCCCTGGCATCCGGTAAATTTGCTACCTTTACCGAACACTGCCATAATTCTAAGCCAAATTTGTCAATTTTTGTACCAAAGGATAGCTGTACAGAGGATCTGTTACCAAATATGGAAGACCGTTTCTTAGCGAAGAATACGGAAGCCTACCAAAAGTTGCTCGTCATGGCAACAGAATTATTGAACAAAGTCAACCAGACACAGTTGGTTGCACTCACTCCCGAGCTCGTCATCGAATGTTTGCGTCTAAGCCTTCCAGATGAATGGTTCGACACTAGCAACCGGAAAGATATATTTTCCTGGAAACCCGGCTGCTCTGGTCACCCACCTGAGAAGTGGATTAATGATATATGGCATTGGATCAACGAAACTTTCGAATCTCTTGATCAGTTTGAAAGTATTCCATTGATACCGTTGGAATCAAATTCCGAAAAAGCGCTTGGTGTTCTTTCTAAGAACTCCAGATTCATATTCAGTTCAGATTCTTCTCAGAATATGCAGCTGCCTTCTCAAGTGTTTGGATTGCTCGAAGCTGCTGGTTGTATTGTGTTGCCTTGCACCTCAACACTTCTACACGTGCGTCATCCTGATATCAGATCGTACATTGCATCTCCAGTATCTGCAGAAGTTGCAAAAATGCTTAGTAAATCCATAGAACCTGCAAAAGAATACATCGAGAAATCTTCGAGGGATGAGAGAAAGGAAATCCAAAGCTTTTTTGCTTCTTCACAAGCGTTCTCAGAAGAAGAGAAGAATGTTGTGCTCTATTTACCTTTGCTAGACACGCTTGATGGAGCGTACACCGCAGCTATCGTACATGGGCACTCTCTTAGTGTAGCCTCTCCGAAATTCAATCTTCCAAGTGGTTTTAACCTCCTGAAAGCAAGCCAGATCATCTCATCTACCGAATTTGAATCGTCGGCACTTGTTCGTTTGTTAGATTTGAAACTTATGGAGCCAGCCGATATCTTTTGCCAATTTCTCTTTCCCGACATTCAGCAAGGGCGGTACAGTCGAGAAGAAACAACGAGAATCATGATATGGATTCTGGAAAGAAAATGTGAGATACAGAACCCCCAGTTCCTGAACAAGATCAAAGAGTTGTCATTTGTTAGTACAAGAACTGGAGAATTAAGAAAGCCCAGTGAGCTTTACGATCCAAACGATCCCGTACTGGCTCATTTGTTTTTGGGAGAAGACAATAAATTCCCATCAAAAGAGTTCTCTAAGTTGATTCCAACCTTACAAGAGTTGGGACTGTGTTCAAAAGAAATTATTACTGCATCCGATCTTCTTGGTGTTGCTGCAAGAATTGGCTTCTCAGATTACGAAGATGCCCTTAAGAAAGCAAAAGCATTGGTTACAATTTTTCAACGGACACCCAAGTTCCATGATTCGGGTCTCACTCAACAGTTGGCTGAACTCGAATGGCTACCTCGTGCACTTAAACACCCTCCTAAAATAGGTTACCCTAAGTTTATGCGTAATGCATGGTACGGCAGTGATACATCATTTTACAAACCGAAGGAACTATTTCGGCCAGAGTCCCACGCACTTCTTGTTGGAACATCCGCGCCAATACTCGGCATTGAAATGGAAGAAAAGATCCAAAATTTGCTTGGTGTCCAAAAAGATGCGATTGTCAAGATAGTCGTGGGGCATCTTAAAACGGCCGTTAGTGTGTGGGAAGAAAAAAAGCGACCAGATACTCAATTTAATGAAATGGTCAAACAGATCTACTTTTATCTTAGCAAACAGCCGTCCGAAGACGTGTCCGAAGCCATGGATCAACATAGTCTAGTGAACTGGATCTGGCATGGAGCAGGGTTTTGTTCGCCAAAACAGATGGCTCTGGAAAAAGACCTACCATTCGAGTTTCGACCTCCACTTTATTTGCTGCCGGAGACGTTAAACGACGGTGGAAAGCTTACAAACTTCTTCAAAACCTGCGGAGTCCGAGAACAGTTTTCTAAGGAAGATATCATCTTGGTTTTGGCCGATATTAAAAAAGCGCATGAAGAACCTTGTCAAAAGATTAGTCCGAAACGCACAGAAAAAGATTTAAAGTTTTGTCGTTCCGTACTAGAATGGTTAGTCAACGATGGACAAAGCCTAAGCGAAGAACTGCGCGGGAGAGTGCTTGTCCCAGTCCAAAGCGTTGAAGATAAATTGATTTTAAAAGAGTGCGACAAGTGTACGTATTGCGACCAAGATTGGTTGAAACATGGTAAAAGTGATTTAGATATTCCGGATGACTTCCATCTCATTCACGAGACAATCCCGCCAAAACTACCGCCCCTTCTTGGCGTGCCATCCCTGAGTTCTTGCTTGCTCTCGGCCGACTCTATTGAGTTTGAGCAGACAGGACCATACGAGCCTATCACGACCAGAATCAAGAATATTCTTAAAGAGTACAAGGAAGGAGTTGGAATCTTCAAGGAGCTTATTCAGAATGCGGATGATGCTGGTGCTTCCACAGTTAAATTTTTGGTAGATTGGAGGAAAGGTAAAACCGACAGTTTGTTTTCTCCTGACATGGCCGACAGTCAAGGTCCAGCACTGTGGGCTTACAATAACGCTGTGTTTACTGATAAAGATTTCGAGAATATCAACAAGCTAGCCGGAGGAACAAAGGTGGAGGATCTTTCAAAAATTGGTCGATTTGGCCTTGGTTTCAACGCTGTCTATCATCTCACAGATGTACCGAGTTTTATCAGTCGAAATTTCCTTTGCATCTTCGACCCGAATGTCAATCACATCTCAAACCACATTCGTGACAAATCCCGACCCGGAATTCGCATAGATCTCGCCAAGAATGCTCGGCCTTTGACAGCGTTTGCGGATCAATTTTCTCTCTACCACGAAGTCTTCGGATGCAATACAGCCGTAAATAATAACAGAAGTGAGAAGTTCTCCTACGAAGGAACACTATTTCGGTTTCCTTTTCGCACCGAAGATGAAGCAAAGAAAAGTGAAATGTGTGACACCGTTTACGATTTGCCGAAAGTGAAAGAAATTGTTCGCACTCTTCGACGAAGTGCCTCGCTTTTGCTTCTTTACACTCAAAATGTTAAACATGTCGAGTTACGTGAACTGGGTTCGACAGGAAATCCTCAAGACACAACTCTAGTACTTTCCATCAACAAAGAAATTCAACATTCAAACACCGTGTCAGAGCATTCTTACATTCAACAATGTTCCGAGTGGTGGCAGGGAAACTTACTCTTGAATGACGCCCCGGTGCGTTTGGAGCAGGTTACAATTAAAGAGACTGAAAATTCATCAAGTATTAACGATAGTACCAGCTCTGTTGCTAATAAACGTTCTTGGCTGGTGGCATATTGTGTCGGAAAGGATCGTTCGATTAGGTTTGCTAGAGAAGAAGGGCAAAAGGATGGTCTTCTGCCGCTTGCTGCTGCCGCAACTCTACTGGAAGACAACTCCGCTAAGCGAATAGAAGGCGAGGCCTTCTGTTTTCTACCGCTGTCAATATCTACCGGACTGCCAATTCATGTCAATAGCTCCTTCGCCGTTCGCTCAAATCGCGATGGAATCTGGGAGAAGACAACTGCGGAGGAAAACTTGGAATCACGATGGAATGACTGTCTGCTTCAGGATGCGATTCCCGAAGCATATTTCAAGCTACTTTCCGAGTTAGTGAATTTGTCTGAACAAGGTTCCTTACAAGAGTTGGATCAGCGTTTCCATGATTTTTTGCCGCGTCTTGCTACGTCGAGGACGTCGTGGAGAACTCTCGTTTCGAGTTTTTACACGAGGTTAGTAAAGCAGAACTTGAAGCTTTTTTTTAGCAACGGGAAGTGGATGAATATTACTGATGGATTTATCTTGGATGATGAACTCCGCAAATGTCACGATGATCATGGTGGAGTAATAGAAACGTTGGAATTGCTTGACCAATATGTATTTAATTTGCCATCCGATGTTATAAGTACGATGAAAAGTTCCATCCCAGTTGTTCTTGAGAAACAAACATTAGGTATTGTGTCTTTCTTCAAACGCTTCTTGTTCCCAAACTTACCCTCCATTCCGGCGGAGAAACGGAATCCTATAGTACACCATGGACTGCATTGCATCTTCGACAGCTCAACGGTGGACATCGAGCAGCTCGAATTATTGTACAAGGAGAATTGTTGTATTCCGTGTTCTTCTGATGGTGAAGCGCTAAAACAACCGTCTGATCTAATCGATCCTACTGTTAAAATTATTGCCGTGTTATATTCACCCGAAGAACATCGATTTCCTTCAGAAAATCTGGATGATAAGCAAATGTACGCGCTGGGCAAGCTAGGAATGGTTAAAGAACTATGTTGGCAAGAAATCTGCGGTCGTGCGACGTCTATTGAAAAACTGGCCGCAAACGACAAAGAAGCAGCTTTACTTCGTTCACGACGTCTGATCGAGTACCTTCGCTTCAATATAGAACGATTAAAAAAAACAGAAGATCAGTCCGTTCGCGACCTTCTTCAAGCCACTCAGTTTTTGCCAGTACTTCTGATTGGTCCAGCCTCTTATACACTGCCATGGAAAGGAGCTGAATTTTGTACCACAGAATTCCGTAGTCCTAACGAGCTTTTCTTACCGACAGATGACAACATTCTTATTGGCTCAGCTTGTTTGATTGTCGATGATACGGAACAAAGTGGATGCGGTTCGTTGGACCCGCTGGAACGCGTCTTAGGCTTTTCACAACGTCTTCCAAGTTGCAAGCAAGTGTTGCGACAGTTGGAAATCACCAAATCACCAGAATCATTTGCGACTGAAGACCTAAAAAGAAAGGTTTGCGAACGAGTTTACAAACTTTTTAATGACGGGCTTGATGAAGAAGTTGATAAGCCAGTGATTGAGAGGCTCAAAGGCATGGCGTGGTTGTTTGTTGATGGAGAGTTCGTTGAGAACAACAAGATCGCTTTGGAATGGAGAGGAAACGCCGTTCCGTTTCTGCACAGTGTTCCAGAGCAGTACAAACGAGAATTTCCCACGCTCCTCGAACTAACAGGCATTAAGAAAAAATTTATTCCAAGCGATTTTCTCGAGGCTTTGGATTCACTCAGGGAAGTTAAACAAGATTCGCCCCTCGCGCCAGAAGATATAAAACTCGTCGTTACTTTGATCAACGAACTGGCATATAGCTCCGATGATTCAGTACAGCAACGTGTTGGTAATGTTCCACTGCCTGATACGAAAAGTTTATTATGCGATAGTAGAGATCTAACGATTCCCGAGAGTTTTAATGTGAAATACACGGGAGATGAACGTTATATTCATTCGGACATAGCGCAAAGAATTGCCTTGAAGCTTGGAGCGAGGCAATTGCGAACGAGAAGAAGAGAGAAATATGGTAATTCG
Organism: Muricea muricata; assembly: GCA_963855995.1. NCBI lineage: Eukaryota > Metazoa > Cnidaria > Anthozoa > Malacalcyonacea > Plexauridae > Muricea > Muricea muricata. The sequence continues at coordinate 10,832,559 of OY979729.1, read as the reverse complement.
CTTGGTATGTCTTTTGGGCAATTCGAGAAACTAACAGATAGAATAAAGAATATCCTCAAATCCTACCCTTGTGATGTGGGCATTCTCAAAGAACTGGTGCAGAACGCAGACGACGCCAAAGCGACGGAAGTTCAGTTCATTTACGACAAGCGCACACTTCCACATGAGCGTGTTCTTCAGAACAGCGCGAGTGATGTCCAGGGACCAGCATTATGTGTTTACAACAACAAGTTTTTCAGCGAAGACGATTTTAATGGCATTTGCAGACTTGGAATTGGAAGCAAGCAGAATGACCCTTCAAAAACAGGTCAATATGGCATCGGATTCAATGCTGTTTATCACTTAACGGACTGTCCAAGTTTCTTGTCTAACGATGATACACTCTGTATTCTCGACCCGCATTGTGAATATAGTCCTGAAGCGACCCAAGATGCCCCTGGCGGAAAATACAGCAATATTGACGATGACTTTAAGGATGTCTTCTCGGATACAGTAAGCGGCTACCTCGGAGATTTCAAAAATCATTTCCCTCTCAAAGGATCCACCATGTTTCGTCTTCCCCTGAGAACTGAAAGTCAGTCAAAAACATCAGAAATATCGGATCACCATGTTACTGATATCATCATAAATCGTCTAATGAAGGATTTCCAAAAAGAAGCAAAAAAGTCGCTGCTTTTTCTCAACCATGTTAAAAAAATTGGATTGTGGGAAATCAATGAGAAATCTGGCTTGAATGTGTTGTATTCGGTGAGTTCTAAGTTTGAACGAAAGTATCAGAAGACACTCCACGAACTTCATCGGCATTTGAAGAAGCACAAGGACCTGGTTACCCGTGACATCCCTTTAAAAGATGCCACGTATACCATCAGCATTGAAGACAAACAGTTGAAGGAAGAATGGCTCATTCATCAAAGTTTTGGTATTGGAACAGAAGCAATGACAGATGCGAAAACTCCGAACGTTCGAGAACTTGGCTTGTTTCCCCGTGGCGGAATTGCAGCTCTCTTGTCAACTAGTGGGATTTCAAACAAAGAACGCGTGGCATACTGTTTTCTCCCTTTGCCCGTGAAAACCTCTCTACCAGTCCACGTCAATGGCCACTTTGCTCTTGATGGATCACGACGAGACTTGTGGTTTGATCTAAGTCCAACTTGTGAGAGAACAATATGGAACGCGTTCGTAAAGAAACAAGTGCTTGGCCCAGCGTATGCGTCATTGATCATGAAAGCAAGAGGACACATTCCCCATTGTGAAAAAGATGCAGACAAGATCTACTTTTCAAGTCAGGAGGATGCTATAGAAGCTTTGCAGTGGTATCATAACTTGTTTCCCGATCCAACAGAAGGTAATAAATGGAAGGACGTTGCTGTAGCATTTTATCAATGTTCAAAAGAAAGTGAAATTTTACCGGTTGTCTCTGAACCGCGCGTTATTATTGCGACGGACGAAAAAAACCCGAGTGAGAGTGTATCTAGAAAGTCTCCCGAGGCGAGATCTCCACGTAAATGTAAAAAAACATCCCCCACATCGTTCCGCAACGCATCCAGTAAATACTCATTCCACCAACCTCAGTACCGTGAGAGCGCGAGAGAGTCGATTTCCGAGAAGATGAAAGAAACAAGACTTGCTACAGTCGATGAAAGAAGGGCAAAGAAGTTGATAAGGTACTATATCGAATGGCTACCTCCAAATACTGTTTATTTTACCGAAGAGGAAACGAGGGGCAAACAAAGCGTGTTGCTTAATGCACTTTTGCAAATTCGTATGCCAATATTGCTGTACACTCCTTTCAAGATCCACGAGGCGTTAGTAAACTCAAAGGTCGAATCTCACCTTCTTGCACCAGAAAATGTCATCCAATTCTTGTTGACTTGGCAGGAAGAAAGCTCCAGATGTACCATTCGAGATCTTCCCATCCAACTAAGTAGTTCCAGCATTCAAAATAATATTAATTTACAACACATTCTAGAATACTGCAAGGAGACGCTGCAAAAGTCCGCACAGTTACTTCAAAAGTTACCACTTCTTTTGACAGATGACAACATCTTACGAGTCTTTACATCGGAAAGTCCTGTGTACTGCACGTCATTCAGCAAATTGTTTCCAGACAAAAGTTTTAAGTTTGTTCACCTCGAATTTGTTGAGCTGTTATCAGCATTTTGTGGGAAGGAGCCTGCCATCATTCGTGATCTTACTATTCAATCATTAGCCACCGAGTTTATGCCGGACGTTTTCACAGAAAAATTGCCGCTAAATCAAAGAAAACATGTTCCGTGGAATTACCCAGAAAATGGCGTCCTCTCACAGAATTGGTTCAGCCAGTTGTGGGAGTTTCTTCAAAGGGCAAACCGCAAAAAGCGCACAAATCCCCTGGACGGACACCATCCTATTGAAACATCTGAAGCAGTCAAAAGTAAGGAGAATATTATTACAGAATATCTTGGTAAGTTTCCGATCATACCAATCACGGATGGAAAGCTGGCAACAGTTAGTAACGCAAAGTCTGTACTGGCAGTAACTCCTGGTAGTAGCTCCTCACCCATAAGTTATCTGAAACAGCAAGTAACAGAAATCCTCTTCAAGCTAGCCTGTCCTTTCTTGGATGAATCGATTACGAAGAAGGCTTCGTCTTTTGTTCGTGGCTTAGTTGCTGATCCACATTGTGAGTCGGATGTGTTGCATGTTCTTGATTACATGAATGAAACTGGGATTCTCGACTTGAGCAAATTCGATGATAAGAGTATCAACATTCTTCTGAGATTTTTCCAAGCCGATAGCGAAAACAAGAAATCTATGGCCATAGCGAAAACGTTGCCATTCTACAAAGGCGTTGACGGTGACTATCATGCGTTGTCGTCTTATTTCTCCTGCATTCAAGTTCCTGTTGGCGTGCCAGAAGACGGGATAAAGGAACTGCAGTCTTTATATGGAAAAAATATTTTGTTTCTGCCACCACTACCTTCCGATTTATATCCACTGTTTAAAGCTCTAGGAATTAAAATGGATTGTAATATTTCTTATTTATACGTTACTTACGTCCTGCCAAATTTTTCGCGCTTTACATCAAAAAGTCAGATAGAGTTTCTTACCAAGATCAAAGGTTTGAAAATGACAGTTGAATTAATAGAAAAGCTGAAACATACGAAATGTATTCCAGACCAAACAGGAAGCCTTCGTTTCCCTTCAAAGTATTTCAATCCACATGATGAGTTATTCAAAGTGATGTTCAAGCTGGAAGATAATGTTTTCCCAAAAGCTCCGTTTAATGAATCAAGTTGGATCAGATTCCTTACTAAGATTGGAATGAAGGAAGACTGTGATGAGCAGCAGTTCGTCCAGTTTGCTTTAAAAGTTCAAAATTCTGCATGTGATATCTCCGATTACGACCAGAATATTGTCACTCAGTCTGAAGCTCTCGTGAAATATTTGTTGCAAAATGGCACGACATGGCATTGTTTTGACATTTCCCAAATACAGTTTATAGTTCCGCAAGAAGTAGAAGAAGAGCTCTCTTCGTTTCATGCTCAATATCGTATTGATGAAAAGTTGGAGTTTGTGTCATATAGCGATTCAGTACCTTGGGAACATAGACACGTAGTATGGACTAGTGCTAAACTCTTACCAGGCTGGGCTCATCCGCGAAGCCGCAACTTATCTTTAGGGATTCCATTGAAGCCCCCGCTCGATTCTGTAGTCGAGCACGTGAAAATAATTTCGAAACGTGCTTCAGAAATTGCCAAGTCGGGTCCTCTGTCGAACAAGATAACCAAGATCTTTGAAACAGTTTATGATTTTTTAAAAGATTTGATGCAGAACTGTGCCAAAGAACCTTCCTCGGATTGTAACCATGATTGTCAGAGCATTGGGAATGCCTTAGCACCCGTGGCGTGTATACTACTCCGCGAGGAACAACAGTTGGTCAAAGGCGAAAGGTTGTCGTTTGAGAATACTGATAGGAAACTGCGACCGCATTTTCACGTTGTACCCAGGCATTATGCTCAGTATGAACACCTTTTGAAAAGGATTGGTGTTACGGAAAAGCCAACTGCTTCTCAAATGAGAAATGTTCTCGAGTCAATTAAAAATTCTTGTGCCGAGGTTGTTATGAATCCTGAAGAAGAAGAGAAAGCGTGTTTTGCAACTTCTGTTCTGTTCAAATCACTCCACGGCGATTCGTCTACTGACGTCGAGTCAAGATTATCAAATTGCACAGAATTGTTTTTACCAAGCATGAAAAAACGACTCGTTAAGTCCAGCGAGTTGGTTTGTCAAATGCTACCAAGGCTTCGCGACTCAGTGGCAAAACAAGGCTACGAGATTTTGTACCCTCTTGAAAAATGTGGCTTGAAACGAGAGCTCGAGGGAGCCTACCTAGATGCTCTGCCAAAACGACTTCGACCAACACCGTTGGATAGTTTGGTGCGCGAAGAGTTGCATCCAAATTGTAAGTCGCACATGAAATGTATTTACTGCGCGAACGTGGACTGTCCGTTTATACAGAAGTTCATCTTGGTGTTAAGATCCTTGCAGTTTGAACGCGGCATCCTTCGTTTGCTAAAACACCAGAAGGAATCGTCAACTCTTGAAGACGAGGATAGAGCAAGGGCTGCAAGATTCACATCCGAGCAGGTTAGTTGCATGTTATGGGGTAACATGAATACATTTGTCTTACAATCATGGCAAAAAGATTAAAATGCCGCGTTGTCAACGATATTTTTTGTATTCCAAGGTACAGTAACGCCAATCATAACTTCGTTAGCTAATGCTAACCCAATGTAATCATATTATATTGATTTCACTATCCAGTCTAGCTAATTCCAATCTATCTCTAATTCGATACTAATCCTAACTTTAATCCTACCTATACAATCTTACGTTTTATAATCTTAGCCTTATTTAATGGTCTAATGTAGTCTTACTTGATAATCTAATAATATTTCGTGTCCGATTGCCTATTCTTGCCCTAGTCAGAAAACCTGAGAAAGGAAATTCTTTGTACGTGATTGCACAAAGTGAGCTTTTCAAGCATTTCAGTAATTTTAGTCTGTGTGTTTGTTAAGCTAACTGCCATCAAGTGTATGAGACAAGTACAGACTCGCCTTGTTAATCTGGCGACAAATGAGCCGCTTCCGGGCAGCCAGGCTGATAGAACCTGTCATGTAGAAAAGCAGGAAAAATCATGGACTCTGTACATCCAACACGATTATGGTGGACAAAAGCACCATGCGATCGTCGCGAAAGCTGTAAACGAAATCATGGATGGGTGCTTAAAGGGAATTGGTGAGCTAAGTGATATGCTGTCCTGCGATTCACCATCGCAAATCCCAGCTGTGCTAAACGGCCATGATATAGCTCCAGACTACAGTGAAGAAGGTGGCGAACAGTTGGGACTAACTGTCCCAAAAGTGTATCACTACCTGATGATTCAAAATCCCTTGTGCAATTTCAAAGAAGGAGATCGAGTGGCTTATAGTGGAGACCAAGGTAAGTTAAATAGAAAAACATTATTAGATAGCAGGGGACGTTGCTTGGGGGGATGGAAGGGTGTAATGTTTTGCCTAATGAGTGATTTTTTTTGGAACAACTTGTATAACAAATCCACAATGCGTATTGTAAGTTGTTTCGAACTAGTTTCAACAACTGGGAACAAGAAGTGCGAGCACAATGAAATATGTGATGGTAAAAAGTTAGTACTCTATCAATGTAGTACTCTATCAATATAGTACTCTATCAATATAGTACTCTATCAATATAGTACTCTATCAATATAATACTCTATCAACATAGTACTCTAACAATATAGTACTCTACCTTTATGACAACAGGTCGGATTGGTTGTAGGTAATTATGTTAGGTAATAATTTGCACTTTTTTGCATCAGTTTGGCAGATGAATTGGCAGGAAGGAGAAGAAACAGAAGACCAAACTGAATACAAATTTGTAAAGGTCTTGGGACGTGCCAACGAGGTGGATATATCGGCTGGAAAATTCGACTTCAAGGCTGAATACAAAATCGATTTTGGTACAAAAACTGAGTACAGAACTGTTAGTGTTCTTGATATCTACAGTTACCATCAAGATGATCTGGGTAACTTTGTCTCAGACGACGATCTTGATGATGGAACTCAAGTGAACGTTCTTGAGGAAAAAAAGAACATCGTCGTGGCTTTAAGACTGGCTAAAGTATTAAAATCACTGTCACTGCGTCGTAAAGTGCTTAGAAGGCTTTTACTACATTGGCTTCGTTGTAAAGACTCCGAAATTGCAGATCAGATGACAGCATTCATTGAGAGTGAAGCTACAAGATTGCAAGTCATGCGGGTGGAAGAAATTCGGTACTATACTAGTTATTGGAGAAGTCGTGGACGACGCGAGCATGTTACCTACAGTAGTTACAGACACTGGTCGTCCTCGGGTAATTATTATGATGCTTATGAATACGTTAGTCCGAACAAGGAGGAAGCAAAACGCTGGATTAAACAGTCAAAGGCAGACTTAAACGCCACCGCAAAGATGTTGATTGATAAGTCGTACTCACATGCGTGTTATCAAGGCCAGCAGTGTGTGGAGAAGGTCTTAAAAGGTGTTTTATACGCAAAATGTGGTATACCATCTAGCGTACTGCGTAAACATTGTATTGACCGGTTTGTATCGCAGGTACGTCGTCTCAGCGGAGCCCCTGAAGAAGAACTTAATCTTGCCTATAAAGTTGCAAATTATTACCTGCCAACCCGTTACCCAGACAACCAACCGCAATACAAAGTACCAGCGGAAGAATATAGCGAGGATCAAGCGAAGGAAGCGCTGGAAGTTGCCGAGAAAGTTTACACTGCCTTAAAGAAGTTCGCCGACTGTTGAAGACCAGAAAGTTGGGAAACTTTGTTAACATTTTGTTTTTAGTAGTCTGTTGTTAGCCAAGCCCTAATTAGTCTTCCTCGCAATATGCGATTCACCATTTTTTATTGGCATGTGGCAAGGCTGGCAAAGTGATTGTTTTTCATGATTATTTTTATCAAAAGGGAAAAGGGAAAATGTTTTGCTTGTAAGCAATTTTTTTGACACACTTGGTTTCTTCATAGTTTTTGAAATTTCTATCAAATTAATATTTCGAAATTTTCCTTTGTAAATGCTCGCCCAAAAACACGCATTTTTTCATCACGAATCTTTTTGACAAAATGTCAAAGTTTGGTGCTGCAACTTCTCACAGAGTTATAGTGACGTTTGTTCACACTGAAGTTTGCTCTGATAAAACAAAACCCGCCTCATTCAAGTCAGTTTGCCACATAAAAATGGCGGATTTAAGGACAACTAGCTAATAGGAAGACTAGCTCGGTTGTAAAAAGGAGATATAGCGTGTTCAGATGTAAGATACGATCCAGGCTAACAGCTGTAAATCGCCTTTGCACATGCAAAGTATAATAATCGCACACGATGTCTGGCAGCGATGGACGCTCAATTACGCCCAAAAGACCCAACAGTAAATTTTAAATTGTTTTTAGTTTAGTTTTTTTACGTAATCACTATAGGTAATTGGTGCTAATGATGAACATTTCACCATAGTTTAGACATAACTTTTAAATTTCATATTGACCTTAGATTCATGGCATTCGAAATAAATATTTCTTAGATTAATATAAAAGGATGTAGTAACTAAGGAGTTTGGCTCATTAACGCTACAGAATGTCCTTGTCTAAAACAGCTTCTGTTGCTGTAGCTGCGTACGTTATTTCGATATGAACAGCATATGGAGCAGAAATTTCCACTATATCCTCCATTAGAAAGGTATATCAGGTTGGTAATGGTTAAACTTTGCCTCATATTTTTACATTTACAATATATCGATATGTATGTGCAATGTTTATGTGCCTGAACATCTGTTCAGTGTTCACCACTTTTTTTTCAGCGGTAAAAAAACAGTCTGTAGTACGGCATTCCTACAATGGCACATGCAAAACAGCTCTCAGTTCTTCATTAGTTATTAAAAATGACCCGTTGTAACATGTCAATACAGAATACGTCATATTGTTTATGACAAGTTGTCTCGCATTAAACAGCACGAAAAGCTAGCAACCACAGAGTACGAGCAGTTGAAAGAACTGGTCGAAGCGACATCTCACTCAAAATGTCCATACGTTTATACGATTCAAAACTCGAAGAAGACGGGTCGCACATTTACGTCTTCATCGTGGAAAAATGTTCAAAACTTGGCTCGGAACTTTACTCAAAACCTTTCCATTTTGCCGGTCATCGTTGGCAAATCCAAGCTGGCATAAGGGAGAAACATTTCGGGGTGTTTCTGCGTTGGTTGGGTGGTAGAGAGCTCACCAAAGGTGTGAAATGTAAGGTGAATTTCACGTTGGGCGTTTTGAACAAGAACGAGCACGCGAGATGCATTAGACGCGGAAATATGGACGATAAAACGGACGAGTTTACTAAGGCTGGTTGTGGTATTGGCTGGGGAAAACTGGCGTCCCTCGAGGAACTATTGGATGAGAGTAATTTTATCTCAGATGATTCAGTTTCGGTCGAGTTACAATGTCGATTAGTCGAGACGACTTTTGAAAACAGACTACCATGCGAGCTCAAGCTTGGAGACAAGTTTCTACAAAGTCCTATGTTTTCGTTCTGCAACTGTCGTTGGTCAATCATGATGTTCCCCCATGGCCCACCGGCCAAAAACGACGTTCCTCCGCAAAGCGATCACGTTGCTGTTTATCTGCACTGTGAGGACGTCGGATTGCGCCGTTACAAGCTCGTTTTTTCGTTCCACGTTCGGAGCAAGCTCGCAAAACAGCGTGAAATCACGTACAACTACTTCGACACGTGCCATGATGCTTGTAACGTTTTTGGAATCGAGCGTTTTATGGCAACCAAAGAGCTCAAGAAGATCGCGAAAAATGGAAAAGTGAAAATGAAGTTGAAAATCAAATCCATCGTCCCTTACTTTTATCTCGCGTTCGATCCCGCAAATCTGAAAAACACCGAGGGTAATATATGTACACGAAGGGACTTGGTGGATCAATGTAATAATCCCCTAAGCTTGACACTCGAGAAGACGCAAGAGGAGAGACTCCTTTTCAAGTTAAAGTACGACCCCCAGGGCGAAAACGATTCGCTAGACGAGATGCCGTATTTTAAGAAGATTTTCTGGCGAGTGGTTCTCAATTCTTTTGAAAACGATTCAGAAACGGTGGTCGTTTCCTCATCGGAGGAAGCCGGAAAGAGTTCGTTCTGTTACAGTAAAGCCGAGTGCTCCATAACATCCAGTTTGGAAATCAAGAAGGTAAGGTCAGTGTAAGATAGAGTAGAAGAGTTAGCATAATAAATAATTGGGGACAAAAATTTGGCTTCTGTTTTACCACCATAGAGCGTAAGAATTTCAGAGATCTAATTTGGAGGTTTGATTGTATTTACAATCACAATGAAATGACCTATGGTAGTATGTGTAGATAATTAAAATTTAGGAAATTTTGTCATTTTCTTAAAGCTCGCCCGCTATTGTAAATTTTTCATGATTTGTCATCGGTAAAAGTACAACTATTTATTTTGATGATTTTTATTGTGCCCTGGTGTTGTCATCGACATTCAAAAAAAAATTCTTTGATTGTCTATGGTGTTGTGAAAATAATGTTCGTGGTGTTTTGATGAGTCTGGTGTTACGGCCACCATTGTGGTAGTATATTGCAAAGGTCGTAGGCTCGATTCCCGCCATCGTCAGAGGCATATTTTCCGCTTACCAGCATGATGTAAATGTAAACTCAGAATAACACCAGAAGCATCAACCTTTGCGTTCATTTGCTAAGATTGAAAAAGAAGACAGTGTATTTGTGGACGAGGATGGCTTTCTTAGTGTTCATCTTTTCATCGAAGATGCAAACCTCGTGTATGACCCGTTACTCGATCCTCTCACCAAACAAAGCGTCTCGAAATTAAGAGAGGAGAAGGAACAGCGACTTAGAAACCTGGAGCGAGAATGGTAATTATTACATCATCTTTTAATTTGTCGATACGCAGTTTCTTTGTGCAGAAGGAAATCTAAACTAAACTAAATTAAATTTATTTATACTAGATAGCTCTATCAGTTCTAAACTGTTTCCCAGAGGTCCAGTAAGGATCATCTCTTATTGATCCAGTGTTACTACAGGAGGAAACCTAGACTAAACTAACTTTATTTATACTGGATACCTCTATCAGTTCGAAACTGTTCTTCCTGGAGGTCCAGTAAGGATCATCTATTTTTGATCCAGTGGTACTACAGGAGGAAACCTAAACTAAACTAACTTTATTTATACTGGATAGCTCTATCAGTTCTAAACTGTTCATCCCAGATCTCTAACAGACGTCATTTAGTATTGATCCAGTGCCCTTACCGTAAAAAGCTTAACCAAACTATCTTTGATCATTCCACAGTGGGAATTACATCGAGAACGCAATGGCAGAAAAAGATGAGATTATTACCGAGCAAGAGGAACTACTTGAAAATAGAGGTAGTATCATAGTCAAACAAGAAGGGCATATTGCTGGTTTGAAGACAGAAATAGAGGAAAATGATAAATATCTCAGTGAACTGGTTGATGGGAAAGGACAGGTATGGATTACAGGTCAAAGGTAATGTTAATACCGGCAAAATGGAAAGGTTTTGCGTTTAGTTCCGAGCTAAGTTTTGAACATTTTTTCACGTTGAAGACCTAAATGTGTAGCCTGTCTTCTTCGAGTTTTGAATCGTATAAACGTATGGACATTTTGAGTGAGATGTCACTTCGACCAGTTCTTTCAACTGCTCGTACTCTGTGGTTGGGAAAGCTTGTGAAATAACTGCGTTGAATGAATCAAAATTTTGTTAGCTTTTCGTGCTGTTTAATGTGAGACAACTTGTCATGAACAATATGACGTATTCTGTATTGGCATAACGAATAGGGATCTATGCATGTAAACATTTCCCAAATTTCTAATCTCTGCAAATTTTTCTGAATTGAAACTCTAACAAACAAGAGCCAAAATCCGCCTTTTGCGGTATTGAGGGAAAGCATCTCATTAAAGCAGATTAATTTTTTATCTGAAGCAAATTCAAAACTACTTACAGTTTACAAACATATATGGCTTCTTCATATACACGTGCTAGCGAGACCAAATAACCAAATATTTTTGGATTAGAGCAAGCTAATGTTTCTACTGAACAAAAACATTTCCTATTTTTGCTAGTTTTTTCTAGTTTTTTAAATTAAAGTCTAACATTATTTTTCTTCTCACCTTTTCAAGGACGAAGCAGGTAATCTCTTAAAGCGAAGCGTTCGACAATTAATCAAAAACGCAAAACCAACCAAGGACGATACGAAGGCAAAAAAAACCGTGGAAAAAAGGTAACTAAATTTTTGAAGGTTCGTAAAAAATGGATGTATGTTACAAAAAGCTTCTTTGGAAATAATTTAGATTCGCCGTAATTTAGAACGGCAAAATTGTTTTTAGGATTGATTCGTTTTTAAGAAGGTTGATCGGGGGGGGGGGTCTGGTACAATTTCCTTAGTTTATCCTTTAATTGAGCGGGGAGAGTAAGTGTTTAAAGGAATTATTTTTATAGTGGAGGGATCGATGAGGGTATGCAAGCTAAGTGTTAAAAAAGTATAATTTTGTAAATAAAATGTGGAGAAATAGAAACAAACAATAAAAATAGATTGTCAAAAAAGCCTTTTTAGCTCTGTTCCTTTACAGATAACAGCATAGTAAAAATAGATATGGGCTTGCATGGTTTTATATATAAAATTGTTTTTTGATCATGAAATAATAGGAGAATAATAAGAAAATTGTTTTTGAAAATTAGTCGTAATATCGATTCAGTTTCATATACGGCTCAGTCATCACGCGAGCAAACTGGCGAGAACCTGGAAACTACAAAATTGACCAATCAGAATTTAGCATTTTTGTCACAGAATTCAAAGAATGAAAACAATAAACGCAATTTTGCAAGTGCAGAAAGTTGGAAGATTTATTTAGTTGATTTTAGCACCGTTTTGTTGGGGAAAAATTCTTCTCAACGTTGCTATAAAGCGAAGAAATATTGTTTAGTCCTATGACAGATAAAGAGAACGTTTTAGGAGAGGTATGTTTGCAGTTTACCGCTTGCAAAATTTTAAATTTTTAAATATGATTATATCGTATGCGTAACGCGTTGTGCATATTCGTATATTCTTTTACTCGACAAATAACCCAAGCAACGCTAAGAAGCTAACAAATAGCAGCAAAAGTTACGAAAAAATACATGTAACCTCAAAGAATTCATGTGTAAATTTAATATCCGACTATAATATCCGAAATAAATGTTGGTTGGTAACACTTGTATTAGTCTAAAGTACTTGTAATTTTATACCTATCAGTACACGTTGGATAAATGCTAAAGCACTGTTCATATTTTTGATTTCGAATCTAGGTTTTTGCAACCACCTCCAGCAGACGACCTCTGAAAACTGTCCAAAATGGAAATGTTGGTGATGGTGCGCCACTGGCGATTACGAAAAGAACACCAAACACCAGATCAACCCGTGGAGGTGCACTCAGTTTACAAAGACTTGCTAAAAGATTAAAACGTCAAAGTGTTCCGTTTGCATTGTCAAAACCTGTCTCTATCTTTGAGGATGATACATGGGGCAACTTTGGAAGAAGTGTTGGGGTTGAGGACGGTGTGCAGTCCAAACGAAATGGACAGGAGTTAAACGAAATGATCAGAGATAAAGTGTCTGAGACTGTGGTTAAAATGAAAGAAGTATGTATGATGGAGGGTTTTTGATGTGATAACCACTCCAATGACTGTGAAAACATTCAATTTCTAAAGAGATGAGTTAGCGATTTCCTAATAAAGATCGCAAACCATGTATGTATTGTTTGGAGGGACAGTGTGATGCAGAGCAGCAGTCATAAGACATGGAACAAATAGTGCAAAGGAACAACCTTTTGGCTTTTCCTTAGGGAAATCTTTTATGTTTTCTTGCTCACATTTTAATTTTAAAGTTTTCTGCCTCTTTGTTTTCTCCTTCCAAAAAATCTGCTGATGCTTTGTGGACTAAATTGTTGGGCTGGCTATGCTACTGCCAATTCATCAATGCCTGAGCATCACATACTCCTTATCATGACCATTGATGTATATCCATGGTCATATACAATCATCATCAACTATATATAATATTACCAGAACCAACAACTACAATATATAGCATCATCACTATATGAGACAATATGTCAACACCATCTAAACTAGATTGCCACCAATTCTACACCAGTACAACACTGTATTAGTCTTGGGTGTCTACTTTCCTGACTGTACCAGTTGGCCAAGGAAATCATGGGTGCCAAATGCATCTTGGGATACAATCATGGTCACTGATCCTAGAGGCATGCTTAAAATAAGCTTATCAATATATTCAGATTAATATGAATCTAGTTTTTCATATCTCTGAGGATGGTTCTGACATATATTCAGATATCTGGGGTTTCTTGTGATTGTCATGTATGAGCATTAAAAAATGTTATAAAATAAAGAAGTCTTATCCCACCTGAGAAATCTTACACCACCTGCACAAAAATAGGAAACCCTGGCCAGGAATTTTTTTGGCCTAATTCAGGGGTAGAAAAGTTTTTAGATCCAATTACCAGAATAACAGAGTTAATTTTCTGCACAGTTCAATATTATGAATTTCTGTGAAATTTTCTGTAAAAAATTGAGATAAAAAAATTTTTGGGGACTAGGTTCCTTGGATCCAATACTTTCTCCACCCCTGGTCTAGTTAGCGTTACTCTAGTCATATCCAGATGGTCATTGTCAAACTCTAAAAGGTAAAACAACATCAAATAAATTCACGAATTGAATAATTATCATTTTCCCATAGAAGTTGCGACAAAAATATCGGAATGTTGTCGGAAATGTGAAAAGTTTCTGAAAATGTCTTTAGGAATAAAAAATTTTTCTGAATATGAAAATTCTATGAAATGAAAAAGGAATGGAGTTTTAAATCTTTCCCCAGAAAAAATCAAAATTTTGTAGGTCCCTGAAATAGCTGCAAATGCTCGCAATGGCTATGGGGTGAACTGATATTGGACAGACTTTTTGTGTATCGGTTTCTAAATTAAAATTTTGAGGCACAGTTAACTAATATGAGCTTATGATACTCATCAACATGGGCTCCTCCTCTGAATTTACTATATCGGTAAATTCTTAAACGCCTCTGAATTTACTCATATAGTAAATTCGGGACAACGTTAGTGCACCGTAACAATTAGACGTTGACCAAACATTATGGGGGCGGAAGGTGGGCTTTATTTATTTTTTATTTTATTTTAACTTTTTATTTATTTTTCTATTTTATTTTAACTAATTGTTATTAAAACTATTCTCACTCACTGGGACTGTATCTACTTCACCAAATTTAGCCAAAGCGCGAGCCCGAAGGGCGAGTAAGAGGATTAGGGTTAAGATTAGGGTTAGAGGCTTTTAGCAATTTACTGATATAGTAAATTCGGATGAGGAGCTTACGCTGTACTCATAGAATTTATGGATTTTGTCCCAGGTTTTTCAGATAAACCAATTTCAAACTATTTCCGCTTTGTGAAAGCGTTTCCGGTCTTCCTGGATATCTCACAAGGTTTTCCTGGAATCGGATGACATGAAATCACATGGCACGACGCCGTTGATTTGTTTGCTGTACGGATTGCTTCGTTTGGTATGTGGCTGAATTGTGGTTGAAGTATCGTAATATTTAATTGAAATACCTGTGGAAAGTTGTCGTGCGAAGATTTAATAGTCCTTTTGCGCCAGTTTTCGAAATATGTAAGCTGTCCTGTCCACAATTGTCCTTTGGCTGAAATGCCGAAGTAAATCATCTGTAAACGATGGCGGAAGCTAATGAGGCAGAGGGTACGTTGTAGTTTGTCGCCTATTCTCGCTCTTTTATTATTATTCTATTTAATATGCATCGTCAAGTTTAATTAAAGGATGGCGCACATACTTTTTAGGTTTATTAAAATGATTCGGATCGCTTATATCAGCACCGGATCTTAGAGTTAAAGCCAGACTGGAAAGTAGCATCTGTCATGCTTTGATCCGAATAGAGACAACATTATGATTCAACTGTTGTGTATTTGAGTTTCTTTATAATTTCGATATTTCTCGGGCTTTCATCAACCGCTCCTAATGCGTTATCTCTGTAAAGTCTTTCTTTTTGTACTGTGGGGATAACTTAGATAGCAGATATGAGCCGACTAGCTCACAAGTTTCGGCGCCGTCGAAGGTGCCCATGGGCATGGATACGTCGAATTGCGGTTTGCTTGACTTCTGCACCAGGCTTCGTTATCGTTGAAAGGAAGTGATTACTTCGCTTGGATGATCAATGCTTTTTCTTCATGAGCTATTTTATCATACTTGCATGCGAAATTCAGGCCTTCAGCGTGTATTTTTTGTATTTATAGACCACGGGAACAATTAATTTCGTTGATTTGATGTCACGATGTTAGTTTTGCCACTGGTTGGAAAATATCTTCTGTTCAATTTGTTGGTTTATATGTAGCTAATTCCAATATGTTGCACTTAATTATAATTTAAGTAGGATTGTATTCTCAAATTTTCAGATGTAAAGCAATTTGGTCAAAGAGAGCCACCGCTGACTGACCAGATTGTGAGTATATTGGGTCGTTATCCTGACGGAGGGCAAATTTTGAAGGTAATTTGTAAATGTTATCCACAAGAAAAACAATGGCCTATACAAATGTGGGTTACTAGCGCTAGTACCATATATGTACAGTCCTATTGGGGGTGAGGCGGAATTTTGGAATGGAGAATTTTTCTTTTTTTCACCCGGGAATACGGATTTTTTGTTTCCTACGCTACAGAATTGGGAATTTTGTGTGCTTGATCGGAATACAGAATTTTGTAATTTAAATGAGTAATAAGGAATTTTTTAGTACAATAGTAACAGGAATACGGAATTTTTTCAATTTTACTCAAAGGAATTCGGAATTCTTAAGTTCAAAAATTCCGACTTACCCCCCTCCCTAGAAGTCCTAGGAAAATGGTATTCCAGATTGCACCGAATTCTTGGCATGGGAATGAGCAGCTAGGCATGGACGTACCATAAAGAGGGTATTGGGGGTGGGGAGAGTTCCCACACCCCCGGTTTTAGGAGATTTGTTGGTAAAGCCGAAAATATGCATGGTTTGGGTAGAAAATTTATTGAAAGTAGTCGGGAAATTGATCATGAAAATTTAATTATTTTAGCTTATTTATTATCATGGTATTTTCATGTTACTTTGAAGGAACTAATTCAGAATGCTGATGACGCAGGTGCAAAAGAAGTGAAATTCCTTTATGATGGTCGATCATTTGGTACCAAGTTCCTTACCACTGACCACCTGTGCAAGTATCAAGGACCAGCGCTGTATGCCTTTAATGATGCAATATTTAAACCAGAAGATTGGGATGGAATCCAGAAACTCATGCAAAGCAATAAAAAACATGACCTACTCAAAGTGGGCCGATTTGGAATCGGTTTCAATTCTGTCTACCACCTGACAGGTTTGTTTTTCTTTTGGCGCAAACAGTGGTTGTCGTGACAATTTGTTAGTTTGGAAATGCTTTTGTTTTTCATTGGCAGTGTCTGTTTTTCTATAAAATGTTTGAGTTTATTGTTTTTAATTGAAAAAATAAATTAAAAAAAACTACGCAATGAATTGGGCGACCTAGGTTGTCAGTTTTGTCGAAAAAAAAACGCGATTGACCCTCTACTTGCTAGAGCTCATATCCTGCTAGTCTTACAGAAAACAAAATGGCGGCTAAATAATTGCCGAGTTTGCCGACGATTTTTACAAGAAAAAACAGAAATTTACTCGCTTTTATAACCTGTATTGGCACAGAAACTTAAGGAAAAAACAATTACGGTTGTTCAAATGTTGTTAAAATGTATTTTTTAAAGAATTTTAACCGGACGAAAATAATTTTTTTAGCAATGTTTTAATGCTAAATAAAATCAGTAAATAAATTATTTTCTGTTTCATGAATGACCAGTATAATAAAATTTTCCAACACGTAACAAATTGGCCATTAGTTGATGAGATTTGGAAATTCTTTCTTCTAATTCGTTAGATTTGCCAGGAATCGTAAGTGGCAAAACAATTGGATTTTTGGATCCACATAAAGTGTGTTTTAACAACGATTTTTCTGGGAAAGAATACGATATCAAGACAACGTTGTTAGAAGGTGAAATTCGCGATCAATTTAAACCTTTCCAAGGAGTTTTTGACTTCGATTTTCAACACTACAAGTCCACCCTATTTCGTTTTCCGCTACGCACTTGTCCGTCTAAACTCTCGGATACGAAATACACGAAAGACAAAGTTGATAAACTTTTCGAGTCTTTGGAAGAGGAGGCTCCCATTATTTTATTGTTTATGAAGAATATCCAGCACATAAGTGTTTATGAGCGTCTAAGTGATGCCGACAGTGTCGAACGCATTTTCAAAGTAGAAATTGCACCAGGAAAGCGTGAATCGGTGAAGCAAGAACGTCAAAGAATGATGAATGCTCTTGAGCAAAGCTGCGTTGCGGACGGAGCTGTCCAAGATCTCGAAAGCGAATCAAGCTACGTTGTAGACGTTTGTTTTGTAAATGCTCAATCTAAAAAGTGTTTTAAGTGGCTTGTACTGAACAAAATTGGCTTGAAAGAAGATGAAAGAATTACCGAACTTTCAAAGAAGTTAAGTTTACCTGCATGGGTTGGTTGTGCTGTCCCGTTGAACGAGAATGCGCAAAAGGAAAATAGCGAACGTATTTTCTGTTTTTTGCCTTTGCCACGTGATGTAGATTGTCAGACCGGCTTACCTGTCCTAGTTCATGGTGCATTTGGAGTTACAGACAACAGACGCGGTTTGATGTGGCCCGGCAGTGAATGCCAAAATAACGAAACTGCCGAGTGGAACGTGTTATTGGTCGAGAAAATCTTGACTTCTGTCATCTACAATGCTATTCAGTCACTTATCACCAACGTTCCTGTTACTGACCTCGATGAGAAGCAGAGATGCGAACTTGTTTACAGCACTGTACCAAATCCAGACAATGTTATCGGCCATTGGAAATGCGTGTTACTCCCTCTTTTTAAAAAGGTAAAGCAACTTAATATGTTCTACGCGCAGTCCTCGAAAGGCACATCGTGGATAACTCTGGAAGAGGGACTTCTGGATCAATTGAAACAAGACGACGTGTCGGAAAATACCAGAGAAGCAGTCCTCGATACACTTCTGAAGAATTCCAAAGTGATCATAAAAGATGTTCCTGACCATCTGTGCAAAATAGTTAAGGGATATTTTGGGAAAAGACGAGATATCACCCCGGATCTTTTTAGAAATTTTCTTAGAAATCCATCGGTTCAGACAGGATCTCATGATGCTAAACTACAATTGCTTCAATATGTTCTACATGACGATCCAGTACCAGCGGCGCTCAGTGGCATTCCTCTTCTTCCCTTGGCATCCGGTAAATTTGCTACTTTTACCAAACATTGCCATATTTCTGAGCCAGACTTGTCTATCTTTGTACCAAAGGATAGCTGTACAGAGGATCTGTTACCAAATATGGAAGACCGTTTCTTAAAGAAGAATACGGAAACCTACCAAAAGTTGCTCGCCATGGCATCAAATTTATTGAATGAAGTCAACCCGACACAGTTGGTTACACTCACTCCCGAACTCGTCATCGAATGTTTGCGTCTAAGCCTTCCAGATGAATGGTTCAATACTAGCAACCGGAAAGATATATTTTCCTGGAAACCTGGCTGCTCAGGTCACCCACCTGAGAAGTGGATTAATGATATATGGCATTGGATCAACGAAACTTTCGAATCTCTTGATCAGTTTGAAAGTATTCCATTGATACCGTTGGAATCAAATTCCGAGAAAGCGCTTGGTGTTCTTTCTAAGAACTCCAGATTCATATTCAGTTCAGATTCTTCTCAGAATATGCAGCTGCCTTCTCAAGTGTTTGGATTGCTCGAAGCTGCTGGTTGTATCGTGTTGCCTTACACCTCAACACTTCTACACGTGCGTCATCCTGGTATCAGATCGTACATTGCATCTCCAGTATCTGCAGAAGTTGCGCAAATGCTTAGTAAATCCATAGAACCTGCAAAAGAATACATCGAGAAATGTTCGAGAGATGAGAGAAAGGAAATCCAAAGCTTTTTTGCTTCTTCACAAGCGTTCTCAGAAGAAGAGAAGAATGTTGTGCTCTATTTACCTTTGCTAGACACGCTTGATGGAGCGTATACTGCAGCAATCGTAGATGAATGTTCTCTTAGTGTAGCCTCGTCGAAATTCAATCTTCCAAGTGGCTTTAACCTCCTCAAAGCAAGCCAGATCATCTCATCTACCGAATTTGAATCGTCGGCACTTGTTCGTTTGTTAGATTTGAAACCTATGGAGCCAGGCGATATCTTTTGCCAATTTCTCTTTCCCGACATTCAGCAAGGGCGGTACAGTCGAGAAGAAACAACGAGAATCATGATATGGATTCTGGAAAGAAAATGTGAGATACAGAACCCCCAATTCCTGAACAAGATCAAAGAGTTGTCATTTGTTAGTACAAGAAATGAAGAATTAAGGAAGCCCAGTGAGCTTTACGATCCAAACGATCCCGTATTGGCTCATTTGTTTTTGGGAGAAGACAATAAATTCCCATCAAAAGAGTTCTCTAAGTTGATTCTAACCTTACAAGAGTTGGGACTGTGTTCACAAGAAATGGTCACTGCATCCGATCTTCTTGGTGTTGCTGCAAGAATTGGTTCGTCAGATTACGAAGATGCTCTTAAGAAAGCAAAAGCATTGGTTACAATTTTTCAACAGACACCCAAGTTCCATGATTCGGATCTCACTCAACAGTTGGCTGAACTCGAATGGCTACCTCGTGCACTTAAACACCCTCCAAAAATAGGTTACCCTACGTTTATGCGTAATGCATGGTACGGCAGTGATACATCATTTTACAAACCGAAGGAACTGTTTCGGCCAGAGTCCCACGCACTTCTTGTTGGAACATCCGCGCCAATACTCGGCATTGAAATGGAAGAAAAGATCCAAAATTTGCTTGGTGTCCAAAAAGACGCGAATGTCAAGATAGTGGTAGGGCATCTTAAAACGGCCGTTAGTGTGTGGGAAGAAAAAAAGCGACCAGATGCTCAATTTTATGAAATGGTCAAACAGATCTACGTTTATCTTAGCAAACAGCTGTCCGAAGACGTGTCCGAAGCCATGGATCAGCATGGTCTAGTGAACTGGATCTGGCACGGAGCAGGGTTTTGCTCGCCAAAACAGATGGCTTTGGAAAAAGACCTACCATTCGAGTTTCGACCTCCACTTTATTTGCTGCCGGAGACGTTAAACGACGGCGGAAAGCTTACAAACTTCTTCAAAACCTGCGGGGTCCGAGAACAGGTTTGTAAGGAAGATATCATCTTGGTTTTGGCCGATATTAAAAAAGCGCACGAAGAACCTTGCCAAAAGATTAGTTTGAAACGCACAGAAAAAGATTTAAAGTTTTGTCGTTCCGTACTAGAATGGTTAGTCAACGATGGACAAAGCCTAAGCGAAGAACTGCGCGGGAGAGTGTTTGTTCCAGTCCAAAGCGTTGAAGATAAATTGATTTTAAAAGAGTGCGACAAGTGTACGTATTGCGACCAAGACTGGTTGAAACATGGTAAAAGTGATGTAGATATTCCGGATGACTTCCATCTCATTCACGAGACAATCCCGCCAAAACTACCGCCCCTTCTTGGCGTGCCATCCCTGAGTTCTTGTTTGCTCTCGGCCGACTCTATTGAGTTTGAGCAGACAGGACCATACGAACCTATCACGACCAGAATCAAGAATATTCTTAAAGAGTACAAGGAAGGAGTTGGAATCTTCAAGGAGCTTATTCAGAATGCGGATGATGCTGGTGCTTCCACAGTCAAGTTTTTGGTAGATTGGAGGAAAGGTAAAACCGACAGTTTGTTTTCTCCTGACATGGCCGACAGCCAAGGTCCAGCACTGTGGGCTTACAATAACGCTGTGTTTACTGATAAAGATTTCGAGAATATCAACAAGCTAGCCGGAGGAACAAAGGTGGAGGATCTTTCAAAAATTGGTCGATTTGGCCTTGGTTTCAACGCTGTCTATCATCTCACAGATGTACCGAGTTTTATCAGCCGAAATTTCCTTTGCATCTTCGACCCGAATGTCAGTCACATCTCAAACCATATTCGTGACAAATCCCGACCCGGAATTCGCATAGATCTCGCCAAGAATGCCCGGCCTTTGACGGCGTTTGCTGATCAATTTTCTCTCTACCACGAAGTGTTCGGATGCAATACAGCAGTAAACAATAACAGAAGTGAGAAGTTCTCCTACGACGGAACACTATTTCGGTTTCCTTTTCGCACCGAAGATGAAGCAAAGAAAAGTGAAATGTGTGAGACCGTTTACGATTTCCCGAAAGTGAAAGAAATTGTTCGCACTCTTCGACGAAGTGCCTCGCTTCTGCTTCTTTACACTCAAAATGTTAAACATGTCGAGTTACATGAACTGGGTTCGACAGGAAATCCTCAAGACACTTCTATAGTACTTTCCATCAACAAAGAAATTCAACATTCAAACACCATGTCAGAGCATTCTTACATTCAACAATGTTCCAAGTGGTGGCAGGGAAACTTACCCTTGAATGACGCCCCGGTACGTTTGGAGCAGGTTACAATTAAAGAGACTGAGAATACATCAAGTATTACCGATAGTACAAGCTCTGTTACTAATGATCGTTCCTGGCTGGTGGCATATTGTGTCGGAAAGGATCGTTCGATTAGGTTTGCTAGAGAAGAAGGACAAAAGGATGGTCTTCTGCCGCTTGCTGCTGCCGCAACTCTACTGGAAGACAACTCCGCTAAGCGAATAGAAGGCGAGGCCTTCTGTTTTCTACCGCTGTCAATATCTACCGGACTGCCAATTCATGTCAATAGCTCCTTCGCCGTTCGCTCAAATCGCGATGGAATGTGGGAGAAGACTACTGCGGAGGAAAACTTAGAATCACGATGGAATGACTGTCTGCTTCAAGATGCAATTCCCGAAGCATATTTCAAGCTACTTTCTGAGTTGGTGAATTTGTCCAAACGAGGTTCCTTACAAGAGTTCGATCAGCGTTTCCATGATTTTTGGCCGCGTCGTGCTACGTCGTGGACAACTCTCGTTTCGAGTTTTTACACGAGGTTAGTGAAGCAGAATTTGAAGCTTTTTTTCAGCAACGGGAAGTGGATGAATATTACTGATGGATTTATCTTGGATGATGAACTCCGCAAATGTCACGATGATTATGGTGGAGTAATAGAAACGTTGGAATTGCTTGATGAATATGTATTTAATCTGCCATCCGATGTCATAAGTACGATGAAAAGTTCCATCCCTCTTGTTCTTGAGGAACAAACATTAGGTATTGTGTCTTTCTTCAAACGCTTCTTGTTCCCAAACTTACTCTCCATTCCAGCGGGCATACGGAATCCTATAGTACACCATGGACTGCATTGCATCTTCGACAGCTCAACGGTGGACATCGAGCAGCTTGAATTTTTGTACAAGGATAATTGTTGTATTCCGTGTTCTTCTGATGGTGAAGCGCTAGCACGACCATCTGATCTAATCGATCCTACTGTTAAAATTATTGCCGTGTTATATTCGCCCGAAGAACATCGATTTCCTTCAGAAAATCTGGATGATAAGCAAATGTACGCGCTGGGCAAGCTAGGAATGGTTAAAGAACTATGTTGGTCAGAAATCTGCGGTCGTGCGACGTCTATTGAAGAACTGGCTGCAAACAACAAAGAAGCAGCTTTACTTCGTTCACAACATCTGATCAAGTACCTTCGCTTCAATATAGAACGATTAAAAAAGACAGAGGATAAATCCGTTCGCGACCTTCTTCAAGCCACTAAGTTTTTGCCAGTACTTCTGACTGGTCCAGCCTCTTATACACTGCCATGGAAAGGAGCTGAATTTTGTACCACAGAATTCCGTAGTCCTAATGAGCTTTTCTTACCGACAGATGACAACATTCTTATTGGCTCAGCTTGTTTGATTGTCAATGATACGGAACAAAGTGGATGCGGTTCGTTGGACCCGCTGGAACGCGTCTTCGGCTTCTCACAACGTCTTCCAAGTTGCGAGCAAGTGTTGCGACAGTTGGAAATCACCAAATCACCGCAATCATTTGCGAGTGAAGACCTAAAAAGAAAGGTTTGCGAACGAGTTTACAAACTCCTTAATGACGGGCTTGATGAAGAAGTTGATAAGCCCGTGATTGAAAGGCTCAAAGGCATGGCGTGGTTGTTTGTTGATGGAGAGTTCGTTGAGAACAACAAGATCGCTTTGGGATGGAGAGGAAACGCCGTCCCGTTTCTGCACAGTGTTCCAGAGCACTACAAACTAAAATTTCCCGCGCTCCTGGAAATAACACGCATTAAGAAAAAATTTACTCCAAGCGATTTTCTCGAGGCTTTGGATTCACTCAGGGAAGTTAAACAAGATTCGCCCCTCGAGCGAGAAGATATAAAACTCGTCGTTACTTTGATCAACGAACTTACAGATAGCTCCGATGATTCAGTACAGCAACGTGTTGGTAAAGTTCCACTGCCTGATACGAAAAGTTTATTATGTGATAGTGGAGATCTAACGATTCCCGATTGTTTAAATGTGAAATACACGGGAGATGAACGTTATATTCATTCGGACATAGCGCACAGAATTGCCTTTAAGCTTGGAGCGAGGCAATTGCAAACGAAATATGATAATTTGCTCGGTATGACTTTTGGGCGATTCGAGAAACTAACAGATAGAATAAAGAATATCCTCAAATCCTACCCTATTGATGTGGGCATCCTCAAAGAACTGGTACAGAACGCAGACGACGCCAAAGCGACGGAAGTTCAGTTCATTTACGACAAGCGCACGCTTCCACATGTGCGTGTCCTTCAGAACAACGCGAGTGATGTCCAGGGACCAGCATTATGCGTTTACAACAACAAGTTTTTCAGCGAAGACGATTTTAATGGCATTTGCAAACTTGGAATTGGAAGCAAACAAAATGACCCTTCAAAAACAGGTCAATATGGCATCGGATTCAACGCTGTTTACCACTTAACGGACTGTCCAAGTTTCTTGTCTAACGATGATACACTGTGTATTCTCGACCCACATTGTGAATATAGTCCTGAAGCGACCCAAGATGCCCCTGGCGGAAAATACAGCAATATTGACGACGACTTTAAGGATGTTTTCTCGGATACAGTAAGCGGCTACCTCGGAGATTTCAAAGATCATTTCCCTCTCAAAGGATCCACCATGTTTCGTCTTCCCCTGAGAACAGAAAATCAAGCAAAAACATCAGAAATATCGGATCACCATGTTACTGATATCATCATAAATCGTCTAATGAAGGATTTCCAAAAAGAAGCAAAAAAGTCGCTGCTTTTTCTCAACCATGTTAAGAAAATTGGATTGTGGGAAATCAATGAGAAATCTGGTTTGAAGCTGTTGTATTCGGTGAGTTCTAGGTTTGAACGAAAGTATCAGAAGACACTCCACGAACTTCATCGGCATTTGAAGAAGCACAAAAACCTTCCTACCCGTGACATCCCTTTAAAAGATGCCACGTATACCATCAGCATTGAAGACAAGCAGTTGAAGGAAGAATGGCTCATTCATCAAAGTTTTGGTATTGGAACAGAAGCAATGACAGATGAGAAAACTCCGAACGTTCGAGAACTTGGCTTGTTTCCCCGTGGCGGAATTGCAGCTCTCTTGTCCACCACTAGTGGGGTTTCAAACAAAGAACGCGTGGCGTACTGTTTTCTCCCTTTGCCCGTGACAACCTCTCTACCAGTCCACGTCAATGGCCACTTTGCGCTTCATGGATCACGACGAGACTTGTGGTTTAATCGAAGTCCAACTTGTAAGAGAACAATATGGAACGCGTTCGTAAAGAAACAAGTGCTTGGCCCAGCGTATGCGTCATTGATCATGAAAGCAAGAGGACATATTCCCCATTGTGAAAGAGATGCTGACAAGGTCTGCTTTTCAAGTCAGGAGGATGCTACCGAAGCTTTGCAGTGGTATCATAACTTGTTTCCCGATTCAACAGAAGATAGTAATAAATGGAAGGACGTTGTTGTAGCACTTTACCAATGTTCAAAAGAAAGTGAAATTTTACCGGTTGTCTCTCAAAATAAACTGAGTGAGAGTGGATCTAGAAAGTCTCCCGAGGCGAGATCTCCACGTAAATGTAAAAAAACATCCGCCACATCGTTCCGCAACGCATCCAGTAAATACTCATTCCACCAACCTCAGTACCGTGAGAGTGCGAGAGAGTCGATTTCCGAGAACGTGAAAGAAACAAGACTTGCTACAGTCGATGAAAAAAGGGCAAAGAAGTTGATAAGGTACTATATCGAATGGTTACCTGCGAAAAGTGTTTATTTTACCGAAGAAAAAATGCGGAAAGAACAACGGGTGTTGCTTGATGCACTTTTGCAAATTCGTATGCCAATATTGCTGTACACTCCTTTGAAGATCCACCATGCATTAGTAAACTCAGATGTCGAATCTCACGTCCTTGCACCAGAATATGTCATCCAATTCTTGTCAACTTGGGAGGAAGAAAGCTCCAGATGTACCATTCGAGATCTTCCCATCCCACTAAGTAGTTCCAGCATTCAAAATAATATTAATTTACAAAGCATTCTAGAATACTGCAAGGAGACGCTGCAAAGGTCCGCTCAATTACTTCAAAAGTTACCACTTCTTTTGACAGATGACAACATGTTAAGAGCCTTTACTTTGGAAAGTCCTGTGTATTGCACACCATTTTGCGAATTGTTCCCAGACAAAAGTTTCAAGTTTGTTCACCTGGATTTTGTTAAGCTTTTGTCAGCATTTTGTGGGAAGGAGCCTTTTATCATTCGTGATCTTACCATTCAGTCGTTGGCCACCGAGTTTATGCCGGACGTTTTCAAAGAAAAATTGCCGTTAAATCAAAAAAAACATGTTTCGTGGAATTACCCGGAAAATGGCGTCCTGTCACGGAGTTGGTTCAGCCAGTTGTGGGAGTTTCTTCAAGAGGCAAACCGTAAAAAGCGCACAAATCCCGTAGACGGACACCACATTGAAACATCTGAAGCAGTCAAAAAGACGGTGGATATTATTACAGAATATCTTGGTAAGTTTCCGATCATACCAATCACGGATGGAAAGCTGGCAACAGTTAGTAACGCAAAGTCAGTACTGGCAGTAACTCGCTACGCATGCACATCTAGTTCTTTGGAAAGTGAAGTAACAAAAATCCTCAAGAAGCTAGCCTGTCCTTTCTTAGATGAATCAATCACGAAGAAGGCTTTGTCTTTTGTTTATGGCTTAGTCGCTGATCCACATTGTGAGTCGGACGTGTTGCATGTTCTTGATTACATGAATAAGACTAGGGTTCTCGACTTGAGAAAATTCAATGATAAAAGTATCTACACTCTTTTGAGATTTTTCCTGGCTGATTACAAAAACAAGGAGTCTGTGGACATAGCGAAAACGTTGCCATTCTACAAAGGCGTTGACGGCGATTATCATGCACTGTCGTGCTATTTCTCCTACATTCAAGTTCCTGTTGGCGTGCCAGAAGACGGTATAAAAGAACTGCAGTCTTTATATGAAAAAAGTGTCTTGTTTCTGCCACAACTACCTATCGATTTATGTCCACTGTATCAAGCCCTTGGAATTAAAATGGATTGTAAGATTTCTGAGTTATACGTCGCTTACGTACTGCCAAATTTTTCAGGCTTTCCATCAAAAAGCCAGAAAGAGTTTGTTGCGAACATCAAAGATTTGCCAGGCTACCATAAAACAGTTGAATTAATAGAAAAGCTGAAACATACAAAATGTATTCCAGACCAAACAGGAAACCTTCGTGTCGCTTCAAGCTATTTCAACCCACATGATGACTTATTCAAAGTGATGTTCAAGCTGGAAGATAATGCTTTCCCAAAAGCTCCGTTTAATGAATCCAGTTGGATCAGATTTCTTATTAAGATTGGTATGAAGGAAGATTGTGATGAGCAGCAGTTCGTCCAGTTTGCTTTAAAAGTTCAAAATTCCGCACGTGACATCTCCGATTACGATCAGAATATTGTTACTCAGTCTGAAGCTCTTGTGAAATATTTGTTGCAAAATGGCACGACATGGGATTGCTCTGCCATTTCCCAAATACAGTTTATAGTCCCGCAAGAAGTAGAAGAAGAGCTCTCTTCGTTTCATGCTCAATATCGTGTTGATGAAAAGTTGGAGTTTGTTTCATATCGCGATTCAGTGCCTTGGAAACATAGACACGTAGTATGGACCAGTGCTAAACTCCTACCAAGATGGGCTCATCCGCAAAGCCACAACTTATCTTTAGGAATTCCAACGAAGCCCCCGCTCGATTCTGTAGTCGAGCACGTGAAAATAATTTCCAAACGTGCTTCGGAAATTGCCAAGTCGGGTCCTCTGTCGAACAAGATAACCAAGATCTTTGAAACAGTTTATGATTTTTTAAAAGATTTGGTGCAGAACTGTGCCAAAGAACCTTCCTCGGATTGTAACCATGATTGTCAAAGCATTGGGAGTGCCTTAGCACCCGTGGCGTGCATACTACTCAGCGAGGGACGACAGTTGGTCAAAGGCGAAAGGTTGTCGTTTGAGAATACTGATGGAAAACTGCGACCGCATTTTCACGTTGTACCCAGGCATTATGCTCATTATGAACACCTTTTGAAGAGGCTTGGCGCTACTGAAAAGCCAACTGCTTCTCAAATGAGCAATGTTCTCGAGTCAATTAAAAATTCTTGTGCTGAGGTTGCCATGAATCCTGAAGAAGAAGGGAAAGCGTGTTTTGCAACTTCTGCTCTGTTCAAATCACTCCACGGCGATTCATCTACTGACGTCGAGTCAAGATTATCAAATTGCACGGAACTGTTTTTACCAAGCATGAAAAAACGACTCGTTAAGTCCAACGAGTTGGTTTGTCAAATGCAACCAAGGCTTCGCGACTCAGTGGCAAAACAAGGCTACGAGATTTTGTACCCTCTTGAAAAATGTGGCTTGAAGCGAAAGCTTGAGGGAGCCTACCTAGATGCTCTGCCAAAACGACTTCGACCAACACCGTTGGATAGTTTGGTTCGGGAAGAGTTGCATCCGAATTGTAAGTCGTACATGAAATGTATTTACTGCGAGAAGATGGACTGTCCGTTCATACAGAAGTTCATCTTGGTGTTAAGGTCCTCGCAGTTTGAGCGCGGCATCCTTCGTTTGCTAAAACACCAGAAGGAATCGTCGACTCTTGAAGACGAGGATAGAGCAAGGGCTGCAAGATTCACATCCGAAAAGGTTAGTTGCATGTTATGGTGTGAAATAAGTATCTTTTGTGTTTGTTTACCATGCCTCCTTTTATTTAATATACTCTAATCCCAAATTCGAATTCGAATCAAAACTTTAATTCTAATAAGGGACTGTTTATATGATCCCGGCTATACAGGACTGGACAGTTGCCAATATCCCGCCAGTAATGCAAATTCTGTTGAGTGTTTATACGGTCCCGCTTCCATCCCGACCAGGCGAAATCCCGGCAGCAGTTACCGGGATCTTGTCTAAACGGTACGAAAAATTCCCATAGAAACACTCAATCCCGGCTAGGCCGGATGAATTTTGACTTCTGAGCACGCGCAATTGCACTTTGTGACAAAAAAGATATAATATGACGTCAAGCACTTAAGTGCTTAACTCTTATCAAATCCTCTTATCCTTAAGTCAGTCCTAAACCTATAATCGTGTAATTCCTTTCTAACTTGAATGTCAACTCCAATCCTAACTCCAACACAACTTGTGATAGACAATCCCCAATTTATTTCCCAGGTAAGGAAACTGCTTCTTTCCACTAGTTTTCAATTGATTTTATGCTATTGTCTCGTATAAGCAAATTTGGGGAGTGCCTTCTGCCCAACTTTGATTTCAACTTTAATCATTTCTAAAGCTAATCCTAACTCTGATCTTAATTTTATTTAATCTTATTCATATTCTACCTTAATCTGACCACAATTCGAGAAATAAACCTTGATGATTCTCAGTTCTTAAATAAACTTAGAAAAAAGTGAAATTAATTGTCAAGGCATTGCTGTAATTTAAATCTATATTTTTTAAGCTTACTGTGATCAAGTGCATGAACCAAGTACAAATCCACCTGGTTAACGTGAAAACAAAAAAGCCGCTACCGCAGAGCAATATCGATAGAATGTGTCATGTGGAAAAGCAAGACGATTTATGGACATTGTATATCCAGCACGATTTTGGTGGACGAAAGGCCCACTCGATTGTTGCCAAACTTGTAAACGAAATAATGGATGGGTGCTTGTTAGACATTTCAGTACTAAGCGATATGCTATCGTGTGATTCGCCTTCTGAGATTCCAGGCATACTTGACGACCATAACGTAGCGCAAGACTACGATGAGGAGGGTGAGGAGTTGGGACAATCTGTTCCAAGCGTCTGTCACTATCTTATAATTCAAAAATCCGCTGTGTGATTTCAAAGAAGGCGATCGAGTTGTCTATGGTGTTGACAAAGGTTAGACAAACAGATTGATAGATAAATAAATCGATACGTTCGAGCGATTAATAGGTAAACAGTGAACCCATAGATACAGCTAAATATTTGTTTCTTTTCAATTTACTTCATTCGAATTTTATTTCGACGGAATTTTGAAGCTGGATATAATTTAATTTTCAACTACAAAATCTTGCCTAAAAGACCTTAATGATTTTTTTCTCTAGCAAGACGCCTGCTAAGGCGTTCACTCCGCCTGCCAAAACGAAAATGGGCACACGGCTGTAACTAGAGCGTTCATTGGGTGTGGGGTATATTCACTTATTTCTGTTCGGCCCAACGAACTCCTTTTTAGATCAGTTATTATTAGGGTGCCTTCCAAGGCATTTTAAGACATGTACATTGCTAGCACCACATCTTATGTAATCACTAAGATAACCAAAAATCAATGTCTAAGTGACTTGCCAGGCACTCTGCTCAGAGTTTTAGTAAGATTGCATTTTTTAGAATTTAATTTAAATTAAAGACTTTCATAGTACATATGTTGTATTCAACAAGATTCTTTTGTCATAATACCACCAACATATGGCTGTTTTATTTTTGGGTAGTTGCAAGTAAAGAAAATTTTACTAAAAGTGTATACAATAAATAAATATATTATACCTCAAATTTAAATTGCCCAATCAAAAAACTTAGTTTACACCACGTGAACGTGTGATTTTTCACTGCATTTCACTCAATCCCACGCGCAGTGCGTGTGCCATGAGATATATTTTATATTTCATGGCAACACGCGGGACACACGCGTGTTGCCGTGAAATATAAAATATATTCCATGGCACGCGTGGGATCCACGAACTTTAAAATAACAAAAATGGCGGGATGTGCAGAAGAAATCAGAGAATAAGATGAAGAAATTTAAAGAATTTTGGACGAAAAAGACGCCCAAAATAAAAAAAATCCACCAAATTTGCCATTCGAGCCTTCGCAGAGTTTGAAATAGCCGAAGAAAGCGTGGAAAATCTCGATAAAAGCTTGGCAAGGTTTAGTACGCGTGTATCATTTTTAAATTTTGCATGAACATTTTAGTTTTTCGGTATAATATATCATTTATAGACCCTCCGCTCGGGGGATTCGGTGAAATATTTCCTTCAGTGATGATATTTCCCTCGGGCTAAAGCGCTCGGGAAATATCATCACTTCAGGAAATATTTCACCGAATCCCCCTCGCTCCGGGTCTATAAATGATAAATATTAACCTGATAGCATCATTTAAATCAATTCTGTAGCACACTGACTGAAGTCTCCACGATATAATTTGTTGGGAACTTTAGACTAACATATGTATTTCTGGAATTGGAATGTTAAATGTATCTTATATATCTTTTACAAATTTATGAGATCCCACAAGCAAATAAATCATTTTGCACGAAATATTAGCATGTCAACATAGGTATAGAAAACCAAGGAAAGAAATCACAACGAATACTTCGTGATTAGAATTAGGAACACATTTCCTAGACTCACTCCTTGACATGGAATGATGGAGTCTATCAAAATTTACCGTTTTAAAACATTTCTGGAGCAATGTTTTGATAAAGAACCTTCCTGTCCCTTTTTGTTCACTATTACATGTTAAAAATTGTGTTTTGTATATAGATATTTCAGTAGAATTTGCGTTTGATTCTTGTGTAGAAATTTCTAAATTTCTTTCTAAATTTCTTAAAAGTGGAAACACAACAGAAAATGACGGAAACACGCTCTCAAAACTTCACCGCGATACATCGCTCCTCGGTAAAGTTTCGCGGTGGGATTTTGGTCGTTTTAAAACATTTGCATGAGAATTTTTGCGCGTAAAACCTTCTTGGGGTTCTTTGTTGACATATTCCGCTAGAAATTGAGTTTAAACGCCGAGTTTAGGTCGGCTCACGCGGCTAGAATATAATATATATATATATATATATATATATATATATATATATATATATATATATATATATATATATATATATATAGTACAATCTGCAGACATGCATGTTTCGGCGTTCCACGCCTCATCAGTGCAGATATATATATATATATATATATATATATATATATATATATATATATATATATATATATATATATATATATATATATATATGTATAGGTTATCATATGAGAGGTGAGGTGATATCAGTTTTATCGCTCGAGAGACGATATCATATTTTGTCACGAGTGAGCGCAGCGAACGAGGAACAAAATATGATATCGTAACGAGAGCGATAAAACTGATGTTACCGAGTCTCGAATATGATAACCTATTTATCACATACTTGTGCCTTTATCTCGAGCAAAAACCAGATTATATTTTCAAATTATTTACACTTCGAGTACATTTCAAAATGAATTCAAAATGATTGTTTAAAATACGCTAGGCAGGTAGAAATTATAAAAACAAACCAAAAATAACTTATCTTTTAATAGCTGCAAATTTCTTTGTGTTATTTTCCTTGTATTATTTAATATTTTTATTCTTATCTCAGTTATCACTGATATTCTTATCGATCCTTCAGTCGGACGCCATCTTTGTTTTGAGCGGGACAAAAAACGATATCGCGGGACAAAAAACGATATCACGGGACATATCGTTTTTATGTCACCGTGTTATCGAGCGATAAAACTGATATCACCTCGCCTCTCATATGATAACCAATACATAGGTCACACACACATATATATATATATATATATATATATATATATATATATATATATATATATATATATATATATATATATATATATATATATATATATATATATATATATATATATAATATATATATATATATATATAATATATATTTTTTTTTTGGTGGTAGGAGTAATTGGAAGGAAGGCGAAGAAGCAGAGGAAAAAACCGAGTATACGCTAGCAAAAATCTTGGGACGTGCCAACGAGATGAATAAATTTGCTGGGAAATTCGACTTCAAGGCTGAATACAAAATCGATTTTGTTGCAAAAACTGAATACAGAAGTGTTACTGTTCTTGATATCTACAGTTACCATCAAGATGACATGGGTAACTTTATCTCAGTCAATGATGGACCGGAAGTGGACGTTCGTTTGGAAAAAAAGAACATCACACGAGCTTTAAATTTGGCCAAGAAATTAGAATATGTAAAGCAGCGACGTAAGGTGCTTAAGAGGCTTTTCCTACATTGGGTTCGTTGTAAAGATGTCAAAGTGGCAGAAGAGATTACAGCATTCATTGAAAGTGAAGTTGCAAAATTGAAGGTCCTGCATGTGGAAGAAACTCGATTCCGCTGTTGGAGAAGCCGTGGAGCATGGGAGAGAAATATCTTTCGAAGTTACACACACTGGATGTCCGGTGGAGGATATTGTGACTCAAGTAATGCCTGTAACAGTTCCAGTTATAGCTCCGACAGTTGCATGTACAGCTTTGATAGGGTTTCAGAATACGTTGAACCAAATACGGAAGAAGCAGAACGGTGGATCAAGCAGTCGAAGGCAGATTTAGATGTTGCTAAAGAATTGCTCAACAAATCCTTTTCTCAAGTATGTTATTTGGGCCAACAGTGCGTTGAGAAGGTGTTGAATGGTGTTTTGTACGCTAAATGTGGTATACCTCGACGCGAGCTACGTACCCACGACATTCATCGGCTTGCGTCATCGGTACTTCGCCTGGATGGGGTACCCGTCGAAATTGATCGTGCTGGTAAAGTTGCAAATTATTACCTGCCAACCCGCTATCCGGACAACCAGCCGAAATATAAAGTCCCAGCGGAAGAGTATAACGAGGATCAAGCCAAAGAAGCGTTGGAAGTTGCCGAGAAAGTTTACACTGCTTTAGCGAAATTCGCCTACCATATTGATGATTGAGATAGTTTGGGACAGTTTATATTAAGTTTTTTAAATTATGGCCCGTTTTTTTGGCCAAGCTCTAACGGTAATAAGGCGGTTATAGAAAATAATTGTTGATTAACAGATTTACAGAAAGTTTACCTGTTAATATGACAGTGCATATTACATATGAAGCCATATGGAGGCATTTTTAAAATAAACCCAGATGACCGTAAACTGTCAAGTCAACTGACCGCAAAAATAGGTTTTATCCGAAAACTTGTAAAAACTATCTAGTACGTGTTTATTAAGCGGTTTTGCAGTCCTGCTCAAAGTAAAAGCGCCCCATGTTGTTTCTCTTAGATTATGGCAATCAGTAATTGATACTTTTGATGAACAATTTTACAATAGTTTATAGAAATAGATTCTTAATTTCATATTGATTCTCGATTCTTAGTAGTTTGATTTACTAGATTAAATATATGTATCGTTATAAAGATAAATACATTGATATGTAAATCTCAAACTCATTAATAATTCATGAGCAAATTAGCGAATGAACTCGCGCTAATTCGTCACATGATTGACGTTGGATACCCCAAGGAAACACGCTAAAAATCATATACCACCACTGTTGTTAGATCAAAAACGGTTTTCATCTAATAACTGAAATCCTAATTACAAATTCACCCTAATTACTCCCTCTTCGCTCATGTTCAAATGATCAAGGTCTGTAATAAATTCTACACGCCCTACACATTTCTGTTTTACAATGGACTATAGAAATTAACTTACAAAAGCAGGAAGTAGAATACTTATCTCCAATGTTCACAAAGACAAAAACAAATTACTTTCATAGGTCCCCCGTTAGCGCTTAATAAATTGAACAGCCAATGAAATGTTTTCGTTTGAGATGTTGTGTAAACAACTCGTTTCTCGTGTTTCATCAGGGGAACCAAACACTCGAAAACAATAAAACACTCGCGCTCGTGTTCATACCGTTTTCTCGTGTTTGGATCCCCTGATGAAACACTCAAATCCGTTGTTTACATATAACATCAGATATGTTAGTGACTGATGTGAATATAAGCCGCGTTTGCACGAGCAAATTTTATGCCACGAGTTTTTTATTTGCTCGTGCACGCGAAGACAGTTGGTGAAAACAACTGAGATATAGATATCTGCGATCGATAACACATACGATTTAGCGTAAAGCAAAAAAAATTTTCTTGTATCATCCACACAAGCAATTGTATTTGTTACAGATAATTGCACAAAAATTGCTCATGTAAAGGGGCTTATTATAAGGACATATAGCAGACTAGTGAAACCGCGAATTTGATTAATTGCGAATTTAGAGTATCAAGATGGCGGACGATTCTTTGATGATTTACATTTTTGCAATGCGTGCACTTTTTGACTGCTGCTTATAATTCACCGCGTTTTTTAAGCGGTAAAAAGAGTAAAAGTAGTACGGCATTCTTAACATGGGCACATGCAAAACAGTTCTCCGTTCTTCATTAATTTTTCTCCGTTGTAACATGTCAATACAGAATACGTCATATTGTTTATGACAAGTTGTCTCGCATTAAACAGCACGAAAAGCTAGCAAAATTTTGATTCATTCAACGCAGTGATTTCACAAGCTTTTCCAACCACAGAGTACGAGCAGTTAAAGGAGCTGGTCGAAGCGACATCTCACTCAAAATGTCCATACGTTTATACGATTCAAAACTCGAAGAAGACGGGTTGCACATTTACGTCTTCATCGTGGAAAAATGTTCAAAACTTGGCTCGGAACTTTACTCAAAACCTTTCCATTTTGCCGGTCATCGGCAAATCCAAGCTGGCATAAGGGAGAAACATTTCGGGGTGTTTCTGCGTTGGTTGGGCGGCGGAGAGCTCACCAAAGGTGTGAAATGTAAGGTGAATTTCACGTTGGGCGTTTTGAACAAGAACGAGCACGCGAGATGCATTAGACGCGGAAATATGGACGATAAAGCGGACGAGTTTACTAAGGCTGGTTGTGGTATTGGCTGGGGAAAACTGGCGTCCCTTGAGGAACTATTGGATGAGAGTAATTTTATCTCAGATGATACAGTTTCGGTCGAGTTACAATGTCGGTTAGTCGAGACGACTTTTGAAAACAGACTACCGTGTGAGCTTTAGCCTGGAGACAAGTTTCTACAAAGCCCTATGTTTTCGTTCTGCAACTGTCGTTGGTCAATCATGATGTTCCCCCATGGCCCACCGGCCAAAAACGACGTTCTTCCGCAAAGCGATCACGTTGCTGTTTATTTGCATTGTGAGGACGTCAGATTGCGTCGTTATACAAGCTCGTTCTACTTTCCTGACTGTACCTATATTTGGCCAAGGAAATCATGGATGCCAAATGCATCTTGGGATACAATCATGGTCACTGATTCTAGAGGCATGCTTAAAATAAGCCTATCAATATATTCAGATTAATATGAATCTAGTTTTTCATATCTCTGAGGATGGTTCTGACATATATTCAGATATTTGGGGGTTTTTGTCATTGTCATGTATGAGCGTTAAAAAATGTTGAAAGAAATCTGATCCTACCTGAGTTTCTGCACAAAAATAGGAAACCCTGGCCAGGAATTTTTTTGGCCTAATTCAGGGGTAGAAAAGTTTTTAGATCCAATTACCAGAATAACAGAGTTAATTTTTTGCACAGTTCAATATTATTAATTTCTGTGAAATTTTCTGTAAAAAAATTGAGATCAAAAAGTTTTTTGGGGACTAGGTTCCTTGGATCCAATACTTTTTCCACCCCTGGTCTAGTTAGCGTTACTCTAGTCAATAGTCATATCCAGATGGTCATTGTCAAACTCTAAAAGGTAAAACAACATCAAATAAATCCACGAATTTAATAATTTTTATAATTATCATTTTCCCATAGAAGCAATCTCGTTCCCCGAGCCTGCGATCCTTTGGAAGGAAACGGAGGCTCTGGGATAATCCGTGATCGACATACAAAAAACTGTATGTCGCCCATACTGCGCATGCGTTGGAAATAAATAGTTCAATAAGACGAAGGGAAGAAGCTGGTATATAAGTGACTTTCCATAACCAGTAGGCAAGATACAAATCGTGTCTTTCCGTTCGACTACAACAGCCTTTACCGCTTCGTATTGACACTCCTTCAATTTTAGATTCTGCTTACCAGTCGCTCTAACGCTTCGTCCAACACAGAATTAAATAAACTAATATTTTCTACTGACATTACAAACAAAATAGTAAAAGTACTGTTCCAAAAAGCTTTAGAAAAAGGCTATTGCGGCTTATTGAATCGCATGCGCAGTACAGGTGACATACAGTTTTTTGTATGTCGATTGCGGATTATCCCAGAGCCTTCGTTTCCTTCCCAAGGGATCGCAGGCTCGGGGAACGAGATTGCCATAGAAGTTGCGACAAAAATATCGGAATGTTGTCGGAAATGTGAAAAGTTTCTGAAAATGTCTTTAGGAATAAAAAATTTCTCTGAATATGAAAATTCTATGAAGTGAAAAAGGAATGGAGTTTTAAATCTTTCCCCAGAAAAAATCAAAATTTTGTAGGTCCCTGAAATAGCTGCAAATGCTCGCAATGGCCATGGGGTGAACTGATATTGGATACACTTTTTGTGTATCGGTTTCTAAATTAAAATTTTGAGGCACAGTTAACTAATACGAACCTATGATACTCGTAGAATTTATGGATTTTGTCCCAGGTTCTCCAGATAAACCAATTTCAAACTATTTCCGCTTTGTGAAAGCGTTTCCGGTCTTCCTGGATATCTCACAGGGTTTTCCTGGAATCGGATGAAATGAAACCACATGGCACGACGCCGTTGATTTGTTTGCTGTACGGATTGCTTCGTCTGGTTTGTGGCTGAATTGTGGTTGAAGTATTGTAATATTTAATTGAAATACCTGTGGAAAGTTGTCGTGCGAAGATTTAATAGTCCTTTGCGCCAGTTTTCGAAGTATGTAAGCTGTCCTCAGTCCACAATTGTCCTTTGGCTGAAATGCCGAAAGTAAATCATCTGTAAACGATGGCGGAAGCTAATGAGGCAGAAGGTATGTTGTAGTTTGTCGCCTATTCTCGCTCTTTTATTACTATTTTAAAGGCTCCCAGAGACCGCCAACGCGACGCGATTTTTCGATTTTTAAAAGCAAATAAACCCATCAACGGAAAGAAATCTGGTTAGATATGTGAACCAAATTGCTAAAGTCCTTCCGAAGATTGGAGAAAAATAGAAAAGGAATAAAGTTGAACGACGTTGAAAATCGAAAATTGTTAAATCAAATTGATATGCAGCGTCAACATGGCGCACTTTTTAGGCGTGTCGCTTATATCAGCAACGGATCTTAAAGCCCAGACTGGAAGTGGCATCCGTCATGCAAGTCGCAACATGTTTGTCCACTTTGCCAAGTTTTGCTAGTTTTAAAGGCCCATATTATAAACCGGACTAGATTTGCCAACGCGACGCGATTTTTCGATTTTTAGAAGCAAGTAAAACCATCAACAGATTGTCCACCTAAACATTCAACGCTTCCGCACTTAATATCTGCTAATTGTGAAATTATATGGACCAAGGGTAAATTACCTGTGTGGTTTTCCTGTATATAAGGAAAGCATTTGATTCAATCAATCATGAAATATTGTTGCAAAAATTGATGTTAATTTTGGTTTTTCAGTTTTTCTTCTATTGAATTGAAATGGTTCAAATCTTATCTCTATAATAAAGAACAACAATGCTTTGCTAAAACGATTATATGTGGTGTTCCCCAAGGATCAATCTTGAGCCCTTTGCCCTATATTAATGATTTTTCCAAATGTTTGAATAATACTATCCCTTCCTTATATGCTGATGATACTGAAATCTACACATCCTCATATGATAGCACTAATCTAGTTGCTAAATAAATTAAATGAAGATTTAAAAAATGTTAGTAATTGGATGGATAAAAATAATTAAGCTTTGCATTCATCCTACCAAATCGAAACACATGTTTGTGGGATCAAGTTATACTATGAAAAATAAAGTTGGTAATCTACCCATTTCAATTAATAATGTGCCTGTCCCTATAATTGATAGTCAGAAATGTCTGGGAGTCATACTAGATGAAAAGCTCTCCTGGGAAAACCATATTGAAATGATATATAAAAAAGTTGGGACAGGAATTGCCGTCATTAAACCTGTAAAATCCTTTGTTTCAAAAGATACTTTACAAGTTTTATACATAGCTATTGTCCAGTCTTATTTTGATTACTGTTGTCCTCTATGGACATCTGGTCATCTGTCTCGATTAGCCCTTATGGTTATTACAGATGGCCTTCACTCTTATTTTGTAAATTATCTTCATTTGATTATTGTATTTTTATGGTGTTGTGTGAAATAAATCATTGTTGTTGTTGTTATGGGATAACTGTGGTAAAGTTCTGAAAGAAAAACTACCAATCTCGTGCTGCCAACACTGGTGCAACATTTCCAAAATCTGATTCTAAAAAAACGAAGTGTTCAATATCGTGCTTCACGTCATTGGAATGCCTTATCTTATCAAGCAAAAAAAGCAACAACATTGACCTCGTTTAAAAAGATAATAAGATCATGTTAAAGTGAAGTCATAATAATTCTGTAAATAGTTATCTCTTTATATGTGTTTTTATACACGCCCTCCATGGAAATCAGCATATTGATGCTGTTAGGGCTAGCGTGTTGGAATAAAATTGTATGTTATGTAATGTAATGTAATAGCTTAAATTGCTGAAGTCCTTCCGAAGATTGGAGAAAAATCGAAAATTCAGGTCTCGGACAGGAAGCTCAGGATTTTAGCGAGGTGTTGGATCGCAAGCAGTAGCGTCGCCAGCGCGATAAGTGAGGGGCATATTCATATATTCATGTTCTGCACAATTAATTTCTTTTGAAATCGAATTGACTTCAAAAGAAATTAATTGTGCAGAACACGAATACATGAATATGTCCCCCTCACTTATTGTGCTGGCGACGCCACTGATCGCAAGTATTTTTTGCCATGTCTGCAACGAGATATTAGTTCATTTCTGCAGTTCAGCGAGCTTAATTTAGGTTGGCAAATTATTACATATTTTTCATACACACATAAGTCACATCTTTTTCTCATATGAGTGTTACGAAGCAGTAAATTAATGTAATAAAATACTCAAGTTTAGTTCCTCTGGGCAAGATGGACAATACATGCGTCAGCGGGAAAGATGATGGGCATGTTTGTTTTAAATTTTGCAAGTACAAGGAAATAATTTGTATCTTGCACAAACATGTCAGTTATCTCTTCCGTTGGCGTCACAAATAATGATACTTGAACTGTCAATGTTTGAGAAATGATTGGGTATCTTGCACAAACATGTCAGTAATCTTTTCCGTTTAGCGTCACTGCAGTATAACTAACGATACTTGAACTGGTAAATACTGTTTTGTTGTAAATATGGGAATTCCAATGTAACTGAAACTTTGTACTCACACCTGCACAGTTACAACCGTTAGTATAAAAGGAACGCCACAGTTGAATTGCTGGGGAGCCGAAGTAGCTGCAAAGCAGCTGCAGTATCTGCAGTAGTACCTGCTGAAGCGGCAGTGGGAGCCGAAGTAGCAGCGAAGTAGAAGCAGAGTAGCTGCAAAGTAGTTGCAAAGTAGTTGCAGAGTAGCCAAAAGGAAGCGAAAACACTACTCGAGAAGACAAGACAAGACAAGACTACACAGGACAAAGAAACGAAGAAGAAGAACTTGAGCTATAGAGACTGTAGAATAAAATTGTAAAGATCAGCTACCTCGCGCAGAAATAATAAAAGGCATCCATAACAAGTGGTGGAGGAACGGCCTACCTCGAGTAGAAATAAAAAAATATATTATTACAGTGGTGGAGGTACGACGTTGAAAATATAATTCGTTCCGGTGGTGATTGAGATACGAGATGATCTTTTGGATTTTCATGAGCGTTTTGACTGTTATGTCTGCTCAGTGATGCAGTTCATACCGGAGTCATTCAGTGATCGATTACGTTACGCCACGGACATTACGACTTTGCAATTATGTTACGAAAGCCCATTTATCCTGTTACAGATTTGACTGTATCCCCAGAAGCGTATGGAAGCCACCTTGAGTGACGATATACATTTTAAAAGGATGGGTCAATACGGACACAAAGGACACATAGCATGGACACGGACACGTTAAATCTTTGACGAACGGTGTCTATTAATATAATGTTAAATTTATTGGAATTTATTTAGTGTATGTGTAAAGTAGTGGTCATATTATGTGTGTATGTTTGTTACTAGAGGCACAACCGGTACATTCGCTAAATCAAAATTTACTAAGGACAATTCAGCATGCAATATTTCATGTTGCCGTAAGATAGGGCATATGCATATATTTAGCTGGGTCAGATATCAAATTTCATAGAGATTAATTTTTGTGGGTAGCCACGTAGTGGGTACACCACTATGTTACCGTAAAATTTCCGTATGTGGGTTTCATGTCCGCAAAATCACATTCCTGATTATATTGAGGTCTTTAGGGAACCACGAACCAATCAAAACGTCAGACTTTCAATGAGCCTGAATTCTTCGATTCAGTTCTTTAATATGGCGTACGCCGGTGTTGTAAAGAGTCGTGTTGTATTATTTTATCGTTCAAGTTCTGGTTTTTATTATTTTATCGTTCAAGTTCTGGTTTTTAGTTGTTCATGGTGTGTGTCATTTGGACTTTGGAGGCGGTAATCCGCGTGTAAAATATTTGTGTGCAGTAGCAAATTTTTGTGATGAATATTTAGTTATTGGGCCATTCTGTATTTTTTTTGTTCACTTGAGTACTCGTCGTGTCACTCCGCTGACTCGTGTGTTTAATATCCTCGAGCTTTTACAGATCACCCTCATTTGCTGGTTGTTAAATTTTCCAATATGGGCAGCCCTCATATTAATCCCCCCAGATTACCAGGTATAATCACAATGTTGTTGCAAGGAAATCTCAATGTTTATCACAATTATTTGCTGATTGTTAAATTTTTCAGTACTGACAACCCTCATGTTGTTACAAGAAAATCTTAATGTTTGATTATATCAGTCTAACAATGCAAATAGAAGTCCCTGATAGTTAAAAAAAAACCACAATCATTTGCTGGCAACCCTCATAATGAGTCCCCCTTGAGGGGGATATAATGAATTTCCCCCATATATAATCACAATGTTGCAAGAAAATCTTAAAGTTTGGTTATATCAGTTTAATAAATTTATATGATGAACACCTCATATTGCTGGTTTTAATTCTTTTCAGTATCAACAACCTTCATATATAGTGAATCCCCTCATATATAATCACAATGTTGTTGCAAGAAAATCTTAATGTTTGGTTATATCAGTCTAACAATGCAAATAAAGGTCCATGATAGTTAAATAATCTCAATCATTTGCTGGTTGTAAAATTTTTCAACGTTGACAACCTCTTATATAATGAATCCCCCCATATATTCACAATGTTGTTGCAAGAAAATCTTAATGTTTGGTTATATCAGTTTAACCAATTTATATGATGAACACCTGATATTGCTGGTTTTAATTTTTTTCAATATTGACAACCTAATTCACATATAGTGAATCCTCTCATATATAATCACAATTTTGTTGCAAGAAAATCTTAATGTTTGGTTATATCAGTTTAACAAATTTATATGATGAAGACCTCATGTTGCTGGTTTTAATTTTTTTCAATATCGACAACCTTCATATATCAATCCCCCAATCAATCCATCCAATCATTTGCTGGTTGTTAAATTTTTCAATGTCGACAACCCTCGTGTATAATGATTCCCCCCAATATATATTCACAATGTTGTTGCGAGAAAATCTTATATCAGTTTAACAAATTTATATGATGAATACCTCATATTACTGGTATTTTTGTACCGAATCTAGACTAGCATGCACCTATTTCAAAAAAGTCCTTTTGCATACATCAAACAAAGCATTGCAAATATAATAGCCTTGGTTTCAGCATAACCTGCAAAATTGCAATCACACCTGTTTAACATAGTAACAATGCTTAAAGGGTCTTGGGTCTTAAGAGTGTCTTGGCTTACTTCGCTGAGGCTACCCACATGTACGCTAAGCGTACCTATTTTTTTTACTGTGCGTATACTTTGCAAGATGTATATACATATAAGTATTTTTGCTCTCCCCGGGACAGTCAAGGGTTTCCCAATCTTGTTACAATGATTTTATTATTCCTTTTCAAGCCAAAAGCTTAAATATTAGACAGATTCTTGTATTCTGTTTGTAGACTCGGTATTTTTTTGTCGATGAAAAACAACATTTAGGAGTTTGGTACGCAAGGCATGACGTTGTACTTTGTAGTTGCATGATATTCATATAAAAAATTTGTTGTATTTGAAATATTTTGAAGTATATAAGACGTATATTAAGACGGATTTTGAAATAAAAAAAGTATTAGAAGTTAAATATTTTTAGGTTATTATTATATAGAGAGCATATCTCGGAAGAGCTATATAGTAATCGCTAGGGGCCGGTTGTATTAAAGGCGTTTAGCTTAAACGATGGATAAGTGAAATTTAAAAATCACTTTTACACCTTGTGCGGAACCGAAATTATGCGTTTAATAGAATAAATATTTAGTTTTCTATATAATTGTTCTTCTCAGGTCAAATAACTTTAGCTAGCTTGTTTATACAACATGCAAACCTGTTTTAAATTTTTGGCTTATCCACCGTTTAAGCTAAACGCCTTTGATACAACCGGCCCCAGTT
This sequence comes from Muricea muricata, assembly GCA_963855995.1. NCBI lineage: Eukaryota > Metazoa > Cnidaria > Anthozoa > Malacalcyonacea > Plexauridae > Muricea > Muricea muricata. The sequence goes on along the minus strand of OY979729.1, from coordinate 10,789,243 downwards.
ATGTAATGTGATCAACCAAGAGTCTGAATACAATTTTCGTTATTGACAAGAAAAGTTACTTTGAAAATTTGTTATTATTTTGGTAAACCCTAAAACGTTATCCTAAATTTAAAATTTGCTTCCCTGGTACATACTTTCAGGAAAACAAGCAGTTTTATGCCTCTGTTTTCAACATTCATTTTGGTTTACCTTGTATTCGATTGTGTCTGTTGTGCTTTTCTATATATTAAGAGTGTATGTATTACCCCTAAGGCGCATTTAGACAAAAGATAATTATATTTAGATTTAACATCTTAACTATACTTTCTTATGAAAGTGTTAATGTAAATAATTAGTCAATCAATACGCTAAATGCATGGTCTCAGTTATTAGGCAATTGGTAATTTGCCCGTGATAGCCACGCCGAGCTTAAAATGTAGTTTTGTTATATGTAATCAAGTATATCTATTTAGCATGTGTATATCCCTAAGCTGAGGACAGCTTAATCCAGACGGGAAGGATTGTTACGAAGCAGTAAATTAATGTAATAAAATACTCAAGTTTAGTTCCTCTGGGCAAGATGGACAATACATGCGTCAGCGGGAAAGATGATGGGCATGTTTGTTTTAAATTTTGCAAGTACAAGGAAATAATTTGTATCTTGCACAAACATGTCAGTTGTCTCTTCCGTTGGCGTCACAAATAATTAATGATACTTGCACTGTCAATGTTTGAGAAATGATTTGGTATCTTGCACAAACATGTCAGTAATCTTTTCCGTTTAGCGTCACTGCAGTGGCCCGATTTATACTAGAGACGAATGATCCGTCTGGACGAACTTGGGCAAGAAAAACTAATTCGACTGTGTATAAACGCGGGCAAGCAGACGGATCATTCGTCAAGACGAACTATCTACGTAGTTCGTCTGTTCAGACGAATTTGCTCGCGTAGTTGGTTTTGACGGATGATCCGTCTGCTTGCCCGCGTTGATACACAGACGAGTTACCAGACGAACTATCTTTTTACGTAGTTCGTCTGGATAGTTCGTCTTGTGTTTATACTTAGACGGATAATCTGTCATACGAATCATCCGTCTCTAGTATAAATCGGGCCAGTATAAGGCCAATGGAACTGTGTTGATTCTGTTTACCGTCCGAGAATTTTCCAAATACAATGCGGGTTTTTTTCATTATTCATTTTTCATTATGTTCGAGATTATGCATTTTCCGACAAAAATTCATATTAAACTCTGGTTATTTTACTACGAAATCCGTACTATGATCCGGAACCCTCTTTGGTATGAAGCTTTAATTACCCTCTTCGGTATAATTGCTTTAATTGTTAAATGATCCAGTCTGCCACTGAGCCACTTGGCTAGCTATCGTCTTAGAATTTCAGCGTGTTCGAGTATTTAGTGCGAGGGTTTCCGAGTATGTACCGAGCCAAAACCGAGGATAGACCGTCTTTTTACCGGGTTTTTATCGCGAATTTGATGATTTTATGTATTTATCAAAGCTCCCCTACATAGAATTAAAAAGTATGACAAATAATGAAAGTATTTAAAAATAATGAAAAATTCATGCGGTAGTTTGAAGCACGTGCGGGCGGTGGACGGTAAACAGAACCAACAGTTCCATTGGCCTAACTAACGATACTTGAACAGTTGAACTGGTAAATACTGTTTTGTTGTACTATGGGAATTCCAATGTAACTAAAACTTTGTACTCACACCTGCACAGTTACAACCGTTAGTATAAAAGGAACGCCACAGTTGAATTGCTGGGGAGCCGAAGTAGCTGCAAAGCAGCTGCAGTATCTGCAAAGCAGCTGCAGTATCTCCAGTAGTACCTGCAGAAGCGGCAGTGGGAGCCGAAGTAGCAGCGAAGTAGCTGCAAGGGGAATCAAAGTAGCTGCTGAGGAGTCGAAGTAGCTGCAAAGTAGAAGCAGAGTAGCTGCAAAGTAGTTGCAGAGTAGCCAAAAGGAAGCGAAAACACTACTCGAGAAGACAAGACAAGACAAGACAACACAGGACAAAGAAACGAAGAAGAAGAACTTGAGCTATAGAGACTGTAGAATAAAATTGTAAAGATCAGCTACCTCGCGCAGAAATAATAAAAGGCATCCATAACATGAGACTAAGATTTACAACGTTTTAGGATACGCCACTTTATTGTATAATTCACATTACGTTGAGTGTCCAAATGTACTTGCTCAATTCAGCGGCATGCTTCTGATTTTTGTTTCTGAAGGAACGTGTATGGTTTAAATACCGGGTTATACATTCGTTCTTCATTGGTGTCATCTCTCGTGATTGTTGCTTGGTAAACTATGCCCGAGGCCTGACATTTTCGGTCTAAAATGGGCTACTTTTGGTGTCCACGGTTGACTGCGGGATATGAATGTGTTTGTTGTGGGCTGAAATGATGTTATTCATATTAGGCATGCAGCTGTAGCTAAGTTTCACCGTGCATCTAGTTGCTCTTTAATATCTTTCGCAGGACGTGCGTTGGTTGGAAACTTTTGTGGATAATTCTCAAGGCCAATGTTGGTAGAAACATTGCAGCTGTATGGAAGGTTGAACCAGACGACACTTCTATTTCTCTACCGGCGGTTCAAAGTTTAGTTTAAAGTTGTAGCCACTTTTTGTAAGAGCTTCTTTGTATGGTTGCACATTTTTATCAAACGCTTTTTATCTGATGATATTGCGGATAATCTTCGGTTAATGGCTTCGGGGATGCTGCGCAAGTTTAAAGGCGGATAATTGCTGCGAGAGTTGACGCACTGGATCGCGTTACGGGGCTTCGTGTAAGGCTTTCAAGGTTTCAGACTTCCAACTCTCATGTCGAGTGTGACGTCCGGGAAATTGACAAATTTCTTGTTGGCTTCAGCTGTCAGCTTTAAATTGTGGTCAGCGAAAGTTCTGAATATGAATTTCTTTATAATTTCGATCTTTCTCGGGCTTAATGCGTTATCTCTGTAAAGTCTTTCTTTTTGTGCTGTGGGGATAACTTAGATAGCAGATATGAGCCGACTAACTCACAAGTTTCGGCGCCGTCGAAGGTGCCCACGGATACGTCGAATTGCGTTTTGCTTGACTTCTGCACCAGGCTTCGTTATCGTTGAAAGGAAGTGATTACTTCGCTTGGATGATCAATGCTTTTTCTTCATCAGTTATCTTATCATACTTGCATCCGAAATTCAGGGCTTCAGCAAGTATTTTTTGTATTTATAGACCACGAGAACAATTAATTTCTTTGATTTGATGTCATGATGTTAGTTTTGCCACTGGTTGGAAAACATCTTCTGTTCAATTTGTTGGTTTATATGTAGCTAATTCCAATATGTTGCACTTTATGATAATTTTAAGTAGGACTGTGTTCTCAAATTTTCAGATGTAAAGCAATTTGGTCAAAGAGAGCCACCGCTGACTGACCAGATTGTGAGTATTTTGGGTCGTTATCCTGACGGAGGGCAAATTTTGAAGGTAATTTGTAAATGTTATCCACAAGAAAAACAATCGCCTATACAAATATGGGTTACCAGCGCTAGTACTATGTACAGTCCTAGGAAAAGGGTATTCCAGATTACACAGAATTAATTCTTGGTATGGGAATGAGCAGCTAGGCATGGACATACCATAAAGAGGGTATTGGGGGTGGGGAGAGTTCTCACACCCCCGGTTTTAGGAGATTTGTTGGTAAAGAAGAAAATATGCATGGTTGGGACAGTAAACTTATTGAAAATAGTCGGGAAATTGATCATCAAAATTTAATTATTTTAGTGTATTTATTATCATGGTATTTTCATGTTACTTTGAAGGAACTAATTCAGAATGCTGATGATGCAGGTGCAAAAGAAGTGAAATTCCTTTATGATGGTCGATCATTTGGTACCGAGTTCCTTACCACTGACCACCTGTGCAAGTATCAAGGACCAGCGCTGTATGCCTTTAATGATGCAATATTTAAACCAGAAGATTGGGATGGAATCCAGAAACTCATGCAAAGCAATAAAAAACATGACCTACTCAAAGTGGGCCGATTTGGAATCGGTTTCAATTCTGTCTACCACCTGACAGGTTTGTTTTTCTTTTGGCGCAAACAGTGGTTGTCGTGACACAATTTGTTAGTTTAGAAATGCTTTTTTTTTTTCATTGGCAGTGTCTGTTTTTCTATAAAATGTTTGAGTTTATTGTTTTTAATTGAAAAAATAAATTTAAAAAAAACTACGCAATGAATTGGGCGACCTAGGTTGTCAGTTTTGTCGGAAAAAAACGCGATTGACCCTCTACTAGCTAGAGCTCATATCCTGCTAGTCTTACAGAAAACAAAATGGCGGCTAAATAATTGCCGAGTTTGCCGACGATTTTTACAAGAAAAAACAGAAATTTACTCGCTTTTATAACCTGTATTGGCACAGACTTAAGGAAAAAACAATTACGGTTGTTCAAATGTTGTTAAAATGTATTTTTTAAAGAATTTTAACCGGACGAAAATAATCTTTTTAGCAATGTTTTAATGCTAAATAAAATCAGCAAATAATTTATTTTCTGTTTCATGAATGACCAGCATAATAAAATTTTCCAACACGTAACAGATTGGCCATTAGTTGATGAGATTTGGAAATTCTTTCTTCTAATTCGTTAGATTTGCCAGGAATCGTAAGTGGCAAAACAATTGGATTTTTGGATCCACATAAAGTGTGTTTTAACAACGATTTTTCTGGGAAAGAATACGATATCAAGACAACGTTGTTAGAAGGTGAAATTCGCGATCAATTTAAACCTTTCCAAGGAGTTTTTGACTTTGATTTTCAACACTACAAGTCCACCCTATTTCGCTTTCCGCTACGTACTTGCCCGTCTGAACTCTCGAATACGGAATACACAAAAGACAAAGTTGATAAACTTTTCGAGTCTTTGGAAGAGGAGGCTCCCATTATTTTATTGTTTATGAAGAATATCCAGCACATAAGTGTTTATGAGCGTCTAAGTGATGCCGACAGTGTCAAACGCATTTTCAAAGTAGAAATTGCACCAGGAAAGCGTGAATCGGTGAAGCAAGAACGTCAAAGAATGATGAATGCTGTTGAGCAAAGCTGCGTTGCGGACGGAGCTGTCCAAGATCTCAAAAGCGAATCAAGCTACGTTGTAGACGTTTGTTTTGTAAATGCCCAATCTGAGAAGTGTTTTAAGTGGCTTGTACTGAACAAAATTGGCTTGAAAGAAGAGGAAAGAATTACCGAACTTTCAAAGAAGTTAAGTTTACCTGCATGGGTTGGTTGTGCTGTCCCGTTGAACGAGAATGCGCAAAAGGAAAATAGCGAACGTATTTTCTGTTTTTTGCCTTTGCCACGTGATGTAGATTGTCAGACCGGCTTACCTGTCCTGGTTCATGGTGCATTTGGAGTTACAGACAACAGACGCGGTTTGATGTGGCCCGGCAGTGAATGCCAAAATAATGAAACTGCCGAATGGAACGTGTTATTGGTCGAGAAAATCTTGACTTCTGTCATCTACAATGCTATTCAATCGCTTATCACCAACGTTCCTGTCACTGACCTCGATGAGAAGCAGAGATGCGAACTTGTTTACAGCACTGTACCAAATCCAGACAGTGTAATCGGCCATTGGAAATGCGTGTTACTCCCTCTTTTTGAAAAGTTAAAGCAACTTAATATGTTCTACGCGCAGTCCTCGAAAGGCACATCGTGGATAACTCTGGACGAGGGACTTCTGGATCTATTGAAACAAGACGACGTGTCGGAAAATACCAGAGAAGCAGTCCTCGATACACTTCTGAACAATTCCGAAGTGATCATAAAAGATCTTCCTGACCACTTGTGCAAAATAGTTAAGGCATATTTTGGGCAAAGACGAGATATCACGCCGGATCTTTTTAGAAAATTTCTTGGAAATCTATCGTTTCAGACAGGATCTCATGATGATAAACTACAATTGCTTCAATATGTTCTACATGACGATCCAGTACCAGCGGCGCTCAGTGGCATTCCTCTTCTACCCTTGGCATCCGGTAAATTTGCTACCTTTACCGAACATCGCCATAATTCTAAGCCAAACTTGTCAATTTTTGTACCAAAGGATAGCTGTACAGAGGATCTGTTACCAAATATGGAAGACCGTTTCTTAGAGAAGAATACGGAAACCTACCAAAAGTTGCTCGTCATGGCAACAGATTTATTGAACGAAGTCAACCCGACACAGTTGGTTACACTCACTCCCGAACTCGTCATCGAATGTTTGCGCCTAAGTCTTCCAGATGAATGGTTCGACTCTAGCAACCAGAAAGATATATTTTCCTGGAAACCTGGCTGCTCAGGTCACCCACCTGAGAAGTGGATTAATGATATATGGCATTGGATCAACGAAACTTTCGAATCTCTTGATCAGTTTGAAAGTATTCCATTGATACCGTTGGAATCAAATTCCGAGAAAGCGCTTGGTGTTCTTTCTAAGAACTCCAGATTCATATTCAGTTCAGATTCTTCTCAGAAAATGCAGCTGCCTTCTCAAGTGATTGCATTGCTCGAAGCTGCTGGTTGTATTGTATTGCCTTGCACCTCAACACTTCTACACGTGCGTCATCCTGACATCAGATCGTACATTGCATCTCCAGTATCTGCAGAAGTTGCGCAAATGCTTAGTAAATCCATAGAATCTGCAAAAGAATACATCGAGAAATGTTCGAGAGATGAGAGAAAGGAAATCCAAAGCTTTTTTGCTTCTTCACAAGCGTTCTCAGAAGAAGAGAAGAATGTTGTGCTCTTTTTACCTTTGCTAGACACGCTTGATGGAGCGTACACTGCAGCTATCGTACATGGACACTCCCTTAGTGTAGCCTCTCCGAAATTCTATCTTCCAAGTGGTTTTAACCTCCTGAAAGCAAGCCAGATCATCTCATCTACCGAATTTGAATCGTCAGCACTTATTCGTTTGTTAGATTTGAAACCTATGGAGCCAGCCGATATCTTTTGCCAATTTCTCTTTCCCGACATTCAGCAAGGGCTGTACAGTCGAGAAGAAACAACGAGAATCATGATATGGATTCTGGAAAGAAAATGTGAGATACAGAACACCCAGATCAAAGAGTTGTCATTTGTTTCTACAAGAACTGGAGAATTAAGAAAGCCCAGTGAGCTTTACGATCCAAACGATCCCGTTCTGGCTCATTTGTTCTGGGGAGAAGACAATAAATTCCCATCAAAAGAGTTCTCTAAGTTGATTCTAACCTTACAAGAGTTGGGACTGTGTTCAAAAGAAATGATCACTCCGTCCGATCTTCTTGGTGTTGCTGCAAGAATTGGTTCGTCAGATTACAAAGGTGCCCTTAAGAAAGCAAAAGCTTTGGTTACAATTTTTCAACAGACACTCAAGTTCCATGATTCGGATCTCACTCAACAGTTGGCTGAACTGGAATGGCTACCTCGTGCACTTAAACACCCACCTAAAATAGGTTACCCTAAGTTTATGCGTAATGCATGGTACAGCAGTGATATATCATTTTACAAGCCGAAGGAACTATTTCCAGAGTGCCACGCACTTCTTGTTGGAACATCCGCGCCAATACTCGGCATTGAAATGAATGACAAGATCCAAAATTTGCTTGGTGTCCAAACAGACGCGAATGTCAAGATAGTGGTGGGGCATCTTAAAACGGCCGTTAGTTTGTGGGAAGAAAAAAAACGACCAGATGCTCAATTTAATGAAATGGTCAAACAAATCTACGTTTATCTTAGCAAACAGCCGTCCGAAGACGTGTCCGAAGCCATGGATCAGCATAGTCTAGTGAACTGGATCTGGCACGGAGCAGGGTTTTGCTCGCCAAAACAGATGGCTTTGGAAAAAGACCTACCATTCGAGTTTCGACCTCCACTTTATTTGCTGCCGGAGACGTTAAGCGACGGTGGAGTGCTTACAAGCTTCTTCAAAACCTGCGGGGTCCGAGAACAGTTTTCCAAGGAAGATATCATCTTGGTTTTGGCCGATATTAAAAAAGCGCACGAGGAACCTTGGCAAAAGATTAGTTCGAAACGCACAGAAAAAGATTTAAAGTTCTGTCGTTCCGTACTAGAATGGTTAGTCAACGATGGACAAAACCTAAGCGAAGAACTGCGCGGGAGAGTGTTTGTCCCAGTCCAAAGCGTTGAAAATAAATTGATTTTAAAAGAGTGCGACAAGTGTACGTATTGCGACCAAGATTGGTTGAAACATGGTAAAAGTGATCTAGATATTCCGGATGACTTCCACCTCATTCACGAGACAATCCCGCCGAAACTACCGCCCCTTCTTGGCGTGCCATCTCTGAGTTCTTGTTTGCTCTCGGCCGACTCTATTGAGTTTGAACAGACAGGACCATACGAGTCCATCACGACCAGAATCAAGAATATTCTTAAAGAGTACAAGGAAGGAGTTGGAATCTTCAAGGAGCTTATTCAGAATGCGGATGATGCTGGTGCTTCCACAGTTAAGTTTTTGGTAGATTGGAGGAAAGGTAAAACCGACAGTTTGTTTTCTCCTGACATGGCCGACAGCCAAGGTCCAGCACTGTGGGCTTACAATAACGCTGTGTTTACAGATAAAGATTTCGAGAATATCAACAAGCTAGCCGGAGGAACAAAGGTGGAGGATCTTTCAAAAATTGGTCGATTTGGCCTTGGTTTTAACGCTGTCTATCATCTCACAGATGTACCGAGTTTTATCAGCCGAAATTTCCTTTGCATCTTCGACCCGAATGTCAATCACATCTCAAACCATATTCGTGACAAATCCCGACCCGGAATTCGCATAGATCTCGCCAAGAATGCCCGGCCTTTGACAGCGTTTGCGGACCAATTTTCTCTCTACCACGAAGTCTTCGGATGCAATACAGCCGTAAATAATAACAGAAGTGAGAAGTTCTCCTACGAAGGAACACTATTTCGGTTTCCTTTTCGCACCGAAGATGAAGCAAAGAAAAGTGAAATGTGTGAGACCGTTTACGATTTGCCGAAAGTGAAAGAAATTGTTCGCACTCTTCGACGAAGTGCCTCGCTTCTGCTTCTTTACACTCAAAATGTTAAACATGTCGAGTTACATGAACTGGGTTCGACAGGAAATCCTCAAGACACTACTCTAGTACTTTCCATCAACAAAGAAATTCAACATTCAAACACCGTGTCAGAACATTCTTACATTCAACAATGTTCCGAGTGGTGGCAGGGAAACTTACCCTTGAATGACGCCCCGGTGCGTTTGGAGCAGGTTACAATTAAAGAGACTGAGAATACATCAAGTATTACCGATAGTACAAGCTCTGTTACTAATAATCGTTTCTGGCTGTTGGCATATTGTGTCGGAAAGGATCGTTCGATTAGGTTTGCTAGAGAAGAAGGGCAAAAGGATGGTCTTCTGCCGCTTGCTGCTGCCGCAACTCTACTGGAAGACAACTCCGCTAAGCGAATAAAAGGCGAGGCCTTCTGTTTTCTACCGCTGTCAATACCTACCGGACTGCCAATTCATGTCAATAGCTCCTTCGCCGTTCGCTCAAACCGCGATGGAATCTGGGAGAAGACAACTGCGGATGAAAACTTGGAATCACGATGGAATGACTGTCTGCTTCAGGATGCGATTCCCGAAGCATATTTCAAGCTACTTTCCGAGTTAGTGAATTTGTCTGAACAAGGTTCCTTACAAGAGTTCGATCAGCGTTTCCATGATTTTTTGCCGCGTCTTGCTACGTCGAGGACGTCGTGGAGAACTCTCGTTTCGAGTTTTTACGCGAGGTTAGTAAAGCAGAACTTAAAGCTTTTTTTTAGCAACGGGAAGTGGATGAATATTACTGATGGATTTATCTTGGATGATGAACTCCGCAAATGTCACGATGATCATGGTGGAGTAATTGAAACGTTGGAATTGCTTGACCAATATGTATTTAATCTACCATCCGATGTCATAAGTACGATGAAAAGTTCCATCCCTGTTGTTCTTGAGAAACAAACATTAGGTATTGTGTCTTTCTTCAAACGCTTCTTGTTCCCAAACTTACCCTCCATTCCAGCGGGCATACGGAATCCTATAGTACACCATGGACTGCATTGCATCTTCGACAGCTCAACAGTGGACATCGAGCAGCTCGAATTATTGTACAAGGAGAATTGTTGTATTCCGTGTTGTTCTGATGGTGAAGCGCTAAAACGACCGTCTGATCTAATCGATCGTACTGTTAAAATTATTGCCGTGTTATATTCACCTGAAGAATGTCGATTTCCTTCAGAAAGTCTGGATGATGAGCAAATGTACGCGCTGCGCAAGCTTGGAATGGTTAAAGAACTATGTTGGCAAGAAATCTGCGGTCGTGCGACGTCTATTGAAGAACTGTCCGCAAACGACAAAGAAGCAGCTTTACTTCGTTCACGACGTCTGATTGAGTACCTTCGCTTCAATATAGAACGATTAAAAAAGACAGAGGATAAATCCGTTCGCGACCTTGTTCAAGCCACTAAGTTTTTGCCAGTACTTCTGATTGGTCCAGCGTCTTATACACTGCCATGGAAAGGAGCTGAATTTCGTACCACAGAATTCCGTAGTCCTAATGAGCTTTTCTTACCGACAGATGACAACATTCTTATTGGCTCAGCTTGTTTGATTGTCGATGATACGGAACAAAGTGGATGCGGTTCGTTGGACCCGCTGGAACGCGTCTTAGGCTTCTCACAACGTCTTCCAAGTTGCAAGCAAGTATTGCGACAGTTGGAAATCACCAAATCACTAGAATCATTTGCGAGTGAAGACCTAAAAGGAAAGGTTTGCGAACGAGTTTACAAACTTCTTAATGACGGGCTTGATGAAGAAGTTGATAAGCCAGTGATTGAGAGGCTCAAAGGGATGGCGTGGTTGTTTGTTGATGGAGAGTTCGTTGAGAACAACAAGATCGCTTCGGAATGGAGAGGAAACGCCGTTCCGTTTCTGCACAGTGTTCCAGAGCAGTACAAACGAGAATTTTCCACGCTCCTCGAACTAACACGCATTAAGAAAAAATTTACTCCAAGCGATTTTCTCGAGGCTTTGGATTCACTCAGGGAAGTTAAACAAGATTCGCCCCTCGCGCCAAAAGATATAAAACTCGTCGTTACTTTGATCAACGAACTGGCATATAGCTCCGATGATTCAGTACAGCAACGTGTTGGTAAAGTTCCACTGCCTGATACGAAAAGTTTATTATGCGATAGTGGAGATCTAACGATTCCCGAAAGTTTTAATGTGAAATACACGGGAGATGAACGTTATATTCATTCGGACATAGCGCCAAGAATTGCCTCTAAGCTTGGAGCGAGGCAATTGCGAACGAGAAGAAGAGAGAAATATGGTAATTCGCTTGGTATGTCTTTTGGGCAATTCGAGAAACTAACAGATAGAATAAAGAATATCCTCAAATCCTACCCTTGTGATGTGGGCATCCTCAAAGAACTGGTGCAGAACGCAGACGACGCCAAAGCGACGGAAGTTCAGTTCATTTACGACAAGCGCACACTTCCAGATAAGCGTGTTCTTCAGAACAACGCGAGTGAAGTCCAGGGACCAGCATTATGCGTTTACAACAATAAGTTTTTCAGCGAAGACGATTTTAATGGCATTTGCAACCTTGGAATTGGAAGCAAACAAAATGACCCTTCAAAAACAGGTCAATATGGCATCGGATTCAACGCTGTTTACCACTTAACGGACTGTCCAAGTTTCTTGTCTAACGATGATACACTCTGTATTCTCGACCCGCATTGTAGATATAGTCCTGAAGCAACCAAAGATGCCCCTGGCGGAAAATACAGTAATATTGACGACGACTTTAAGGATGTCTTCTCGGATACAGTAAGCGGCTACCTCGGAGAATTCAAAGATCGTTTCCCTCTCAAAGGATCCACCATGTTTCGTCTTCCCTTGAGAACTGAAAATCAATCAAACAAATCAAAAATATCGGGTCGTCATGTTACTGATATCGTCATAAATCGTCTAATGAAGGATTTCCAAAAAGAAGCAAAAAAGTCGCTGCTTTTTCTCAACCATGTTAAGAAAATTAGATTGTGGGAAATCAATGAGAAATCTGGCTTGAAGGCTTTGTATTCGGTGAGTTCTAAGTTTGAACAAAAGTATCAGAAGACACTCCACGATCTTCATCAGCATTTGAAGGAGCACAAGGACCAGCCTACCCGTGACATCCCTTTGAAAGATGCGACGTATACCATCAGCATTGAAGACAAACAGTTGAAGGAAGAATGGCTCATTCATCAAAGTTTTGGTATTGGAACAGAAGCAATGACAGATGAGAAAACTCCGAACGTTCGAGAACTTGGTTTGTTTCCTCGTGGCGGAATTGCAGCTCTCTTGTCCACTAGTGGGGTTTTTAAGAAAGAACGCGTGGCTTACTGTTTTCTCCCTTTGCCCGTGAAAACCTCTCTACCAGTCCACGTCAATGGCCACTTTGCGCTTGACGGATCACGACGGGACTTGTGGTTTGATCTAAGTCCAACTTGTGAGAGAACAATATGGAACGCGTTCGTAAAGAAACAAGTGCTTGGCCCAGCGTATGCGTCATTGATCATGAAAGCAAGAGAACACATTCCCCATTGTGAAAAAGATGAAGACAAGATCTACTTTTCAAGTCAGGAGGATGCTACAGAAGGTTTGCAGTGGTATCATATCTTGTTTCCCTACATAACAAAGGAGGATAAATGGAAGGACGTTGCTGTAGCACTTTATCAATGTTCAAAAGAAAGTGAAATTTTACCGGTTGTCTCTCCAAATAAGCTGAGTGAGTGTGAATCTAGAAAGTCTCCGCGTAAATGTAAAAAAACATCCCCCACATCGTTCCGCAACGCATCCAGTAAATACTCATTCCACCAACCTCAGTACCGTGAGAGTGCGAGAGAGTCGATTTCCGAGAAGGTGAAAGGAGCAAGACTTGCTACAGTCGATGAAAAAAGGGCAAAGAAGTTGATAAGGTACTATATCGAATGGTTACCTGCGAAAAGTGTTTATTTTACCGAAGAAACAATGCGGAAAGAACAACGGGTGTTGCTTGATGCACTTTTGCAAATTCGTATGCCAATATTGCTGTACACTCCTTTCAAGATCCATGATGCATTAGTAAACTCAGAGGTCGAATCTCACGTCCTCGCACCAGAAAATGTCATTCAATTCTTGTCGACTTGGCAGGAAGAAAGCTCCAGATGTAACATTCGAGATCTTCCCATCCAACTAAGTAGTTCCAGCATTCAAAATAATATTAACTTACGAGGTATTCTAGAATACTGCAATGAGACGCTGCAAAAGTCCGCACAGTTACTTCAAAAGTTACCACTTCTTTTGACAGATGACAACATGTTAAGAGCCTTTACATCGGAAAGTCCTGTGTATTGCACACCATTTTGCGAATTGTTTCCAGACAAAAGTTTCAAGTTTGTGCGCCTCGATTTTGTTGAGCTGTTATCAGCATTTTGTGGGAAGGACCCTGATATCATTCGTGATCTTACTATTCAATCGTTGGCCACCGAGTTTATGCCGGACGTTTTCAAAGAAAAATTGCCGTTAAATCAAAGAAAACATGTTTCGTGGGATTACCCGGAAAATGGCGTCCTGTCAAAGAATTGGTTCAGCCAGTTGTGGGAGTTTTTTCAAGGGGCAAACTGTGAAAGGCGCACAAATCCCGTAGACGGACACCATATTGAAACATCTGAAGCAGTCGAAAATACGGAGAATATTATTGCAGAATATCTTGGTAAGTTTCCGATCATACCAACCACGGATGGAAAGCTGGCAACAGTTGATAACGCAAAGTCAGTACTGGCAGTAACTCGCTCCTCATCCACATCTAGTTCTCTGGAAAATGAAGTAACAAAAATCCTCAAGAGGCTAGCTTGTCCTTTCTTAGATGAATCGATCACGAAGTGGGCTTCGTCTTTTGTTCGAGGCTTGGTCGCTGATCCACATTGTGAGTCGGATGTGTTACATGTTCTTGATTACATGAACGAAACTGGGATTCTCGACTTGAGCAAATTCGATGATAAGAGTATCAACATTCTTCTGAGATTTTTTCAAGCCGATAGCGAAAACGAGAAGTCTATGGACATAGCGAAAACGTTGCCATTTTACAAAGGCGTTGACGGTGATTATCATGCGTTGTCGTCTTATTTCTCCTACATTCAAGTTCCTGTTGGCGTGCCAGAAGACGGGATAAAGGAACTGCAGTCTTTATGTGCAAAAAATATTTTGTTTCTGCCACCACTATCTTCCGATTTTTGTCGACTGTTTAATGCTCTGGGAATTAAAGTGGATTGTAATATTTCTTATTTATACGTTACTTACGTGCTGCCAAATTTTTCACGGTTTACATCAAAAAGTCAGATAGAGTTTCTTGCCAAGATCAAAGGTTTGATAATGACAGTCGAATTAATAGAAAAGCTAAAAGGTACCAAATGTATTCCAGACCAAACAGGAAACCTTCGTGTCGCTTCAAGCTATTATAACCCACATGATGACTTATTCAAAGTGATGTTCAAGCTGGAAGATAATGTTTTCCCAAAAGCTCCATTTGATGAACTAGGTTGGATCGAATTCCTTATTCAGATTGGAATGATGAAAAAATGCGACCAGGGCCAGTTCATCAAGTTTGCTAGAGAAGTTGAAAACTCCGCACATAAGATGTCCAATTACGAACAGAATATTGTTACTCAATCTAAAGCCTTGGTGACATATTTATTAAAAAGGAGTACAATTTGGGATTGTTCTAGCATTTCCGAAATACAGTTTATAGTTCCGGAAGAAGTAGAAAAAGAGCTCTCTTCGTTTCATGCTCAATATCGTGTTAATGAAAAGTTGGAATTTGTTTCATATCGCGATTCAGTACCTTGGAAACATAGACACGTAGTCTGGACCAGTGCTAAACTCCTGCCAAGCTGGGCTCATCCGCGAAGCCACAACTTATCTTTGGGAATCCCATCGAAGCCCCCGCTCGATTATGTAGTCGAGCACGTGAAAATAATTTCCAAACGTGCTTCGGAAATTGCCAAGTCGGGTCCTCTGTCGAACAAGATAACCAAGATCTTTGAAACCGTTTATAATTTTTTAAAAAAATTGGTGCAAAACTGTGCCAAAGAACCTTCCTCGGATTGTAACCATGATTGTCAGAGCATTGGGAATGCCTTAGCATCCGTGGCGTGTATACTACTCAGCGAGGAACGACAGTTGGTCAAAGGCGAAAGGTTGTCGTTTGAGAATACCGATGGAAAACTGAAACCGCATTTTCACGTTGCACCCAGGGATGTGTGTACCCACCTTTTGAAGAGGCTTGGCGTTACTGAAAAGCTAACTGCTTCTCAAATGAGCAATGTTCTCGAGTCAATTAAAAATTCTTGTGCCGACGTTGCCATGAATTCTGAAGAAGAAGGAAAAGCGTGTTTTGCAACTTCTGTTCTGTTCAAATCACTTCACGGCGATTCGTCTACTGACGTCGAGTCAAGATTATCAAATTGCACAGAATTGTTTTTACCAAGCATGAAAAAACGACTCGTTGAGTCCAACGAGTTGGTTTGTCAAATGCTACCAAGGCTTCGCGACTCAGTGGCAAAACAAGGCTACGAGATTTTGTACCCTCTTGAAAAATGTGGCTTGAAACGAGAGCTCGAGGGAGCCTACCTAGATGCTCTGCCAAAACGACTTCGGCCAACACCGTTGGATAGTTTGGTGCGCGAGGAGTTGCATCCGAATTGTAAGTCGTACATGAAATGTATTTACTGCGCGAACGTAGACTGTCCGTTTATACAGAAGTTCATCTTGGTGTTAAGATCCTTGCAGTTTGAACGCGGCATCCTTCGTTTGCTAAAACACCAGAAGGAATCGTCAACTCTTGAAGACGAAGATAGAGCAAGGGCTGCAAGATTCACATCCGAACAGGTTAGTTGCATGTTATGGGGTAACATGAATACATTTGGACTTACAATCATGGCAAAAAGATTAAAATGCCGCGCTGTCAACGATATTTTTTGTGTTCCAAGGTAACGCCAATCATAACTTCATTAGCAACTTCAGTTTTAACCTGATGCTAACCCAATCTAATCGTATTATATTACTTCCACTATCCAGTCTAGCTAATTCCAATCTATCTCTAATTCCATACTAATCCTAACTTTAATCCTACCTATACAATCTTACGTTTTATAATCCTAGCCTTATTTAATGATCTAATGTAGTCTTACTAGATATTCTAATAATATTTCGTGCCCGATTGCCTATTTTTGCCCTAGTCAGAAACCATAGTCAATAGGTGAAAAGAATCTGAGAAAGAAAATTCTTTGTACGTGATTGCACAAAGTGAGCTTTTCAAGCATTTCAGTAATTTTAGGTTGTGTTTCTGTTAAGCTAACTGCCATCAAGTGTATGAGACAAGTACAGACTCGCCTTGTTAATCTGGCGACAAATGAACCACTTCCGCGCAGCCAGACCGATAGAACCTGTCATGTAGAAAAGCAGGAAAAATCATGGACTCTGTACATCCAACACGATTATGGTGGACAAAAGCACCATGCGATCGTCGCGAAAGCTGTAAACGAAATTATGGATGGATGCTTAAAGGGAATTGGTGAGCTAAGTGATATTCTGTCCTGCGATTCACCATCGCAAATCCCAGCTGTGTTAAACGGCCATGATATAGCTCCAGACTTCAGTGAAGAAGGTGGCGAACAGTTGGGACTATCTGTCCCAAAGGTGTATCACTACCTGATGATTCAAAATCCCTTATGCAATTTCAAAGAAGGAGATCGAGTGGCTTATAGTGGAGATCAAGGTAAGTTAAATAGAAAAACATTATTAGATAGCAGGGGACCTTGCTTGGGAGGATGGAAGGATGTAAAGTTTTGCCTGAGCAAAAACTTTTGATTTTTCTTGAAACAACTTGTATAACAAATCCACAATGCTTATTACAAGTTGTTTCAAACTAGTTCCAACAACTGGGAACAAGAAGTGCGAGCACAATAAAATGTGTGATGTTAAAAAGTTAGTACTCTATCAATATAGTACTCTATCAACATAGTACTCTATCAACTTAGTACTCTATCAATATAGTACTCTATCAACATAGTACTCTATCAATATAGTACTCTATCAATATAGTACTCTGTCAATATAGTACTTTATCAATACAGTATTCTGTCAATATAGTACTCTATCAATATAGTACTCTATCAATATAGTACTCTGTGAATATTTAACAATTATTCGCCGAAGGCGAGGTGATTATCGGGGAATATTCACAGAGACGAAGTCGAGGTGAATATTTCCCGATAATCACCGAGCCTGAGGTGAATAATTGTTTTAGTATTTTTACACAAGTTATTTTAATTTTGTTTATTTCTTTGTCCGTAATTTGTACAAAACGGCGGCTAGTCGCCATTTTGTAAACTTGTTTTTACTGTTATATTCACCTGTAGGTGAATATAAAGGAATGTCACGTCATATTGGACCAATCACAACGTCGGATTTCTTATGTTCACTTGTGTAAAAATACTAAAGTACTCTATCAATACAGTACTCTGTCAATATAGTACTCTGTCAATATAGTACTCTATCAATATAGTACTCTATCAATGTAGTACTCTATCAATGTAGTACTCTATCAATATAGTACTCTATCAATATAGTACTCTATCAATATAGTACTCTATCAATATAGTACTCTATCTTTATGACAACAGGTCGGATTTGTTCTAGGTAATTATTTTAGGTAATAATTTGCACTTTTTTGCATCAGGTTGGCAGATGAATTGGCAGAAAGGAGAAGAAACAGACGACCAAACTGAATACAAGTTTGCCAAGATTTTGGGACGTGCCAACGAGGTGGATATATCTGCTGGAAAGTTCGACTTCAAGGCTAAGTACAAGATCGATTTTGGTACAAGAACTGAATACAAAACTGTTAGTGTTCTTGATATATACAGTTACAATCAAGATGATCTGGGTAACTTTGTCTCAGGCGAGGATCCTGATGATGGAACTCAAGTGAACGTTCTTGAGGAAAAAAAGAACATCGTCCGAGCTTTAAGACTGGCTAAAGTATTAGAATCACTGTCACAGCGACGTAAAGTGCTCAGAAGGCTTTTCCTACATTGGCTTCGTTGTAAAGACTCCGAAATTGCAGATCAGATGACAGCATTCATTGAGAGCGAAGCTACAAGATTGAAAGTCATGTCGCAGGAAGAAACTCGGTACTATACAAGCTATTGGAGAAGTCGTGGACGACACGAACATGTTACCTACAGTAGTTACAAACACTGGTCGTCCTCGGGTAATTATTATGACGCTTATGAATACGTTAGTCCGAATAAGGAGGAAGCAAAACGCTGGATTAAACAGTCCAAGGCAGACTTAAACGCCACCGCAAAGATGTTGATTGACAAGTCGTACTCACATGCGTGTTATCAAGGCCAGCAGTGTGTGGAGAAGGTCTTAAAAGGTGTTTTATACGCAAAATGTGGTATACCATCTAGCGAACTGCGTACACATTATATTGACCGGTTTGTATCGCAGGTACGTCGTCTCAGCGGAGCTCCCGAAGAAGAACTTAATCTTGCCTGTAAAGTTGCAAATTATTACCTGCCAACCCGTTACCCAGACAACCAACCGCAATAC
Source organism: Muricea muricata (assembly GCA_963855995.1). Lineage (NCBI taxonomy): Eukaryota > Metazoa > Cnidaria > Anthozoa > Malacalcyonacea > Plexauridae > Muricea > Muricea muricata. Next base: position 10,770,591 of record OY979729.1, on the reverse strand, counting down.
AGAGTACCAGCGGAAGAATATAACGAGGATCAAGCGAAGGAAGCGCTGGAAGTTGCCAAGAAAGTTTACACTGCCTTAGAGAAGTTCGCCGACAGTTGAAGACCAGAAAGTTGAGAAACTTTGTTGACATTTTGTTTTTAGAAGTCTGTTTTTAGCCAAGCCCTAGTTAGTCTTCCTCGCGCAATCTGCGATTCACCATTTTTTTATTGGCATGTGGCAAGGCTGGCAAAGTGATTGTTTTTCATGATTATTTTTATCAAAAAGGAAAAGGTAAAAAGTTTTGCTTGTAAGCAATTTTTTTGACACGCTTGGTTCCTTCATAGTTTTTAAAATTTTCTATCAAATTAATATTTCGAAATTTTCCGTTGTAAATGCTCGCCAAAACACGCATTTTTTCATCACGAATCTTTTTGGCAAAATGTCAAAGTTTGGTGCTGCAACTTCTCGCAGAGTTATAGTGACGTTTGTTCACACTGAAGTTTGTTCTGATAAAAAAAACCCCGCCTCATTCAAGTCAGTTTGCCACATAAAAATGGCGGATTTAAGGCGTGGGATAAGCTAATGGGAATACTCGCTTGTGTGAGGTCTGCATATCCTCTTTAATGCGGGTAAAAAGTACATATAGCGTATTCAGATGTAAGATACGATCCAGGCTACAGCTATAAATCGCCTTTGCAGATGCAAAGTATAATAATCGTACACGATATCTGGCAGCGATGGACGCTCAAGTACGCCCGGCCCAAAAGACCCAACAGTAAATTTTAAATTGTTTTTAGTTTAGTTTTTTTACGTAATCACTATAGGTAATTGGTGCTAATGATTTCACCATAGTTTAGACATAACTTTTAAATTTCATAGTGACCTTAGATTCATGGTATTCGAAATAAATATTTCTTAGATTAATATAAAAGGATGTAGTAACTAAGGAGTTTGGCTCATTAACGCTACAGAATGTCCTTGTCTAAAACAGCTCCTGTTGCTATAGCTGCGTACGTTATTTCGATATGAACAGCATGTGAAGCAGAAATTCCCCCTATATCCTCCATTAGACTGGTATATCAGGTTGGTAATGGTTAAACTTTGCCTCATATTTTTACATTTTACAATATATCGATATGTATGTGCAATGTGTATGTGCCTTAACATCTGTTCAGTGTTCACCACGGTTTTTTCAGCGGTGAAAAAACCGAGTCTACATGTGGTACGGCATTTCTACAATGGCACATGCAAAACAGCTCTCCGTTCTTCATTAGTTATTAAAAATGACCCGTTGTAACATGTCAATACAGAATACGTCATATTGTTTATGACAAGTTGTCTCGCATTAAACAGCACGAAAAGCTAGCAAAATTTTGATTCATTCAACGCAGTTATTTCACAAGCTTTCCCAACCACAGAGTACGAGCAGTTGAAAGAACTGGTCGAAGGGACATCTCACGCAAAATGTCCATACGTTTATACGATTCACAACTCGAAAAAGACGGGTTGCACATTTACGTCTTCATCGTGGAAAAATGTTCAAAACTTGGCTCGGAACTTTACTCAAAACCTTTCCATTTTGCCGGTCATCGTTGGCAAATCCAAGCTGGCATTAGGGAGAAACATTTCGGGGTGTTTCTGCGTTGGTTGGGCGGCAGAGAGCTCACCAAAGGCGTGAAATGTAAGGTGAATTTCACGCTGGGCGTTTTGAACAAGAACGAGCACGCGAGATGCATTAGACGCGGAAATATGGACGATAAAGCGGACGAGTTTACTAAGGCTGGTTGTGGTATTGGCTGGGGAAAACTGGCGTCCCTTGAGGAACTATTGGATGAGAGTAATTTTATCTCAGATGATACAGTTTCGGTCGAGTTACAATGTCGGTTAGTCGAGACGACTTTTGAAAACAGATTACCGTGCGAGCTCAAGCCTGGAGACAAGTTTCTACAAAGCCCTATGTTTTCGTTCTGCAACTGTCGTTGGTCAATCATGATGTTCCCCCATGGCCCACCGGCCAAAAACGACGTTCTTCCGCAAAGCGACCACGTTGCTGTTTATCTGCATTGTGAGGACGTCGGATTGCGTCGTTACAAGCTCGTTTTTTCGTTCCACGTTCGGAGCAAGCTCGCAAAACAGCGTGAAATCACGTACAACTACTTCGACACGTGCCACGATGCTTGCAACGTTTTTGGAATCGAGCGTTTTATGGCAACCAAAGAGCTCAAGAAGATCGCGAAAAATGGAAAAGTGAAAATGAAGTTGAAAATCAAATCCATTGTCCCTTACTTTTATCTCGCGTTCGATCCCGCGAATCTGAAAAACACCGAGGGTAATATATGTACACGAAGGGACTTGGTGGATCAATGTAATAATCCCCTAAGCTTGACCCTCGAGAACACGCAAGAGGAGAGACTTGTTTTTAAGTTGAAGTACGACCCCCAGGGCGAAAACGATTCGCTAGACGAGATGCCGTATTTTAAGAAGATTTTCTGGCGAGTGGTTCTCAATTCTTTTGAAAACGATTCGGAAACGGTGGTCGTTTCCTCATCGGAGGAAGCCGGAAAGAGTTCGTTCTGTTACAGTGAAGCCGAGTGCTCCATAACATCCAGTTTGGAAATCAGCGAGGTAAGGTCAGTGTAAGATAGAGTAGAAGAGTTAGCATAATAAATAATTGGGGACAAAAATTTGGTTTCTGTTTTAGATTGAAAAAGAAGGCAGTGTATTTGTGGACGAGGATGGCTTTCTTAGTGTTCATCTTTTCATCGAAGATGCAAACCTCGTGTATGACCCGTTACTCGATCCTCTCACCAAACAAAGCGTCTCGAAATTGAGAGAGGAGAAGGAACAGCGACTTAGAAACCTGGAACGAGAATGGTAATTATTACATCATCTTTTAATTTGTCGATACGCAGTTTCCCTGTACAGGAGGAAACCTAAACTAAACTAACTTTGTTTATACTGGATAGCTTTATCAGTTCTAAAATGTTCTTCCTAGAGGTCCAGTAAGGATCATCTCTTATTGATTCACTGTTACTACAGGAGGAAACCTAAATTAAACTAACTTTATTTATACTGAATAGCTCTATCAGTTCTAAACTGTTTTTCCCAGAGCTCTAACAGACGTCATTTCGTATTGATCCAGTGTCGTTACCGTAAAAAGCTTAACCAAACTATCTTTGATCATTCCACAGCGAGAATTACATCGAGAACACAATGGCAGAAAAAGATGAGATTATTACCGAGCAAGAGGAACTACTTGAAAAGAGAGGTAGTATCATAGTCCAACAAGAAGGGCATATTGCTGGTTTGAAGACAGAAATGGAGGAAAATGATAAATATCTCAGTGAACTGGTTGATGGGAAAGGACAGGTATGGATTACAGGTTAACTATTCTTTTAAAGGTAATGTTAAGTACTGGCACAATGGAAAGGTTTTGCGCAAAGTTCCGAGCCAAGATTTGAACATTTTTCCACGTGAGTTTTAATCGTATAAACGCATCGATATTTTTCATGAGATGTCACTTCGCCCTTTCAACTGCTCGTACTCTGTGGTTGAGAAAGCTTGTGAAATAACTGCGTTGAATGAATCAAAATTTTGCCAGCTTTTCGTGATGTTTAATGCGAGACAACTTGCCATAAACAATATGACGTATTCTGTATTGACATAACGGATAGGGAGCTATGCATATAAACATTTCCGAAATTTCTAATCTCTGCAATTTTTTCTGAATTGAAACTCTAACAAACAAGAGCCAAAATCCTCCTTTTGCGGTATTGAGGGAAAGCATCTCATTAACGCAGATAAATTTTTTACCTGAAGCAAATTCAAAACTACATACAATTTGGATTCTTCATATACACGTGCTAGTGAGACCAAACGGCCAAATATTTTTAGATCAGAGCAAGCTAATGTTTCTACTGAACAAAAACATTTCCTACTTTTCCTAGTTTTTTTCTAGTTTTTCAAAAGTATAACATTATTACTCTTCTCACCTTTTCAAGGACGAAGCAGGTAATCTCTTAAAGCGAAGCGTTCGACAATTAATCAAAAACGCAAAACCAACCAAGGACGATACGAAGGCACAAAAAACCGTGGAAAAAAAGCTAACTAAATTCTTGAAGGTTCGTAAAAAATGGATGTATATTAAAAAGAACTTCTTTGGAAATAATTTAGATTCGCCGTTTTCGAAGTAGAGGCATTCTAGCTGATCTGACCGTGAGTAAAAGGCCTGGAACTAGCTGCCAAATAGAAATCTATTTTGCTGTTGTTAATCACTTATATCTCTTGTTTTCCTTTTTCAAGCTTGTTAAAACTGTCTTAAATAATGAAAGTTATAAGTCTTCCAAAAATTTAGAAGCAAAGTTAATTGTATTTCGTGAGAAATTTGATAATTTGGATGGAAAAATGGATTTTTATTTGACAACTAGTGCCAGTATTTCCGTGTTTTCAGATCAACTGGTTATTTGTGAAATATTTTTTTAGAAAAAGCTGCCTTTCAACATCAGTCGAGTTTCTGCTGTGGCAGGCTATGGACAGAATACAACATTGAAAGGAGCCAGAGAATGTGAACTGGCAATTGCTATTCAAGGTAAAGGGGTTTTCATGAGTTCAAATTAGCTATGACATCGCACCACTTGGTAATAAACTTAATTAATTTAGTTTATGTTTCCTTTGGTAACAAAACTGGATCACAAAGAGATGATTCCCACTTGATCTCTAGAAAGAACATTTTAGAATTGATAGAACTATCCAGTATAAATAAAGTTAGTTTAGTTTAGTTTTCATCCTGTAGTAACACTGGACCAATAAGAGATGATTCTTACTGGCCCTTTAGGCAGAACAGTTTAAAAATAATAACGCTATCCAGTATAAACAAAGTTAGTTTAGTTTACCGAAATTGTAGTTATGTTTGTCTTCTTTGATTTAAGATCTTCCTCGTACAGAGCACGACAGCTGGCTACCAACAATTGTTGGTACCATCAAGACTTTGCTAAATCAGCGTGACAAGAGCGAAACGTCTCTTCCGCCATGCAGTGAGTTCAATACCACGTCATCCACCGTCAACTTTAAATGTGCTGACGTAGATGTAGTCCTCATACCTATCAATGACTGGGAGAATAATGGTGGGTTCCAGGCCCTTTATCAGATGACAATGAAACAAAGTGCAGATGTTCAAGTCCAGTAAGTCATGTGGATGTTAGCGTTTGGTGAACAGTGGTAGAAAAAGTTATTAGGGTGGGGGGGGGGTAAAAATTCTCAATGCCTTCCATCATCCTTATAGTTTTCGCTTGTCTTTACAGTTACAACAATAATGTGTGTGAACTTCAAGCTAAATTTATTGCCAAGCAACCGGACAAGGTAAAAACGTAAAGCAGCACGCCTGTGTACTTTCAAGTTGAAAATACTTATGTTTAAAAAAGATTCACAGATCATTTGATTGATTCAGTGCAAAGATTTGATGCGAGTGGTGAAAAAATGGAGCGGTGATAGCGAGTGGAGCCCTGGGTCCAAACCGAGTGATTATCTCCTGTCGTTACTTGTGGTCCAAGCATATGAAGTCGTTCAACCGTAAGTAATTGGGTTTATGGTATAGAGTTGTGGAAATCATTCGGGACATTTATATAACCTTTCATATATTCATATAGCTTTTCAAGTAAAGGTCTTAAATCTCATTCCTTTCTTTGACTTACTTGTCTTCCTCTTTCTTTCATTTTTTCCCTTGTAGGGAAATGTGTGAACAGTCGTCGGCAGATTTGGATGTCCTTCTTGAAATGATAGAAATGATCAACGATGATAACCTGGAGTAAGTCGCCTAACTTCTCGCGGGATGGATTCCTTCTTCTTTGTCTAAAGAGAAAATATGGAAGTTAAGGAAAGTTGAAAAGCGAGAGTTTGTATGAGAGACTCTCATATAGCAACTCTCAGCTGAAAGTTAATGAGCTGGGTGTAGTTTCCATTTGACCGTAACTGACGTAGCAAAGTCACTCTCGACGATGTGATATAGTGTAGATCTACCTTTTCATTTCTAGGCTGTATTCAAATTAGTCAGATTAACTGTAGATCGGCGTTCTTACTCTAAATGGAGATTACGCTTTAGAATTCAAGCAGAAGTTCTAACAACTGTCTTGTTTTCGTCTGTAGATTGTCATGGGATACTGAGAACTACATTTCCGCACAGTATCCACGACAATTTTTCCCGAAACAATTCTCATCACCAGTTGTCCAGGATCCCGCCATCCCGACTCATAACGTGGCTGAGACTGATATGGAAGACTGGAGCGAGTTTAGAAACAAGTTCAAGGAATGGGTCCTATCGCTTTCGCCGTGATGAATTTTGAGAAAAAAAATTACAGAATTTTTGTCAAAAAGGTGTCGGATGGTTGGCATTCACGTGGAAAACTAACAGAGCCAAATTTGAATTTTCTGAAACAAGTCTATGGCGAGGCAAACGTCATGATAGCCTAAGAGTTTCTTAAAATGTAAAGTCTTATACGCGGGGTTTTGCTGCATCCATAAAATATCATAGATTGAATTAATGTTTAGCATTTTTCAAGTTCACTAATACTTTTAAATGAGCATTACCAAACAGATCAACAACAGGTCAAAACAATGTACGTTTCTTTAGTTGTAAGGGCCTCACAAAGATTAGACACACGGCTTAGATTAGACTAGAGCGTCTGAACATGCTAGAGATGGGATTATACATGGTGTCCCAAAAAAGTTCGTACCCTTTGAAAGAACGGCAAAATTGTTTTTAAGATTGATTCGTTTTTAAGGGGGTGATCGGGGGGGGGGGGGGAGAGCTGGTACAATTTCCTTAGTTTATTCTTTAATTGAGCGGGGAGAGTAAGTGTTTAAAGAAAATATTTTTGTAGGGAAGGGATCGATGAGGGTATGCAAGCTAAGTGTTAAAAAAGTATAAATAATTTTGTAAATAAAATGTGGAAAAATAAAAACAAACAATAAAAATAGATTGTTAAAAAAGCCTTTTTAGCTCTGTCTCCTTTACAGATAACAGCATAGTAAAAATAGGTATGGGCTTGCTGCTTGCATGGTTTATAGATAAAATTGTTTTTTGATCATGAAATAATAGGAGCATAATAAGAAAATTGTTTTTGAAAATTAGTCGTAATATCGATTCAGTTTCATATACGGCTCAGTAATCACGCGAGCAAACTGGCGAGAACCTGGAAACTACGAAACCGACCAATCAGAATTTAGCATTTTTGTCACAGAATTCAAAGAATGAAAACGACAAACGCAATTTTGCAAGCGTAGAAAGTTGGAAGATTTGGTTCATTTTAGCACCGTTTTGTTGGGGAAAAATTATTTTCAACGTTGCTATAAAGCGAGAAAATGTTGTCTAGTCCTATGGCAGATAAAGAGAACGTTTTAGGAGAGGTATGTTTGCAGTTTACAGCTTACAAAATTTTAAATTTTTGAATATAATTATATCGTATGCGTTGTGCACATTCGTATAGGTATATTCTTTTACTCGACAAATAATCCAAGGCAACGCTAAAAAGCTAACAAATAGCAGCAAAAGTTACGAAAAAATACATGTAACCTCAAAGGAATTTATGTGTATATTTATTAAAATGACCAAAATATAAATGTCCAAAATAAATGTTGATCAGTAACACTTGTATTAAAGTGCTTGTAATTTTATACCTATCAGTACACGTTGGATAAATGAAGCACTGTTCATATTTTTGATTTTGAATCTAGGTTTTTGCAACCACCCCTAGCAGACGACCTCTGAAAACTGTCCAAAATGGAAATGTTGGCGATGGTACGCCACTGGCGATTATGAAAAGAACACCAAACACCAGATCAACCCGTGCAAGCACACCTAGTTTACAAAGACTTGCTAAAAGATTAAAACGTCAAAGTGTACCATTTGCATTGTCAAAACCTGTCTCTATCTTCGAGGATGATACAAGGGGCATCTTTGGAAGAAGTGTCGGGGTTGAGGACGGTGTGCAGTCCAAACGAAATGGACAGGAATTAAACGAAATGATCAGAGATAAAGTGTCTGAGACTGTGGTTAAAATGAAAGAAGTATGTATGATGGAGGGTTTTTGATGTGATAACCACTCCAATGACTGTGAAAACATTCAATTTCTAAAGAGATGAGTTAGCCATTTCCTAATATATAGAGATCACAAAGCATGCATAGATTGTTTGGAGGGACAGTGTGATAGAGAGCAGTGCTCAGTCATTGAAGAAATAGTGCAAATAAACGACCTTTTGGCTTTTCTTTAGAGAAATCTTTCATGTTGTCTTGCCCACATTTTAATTTTAATCTTTTCTGCCTCTTTGTTTTGTCTCTCCAAACAATCTGCCGATGCTTTGTGGACTAAATTGTTGGGCTGGCTATGCTACTGCCAATTCATCAATGCCTGAGCATCACATACTCTGTATCATGACCATTGATGTGTATCCATGGTCATTATATACATTCATCATCATAATATTACCAGAACCAACAACTACAATATATAGCATCATCACCATATGAGACAATATGTCAACACCAGTAACTAGATTGCCACCAATTCTACACCAGTACAACACTCTATTAGTCCTGGGTATCTGCTTTCCTGACTGTACCTATTTTTTGGCCAAGGAAATCATGGGTGTTAAATGCATCTTGGGATACAATCATGGTCACTGATCCTAGACACATGCTTAAAATAAGCTTATCAATATATTCAGAGTCTATTCATTGCCTATAGTTTTTCATCTCGAGGATGGTTCTGACATATATTCAGATATCTGGAGGTTTTTCTCATTGTCATGTATGAGTGTTAAAAAAAGTTATAAAAGAAAGAAATCTGATCCTGCCTGAGTTTCTGCACAAAATAGGAAACCCTGGCTAGGAATTTTTTTTGCCTAATTCAGGGGTAGAAACGTTTTCATATCCAATTACCAGAATAACAGAGTTATTATTATTTTCTGCACAGTTCAATATCATGAATTAATGTGAAATTTTCTGTAAAAAAATTGAGATCAAAAAAAATTTGTGGACTAAATTCCTAGGATCCAATACTTTTTCTACCCCTGGTCTAGTTAGCATTACTCTAGTCGTATTCAGATGGTCATTGTCAAACTCTAAAAGGTAAAACAACATCAAATAAATCCACGAGCTAAATGATCATAATTTTCCCATAGAGGTATGAAGCAAGTTTGGCTGAAAAGCAACGAGATCTTGACGAGAAGAACGGCATCATTGAAAAACTCCAATCAGAAATGAACGTTCTAAGACAAACTCAAAATGGCTTTACTCAATCCAAGGAAAGCGACGAAAACGAGAAAAATATCTCGCTGTTTGTAGCAGAAGTCATCTCAAAAGCTGTTGAAGAAATTCAGCATGACCATAATACTGATAACTTCCCGTCCTCCACCAATACCATGTCCCAGAGCACTTCACCAGTCAGGCACGCAGACACGTGCACGACAATGACGCCAACTAAGTTTACAACATCAAACACATCGCCCATGACAGTCGAACTTGCGGAAAATGAGACATCGATGACTCCTGTCGTGAGAATTCACAATGCAACGTCAATCACGCCAGTTCAAAGAGCGGATGCACACCTTGGGACGTCGCCCGTATCCACAAAAGACGCAGTCACGTCGACGTCTCCTCTCAACACATCCCCAATGTGTTTAAAAAACTTTGAAATCTCGACGAAGTTAGCAGAACGAGCTTTGTATACAGCATCAAAATCAGAGAATGAAACATCTCCTGAAACAGAGGTATCGATACAAGACGGTGAGAACAACTCAGATCCCTTTGTGAAAACAGAAGGAAATGCAACTACTTGTAAAACACGGCAAAATTTTGACACTCCTACATCGGACCAGAACATCGATGAGTGTGATTTCTTTAAAACTGAGAAGTTTTTAACCCCTATACAAGAAGAGCGTGATGGCAGTCAGCTTTCTTTAACGGATATCACGGAAAGAGTTAGTGAAAATAATACAATTTGTGCCTCTATTAAGCAAAGCTCTGTCGATATTGGCACCTCGATGACACCCATAGAACTGGTAGACAAACATACATTAGTCTCTCCCATGCAAACGGCCAACGTCTCTATCACCACATCACCTCTTGTTGCTGCTTTGCAACCAGAGATCATTTCAAGTTTACCGCTGAATCGGCTAAGAGCTGAACTGGAATCGGCCGCAATCAGTAACGAGCTGTTGAGAAGCGAATGTGATGACCTCAATGCAAAATTGGAATGTTTGCAGTCCACTTTGGTCGAGCTCAGATCCGAAGCTGAGAGGAAAACTTCTACGATGCAATGTGAAATCGATGATCTTCAAAGTAAGCTCGAGGAAGCAATGGAGATTAATTATCAGTTGGAAATGAAAAAGGTATACAAACGCTTATCGTCAAGAATAGGTCTACTTTTGCATGGTACATCTAAGTTAATTTCTGTAACAACCTTTCCTTTCCTTGCTAGCCTTCGAATGTCGAAGAATACGATGGAACCATCAGTCGATTGCAAAAAGACATCTTGTTAAAAGAGAAACAGATCGCCTTTCACGTCAAGGTTAGAATCCTAAGTACCTTTATAAATAAAATGCCCAGAAATTGCGGAAAACCTACAGCACACTTTGTTCTATATAATTAGAGAAGATTTGGAGAAAACTTTGTTGTAAAATTTTTATTCAACAGAAAGCGTCCGAGGCTGATAACTTGCAGCAAGATCTACGCAGAATGTACGCCAAGTACAACAGCGAGGTAAACTCCATACTTTCTTCATTGAATTATAATATGATCATGAGTTTCACATACCATCGCATTATTTTAACATGCAATCACATATGATTTCACATGCAATCACATTAATTTCACATGCAATCACATTAATTTCACATGTGATCACATGTGATTTCACATGCAATCACATTAATTTCACATACAATTACATATGATTTCACATGCAATCACATTAATTTCACGTGCGATCACATATGATTTCACATGTTATCGCATTGTTTTTAGTTTTTTTATTTAGCTTTGCTACAAGGGCAGGGTCACCACAACAACGGGAGCCAATTACTGTGGGCCCGTATTACCTATCCCACCCTGTCAACTTTCCATGTGGGAGGAAACCGGAGTACCCAGAGAAAACCCACGACTTTCGGCAGCGCGTTAACTTTACTCTTTTCACATGAGGACTGGGTTCGAGTCCACCTTACTGGGGATCGAACTTGGAACCTTAAAGGTGAAAGGCGAGTGGTCTGACCACAACAATATGATTTCACATACCATCACATTAATTTCACATGCGCTCACATATGATTTCACATGCGATCACATATGATTTCACCTGCGATCACATTAATTCACATACAATCACATATGATTTCACATGCAATCACATTCGGTGATACACATATGATTTCGGTGAAATTTTCAGTCCTTCCTTTATCGTCTCGGCTAAGCTCGAGATTAAACCATCCCTAGAACTGCAAAAAATATTTACTACTACTAGTAAACAGATTCGTCACTAACCCAAGAGTTATTTTAGTTACTGGCGACTCCTGATTCACTTTGATATTTTAGCATCAGCTGTACACGACAATGGAAGAACAGACGAAGGGAATCACTGAAAAGTATAATGCTAAATGCGTCGACTATGATTGTTTGGAAACAGAACTGTCTCAAGTGAAAGAAGCTCTGAAGGATGCCCTAGATACCATTAATATCCAAGACACTGTGAGGAAGGAAGCAAAAGAGAGTCAAGTGAAATGTTATGTACTTGAAGAACAGATTGAGGTTAGTGTTTTAAGAGTTTTACGCAAAAATCAGGACCCTTGGTTAGGAGAAAGTAGAAGTCTCGCACACAATTTGCATCCAAGCACTAAGCGCAAACATTTTCGCGTGTTTTTTTTTACGTTTGTAACGTGACGTTTGGCCGTTTAAAATGGAAACAATTTAGATGCAAAACCCACGATTCTGTAACTGCCACTGTCATGTTATGTCATGTTTTGATTAGCCTGCGTCGCAGGCTAGTTTTGATGCGCGTTTTATCAATTTTTGTTTTTAAACATACCATTTTCGTGGAGCAGAAGCTTGTTTAGGATTTTAAATGATATAAAAGCGATAAAAATTGTAAATAATCGTTTGTTACATAATCATTTTAAACAGTGGAAATTATAACGGCAAACGTTGCGTTTCAAACGTTCGGCAAACGTCACGTTACAAACGTAAAAAAAGTTTGCAAATTGCTGCAGCTCAGCCGATAGCCCACGGACCTTCTGTCTCGCGCAACCTTTTCATGTGCATCAAACACGTTTATTACGCTAGAAAATGTTGCAATAGACAAAAAAACTCAGTAAAAATCACCAGCAGACAGTGAGCTTTCGACTGAGCTAGTGCGCTAGAATAACTTTCGCTCAGCTGATTGATGGTTTGCGTTGACGTCACGGCGGCCATATTGGAGGTATAACACAAAAGAATATGCCATTAGTTCCATTGTTGGATGAATTTTCCAGCCTTTGGGTGGTTGACATTGTCTGCCGCGTCCCGAGAGATTGATTGCAAACCAAGAATAGCTCTCATGTGCGACAGACTTAAAATCTTGTACTTATTCATGAAAGTCCGGCCTTCAAGGCAGTTGAGGCTTCCACAGTCAAGGAAGTGTCATTCCTTTAAATATTGTACTTATTTATGAGAGTCCAGCCTTCAAGGCAGTTGAGGCTTCCACGGTCAAGGAAGTGTCACTTCCTTAAAAACGACTTCGTTGTGATGGGGAAAAGGAGTGAATTTTCAAGGCTATTTTCTTCATTACAAAGCCTCGCTTTGAGGAACATATTGCGTCTCTGTGAGGTGTTATTCAGAATATCGTTAATTTTCTGGGTTTGCTAACCTATCCAGCCTACTGACACAACTTTCGGAAACCACTAAGTAATTTGATAAAGTACAAAATAGTGAAAACTCCATTGAGATACACAATGAAATGAAATGGAATTATTGACACAATATGGTGTCATTTAATGAAATATTTGCAATTTTGATAAATCTGCAATTTAATGCAAAACGTTAAATGCGACATTAATTACGCAAAAGTTTTTTTTGAAGTACGAGTATTCTCATTGGTCAAACGGACTCGATAAAAATCATCCGATCACCACACTCAGCAATACTTTTTGTTTGTCCTTACATGACGTATTGAAACATAAACAAAACCAAAATGGCGGCACGAGCAGTGGTGGAGCGAAAGTCTTTTACAAAACCTTGGAATGACAGCGACATTATTTTAGTTGTGCAAAGCTGGGAACTTCATGTTCATAAATCCATATTGTCATTGCAATCGCCAGTTTTCAAAGCAATGTTCAACGGACAGTTCAAAGAGGCTACTGCAGAACGGGTAGTGTTGGAAGGAAAAAATCATAAATGGGTCCTACAGTTTCTACAGCTTTTGTATCCTCCAAATATGATTAAAGATTCCAGGGTTGTTATCACGGATGTGAATGTGCTTGAAATTCTCAAACTTGCGGATGAATACCAGGCAGTCAATGTTGTCAGCCAGTGTCTAGCCGAGATTACCCTCACCAAAGCAAACGTAATGCAGTTACTTCCATATGCTATTCGCTATGACCAGTCCGCTGTCAAAAGATTGAAGGAAAAAATTGACAGAAATGTACCAGTGAAGACGCTTGGCGAATTTTCCCAGGATTTGCCTGACAGTAAAGTTGCACAAGAGTTATTGGTTTCCAAAGGTTGTCACTTAGAAAGAGTTTTGCGTAGGAGTTGGAGCATCATAAAATCCCTCTTGTCCAATATCAGCAAGAAAAACAATGTAGTCAGTTCGAAATGTAAGCATGTAGTGAGTTTGAATCAAGCTGAAGATGCAGTGAAGTGCAAGGATTGTGTTTCCACGTACAGAACAACTTTTGTTGATGAAGTTGCCAAACAAGTCTATTCTAAGGTTGAAAACAGTAACATACGAAAGAATTGTGTTAAGACATTTGGAGATTTTGTAATTGAAGTCATGCATATTTCTGTTGATGTAAAAGGATGATATTGAGTCTGGATATGACATTTACTTGAAACTCCTTTTTGGCCACAGGATATAGTTTTTGCCCCCCAATAGCTTGCTGATTTGACTTTGAGTAAAAAGCCTGAAACTATTTGCTGAATAGAAATCTGTTTTTTTGTTTTCAATCATTTCTATCTTTTATTTTCCTTTTTGGAACTTATTGAAACATTTGTTGATGTAATCATGGTTAGTAAAATCTACCAGAAATTTGGCATCAAATTAAATTATACTTCATGCAGAATTTGGTAGTTTGGATAAAAAATGGATTTTTGTTTGACAACTCAAATCGGCACAGCAGTATGCTCCTGCATAAGCTCTTGTTAGTTATAAGACATTATATCATATATGACGTTTGATATATACAAGTTTAGTTTTGTTTTGAAAGATTTTAATAGATATAAGCACAACAAAATAATTTTAATATGTTTGATATCAATGTTTATGAAATAAAGTTTGATTTACTGAATACACAGTAAACCTGTATACACAGTACGGACACCTCAATTTCTGGCGCAAAATTAGCGAGCGTATCGGTCGCGAGATGTGTCGAGCAATGACATTTGAAACTTTCTCAACTGGTAAATCATGTCGCATTACATGGGCAAGTAGACGCATCGTATTCTCTGGTTCACGATTATTAGTTTCTCGTAAGTATTGCTTTGTGATGTTCTTCACTTCGTATTTATTAGCAAGCTCGACAGTACTCACTATTTTCATCACATATTTCTACTTTGCCATAATCTTTATCAAGCATGTTTGGCGGGTGGAGTAGTTGAAGGAAATGCACCATCGCTTCGTGTTTATCATCTTTTAATCAGCTCAATCTTCTTTTGGCTTGAATCTTTGAATTTGCCATTGAACATCGCTTTAAAATCCGGAGATTGCAACGACAGAATACAGCGATGGGCATGAAATTCTTTGCCTTCAACAACTAATACTACGTCGCTGTTGTCCCATGGTTCTGAAAAAACGTCTTCAACTTCTTCCTCAATCGAGCAGGTTTTCTTAGCTGCCTCCATTTTATAGTTTATTTGTAGGACAATGTAGTCAGGGTTGCCAGATCACTGCATTTTTGAGGCCAAATCGTCATTAGTGTAGTCAAGTAAACAAAGAAAACAAAAGGCAAGTACAAAGAAAAACAAAGAGCAGTGTTGAAGATTTGGCCTCAAAAATGCAGTGATCTGGCAACCCTGAATGTAGTCAGGACTCAGGAAGGTAAAGGGGCCATTTCATTTTGCCCTCAAATTTTCCGTCCGATGCCCAACGTAACAATTTTAGATGTTGTTGCGTCCAATTTTTCTTGTGAATCTCAGTAAACATGGTTTTCTTTACCTTCCCTACAAAATTCTATTATTTTCAAGAAAGGTAAAATTTAATTCGTTTAGTGGAAAAATAACTTTTCTTATCGTAATATTCGTAAAAAACTACATATAAGACATTACGGCTACCTTGCGTTTTCACGTGGATTTCCAGTTATTGCTGCTTTAAAATTCGAAAATGGCTGAAAATAGCACAAAACTAGTCTGAAAATAGGTTTTCAAACGCTCATAATTCAACAAGAACTTGAAAAATCGTGGTAACCATAATAATGTCTCGTATATAGTTTTTTATGAAGTATTCGATGACATAAGTTATTTTTCCAGACAGGAATCTAAAATTTTACCCTTTTTGACAACAGTATTTTATAGAGAGAATGTGACGAAAACCGTGCTGGCCGAAGCTCACAGGAAAAATTGGGCCAAAAACATTCGGAATTGTTATGCTGGGCATTTAACGGCCACTTAGAGCAAATTAAACTTGTCCCTAAATGAGGGGGACATTGGGAGGGTGTCAATGCCGCAATACCGCACAAAAATTACGAAAATACCGCATCACCGCAGGGTAACAAAAAAAGTTAAGCGCATTTATATTTTGCCACAAATGTAGCGAACAGTTCACTGCCGCCGATGCACGTTGACTTGCGAATATATACAGATAAAAACAAATGACTTCCCTCAATTTGGAAACGATTGATTGATGACGCGACTATCAATCGAAAATACCGCACACCACAGAACTTATCAACGCCATAAAACCGCCATTTTAGATCTTTTTCCACGCAATACCGCATCCTGGAAAATAAAATCCCCACACCGTAGGATTTAAGTTCACCGCAACACCGCAACCTACAATTTTTTTCACCGCAATACCGCTTAAAAAATAGGCCGACACCGCAAATTCCAATGTCCTCCTCCTAAACCAAGTGGCTCGTACTCTATAGATCCATATTACGGATGCGCTAGACAGCATATAAGGTGTAAATAGGTGGGGGAGATTTTAGGGACAATGAGGGGGGACGCACTTAAAGTAACATGAGTGGGAGGGGTGATTAGAAAATCACACTAGTAACCACTAATAATAATAAATGTAATTAATGTAAAGTTTTTCCACATCAAAAACAATGATCCATTGTTAAAAAAACAGTGTTTTAAGTGAAATTAACCACACACAGCTGTTTTGCTGTTACTTTTTTTTTAATCTTGCGTACATAAGAATTTTACTTTCTATTTACGATAACAGAATTACTAGAGTATTTTTAGAGAATCAGGAAAAAATCACTTACGTTTATTATTACATGACGTATCGCCTTATATGCTAAATATAACCAATATGGCGGCAAAAACGACTTCATCATCTTCAATGGAGG
The DNA here is from genome assembly GCA_963855995.1 of Muricea muricata. Taxonomy (NCBI): domain Eukaryota; kingdom Metazoa; phylum Cnidaria; class Anthozoa; order Malacalcyonacea; family Plexauridae; genus Muricea; species Muricea muricata. The sequence goes on along the minus strand of OY979729.1, from coordinate 10,753,866 downwards.
AAAACTCTTTTACCAAACCGTGGAATGAGAGCGACGTTATTTTAGTTGTTCAAGACATTCAACTTCATGTTCACAAATCCATTTTATCCCTGCAGTCGCCAGTTTTTAGAGCAATGTTTAACGGACAGTTCAAGGAGGCCACGGCTGAACAAGTAGTTTTGACCGGGAAAACACACGAATGGATTTTACAGTTTCTACGGCTTTTGTACCCAGCGAATATGATCAAGAATGGCAAGGTTGTTATCTCTGATGAAAATGTGTTTGAAATTCTCAAACTTGCAGATGAATACCAGGCGAGCAACGTGATTAGCCAATGTCTAGCCGAGATTACCCTCACCAAGGGGAATGTCATGCAGCTACTTCCATTTGCCATTCGCTACGACGAGTCCGCTGTCAAGAGATTAAATGAAAAGATTGGAAGCAGCATCTCGGCTAAGGCACTGGGTGAATGTGTCAAGGAGTTTTCGGATGGTAAAGTTGCGCGAGAGTTGTTGGTGTCTAAAGGTTGTCAACTAGAAAGTGTTTTGCTTAAGAGTTGTAAGGTTTTGAAAACTCTTTTGTCCTTTATTGGAAAGAAGAACAATGCTTTCAGTTCGAAATGTGGGCACATGGTGGTGTTGAGTCGATTTGAAGATGCAGTGAAGTGTCAGGATTGTGTTTCTGTGTATCGAACAAATTTTGTTGACGTCGTTGCTAATCAAATCTTAGCCCCAATTGAAAAAAGTGAAGCGAAGGAGCTACGCCTGAAGATATTTGGGGACTTGATAATGCAGGCCCTAAATGTTTGTGTGGATATGAAAGGATGAAATTAAGTTTAAATTTGACTTTGAACTGTATTAAACTTTTTTCCATGTGGCTGCTATAGTTTGGTATTTTGTATGGCTTTCACTGCAAACTGTCGTGACCTAGATGTCAGATTTTTTATCAGATAATATTTCATAGTTTGTTGTAATATATTTTATAAGTTTGGTTCTGTTTGGTTATAAAATGTTGAATGTTAATATGAAATGTTAATGCTGTAAACAGAATTGTATTGATGTTACAAAAAGAATGAATCAATACAAACATACAAAAATGTCAAACGATGATAGTCTAGAAATATGTCTGGATTAAATCATAGTTAATAACAGAAAATATGGTTTTAATGCCTCAGTTTGTCATTATTGGATATCACCAATCGAATGTTAGCACTTTAAATTTTCATTCATTTCTGCAAAGAAGTTGCAATATCGTCTGTACAGTTAAGTAGTTCCGTAAGCTCTATTTTTTTAGCTTCTTTGCGTGATAATAGCTCAGCAATGCTAGTGGGGCCTGACGGCTCATCTTTAGGATAGAAATTCTCAGCATCAACACATTTCATGTAAGCTCTTAAACATCTTCTACATTGCCTTGCCTTCTTGAAATCTAGGGCATTGTTATAATAATGCCGAACACACATGGGATGTTTGTTAGTTATTTTCCTTGCCGTGTCTGTTACATGTCTATTTACCATGTGTTGAATCACCGTATTAGCCCGCTTAATGACATCCTCTTGAATGCGACATTTCTCCGTTAATGTTTTCACGTAAACAGAATTTCCCCAGTTGATTTTCCCCAATTATTTGTTCACCTCAATCTACTAATTACACTGCTGTAAATTCAATATCCCATCGGTATTGGACACAATGATTGTTGAATATTAATGAGTTTTTTAAGACTCGTAGTTCGTGTTTTATGCGCTATAAAACGCTCGGCTGCGCCTCGCGTTTTATATCGCATAAAACACTCCTACTCGTGTTTTAAATAGTACTTAGCAGGTGGTTATTGCAACCACCTGCAAACATAACTAAGTGGTCAATTGGATATAACTAAGTGGATATTGCAAGTAACCACTTGGTGGTTATTGCAACTGACCACTTACCTGACCACTTAGTTACGTTTACAGTCACATTAAATTGCCTTCGACTGACAAAGCCGAAAGAATTTTCTTTTGAATTTGTTTTTATTCTACCATAGCTTATGCTCCTAGTCTTATACTTGTGCTTATGTCGCATGCTTTATTGCATTACTTTATTTTATCTTTTGTTTTAGTTTGTGTGTGTGCTTGTGTTGCTAGATTAGATCATTGGTAGTTTAGAATCATATTGGCGTTTACTAGTGTATTCTCTAACCCTCAATTAAAGTCTGCTTTATTACAATTACACTGTGTTTCTTTGACTTTGTTTTTATTTTCGGAAGTTTGGAGTAGATAAATTCTCAGTTTCGAAGAATTTGTAATGTTAGAATTTACTAATAAAAAATTTCTGTTATGGTCACAGAAAATTTAACTGTGTAAACCTCGGTGTAAACCTCCAATCTTGAAGCAGTGAACATGATATGTTCACGCATTTTGAAAATTATATTCATTAAACACGGGAAATGTCTCGTGTCTTTCTAATGTCATCCAAACAATACATGAATAGCAGTATCCTACGCTAATAATAGTTGCCAACGCGCAATTATAGTCAAGACTGGTATATAAACCCTTTGTCATAGAACATGAAGAGTTAAAAACAAATTCAGAACAGCAACATCTCGTCGTCACAAGGACTCAAGATTGTATTTTGGAAAACTTTTAAATTTTTGAGCCCCTTATACCTAATATGTGGCTATACCACTGGGATATATGCACGTTGGTGAAATGACAGTTGGCGAAACGACCGCAATTCAAACTATCGATGCACGTGCGATTCTGTCGCGATCGGCAAAGCAACGCAATGTATCATCATATCCTGCGTTATCCTTATTCTGTGCTTCCCATTGTGCCTGCGCGGCGACGCTGGGTTGACAACATTGCACACACATTCGTGTTGATGATACAACTGTATATTCTGATAACTTGCATATATATTGACTGTATATCCTGACACAAGAAATTTTTATTTTTGTTGATTTTCACATTGAAGACTATAATCTGCAGAGACTATTTAAAAATAGATTTGATTTGTGTGTGTGTCTGTACCAATGGTGTGTACTGTAATAGATCCACCGTGCGAAGAAAAAAGACGAAGTCGGGTGCCGTGACTTTTTGTTCTTCGCAGGCAATGACGTCTTCTGTGATCTATTATGGTACACAGCCAAAAACGCCACAGGCTTGTTGCAAGTTGTCAATTTTACCGGCTTGTTGCAACTCGCTGACAAGTTGCAACAAGCTTGTCAATTTCATTAAGTTGCAACAAGCTTGTTAAAATCAGGCTTGTTGCAACTTGTAATCTGCAGACTTGTTACAGCTTGTTGAAGCAACTTGTATCAAGCCTGTGGATAACAAGTTTTGAGAATCAACTTGCAACAAGCCTGTTGACAACTTGCAACAGACTTGCTGTCAACAAGCTGTTACAAAGCCATGCGAACGCATCCTGATATCGGCTTGTTGAAACAAGTTGTTACAAGATGTCAACAGACTTATTGCAACTGGCGCGTTTTTGGCTGTGTATACAGAAGCATACAAAATGAAATCTACAAAATGAAAGCTTAAATAATTGTGGGCAAACTCCGCGAAAACATTTTCTTCAAGTTCATAACGCCATTGGATGACGTCATGACAGCTCTAGAACAATGAAAATCCCGAATGAACTCTCATTATTGCAAAAAATAATTTCACATCAGCATGATATAGATAGGATAAATCGTGCATCTGATCTGAACCTGCTAGTATGTCAAAACAGAACTTAGCTACTAATTTTGTTATTATTTTATGTGTCACCAATACGATAAATAATCAAATCTTAGTGGTTAATTAATTATTTGGTTAATGTATGGATAAATCTAGGTGTAACCTTGTTAATGTTGACTGCATTGCATTAAATGAGATTTCACTACATGCCTGGCTGTAGGAAAGATTTTAATAGCGGTAATGATGATGTTATATGAAGAATAAACATACAAAAATATCAGACATCTTTCACCAGATGAAACAATGTTAGCAGAGTTCTGCATTGTGAGCAAAGATACTTCGTCAGGAAGTTAGTAGTCGTGAATAGTTGACTACTGACTGTCTGACAAAGGATCTTCGCTCTAAATGTTTATTTTCGCTATAAAGATCTTATGTTTTGGCTAGATGGATCAAGTTCGTCTCTCTATAGGGTCCGAGGAATTTGGCATGCTGTTGTCTTTGAGGCGTCGTAGGAGGAGGAGGGAGGGGGATATTTACAGGTCGTTAGGAATTCATATATGACATGTAGGCCTTGCTGTGAGCAGTCCCTAAAGGAAATGAGTTGATGAAACTAGGGACTGCAGATAGCTCTGGAAGAAATGAAATACGCGTTGCCAACATAACGCAAAAAATTCCCATCCGTCAAAATCGATATGTCCGTCCAAAAAATCATGTAGATAATACGAGAATACAAGCAGTCTTTAATTAAGGAAAGGCATTTGTACTAGATTTGATTGACGGACACATCAATTTTGACCAATGGGAATTTTGCGTTGTGTGGGCAACGCGTATTTCATTTCTTCCTGTGTTGTCTGCAGTCCCTCGTTCCATCAACTTTTTTCCTTCAGGGACTGCTCGATCGCAGTCTAATATGAGTAGGCCCTCTTCTCCTCACTTCTCGAGCAACAGCCTTGCTATAGACACTGTAAATGTTTTATTCTTTCAGAGAAGTTGCAATATCGTCAGCAAGTTCGAGTAATTCAACAAGTTCTTTAGTATTCTTAAATGGTTTGTCCCTGTCCCAAAGAGCTCCAAGATCGTCAATAAAACGTCTTTTATAAATCAGCAAACAATTTTTACATTTTCTTGCCTTCTTAAAATCTTGCACTTCGAGGGCGCCGTGTTCAGCGCACGCGACAGAAGTTTTGCCCTCATTGAAAAGATCCTTTTTTGTTTTACACATTTTGTCAACAAGTACAACATGACACCATGTGCTCGCTGTATTGCATTCTCTTGAACGCGACATTTTCTTACCAAAGTCTTTATGTGAAGAGATTCGTTTTCGAGTTCCGGTGCAAAATTTTCTAGCTTACCCGTCGATATACGCCGAGCAATGACATCCAGAATTTCTTCAACTGGTAATTCATGGCGCACTGCATAGGGAAGTAGACGCATTGTACTTTCTGGTTGAAGATGCTTTACACTTGTTAAACATTGCGTCAAGATATTTTTCGCTTCGTATTTATCAGCCAGCTCAACAATACTCAAAATATTTTCATTATTGATCTCTACGCTGGGTTTGCCATCGTCTTTAAGCATGTTTGGCGGGTAGAGCAGCTTAAGGAAAGGCAACATCGCTTCGTGCTTATCATCTTTTAACTCGATCTTCTCTTGGCTTGAATCTTTGAAATTGCCATTGAACATCCCGCTGAAAACCGGGGATTGCAACGACAGCATCCAGCGATGGACATGAAATCCTTCGCCTTCAACAATTAATACCACGTCGCTGTTGCCCCATGGTACTGAAAAAACGTTGTCTTTTTTTTTCTTTTGAATGTCGTGCTGAAGTTTCTTTCTCTGCCTTGTAGGGACTTCCATTTTGCTACAATCACGTCACACAATCACGTGAAATAACAGTATCTAACATAAATCGCGCAATGTTTGTGGCAACGTGGGGTGTCATATTACATGAGGGTCGCATAGGTGGATTCAAAGGAATGTAATATGAAACTCTTTCACAAGACAATCCGTTTCTATAAATACTTAATTAGTTATGTTTCAAGTCAGATTAAACTGCCTTCGATTGACAAAGCCGAAAGAATTTTCTTTTGCATTTGCTTTTGTTCTACCATAGCTTATGCTCCTAGTCTTATAATTGTGCTTATGTCGATGCTTATGCCGCACACTTTACTGCATTACTTTATTTTATCTTTTGTTTTAGTTTGTGTGTGTGTGTGTGTGCTTGTGTCGCTAGATTAAATCATCGGTAGTTTAGAATCATTACCATTTATATAAATGAGCCAATGTATGAAATCTAGTGTACAACTTTGACTAATATATTCTCTAACCCTCAATAAAGTCTGCTTTATTACAATTACACTATGCTTCTTTGACTTTGTTTTTATATTCAGAATTTTGGAGTGGATAAATTCCCAGTTTCGAAGAATTTGTACAGTTAGAATTTACTAATAAAAAATCCCTGTTATGGTCACAAAAAATTTAACAGTGTAAACCTCCAGTCTTGAAACAGTGAATGGGATATGTTCATGCATTTTGAAAATTTTATTCATTGAACACATGAAATATCTCGTGTCTTTCTAATGTCATCCAAACAATACATGGATAGCAGTATCCTACGCTAATAATAGTTGCCAACGCGCAATTAGTCAGGACTGGTATAAACCCTTAGTCTTAGAACACGAAGAGTTAAAAACAAATTCAGAACAGTAACATCTGGTCATCACCTGAAGGACTCAAGATTGTATCTTGGAGAACTTTTAAATTTTTGAGTCCCATATACCTAATGTGTGGCTATACCACTGGGATACGTACACGTTGGCGAACTGACAGTTGGCGAAACGACCGCAATTCAAGCTACCGATGCACGTGCGATTCTGTCGCGATCGGCAAAGCAACCCAATGTATCATCATATCCTGCGTTATCCTTATTCTATGCTTGCTACTGTGCCTGCGCGACGACGCTGGGTTGACAACATTACACACACAGTCGTGTTGATGATATAACTGTATATTCTGATAACTGCATGTATATTGACTGTATATCCTGACACAATTTTTATGTTTGTTGATTTTCGCATTGAAGACTTTAATCTGCAGACACTATTTAACAAATAGATTTGATTTTTGTGTGCGTCTGTACCAATGGCAATGGTCTGTACTGTAATAGATCCACCCTGCGAGGAAATAAGACGAAGTCGGGTGCCGTGACTTTTTGTTCTTCGCACGCAGTGACGTCTTATGTAATCTATTATAGGACAGAAGCATACAAAATGAAATCTATTCGTTTTATATGAGTTACTGAGTAAAAAAGCTAGTATAATTTTGGGAAACTTCGCCAAAACATTTTCTTCAAGTACATAACGCCATTGGATGACTTCATCTGTGCGTGTGTGCTATATTAACACTCAGCTCAACATAGATCAACGAAACACACAGCTCTAGAACAATAGAAATTAATGTGCGGATAAATCTAGATGTAATCTTGTTAATGTTGACTACATTGCATTAAATGAGATTTCACTACATGCTGGCTTTCAGAACGATTTTAATAGTGGTAATGATGATGTTAAATAAAGACATACAAAACGCAAACAACGCAACATACAAAAATATAAAACATCTACCAGATGAAACAATATAAGCAGATTTCTACATTGTGAGCAAAGGCCCTTTGTCAGGAAGTTAGTGGTAGTGAATAGTTGACCTTCTGACTGTCTGACTTCCTGACAAAGGATCTTTGCTCTAAATGTTTATTTTTGCCATCTTATGTTTTGATATGCTGTTAACAGTCTTTGAGGCATCTTGGGTGGAGCCAGGGGGGATTTTTCAGACCTTTAGAGAGAATCGTCTAAGACTAGTAGGTCCCTTCTCCCAAGTTCCCAAGCAACAGCCTTGCTAGATGCTGTTAATGTTTTATTCTTGCATAGAAGTTGCAATATCGTCAGCAAGTTCGAGTAATTCGATAAGTTCTTCACTAGTCTTAAGTGGTTTGCCCCTGTACTTTTCTTGAATATTGTTGTCAATGAAATACTTTTTGTAACTTATCAAACAATTTTTACATTTTCTTGCCTTCTTAAAATTTTGCACTTCAAGGGAGTTGTATTCAACACACTGGCACTGGCACTGGGACTGCACACTGTTTTTTCCGCTTAAATATTTTGTCAACAAGTACAACATGACAGTATTTGCTCTCACTATTGCATTCTCTTGAACGCGACATTTCCTCACCAAAGTCTTTATGTGAACGGATTCATTGTCGAGTTCTGGTGCAAAACTTTCCAGCTTATCCGTTGATATGCGTCGAGCAATGACATCCAGAATATCATCAATTGGTAATTTATTGCGCGCTGCGTAAGGAAGTAGACGCATCGAACTTTCTGGTTGAAGATACTTTACACATGTTAGACACTGCTTTATGACATTTTTCGCTTCATATTTATCAGCAAGCTTAGCAATACTCGCAACATTTTCATTATTAATATCTACTTTGGGTTTGCCATCATCTTCATCAAGCATGTTTGCTGGGTAGAGCAGTTGAAGGAAAGGCAACATCGCTTCGTGCTTATCATCTTTTAACTCGATCTTCTCTTGGCTTAAATCTTTGAAATTGCCATTGAACATCGCGCTGAAATACGGGGATTGCAACGACAGAATACAGCGATGGACATGAAATTCTTTGCTTTCAACGACTAATACCACGTCGCTGTTGGCCCATGGTACTGAAAAAACGTTGTCTTTTTGTTTCTTTTTAATGTCTTCCTGAAGGTTCTCGCTCGGCATTGTTGTGTCTTCCATTTTGCTACAATCACGCCACTCCTAAATTCGTGGCATGGTGGAAAACGCGGGTACGGGTAGCGGGTACCGGGTACTGGGTAGCGGGTGCCGGGTATCGGGTAGCGAGTGCCGGGTAGCGGGTGCCGGGTAGCGGGTACTATAATTAGAGATTCGTTGTGTTCTGTTCTGTTTGCTTGCATGGACGATATGCAAGAATTTAAAATATACGATCAAAGTTGGGCAAATGTTAATAATACAACAAAAGCATCGAGTAAAATATCTTTAAATTAAAAGACGTCTGCACTATGAACAGGTATCTTCGGAGAAACGTGTGTTCCTTTACAGTTTTTCTACAGTATAATGAAATTGATCTTAATACTGCGTCTGTTAAAGGGAAATGGCAACAAAATATTTTATTGTCTCATTTGAAAGAGACTCTAAAACAATATATAGAAGTGTATTACAAAATTTTTATATCTGTTTCACTTCGGGCGATATTCTCACCTAAATCAACGAACTGTCCGCCATCTTGGATTAATTTTTACCCTCATTAACAATGTTTTGGTGACGTCACAACAGGGATAAGCCATTTAAAGCTGCTCCTAAATGCCTGCCAACAATTAAATATTGTTTGAATCTTCTCAGTCCGTGCTGAAATCCGCAACACTTACCGTACGTACGGTTATGGGAGCATATTAATCATTGTGTCGTGAGGAAAAAAAATCGCGTGATCCCAGTTGTGACGTATCGTGCATATCCACAAATATCCAAGATGGCGGACAACTAAAGATTTCAAATGAAAATATTTCACGAAATAAGGCAGATATAAAAATTCTGTAATAGACTTCCATATATTGTTTTGGAGTCTCTTTTAAATGAGACGATAAAAAAATTTGTTGCCATTTCCCTTTAAAAAGGTGATTTTTGTAAATTATTGGAAGGGCTGTGTGTTTTTCACAATTTTTACCTTAAAAGTTAAGTAAATAACTATAAATTTACTATAAGTTAACTATAAAATTCAAAATTCTATACCAGTTTAGATCAACAGGTTCACATAGCTGCTAGAGTTTTCTTTCATGAACCGATTTCTTTTTGAAATCTCTTTGCTTATTGTCATCATCAGTGTGTGTGTGTGTGTGTGTGATGGGCTTTTTTGCCGAATGTTGCATCCTACCATAGATTTTATCGGCAGTAATGATCATCTGTGATTATCAATAATAAATATAGCTGCTTTTGAAGTAGATTAGATTCTGCTTGCCCGGGCAGTTTTGTGACATTTCCCAAGAATAAAGTTCGGCTTTTGTTGCCTGCAAATTAGTGCATGCCTATTATTTGCCATGACATATTTAAAAAATCGATACCCACGCTACCCGTGCCAGTGTTTCTAGACGATGATCAAAGTTATCTTGAATGTTGCAGGGCCTAGTGTCATTGTTTGTCCTTTTTAAAGCACTCTTTAAACTTGGCATTGTAAACGCGCCATGGCGAATACTTTTCTGGCCTTCAGCAAATATCGACTACATAATAAATTCTTTTTGTAATCGTGATCAGTTCAGCGAAGCGATTTGCGAAGTAATCACATATCAAACCAACGACAGATAAAAAGGGGTTATACTTTCATGTCGCACAACAGACAGCTACGAAAATATTTATTTGTCTTTCTTATAAGAACGGCGTGTTTGATTGACCGTTTTTAGTTGGCGACTATAGTTGCGTGACATGAAAGTACAACCCAAAAAGATGTGTCGTATTAAATTACACACTGCACCCTGCCGCGCGTAATACACATATGGCATAAAATTCGATTTTTTTTGGTCTTGTACTACGCAGTTATAATTAATATATTGCTGAGGAACCTGCGGAATATAAAAGTTACATGCAAGAGCGATCTTCGAAAGCAATTTTCAATTTTTTGGCCTCATTTGAAATCAAACTTTGCGGAGGTTGAGATTTAGTGATAAGTGTGTGGGATATTGCCTTGGTAAGGGTATGCAATGATAATGTCTATGTTCCACTAGACACATTTGTTCACGCAACGCGAAGCGCTTTTACGTTTGCGATTTTACTATGGTCTATCATGCAGAAACTAATGCTGTTCTGCACAATCAGGAATAGTTTTAAATGACTAGGAGTCCGATTCATAGTAGTTAATTAAAAAAATGAAATTAAAAAAATATAAACAAATCCTGAATCTCTCATTAACATAACCCGCTACCCGGTAGCCGGTACCCGCTACCCAGTACCCGCTACCCAGTACCCGCTACCCGGTACCCGCTACCCGTACCCGCGTTTTCCACCATGCCTAAATTCGTGAAATTCTTTTGTGCAATTCAAAGGAATGTGACATAAGACTCTTTCACAAGACAATAATCCGTTTCTATGACTACTTGTTTATGTCTCAAGTTGCACTAAACTGCCTTCGATTGACAAAGCCGAAACAATTTTTCTTTGAATTTGTTTTTATTCTACCATAGCTTTTACTCGTGGTCTTATACTTGTGCTTATGTCGATGCTTATTCGCATACTTCACTGCATTTCTTTATTTTATCTTTTGTTATAGTTTGTGTGTGTGTGCTTGTATCGCTTGGGTAGATTAGATCATCGGTAGTTTAGAATCATATTACCATTTATAATGAGCCAATGTATGAAATCGAGTGTACAACTTTGACTAATAAATTCTCTAACCCTCAATTAAAGTCTGGTTTATTACAATTACACTACGTTTCTTTGACTTTGTTTTTATATTCGGAATTTTGGAGTGGATAAATTCTCAATTTCGAAGAATTTGTACAGTTAGAGTTTACTAATAAAAAATTCCTGTAATGGTAACAGAAAATACAACAGTGTAAACCTCCAATCTTGAAGCAGTGAACATGATGTTGAGGAATTGGGGTATAATACTGCACTTTGCGAATTTTTTTCATCCACACAAATCTTCCTAGACTCGATTTTTTTTTGTTGCGCTAGCATTCCAAACGTCGTAGGATCGTTTCCCGCCATCAGCCATATTTCTTAGGCCAATAATTTATTAAAATATAATTTTGTGGAAACACCACGTAAGTTTATTATCGCAGAGCTTTCGATCCGTAAGCTCGGATCTTCATCAGTTCTCATTATTATTAGCACTGATGAAGATCCGAGCTTACGGATCGAAGGCTTTGCGATAGTAAACTTACGTGGTGTTTCCACAAAATTCTATTTTAATTTGATATTCACCACGCAAACATAGAAGGAACTTAACAATTTATTGTTTCATATCCGTCATCAGTATTAGCGTAGTACCATTAGCGTATATCAGAATATCAACGTATACGTAGATCAATGAACTTGCGTACCTATTTTTAACATGTTTTTTGCAGACATTTCAGTCCCAGCAACGAGAAAATATGGAGTTTTTGGAGGAGGAGAGAAAAGGACTAGAAGAAACCACGTTTGAGCTGGAAAAACTGGTAAGTACTTTTGAGGTCAATGTCTACTTGAATTTTTGTGCGATTTTCCAGCTCTTATAAATATCCTTGGTGTGGATATGCGTTTCTCAGCTATTGACTTACACCCAGGGACGTACCCAGCAGGGGGAAGCGGGATGTGGGGGCAGCATGGTGGTGGTGGGAGGGGGTCCCCTTGTTCAAATTCGCCCAGATAATTTGAGGGGGGGGGGGGGCGTGAGGCCAACAGTGTTCGTTCTTGATAATGGGTATTATTATATGTGCATGTGTATCATGTTATTGCTAATTAGTTCCAAAACTCGTGTCAGAAGACGGGGCATAGGTTTCCTAGTTCTATGGGAATGTAAATTTTCCCGGGGAATTCGCCACTCAATGCCCCCCCCCCCAAACGTTTGACGGTGGCTATGCCAGTGGTCACACCCATGAAATATTTCAGGTTAAAACACGCACGGACGAACTGGAAACAACCCGACAAGCATTACAAGAAAAAACCCAAAACTGCGAGGACATGAAAGAAACTGTGGAGAACTTACGGTATTTAAAGAACATTGGCACTAAAAATTTAGCTTAATTAATTCATTTAAAATAAACTGTTAAAAGATCAAATCTCGTTTGATTCTTAAGATATTTCAACTCAAACTCGAGTGAGTTCTATGACGGAATAAAAACTCGGAGTGAGTAACAAACAATAGTTGGGACTTTTACTCAATTAGCAAGTAGGTCATTCTGATCACTGCTTGTCAATATTAAAACTTAGCGTGATGGCGTAACATCCGTATCCTTGATAATCCAAAATGACGGATAACTTACATGTTTCAACCTGAGTATCTCAAGAATCAAGCAAGATATGAAAGCTGTCACAGGCTCAACCTCGTACCCAGGGTCTTTCTTTGGGAAAGACCATTCAATGGGAAAGACCCTGGTATCGGCTGGTCACAGCCTCGTCCCCAGGCGCTCTAATTGCTTTTTCTTGCGCGAAATACTGTTGCGTGTAGGACGCGGGATGTCGCTGGGCTGGTCACGTGATGCCCAGAATCTGGGCAATAATACAAATAATCGTTTAGGGTGGTGTAGTGGGGATGCCATTGTCATTTTATGCGAGGAGTGGAAAAATTTAAAAAAATAATAACGCAAAATTAAAGAACAAACGAGATAAAATTGCTTCTGTAATGAGAGTGGCTCATTCTAAGTGTCAAATTACAGTTGTGAGAACACATGGTTTATAGTATGAAGCCCCAAAGTATCGAATTTCATTGTGCGCAAGATGTCCTCGAAGGAAACGCCAAAGAAAGTTTATCAAGCGCCGTCTTCTGCATTGTTTGACCCTTTATCCTGTCGGCTCTGTCGTAATATTGGTGACGCTAGTCATCGCGTTAAGATTTTCAATCCGAATAATCAACAGCTGTTGACAATTGCTGAGAAATTGTGTGGCCGTTCGATTGTTGCGCATTCAAGTTTACCTAATGTTATATGTCGACCTTGTGAACAGAGACTCAAAAACATTTTGGAGTTTCAGAAGGTGATCTTAAAATCAGACGGAGAATTTCGCGAAGCAACTGAAGTAAACCTTAACGTAAGAGTGAAACGCCTTGTAGAAGTCTCTCCTTCCATTTCTCGACCTCAAGAATCACGTTTACCGGTAACAGAGCGGCGAACTGCGAGAACTTCCTTGACGTTTGAAAACATCCAACAGCCGCCTGCGAATCCAAGTTATGTTGAGGTAGCTGCATGTTTTTTTAACTACTTTATCGTATATCAAGCTCTAAAAGTTAGTTGCGGAAAATATGCTAACAATAAAGCATGAATAAATCCAAGGAATGCAGTATGTTTGGGCGAACTTCATGAATAATTCATAGTTGCTCATATTAAAATGGACAGCAAATAATTCAAGTACAATTGGTATATTTTATCGCCTAAACAATTCACCTGAACGTCGATATATATAAACGAGATAGGCTTCATTTTAATGATGTGCATTTTGAAGTTCTATACTTGTAATGCCAAAATTTTGTGACATAACTGTAAGATAGGATGTGTGTGTATTGTTTGTAATATGAGATGAAACGTTACAAATTGATCACAGATATGTAAATATCAACCACTGAGCAATAATTAACTCGCAGTGTACAAAAAAATACATTGTTTTTTATCTAGAGCTTGGTTATTATTTTTAGAATGTAAATCCATTGAATAGTGTGGACTTGCAAGAAGTTGAGACTGAGTTAATAAACCTTGCCAGACAAGATACCCCCTCAACTCTTTGAATTTTTATACAGTAATTATGGACTGATTATTTTGAGGCAACAAGGAACTTTTGTGTAGTTATTTACATTATATATGAACATGTTTTGTTATTAGCTTTCTAGAATAATAATGATCAGTTTTTTTATTTGTTCTTTATAAATTTGTTTTCTTTAGTTTTATTGTCTCGATCAGTCAATCACAGACACTGTTTATATACATGGTGTACCAAAAAACCTGCAAACTATTGAAAATAATCTATTGTTAGAATTTCAATGGCCGAGCACTAAGTTAAGCCCACGAGTGCATAAATTATTGACATAAGTAAGTATTATGCATAACGAAGAGGTGTCATCTTTGCAAAATTATTCTCCTTTAGAATTTACAAAGCTGCTTTAAATTCCCAAGGGCAGAAAATTACAAAGATATTTTAATTTCTTTAATTAATTTCTTAATTAGTTCTCGGCCATTGAAATTCTAATAATAGATTATTTTCAATACTTTGCAGTTTTTTTGGTACACCCTATAGGTACATGGCAAACCAACAATCCTTGAGTTTATCCTAACAATGAAACAAGGGCAAAACTAGCGCTGTAATTAGGGAGAGGGTATTAATATTCGTGTACCTGTATTCATATTCTGCCCAACTAATTTCTTTTGAAAGAAGGTTGATGTCAAAAAAATAAGTTGGAAAGCACATGTTCATTGCATTATAAATTTAACAAAAAGTGAAGGTTAATTCTAAAGATGGTCTTTGTCAAGGATAATTAGCTACATTACAATATACATGTACTTTTTGACTTGATACCAGACTTTTTTGACAATTTGTAAAATTGAACATTCCAACTGAAACATTCCCTTAGCTTAACAGATTGTATGGTTTTAAAAATGGTGTTGTTAAAGACATATATAGTATCATAATTAAAAGGTTGGACTTATCTGGAATTAAAAAGAAAACATTTTTACCTATTTCAGACAGATTGTGTGTATTTATCTACTGTAACAAAAATTCTGGTATCAATACCATTTATCTAAAATGGCTATAATGCTTTCCCCCACCTAAATGTATATCAGATTGGAAAAATGACATGATTGCAATTTGCACTCTGACTTGCAAACACTACAACAAATATGTTTGGGGGAAAGTGGTTCAAAATATTTTTTATCTGTGTCCAATTGTGCCAACAAATATTTCCTGAGGCACTGGCCTTCACTCTGGCAATAATTTCGTACAGCATCTTTCATTTCGGTTTGTTCTTTGCAATGTCACGATTGTTAAAATAAAGTATGGCTGTTGCAGGTTGACCATCCCTTCCAGCTCCGCCAGTTTCTTGGAAGTAAGACTGTATGGTATAAGGTGGGGTAATATGTGCTACACTTCGTATGTCTTTTATATCAACACCCATCCCCAAAGCCACTGTAGCAAAAACCACCCTTATTACACTATGGGTAGAGCATAGTTGTTTAAGCACTTCGTCCTTCATTTCTTTTGTTTGTGGCGAATGAAATTGTGCAAACAAACGGTTCTCTGGTATTGCCATGGAACCAACAGGAAAATACTGTTTGCTGATGCAGTATTGATTCGAAGATCCTGTAGGCAAACCCACACCATTTAAGGGGAATGTATACAATTGTCAAAGGGTAATTTATCTGATCATGAAGCAGTGATTTAGCCATAGGCATAAGGATGCTTATTAACGAATCCATATCTGAACCGACTCGGAAATGTTTCTCATAAAAGATGGTTTTTCAATCCGGATTGCCAACAACATCAACACACTGTTTAAAACCCAGCAATCTCTTGATGTCTTCCCTGTCTTGTCTGGTTGCTGTAGCTGTCATGGCCAAAACTGGGATGTTTGCAAAAGTTGAACACACAACTGATAAGTTTGCATAATCAACTTGGAAATCTTTGCCCCTGAAAGTCAACATACATATTTATACTACTTTTAAATAGAATGAATGGGTTACATAATCCATGCAAACAAAACATATCTATACAAAACAAAATTTAAACAGTTATAATTACTATATATACAAGTATAGACCAATGCATATGACATGCAATAGACACATTCAGAATATTAAATAATGTAAATATTGTTTACATAAAATGTCACTGAAAAATGAGGGTAATATGTATATAATAAATCCTATCTTGTAATAATAGCAAGCCAAATCCTCATTTTATATAATATAGCATGTGGGCATGTTATAAAAGTGTAAAGTTTAACATACCGTCCCAAAATACAATGAGCTTCATCTACCACAATAGCACACACGTTTTCCTGGTACGGCTCCGTTTCATTAATTTCCTTCCATATGCACAAGATATCAGGGACTCTGGATGTGCGAACAAATTATTGTACCATCCTTGCTCCAGTTTGGCTCTGTCGCTTAGAGCAAAACTGCACACTAGTTCGTCTTCAGTGTCATCTTCATCGCGGTCTTTAGCGGTATAATTTACATCTAACACAGCTGCTTGAATTATACCAGAATTTAGCCGTGATATCTGGTTAGCTATTACCGCGTAAGGCGACACAACAATAATTATCGATGATATTTTCGTGAAAGGACACTTCACACCGTTCTTCTTTTGCGAACAAAAGAGCGGGAAGGAGACAAAAAATCAATGATTTTCCATATCCAGTCAGTAAAACGGCAAGAACCTCCAAATTCGCAAAAATCTTTTCAAGACAAATAACCTGTTTAGGAAGGAAAAACCCGCACTTTGTATTCATCATGGCGTCTCTTCACTAATTAACATGCAGAAATTCGATACCCCCTACCATTGAACTATAAGTAGACTGGAACGATAAGTCAGGGGGGAAAATTGAAGCTAATTTGATTCAGTTTTTCTGAGTTTTGAGTTGAAATACTAAACGTGACAAAATGGGCCGTATATCAAATGAAAGCTATTAGAAAGTTGTATTTGGTGTAAAAATGTTGGGGATTTAGGTGAAAAACAAACACCTTAAACTTTGAAGGGAAATTTGCCGTATTTTTCAAAATTGCAGTTGTTTTCGTATTTTTTAGGCATTTGTTTTTTGTCTAAAGTCTTGAATTTTTTATATGAAATGTAACTTTTTAATAGCTTCAATTTAATATACGGTCCGATCTTTGGCGTTAAGTATTTCGTCTCAAAACTCAGAAAAACTAACTTGGCTTCAGCCATTAACTGAACTTTTTTATTGAGTTAGCGTTCCAGTTGTATTACAGTTCACTGCCCCCTACTGTTCCCCCCCACGGGCAAATAATTTATCCAATATCACGTGACCAGCCGATACCAGGGTCTTTCCCAAAGAAAGACCCTGGGTACGAGGTTGTCACAGGCTTTGTTGGGTATTTGAAAGGAATCGATTCTCTCATTTGAAATTTGAAATTGTGTGTTCATAATCTAGGAGTGAACTATCGGACATCCAAGATGAACTGAATGCCGTCCAGTCTCAGGCGTATCTTGTCATGCTGGAACAAGAAAAAGAACTCACTGCTACGTCGAGAATTTTGGAAGAGACCTGGGAACGACTGCTTACTCTTGTAGACACCTACAAAGAACAAGTGAGAGGTCAACTAGAAGAGGTAGCGGTTTCTCCTTACCTGTTAGGAATCTTGCGAAACTCAGAGACAGGGCAGTCAGTAAAGATCAATTTTGCTTTCTTCAATTTCCAGCCCGCAAAGGAGCCAGATAGCGAAGAAAAATCGAAGGACGTCTACCAGCCCTCGTTCGTTTACTCAGTCTTGGCTGCTGTTTCGGGAACAGTCCCACAGGTGACAGAAACGATATGATAAATGCCCGATACTTTCGCTGAACCTCTATGCGGTCTCTAATATAATATAAGTTATCCCCCTTAGTAACAACAATTTTCGCTCCATGCAGCTCTATTTGCCACAAGAATATTGTGTACGTCAGATCACTCCCGATGAAGACACTAGACTAACGGGGCATGAATGCAATTCATTCAGCAAATTGACACAATGTTTTTTTCAAATGTTTTCCAGTGTGATGATGTCGAGGAATCCCAAGCAGGTGAAGAAGAAACAGAGACAAAAGATAGTGAACAGACAAATCTCAGTGAAACGAAGGATAGTGACCAAGAGAAAGACGGTGTTTCTGATGATTTTACTCTGGTCAGTCGAGCCAAGTCATTCCGTGATCTTCTCTTAAAATTGGAGAGCTATTTCCAAGATGGCCAGGAACACGCGCAGATGATAATACAACGTCAGGTCGATGAGATGTAAGTATGTTAAATGATGTTAGTGGTGTTAGATGGTTTTGTCGTAGTGGTGGTGATATTCTATGGTCATGCTGCTGTTTTTTGTGTGTACATCAGATGATGGTAGTGTGATGATGGTGGTGGTAGATGATTGTTTGGTATAGTGGTGATATTCTATGGCGATTTGCTGGTATTTATGTGTACCATTAGATGATGGTAGTTTGATGATGGTGACTCATGGTAGATACGTCGAATTCATACATGTAATTCATACTTTTATGAGTACTTTGAAATGCAGCAACATGATAATAGCCAAACTATGTCACACTCATAAAATAACCAGACTATCTCAAGTACTTGACACATACTTATTAGACCTGACAGAGCACTCCAGATCAAGCTGCACCAGATCTTTCCTGAATTTAACCAAAATCTCGTCTATGTTTTATCCCCCCCCCCCCCCCGTGTATAAACCCGTCAAAAAATGCTTAGAACGTATGCAAGCCAGAGCTTTTAGTCGGAGTTTTACGGTATCATTGGATTCTTTTTATCATTTCTTCTCAGAGCAAATTTGGGAGAAAGCTTGAGCGAGGCCAGACAACAACACGAGAAGCAAATCAAGAAGTTGCAAGAAGAATTAGAAAACGAAACACACCAGATCAAGAAGGTCCAACGTGAAAACGAGCACAAGCAATACGAGATCGAAAGTCTCAAGTTGGAACTAAGAGCTGTCGAACAAAATTTCGAGGCGTCCCGTGAGCATATGAAGGAGCTGGAGAATAGGTGTTGTGCGTTGATCGAGCAAGAGACTGAAAACCAGGTATCATGTGTACAGCATGATTTTATTACGAAAGTTATGATGCAAACTCGAGAATTTTTTTTCCTCACATGCAAAGTTAGTCGTGAATGTCATTAAAATATCAAAGCGACCGATGTGAGAGAGTATGCCCGCCGATCTACACTTAATATGGCTAATTTGAACACAGCTCACAATTAAAAGTTTTGAATCGCTCATTCATTTCCCTTTAGTCATCTGCAATGTCTGCTACAATTTTTCTTTATGATCACCAGTCACTATGACTGCATCATGTCCATTATTAACAATTAACAACCATTATCCATTATGATCATTATGTTCCCCACCACCGTTACCGTCTCGCTACTATCATAATCATCATTATCCCGATAACCTTCAACATCAACACCATGATATCACCATCATCATCACCATCAATATGACCATCCTTCACCATCAAAATGACCATCCTTCACCATCATTATATCCATACTTATCACCAGTTACCACCATAACATTACCATAGTTATCCACCATTATCATCATTACCACCACCACTACTGAGCACCACCAATTACACACGGACAATTTACAATTCCCATCACCAACCACCATCAAAACTAACAAACGATATTTATACAATTAAGGTGTTAAATGAAAAACTTCGTCTTATCAACCAAGAGCTTGAAAAAGTGAAACAAGAGAAAATATGCCTGGAAAAAGAGCTCCGTGAAACCGTAGAAAGACTACAGAGATTGGTTGAGGCCAGCGAAATTAACTGTAAGGAAAAAGAAAAATCAGTAATACATGAAACTTTGGCTGAATTGGTGAACAAGAAGTTATGCTTGGAAAGAGAGGTTCGGATAATTCGTGTATTTTTGTTAACAGTGTATTATTTGCGTAATTTCATATCTAGTTTTTCAATTTCTTCAAAAGTTGATTCATGATATTTGTTGTGAAGATCCCTTTTTTTGACAAATATGTTTTATTCTTATGTCTTCAGGTTGAAAAACTGCGAAGTTCTTTTGCCAAAACATTGAAAGAGAACGAAATCTATGCCCAGTACCATGCAAGATTAGAAAACAAGGTATTGCTATCAACTAATGATCCGGTGTGATAGCTTCTTTGTTTTTACGATGAGTATTCATTCATTTAGGCGAGCGTTTTGAGCAGTAATCTCATCAGAGCCGAAGAAGAAATATATAGACTTGACGATATTGTGGACAGATTCTGTAAGGTAAGTCTTGAAAAAACACCTTCTTTTGAAGATGCTATAATTCCTATAAATTTCCTGGGGCCAGTTGTATCAAAGGTGTGTCATTTAAATAAACATTTTTTCACAATATCTACCTTTATTTTGCGACATTTTCAATTGTAGGCAACACGGAATAGCCGGGACAAGCTGACACCATCCCAAGACTTGCAAGATCTCTTAAAAGAACTGGGCGTAGAGTAAGAAATATAATGGCGAAACAACCTTGGCGCTGTGTCAAGTACATTTTTAAATAGCTGTAACATGTAAATATTGTAACATAAGTTAGAAGACTGTAACTTTTAAATTATAATGGTGCTTACGTATTGTGTCTGCGATTTTCTTGAGTGATATATCCATTGCGTTCAGTAACCACGATTTGGGATGCTGATCCCTGGTCTTCCAAATGGAGACAGATGATCTAGCGATAAAAAATTCCACTCTCCTTTCATCGCATCTTGATCTACTGGACAGAAACTTTCAGTCTTTTCATTGCTTTTGAAATTTTCATGATCCAATTATCAGAGTAATGCTTGTTTTAAAAATCTTGCTTTTTTCCATGTCAAAATAACACCCCTGAAACAATGAAACACAATTCTGCGTCCCATTTGAGACAAGGCCCTCTAAGTGGTAAAGAAAGGTGGTGAACTGAACTTATACCACCTTCTCTTGTTCTTTTGACTGTGCACTACCTACACTCGCAATCATTATTAGTTCAAGATATCATCTGGTCATTGAATCAGAAAGCACTTTTGTCATTTCATTGTTATGGCCATGGCAGATCACAGTTCTAAAGTCGAGATGAAATCAAAGGCTGGTCCATTCGTGACTCGTAACATGAAAGAGAAACCGATATGAATATTCATCTTACAGTATTGGTTTGAAAACGTCACTGTTCTCCATATATCCTCTAGTGATCAGGGGATCGGTTTTGTAATAAAATTATTAAAGATAACTATGATTAGCGGAAACCAATGAGAATGATTTAATCACAATTTAATAACAAAATAGTGATTAAGAGTTTTTATACATTGTCTTTCGAATTGTTTTGAAAATCTAACTGTTCCTGTTCTCCAGATCAGTCATTTAGAATATTTAGCATATTTTATTGCTTTGAAAACCCCATCTAGTGAAATGCCACAGCGCCACTTGGAGAGTGTAGAATGAAAGCATCGCAACAAAACCTTGCAACTTGAAGATCTTTATTGTTGAAAAAAAGCACAAAGATACACACTTCATATTGCTAATATTATTTACTTAATAAAACATTTACAGAGATAAAATGAAATTCAAACAAAATGTTCAAGACAAAGTTTGTAAATATCAGGAGAACTTCTTGGCAAGATGAAGTCAAATTCCCCAGCTACCATCACATACTAATACAGTTTCCTAAAAACAAGTCATACAACTTTAGTTTGAGAATATTATAACTATTGAGGGTTCACTTCACATGAAAATAAAAACAAACTTACCATATGTGATTGTTTTAATAGCGATGGTCAGGAGATCTTGATCGGCTTCTCCAGCTTCTAGATATTGGAGAAAAAAAAACATAGTCAAGGTAATCTTGCAGAAATCTAAAGAGCTCTCAACTTTAAAGACACACAAGTGACAAGAAAACCTATCAAATATATGTTACAGCCAAATTGTTCATGAGTAAATTTAAATCATCTGCTGAAGGCAACCTGCTGTAGTAACTTTTACCCAACACCTCAATTTCTAAGCTGGACAATCTTACTGTAGGGCCAACTCCTACTACAATCCCTAGGACCTACATTTTAATAAATCAGCACAAGGCAAGGAGGAAGCAAACAAAATGCACATGACAAGCAAGTTTAGATTAAAACAACTAGACCAAAATCTTGTTTCCTTCTCTGTGACCTTTATACCTTTTTTACGAAACACGTAAACGAGCGAAGATGTAGCGTGAATTGTTTAGGATGATGCTGCTGGGAGATGACCTTTTTGTAGCGCCCCAAAAAGGTGACTGGCAGAATACCGACTTGGACCAATTGCAGGCTGTGTAGTATTAGCTGGCAGAATATTGGTCAGAAATGATCGAGTTAAACTCAGCAGATGCTTTAGCTGAAGCGAAATAGACAGGTTGTCGATCATGTTGAAAAACTTATGTGGCCGCTGATGTTGTTAAAGTTGCCAGCTGTTACGAAGAAAAGCTATTTCTATGTTGGTCGAGCTCCACTGTTGCTATGTAGAGTTTCACGTTGACAAACTAGCAGAGCAGTTGCGAAGGTATCTTGGCTCATCCTCAAGGCTTTTCATGCAGGCGTGTCGAAAGATTCGCTGGGTATGTCGTCGTAATGTGAAGTTGAGTCGAAATGATTAGTAGAACTTTGAAGAAGTCGAATATCATGTTAGACTGATGTGAAGATTTGTAGCAGTTGGGCAGATGAAACTTAGAATAAGGGGATCACAAACACTGCTAAAAAACAAAAATAATAAAGAAATGAAATACAAATGAATACTTGTATGAAAATCTTCGCAACTATCACAAATCGTACCTTGAACCTCGACTATCATCAAAGCGACGACTTTGATAACGATCATCACGCCGATCTCGGCCACCTCCGCGACCACGCCCTCTTCCGCGGCTTTTTCCATGCGACAACTCTACTCTCACCCGTTCCCCGCAGATTGTCCTGCCATCCAAATCAGCACATGCATCTTTGGCATCACGCTCATCAACAAACTCGATGAAGGCAAATCCAGGGGGGTTGCGGGCTACCCAGACGTCGTGAAGTTTGCCGTAACGAGAGAACTCCCGTTCCAGTTCTTCCTTACGAGCGTTGTCTGGCAAACCACCAACATATACTTTTGTTGTGCGTACGTCACTTCTTGACATCCTACAAGGCAACAACAATAAAATACAAATGAGTTTTCTTCAATGATACAAGATGACTATTCTAAAACCAAATATTTGAACGTAGTTTATTTTCACTTAAAATGCTTCAACATTACAAAGCTAGTTATTCAGATCTTTTTGCTAAGTTTGTAGATCGTTTATCTTTATACTTTTTTTGTGAAACGATCCTATAAAGCAAAGCAAAACGAAACCATCTGCTCCGCGTGGCTTCAAGGCCCTCGCGATTTTACAGCACTTTTACCATCTTCACAAGCAAAACATGAGCAACAGTACCTTCTGTTAATAAAATCGATTTATATTCTCTTCTCTTTAGGAGATTGAACGCTTAAAAAGTCGATTTTTTCGAGTCTTTCTTGCCCAATTTAACATGCGTTTATCTTGAAATGAGATTAAAACATAAACGACCACAGTTCTTTTCGGGTTTATAAAATCCAGTGAGCTCAATATTTCTCTGGAGTGAGATCTTCCCAAGTGAGCTCCGTATATATCTGGAGTGAGAACCACATTTATGCCTTGAAATGCACTGTGGCAAAAAGTGCAGCCAAAGATTCAGAACACATAGCCCTTTTTAAAGTTTTTCATGTTTTGAATTTGATTTTTAAAAAACATGGTTTTATAAACAAGAAACTTGTTTTAGGATACAACCCTCTCTACCCATGAACAAGTAAACAACAATAAGAAATAGGTGGAAATTGCTATGAAAACTATTTAGGATTATTGTAGACTAAGAGTCTAAAAAACTATCATTGCTTTCCATCTTTTATTCACTTTTCTGCAATAGAATCAATGAGACGGGGACAGGATATGACTGAAGTATCTCTCCAGATATACTGGAGCTCAGTAACAAAGTCGATAATTCCTTGGCTTGGCGCTTCAAATTTCCTTGACTTCCTTCCAAACAAGATGGCGGCAAAATTTTTGAATATTTTTTGTTTGAAAGAATTTCTAAGGGTATTTTAACAAACATCGAAAGGAATTAGTAATTTTTAAGAGTCATGGCGGATTCTTACCATGTCTTGGAGCTTATTGGCGAGGGGTCTTTTGGCAAAGTTTACAAAGGACGCAAAAAATACAGTGGTCAGGTAATAAATGTATATATTTTCTTGGTTGATTTGTGTGTCCACTGTCCAAAACTGTCCAGTTAAAACATTAGGTCACTAATGACCCTTCTCTTTCTAGATTGTTGCACTGAAGTTTATCCCAAAGAAAGGGCGTTCGTCAAAAGAGCTTATCAACCTACAAAGAGAGATTGATATTATGCGGTCCTTACATCATCCAAATATTATTGCCCTGTTAGATTCCTTTGAAACTACGGATGAGGTAGCATTTTAATGAATTTGGAATCTATCAGAGCAGTTCACCCAGCCGTGGTTCGTCTTTGCTCACTTGACACATTGTCTTCCAATTGCTTCAAAATTGAAACAATTTCATTCAGGGGTAGGGTCCCTGTGGTATTCCCTCCCCCCCCCCCCCCATGTGCTTCACAGTATAGAAATAAACAAAAGGGCCTTTTGGGTTGGGAACCTTTGAAGTTTTTGTGTCATTTTGTCCCCACACATGTTGCATTGTGCATCTTCATTATACAGGCTCTGGCCAGTCAATTGCCTTTTCTGGCCAATAGACATGCTGAAGTTGCTGTTCTGTCATTATTCTGGCTAACAAATAGTAATAAGGGGATATGTTGCACTGCTGAGTGGCCCTGCTGTTTATTCCTTACACTGTGACCCTATGGTTTTCAGCTATTTTTGGTGAATTCACTTTTTTCCCTCAAAATTTCATATAGGTGCTCTTTTGTAAAAGAAATCATCTTTGATCCTTCATAACCCATCTAAAATAGTTTTGAAAATTTTACCAATGTTTCCCAGTGGTATTTCTAGAACTATGGTATCTTGCAGAAGCAACCAAATACATTCATAGAAGAAATCATCTTTTACCTTTAAGATTTGTTTTAAAGTAGTTTCAAAAATTGCACTAATGGTTCCAAGTGGAATCTCTAGATCTATGGTGTCTGGCCCATATTGCATTACTTGACATGATATCTTGAAATCATTTCAAACCTCACACAGTAACAGGATAGATATTCCTTCATGAAATAAACTTTTCAAAACAAACTTTGGTCCAATTTGGTCTGTTCCACATATCCAGTTACTGTATGCAACATTAATGTTACATGGCCTCGAAATTCCCTTGAATTCCCCATAAAACATTCACGTAAATTTATAGTAAGGTTTTCACATGGAAAGTGCTTGTCTTCACTGGAAATGCCTGTTTCTGCATGATTAATGCTATTTTAGGGCTAGCAACATATGTTTTATCACCTAGAAACTTGGTTGCAACATCTAGAAAGTAGAAACCAATGTTGACTGCCATTAAATGTGCAGCCTACTGTAAATGCACCACATTTCTAGGTTTGTGTGGTGACAGAATATGCAGAAGGAGAACTGTTTCAGATATTAGAAGATGATGGAAATCTTGTTGAAGACCAGGTCCAAGAAATTGCTGTTCAGCTAGTCAAGGCATTATTTTATCTTCACTCTCATCGTATTTTGCATCGTGATATGAAACCACAGAATATACTCATTGGCAAGGGTGGAGTTATTAAACTGTGTGATTTTGGGTAAGTATTTTGTTCTGGATGCTAGGAACAAATGATGCTAGGAATGCTTAGTTGACAAAAAACGACTGTTGAACTGCACAAACTAACATTAATGCATTTGTTCTTGTTTAGATTTGCCAGAGCTATGAGTATCAACACATTAGTATTAACATCTATAAAAGTAAGATTTCAGGTTCAATTAAGGTTGTCCTTCCAAAAGCATGAACTGTAGACTATGAAAAACTAGATTCATATGAATCTAGTTTTTCATATCTCTGAGGATGGTTCTGAAGTAAACTATGAGCATGCTAGAGATGATGGATTATTGTTTGTTTTGGCTCTGATACTCATGAAATTATGTAGGGAGTGTGTAAATTTCCATCATATGTCTCCTATGTACCCACAATGCTGTTTTAAAGTAATAATTTCAAGTTAGAGGTAAAAATAAGCAATAATCTGTCATCCCTTGTGCGCTCATAGGTTACGCTTTTGCAAGGACAATGTTTACTGAACTAGCTGTATACTTTGTGTGCTTGAAATACAGAAGGCTATTTCTGGCTCTTTGTTTATTTTTTATTTCTTTTACAACCAGGGTACTCCACTTTATATGTCACCTGAACTGGTTGAGGAAAGACCTTATGACCATAATGCTGATTTATGGTGAGTGACCTAAACCACAGAGTAAGATATACAGAAGGTGATCTTTAGTGTTTTTGCGTAAGCGCTATTCGTCCTTATTTGTCACTCAGATATCTCCCCCTCTTTGAAGATATTCTAAAATGGTATATTTCTAGAAGGGGGTGATTACTTCTGTTTAAGCCATAAGGAGTATTAACTGGGCTTTGTTCATTGAGACATTGATTTAGAAGTTTTTGCATTGTTTAGAGAGTGAACGATCCTACAATTTTTAACCACCCCCAACTCATATTTGCAACATTACCACAGGGAGCCTCACCCTGACTCTGTTTGTTTCAGAGAGTTCATAATTGATAATTCGTATTATAAATAGAATACTACAGGACGTACAAAATATAAAAGTTAATATAGAGAGATCAGTGTTGAAGTCTGTAAATTTGGGGGTTAGATTTAGCCCGCATCACCCGCATCCAACCTCAAATTTACGGGCTTCAATACTGATCTCTCTATATACTTTTATATATTTAACATCATGATTTCAGGTCTCTTGGTTGTATTTTGTATGAGCTGTTTGCTGGAACACCGCCATTCTACACAAACAACCTCTTTCAGCTTGTCAGTTTGATATGCAAGGTATATATTGCATGAATTTAATTCGTTACATCGTCCAATTTACCTGTTTAATATTAGCCTTGCAACCTTCGAGGGACAAATCCCTCGTGCCTAACATTTTAGATTCAATTTTATCCCTTCAATGCTAACTCAATGATATAAACTTCTAACACAATATATGCTACTAACACTTAACACATGTACAAATTTTTGAAGATTTTTAAAGTAGACTACTAGAACGAGCATGTTGGAGAACAAAGAAAATTGGGAGACAACTTTTTATCTTTTTTATTACTGTGATATACTTTGCATTTAATAAAAGTAAAGTAATTTAATTTAGTTTAGTTTATAGCTTCCTTGCACTCTGCTATGCGGAATTGTCTCTAACAAGCTACAGTAATAGACGGATTGATAGAGCATATGTACCAACAATTTCAACATCATCACTCTCATCCTTATCCAAGAAGTGACAAAAGTCTAAAAGTCGTACCATAGAAGAATCGATCTCTTCTCAATCTGAGCGGAGACCTGTCTACCACGGTTTCAAACAGTGCCTCGCCTTAGCTTAAAAGACAAGAGTACCGCCACAACACCACAGAGGCTGATTGTACGAAAGGCAGATAGCGTATCCACCGGATAGTGACTTTTCCACTGCTTCAGAAAGACATAAAAAGCAATGAGACCAGGGATATTGAACTCACAAGAGATAAAAAGAACTTTAACTTGAGAATACTCAACTTTAATATGAGTTTTTCCAGTTACTGAACTGGTTTGGAAAATTTGAAAAAATCGCCATCCGGTGGAAAGCGCTATTCACCTTACGTACAATCATAGACAATCTAAGGAATGGACTGGAAACGCAAAGAAGAACAGAAATGTGAATGGAACTATCGGCTTTTAAAACTTTTCAGAGAGATAAACGAGGCGGAAAATCACCATTTAATGTTTCCGTAAACCTTTTTCAACAACAGCAATGGCGACATTTCTGTAGTCAAAAAGAATGCAAACATTCAGCGTTGGGTTTTAGCTTTGTTATATCCATAAAGAGTTTTAAAAGTCGATAGTTCCATAGAGATTGCCGTTCTTGTTTAAAATATGTAAATAGAAAGTCCTGAAGTATATTTAAAGTGAGGTTACAGGGTTCCAAAGTATAGCATATCAGGCCGTATCACGGATGTCGCGTCAGCAACATTGACACTTTAGCTTGCGTTTCCAGTCCATGCTATTGATTGTCTATGGTACAATCGACTCCTGATGGCATAGATTTTTCCTTATAAATATTATTCGTTGTTTTTTTAGGACAGTGTCGAGTGGCCAGCCGAGATGTCACCGAATTTTAGGGTTAGTTTCAGGAGGCCTGTGTGTGATTATGATTTTCATGTAAAAAGAAACTTTGCAAGAACGTATCGTGCGAATATTTTTCAGAGTTTCCTGCAAGGTCTTTTGACGAAGGATCCAAGGAAGCGACTGAGTTGGCCATATTTATTACGTCATCCTTTCATCGCAGAAAGCGTTGATGGTAAGGGAGAATTCGGGTTGCTGTATACGCTGTGTTTTTACCCTCATAATATGGTGGAACGCGCTATCTCTGGTCCCACGAGAGTTTTGAGGTTGGCCAAGAAAAAGCAGGATAAAACTATAAAATCTGAAAAGTCTGAAAGAATCTGAATATCAAATTAAAATATAATTTTGTGGAAAC
Organism: Muricea muricata; assembly: GCA_963855995.1. Classification (NCBI taxonomy): domain Eukaryota; kingdom Metazoa; phylum Cnidaria; class Anthozoa; order Malacalcyonacea; family Plexauridae; genus Muricea; species Muricea muricata. The sequence continues at coordinate 10,725,089 of OY979729.1, read as the reverse complement.
ACCACATAAGTTTATCATCGCAGAGCGTTCGATCCGTAAGCTCGGATCTTCATCAGTGCCAATAATAATGCCTGAGATTGGATTAGTTTATAGCCAACCTATTTATTAGCACGGATGAAGATCCGAGCTTACGGATCGAAAGCTCTGCGATATTAAACTTGCGTGGTGTTTCAAAAAAATTATATTTTAATAAATGGAAAGAAAGAAAATAAGAAAATATTTCCGTACACGGACTCGATATACCATTAAACAAATGGTAGTACTTTATGTGGGAGAGTCCTTGAATGATAGAATAAGTCATCAAAGAAGCTATCTATGATCAAGGAAAGCGTCACTTTTTGCAAGTATATAATTTTATATAAAGGCTTTGCTAGTAGGTCTGGTGTATTCTTCATTGCACTTTCTTAAGCATCATATTTGGCGGTGATAAGATTTTTAAAATAAACTGTTTTTAGGCGTTTGCTTACAGAGAATATTTTCATTGACTTTGTGGTCCCAGAAAATAAAACAGCGAGTTCAGAATTGACTTCCATCGCCGCCGCTTTTCCCGATTTTGAAAGAACCTGATTGGTTGATCTGGAGGATGCAACATATCTGATTGGGTAGTGGTAGTGAAAGTCAAATCTGCACCTCCCTGTTACTTTATGCAGCCCCTAAGAATACCCACTAAAAAATCAACATCTTAATACTAATGAGATCGACAGGATTTGGCAGTTAAACGCGAGAGTGAACTGCAACACTCGTCAACTCTCGTCTTCGTTTGATTTCTCTTCTCGTTTTCCGTTTTCTTTTTTTTCCACTCTAATTTTCCCGTCGATTTTTTCCTTGACTCCATTAGCTCAAATTTTACCTAAGTTACCCGCGAGAAAACGTTTTCTTTTTTAGAAGAGGAATTTCAGGAACTTCCACTTACTCCAGAAGAATTCGGAAAATTGCAAAAATCTGAGGAGAAAAAGAAGCTTGAATTGGAGACGAAAAAAGTAAGGAAACCGTCTGAGCCATTTGAAACCCTGTTGCGGTGTTTTAGAGGTGCAGTCAGGTGGAATTAGTATTGGACGAGACAAGCTGTTGGGAATTGTGTCTTAAACATGGAGGTGCAATTTTGCTAGTGTTGAATTTTGTGTGTTTGAACTGCCTGAAAAAGATATCTCAAACGTGGTGGTCCAGTGTAGGTAGTATTCTACAGTAAGCTGTCGTGGTTTGTGTCTGAACTACCTGAAAAAGATTTCTCAAACATAGTGGTTCAATGTAGGTAGTGTTCTTCAATAATCTGTCGTGTGTGTTAACGTGGCGCCACGATATCCACCTGAAAAAAATGAGTTTAAGAAAAAATTATCCAGCTCGACAACTTTCATTTCCCCCCCCTGCTCAAATGTTTACCTTTTTTTCGGGGTGATGTTTTTTCTTATTAATATTTTATGTTTTCCTTTCAGAAAACTGGAGAGAAGAAACAGACTTGGGTTGAAAGACTTCAACAGCAAACGAAAGAAAAGAAAAAATCTCAGAAGAAAGACTCAGCCCGCACGCAGGAGAAGAAAGATCCAGCCCGCACGCAGGAGAGGAAAGACTCAGCCCGCACGCAGGAGAAGAATAAGTCAACCCGCACGCAGGAGAAGAAATGCTCAGCCCGCACGCAGGAGAAGAAAGACCCGGCCTGCACGCAGGAGAACAAGGAAAATGACAGGAAGAAAAGCGCTGGGAGTAAAAAGGAGAAAAATGGAACCAAGAACAGCAATGAAGGAAAAAGAAATGAAAGGGGGGACACTGGGGACAAAGGGAGGATAAGTGAGGATTATGATCGAGAGATGGAAATATCAAACAAATTAAAGGAAGGAAACACAAAACACGCCAGAATACTTTTGATGCAAGATCAAGTAAGATATTTTGGTTGCATTATTTTTTGGCAGCTTTTTGTTGCCAAACAGAAAACGTGCTAGAGTTGGGGGAGAAGAGGGAGAAGGGGGCCAGGTTACCCCACATCCCTCTCAAGGCATCCAGCCAGGCAATTTCCCCTCCTACGGTATTTAATTTCAAACTAAAGCCCCTGCTTGCTGTGCAAATAGTTGAACTTTTATATCATTTTCACTGTCAAAAAGCTTTACGCCTCTCCTTGGTAGTATCGGGGAACACTATTAGGGTTTTTTCAGGGTATTTTCAGAACAGTAAAATGCCCCCCAAAAACTAAATCTTGAATTGAGTTTTGAAACTCAATCTTTTGACCAAAACTTACATCACAGTTAAAATTAAGTTGTTTGAGTTAAATTAAGAAGAAATGACGGGAAATTATTTCAACAACACAAGAAAAACCACGTGTATAATAACCTGGCACAACTGGCTTTTTTCTTTTCAAATAATACCCCCTGTCTCAAATATTTTTATGGGGCAACCACTTCTGTTCCTCTGCAGTTCACCTGAACTCAATCTTCTCAGCAAAAAAGAAGCCAAGGAAAACCTCTGAAAGGCACTCTAGAGGTCACGGAATTATTCAGAATCATCATTCACTTAACTTTTCTAAATTCTGAATTTTTGGTGATGTCATGTTACAAAATATATGTATGTACTTTGATAAGCAGGATTTGGAGAGCGACGAAGAATGGTCCAATCTCCTTGAGATCACAGATCAAGAACTGAGGCTTCAACAAGAAGGGGGAGAGATTGAGGATCCAGTCTTACAAAGAATAGTGGAAAATTCTGATATTCTCGGAAAACTGAGCGCAGGTTTTCATTCCGCTGCCGACGAGGTTCTAAAAGGCATCTTAGAAGGCGCTTCGAAATTCCGACAGATTCTTAAATTGTTTCGAAATATTTTACTTTTGCCAGGGTGAGTCGAAAGATTACTGTGTTATCATAAAATATAACACAGTATTTCAGCATCAATAAGAAATGATTCTTACTCAACCTTTAGGAAGAACAGTTTAAACTGCTGGAGTAGAGTTTACCCGGCCTGGAAGATTAAATGAAGTTAGTTTAGTTTAGATTTCGTCCTGTAGTAACACTGGATCAATAAGAGATGATCCTTACTGGACCTTTAGAAGAACAGGTTAGAACTGATAGAGCTACCCAGTATAAATAAAGTTAGTTTAGTGTAGGTTTCCTCCTGTAGTAACACTAGATCAATAAGAGATGATCCTTACTGGACCTCTAGGAAGAAGAGTCTAGAACTGATGGAGCTACTGTATCCAGTATAAATAAAGTTAGTTTAGTTTAGGTTTCCTCCTGTAGTAACAATGGATCAATAAGAGATGATCCTTACTGGACTTCTAGGAAGAACAGTTTAGAACTGATAGAGCTATCCAGTATAAATAAAGTTAGTTTAGCTCACGTTTCCTCCTGTAGTAACAGTGAATCGAGGTCAGATCACAAATGATATAGATATATTATTTACTTTCTAGTTTGGCTGGCCAAAAATTAGATTTTTGTCTAGCAGTTGCTTTGCCTGAGAAGTGTGTAACAATTTTAAAAGATCTAATTTCAACAGAGATTATAAAGGTATGTCGTAAACAGTCCCTATAAAGATAAAGTTTGAAAAATCATGAGGATTTCTAATCATCGAAGGTTTTACATTCCACTTTTTTTCCAGCTACCGTGGTGTATTGAGATTCTTATCGACTTAGTCACACTTTTTTGGACATTTCTCGAAGAATGCTTGATGAGGTCAGTAGAAGACAAGTCGTGTTCAAGTCTCGGCGAGACATCGGTGCTCTGTGTTTCACTTCTTCCACAATTATTCAAACTGGATTGTGATGGACGACTTCGGGATATCGCCTTGAATGTAATTATTTAAGCTTTAGATCTATTGTTGGTAGAGCTACCCAGTAGAAATAGGTTCCTAGTGTAGTTACGCTGGATCAACAAGACCTTTAGGAAAAACAGTTTAGAACTGATGGAGATATTTAGTAAAAATAACACTGGATCAATTGATAAGAGATGATCCTTACTGGACCTCTAGGAAGAACAGTTTAGAACTAATAGAGCTAGCCAGTATAAATAAAGTTAGTTTAGTTTAGGTTTCTTCCTGTAGTGACGTTGGATCAGTAATAGATGATCATTACTGGACCTCTAAGAAGAACAGTGTAGAACTGATAGAGGTATATCCAGTATAAATAAAGCTAGTTTAGTTTAGGTATCTTCCAGTAGTTACACAGGATAAATAAGAGATGATCCTTACTGGACCTCTAGGAAGAACAGTTTAGAACTGATAGAGCTATCCAGTATAAATAAAGTTAGTTTAGTTTAGGTTTCGTTCTGTAGCAACACTGGATCAATAACAGATTATCCTTACTAGACCTCTAGGAAGAAAGTTTCGAACTGATAGAGCTATCCAGCATAAATAGAGTTAAATTTAGGTTTGAATTGAATCAATTCTTTATTTCATCTAGTGTTTTGCAGCATTGTGTGAAACTGTGGACACAAGGATGGCAAAGTTATCTTCAGATTTCTATAACAATATTGTAACCGCAAACATTCAAGTGATAGACTGTCTTATAAACCATCTCACTTTGCAAGAAAGCTCGGGACACCTCCTCTGCAATAGTACCGCTATCACTGCTTCAACAGCGCTCTTAAACCGCAATAGAGACAACGAAGAGAATCACAAACTGGTTTTAACCAAGCTTTTTGTTCAAAAACTCCTTTCCGAACAATTTAAGAGGCAGTTGGGCGGCTTGCTCTCTCCACGGCAAGTGAAAAACTACAAGACGCTCGCTTTTTTGTGTAAGGTGTGCGAGGGATCAAAAGAGATGTGTATGGTAATTGTTGATAACAAGGAGTACATGAATGCATTGGCGGTTACCTTTCGTGAAATGCTTACGCAATCCGGGTCTACAGACATGGATGGCTTGGAAGAGTGGATACTTCATTTAACAGTACTGTGGTGTATACTTAGATATTATCAACAGAATATATCTGAACAGTAAGCAATGTATTGTTTGATCATAGTTGTATGAAGGCTTGATGAGACAAAACACCGGTAGTGCAAGTAGCTGGGAAAAAGGAGATTGCAAGCACTGGGATTGCTAGGATTCATCGGCCAAAAAACCTGTAGAAAGCCACTATGAATTACGGGATATGTGCACTTGGGATTTAGTCAAAATTTGGGTTGGGAAATCGCAGTCCTGGGATTTGGGCTGTCATAGATTGGGAATTATGAGCTATTGTGGTAGGTCAATCAGTCAGACAACACGATTTGCCCTCTCAATTATATCATTTTCACTTTATTTCAGATTATCAAGTTGTGGCGATCTTTTAATCGAGTTGTTTCTTAATTCCGACAACATTTTATTTAAAATCACAACTTCGTATTTATTTCCAACGTTTTTCCGAGAATGCTCCGGTGTGTTCAACCAATCACAAGACGACATCCTCACCTCTATATTAACCACTATCACTAACTTACCCAGGGTAAGAATCACATAAATATTTTATTTCTCGTCTGTTCCTCCTCTTGCTGCGAATGTACGCACGCTCGATGTTTGTGGTATTACTTTAAGATAGCTTAAAATTGCTCAGGGCAAGCTCTGCAAATCAGACCTAATGCAACTGGATGTTTACAGACTTGCCGCAAGTTGTTGAACCGAATAGCATCAAGCATGTGAATAAAAAGCCTGGAGAATCCACTTGGTTCAAGCTTCTTGTAATTATTATCAAGCCGGAGCAAGCGATGCGAACGCATGCTGATATCGGCTTGATGACTTAAAAAGCCTTTGACTGAATCAGGTTGAGCTGCGTCCTTCCCAATTAATCTATTCATCAATAGCGACGCCATCTTGAATTGTGATGCATTGTGGTCTATCCAGGGTAAAAACCACCATGTAAATGCCGCTATCGTTAGAGGAATACGCCGTACAGGAAAAGTATTGCGATGAATGTTTTCTTAGTTACAATGGGGATATGTCAATCAATATTCGAAGCACTTTATGCCATCAGTGGGCACATATGGGGTAATGGACTTTAAGTAATAAATTTCATTCGGATTTATTTATCTTCCTAGGGTTTCCTTTGTTCTATAAGTTACCCTGGGCATTTGTCTGTTATTTACAATAATAAAAATAACTGTTCTCTCACATATATTTTATTTATGGCGGTTTGAAACAGTTAAATTACCCTGGATAGACCACAATGCACCGCGGTATGTTCAAAATTCAAGATGGCGTCGCTATTGTTGAAAAACTCAATTCAGGTTTAGCGGCTTAGCTGAAGTAAAATTGATTAGTTAATCTTAATGAAACTACACTACTTTTTCCAGGTAAAACACTTTCCATTTTCTGACATTGGTTTGTGTGATGGAGTTGTGTACCTCTTGGATAACTTGATGGCACAGGTGAGTTTTATCTGTATGATCCCGGTGCGTTGTTCAACAACCGATTAGGTTAAGCATCGGTTAACGTAAAATTCAAAGGAATTTCCTTGTAAATATTTCAGAAATCTTGTCTATACAACCGATCCGAACGTTGTATTCCAATAGAATTACTGGTTACAACGTTTGATAATTCCAATAGTTACTGGAACTGGAATTGTCATTTCATGCATATAAACATTTTATATGCCCTGACCCAAACCCCAACCCTAACCCTAACCGTGATAACCCCAATAATTTATTAGATACAATAATTTTATTGGGATACAACGTTCGGATCGGGTGGTCTAGAACAAAAGCTATTTTAGCATGTGAAGTTTTGGGATAAACAGATGTGTAGAAATACAGAAGCTATGAAACAGTGCATGGGTTGAACTTTAACACTTGCAGGGGTAACGCTGACCTATTGGTTTGAACAGCCAATTCAAGGGGCAAAACTTAAGATACCAAAACTACTATTCATCCAGACAAGATTTCTGTAGAAATATTTCCAAGCTTACGAAAAGCTGCTCTGAAATTACGTTCAAACTCTACGCTAAACCAGGTTAAAACTCCGACCTCATGGGCCGGTTGTTCAAAGCTGGGTCAGGCCTGACCTAGGTGTAACGTTCAAGCCGCTGTTTTGATTGTTGAATTTCTTCGCCTCCGTTCATTTCGAAACTTCAGAAAGGAAAACTTCTATTCATCCAGACAACATTGCTGAAGAAATGTTTCCAAGTTTATAGACAAGCTGCTGGGAAATTTCCTTTGATTTTTACGTTAACACAACTGACCCCTGAGGAGGTTAAGCTTTGAGTCTCTCGTTCTTTTCGAAAGAGCACGTCAAGTCTCAATGCAAGTGAAATGATATCTAGTGGAATATGGGACGCTCTATGGTATTCTGTTTCATTGTCTTTGGACGCGACGGCGACAGTTTTATCAGTCAACTGGACAGTACTGTCGCCTGGTGGTGTGATAACCTTGTTGGAAGTAACATGCAGAATGTTTGCCAAGGTAGGGAAATGTGAATAGCGACCGAAACACGTTTATTTTATGTTCGGCAATCATTGTAGATTGGAATATTCCTCAAAAGAAATCTTTCAGCAAAGCTGTCATTGTTCAAGTATATTTCTTGTCAAAATTATTCAAATTTCCCTCATTACCCGTGGCCCCGTGTTTCAGAGGGTGTGCTTATTAATATTTAAGCTAAAATAAGTAACGGCCAGTAACCATCTAGAAAACATCTACTAACAAATAACGTTGCAAAACTGCAGTAGTAGAATTATACATTATTTTTTATCTTAGATTAATCACTATCGATTTTTATATGTGTTGATGGTTGATTCGGCTTTCGTCTCTTAGAAATTCCTAGCTCGTAGCTGGTAGTCTAATGGACCATTCCCATATTGGACAAACTGTTAAATTCGGAAAATCAATCAGCACAGCTGGAAAGAGCATCCTAAATTTCATACAATTGTCTAGTTTGGTTGCAAAATATTGTGAAATGTTGAAAATATAGCCCTGTAAAGTTTGCGAATTTTGTATATACAAGTATAGAAAATTCGCAAACTTTACATTATTTTCAATATTTTACAACAAAACTTCACAATTTCAGTAAATTTACAAAGCTCTTTCCAGCTGTGCTAAAATTGTTTTCGAATTTAAAAGTTTGTTTGATTGGGGGAATGATCCATTGTTAACTATTAAATGTTAAAATTATCATCACATGGTAATATTTAAATGCGCGACTCGCAGCCGAGCGTATTAGATAATGATAAAACGCGAGTTCTACTGTATTAAATGACTTCAAATACGCCGCATTTTAATGCTAATTAGCATGCAACATTATACACAAAGAATACAATTATTAATGATATTTGAGTAATGGTTAATAGGTTTTTCCGATTATGCATGGTTGCGGTTTTTGACGTTAAGGGATTTACAAAGTTTAAAATTCTTACGCGTGACACTTTCAAACAGAAACCATGCACTTGAAAGTAGATAGGATTTTTCTTGACACTTTCGAAGAACAGTCACTGAGACATCGAATTATATAAGTAAACTGGAACGATGATTCAGGGGGGGGGGGGATTTTGAACCTTATTTGATTCAGTTTTTCTGAGTTTTGGTTCTGAGAGGTAGTTTAAGATCGTACATAAAGCTTACGAGTGTTTTAAAGTACAAGAATCGGCGGAAAACCCAAGATTCGCCATTGAACAAATATGACAAAATAAGTATTTCACACATTGTAATAAATCATGTCACACAAACGACACACAATATTTTTACTAACGCACAACTGCTAGTGTGCTACGCATCGTGCTGATTGCTGGGAAGGTTTTTTGACGTTTTCTTGCTCATACAAGTTGTAGCAATTTTTTCAATATCGGGGAATAATGTCCATGCATGTTTTGAGTACATATTGGTTTAACAGGTCAGATTTAAACAGAATTCAGAAGCTCGACTTCTTATCGTAGAATATTTTGACATGCAGGGCGGGAATAAACTGCACCAGTTTGGAGTGTTCAAGGACTAAATGACAAAATAGCAAAAATATTCGTTCCTCAAATTTCATTGGCAATTTTGTGTATGTTTTGAGGTACATATATTTGCATGTAACGTGTATCAATCGTGTTATATGCTGGTAAATGACTAAATGTTTGACGGCGCCATTGCTTCTTCCCCGATGACAAAACTCTTCTCCGATGAAAAAGTATACTACATTATAGAGACACAAATTTTTGGAAAAAATGCTTTCTAAAACATCTAGACTTCCTGCTTGTCTTACCTCTGTTATTCGTTGGTGAATTTTCAAAGGTCGATGTTGTTACTGTAATCTTTTCTTTTCCTTAGAAACTTTAAATTTCTATAAACTTTTGAATTCAGCTCAACGTTTTCACTTCTCCAAGATCTAACAGACTGACTAAAAACAATACGTGATGCTCTTGACAATTCTTAACTCAGTCATATTTTATACACTACGTGGACCAATGAGAATGTAGAAATGCCAACTTATAATATAATAATTAAGCATAAATATGCATGTTTTTACCGGGTGGCCCAAAAAAGTACTCCTCCTTGATTTTATCTAACAGAAAAACTCGGACAGTTATCTCAGCTAAAATAAATTACATGTTATCTAGGAACGGCTAACTTAAATTTTGATAAGTTATCATAAGATTTTGAGCTGGCAACCTCAGTTGAGATATTGATATTTTAAATCGAACATGCATTTTTCAGAATACTAATAATTTGTATAACACGGCCTATTGAATTGAGTAATGCGTGACGCTTTTCATGTCATGTAGTTGTTAAGAAATTTTGTATGCAACATTTTGTTTGAAATATAGTTTTTTTACTTAATAATACATAGAAACTTATTTACATGTCAAAGGCAGCTTGTCTAGCATGCAGTGTGACCAAATGAACGATCGATAGTTTTGTTACTGTAGCGTGTGACCAAATGAACGATCGGTAGTTGGTTAAAATAATGCCACGTTTGCATGGTACAAAAGCTTCGCGATGTTGAAATCGTTTTGAAATACAAAATGGCGAAGAAGAAACGATTTAAAATTGTATAAGCTTGGTCATATAAGCCAGAGTTATACATAAAGTTTCTTTCTATTGCATCAAAACACAATATGCCATGCTTATGATGTGTTAATTGTGTCGATGTTATCTTCATGCACGTAGTAATGTTTATTTTTCGCAGTGTCCTGGTGGGGAACGTTTGATAAGATAACCTTATGTTTCCATGTGTTCGTTTTTGAACGTCCCAAAGCATTATATGTTAATTTATCAGGAAATATATAGCTGATATAATAACCCTGATAACACCCAAAGATTAAAAAGTAGCACCCAAAAAGTTGAAAATTATTAGAAAATTTATCAACGGAATTGACATGAATGGTTTCTTGTTATTACTTTGACGGGAAGGATATACATAAAATTTTAATTTTACTACTTTTGCTACCTCTCAGGACTCTTTCAAATGTCCGTCTTCAGGCGACAACTGCTGTTTTAATATTTGAAAATGTTGACGACTGAACTGCTAATCTTGGGAGGTAGTTTAGTTGTGTGCGAAGTTTGCAAGTGTGATTGGGCTGTTTGTGTGGGAGAGATTTGCCATTTAACATTTGAAACTGGGAAAAGAACATGTGAATAAGGTTAAATAGACGAAAAAGCACATAAAAAATGGAGAACTTAAGTAAGAATCGGTAACGAAGACGGAGGTTTAACAAGGGATAACGTTGATTGCGAAAGTGGAATTAATTGGGAGATGGATTGCAGCAGAGAAAAGTGGGAGAAGAAATTGAGTCTTTAAGGAGGGAACCTAAAATAATGCTCATTTTACAATTGTATATAAAAATAAAAGTATTAATGCAAACAATATAAAACTATATATTTGAAAACTATACATAATTGCATTATATAAGTAAGCTGGAAGGATGAGTCAAGGGGGGGGGGGGTAGATTTTAAAACCAATTTGATTCAGTTTGTCTGAGTTTTGAGTTAAAATACTTAACGTCAAAAATATATCAAATAAAAGCTGTTAAAAAGTTGTATTTTAATGTAAAAATTTTAAGACTTCAGGTAAAAGAAAACAACCTAAAGTTTAAAGGGAAATTTGACGTATTGTACAAAATTACAGTTGTTTTCATATATTTTAGGCATTTCTTTTCTGTCTAAAATCTGATTTTTTATATTAAATATAACTTTTTGATAGCTTCAATTTAATATACGGTCCGATCTTCAGGGCTTTCGATAACAGTCGATCAATGATTGGCAAGAAATCAATTCAAGCCCTGTATCTTTGGCGTTAAGTATTTCGCCTCAAAACTCAGAAAAACTAACTTGGCTTCACCCCATTAACTGAACTTTTCTATTGAGTTAGCATTTGAGTTATTATAGATCAATGACACGTGAATGCAATATGTCCAGATTTCTTAGAAACTCCTAAAATGCCGACTATAGCTGAAGCCAAGATAACAGATGAAATAGTTTTTCCTTCAATTAAGTATGTTAGTTTGCAAGTAGGGTTTGTGCATTTAGTTATTTGTCAGTGGTTGCAACTCTATCACTGCAGGTGGTGTTGTGTGTTTGATCTTGTGCGACACACCATTTTCTGAAACAGATGTTTGAAAGCTTCTCTGTAGGTTTGGTCCAGACACGCATAAATTATTGGATTGCATAGACTGTTAATCAGAGGCAGCACATAAATGAAATATGACGTCCAATCAGAAAAATAAGTTTTATTGTATATGAGAAAGATATCGCTAATACTGAAAGGAAGCCAACAAAACAGAAATACTCCGACAACAATCAACAACATTCGGACATTCTTTAGATCTTGACGTAAGACACTTCTTTGATTTTGACCAGTTTCACCCAGTTCTCCATTTCGCAACATTTTCTGTCGTTTATGAGCGACGACAAAAATAAGAGCGTACATAATCAGTATGACTATGGCGGGAAGAAAAACTACACATATGAACAAGAACGTGTAGTGTACAATAATTTTGCTTGTAGTTGAATAATGAAAGTCAGGACAAAAAACGCTGCCAGCTGCTAGAATTCCCGTGCTGCCTGAATCGGGCGTAGCAGCGTAAGAGGCGAATGCAGTTGAAATCATCCAAATGATAAAGATTATTTTTAATGATTTCGAAGTTGTCATTCTGGATCTGTACTGAAGTGGTTTGCTGATTTTAAGATATCGATCAAAACTGATGAACATCAGAGAAAATATAGATGCTGTTAACACCAAGGTATCTATCCACACCATGAAACGACAGAGATGAATGTTACGTAGCGATCCATAAGCCCCACTCAGTCCATACACCCACGCTGGTCCTATGAAAATTCCGACCAAAAGATCAGCGACAGCCAAACAAGCAATAAAATATTTATTTGGTTGATGAAGACTTCTCTCTCTCCAGGTCACCAGTAAAACCAAAGTATTTCCCAGAATGATCAGAATGGTGATTAAAATCAACACAATTATTGCTGCTAGGACAAGTTGGTGTGACATTGCAAAACTCTTCTCTAAGAAAAAAATAAAAGTACTACATTGGTGACACAAATTTTGGAAAAAATGCTTTCTATAATTAACATCCAGACTTCCTGCTTGTCCTACCTCTGCTATTCCTTGGTGAATTTTCAAAAGTCGATGTTGTTCTTGTAATCTTTCCTTTTCATTAGAAGCTCTTGAATTCAGCTCGACGTTTTCACTTCTCTGAGATCCAAACACAGATTAACAACATCAAAACATAATAATATATCCACATTGCCTTCATCGCATCTATCTTAATTTTTGGCGGTGTCCTCAAAGAGATTGTTTAACAAGTATGTAGCGATATATATTCGTCTATTCGTCTTTGGACGTTTTAAAGCATTATACTGTATGTATGTCAGAAATAGAGGTACTTATATTTACCTCAAAATAACTTGAACCCGCCTCTTTTGACAAGTTGACAACCTGAATAACACACATGACAGTGACGCATATGAGACGGACTCACAGCTCTCTTTTCACCACCTCGCGTCAACACTCAAATCCTTCACTCTCTCAAACACAATAACTCTAACCTCCTGCTTTTTCTTGAAGCATTATTATATATTAATTGTGAAACTCATTAATAATTCATAAACAAAATACAAAAGAATTCATGAGCGTGAAGGAGCCTGTATACTCTGATACAGAATTCCGTTGATTTTCATAACTTTTAACTTTGATTTTCTTGTCTTATATAAGATGTATTTTCAAAATTACTTCGCTAACTGATCAATAAAATTGGAGAGTTTCACAAGCTATTTACAAAATTCGCGTCCGTGTTGTATCATGATATACAACACTCGCCTTCGGCTCGAGTTTGTATATGCTGATACAACACGGTCGCTCATGTTGTAAATAGTACATATAGACAGCCAGTAATAAATAACGGACTAAAAGCGTCAACGGAACTCTCGATCTTTATTTAATATCATCGTTGTAATAGTATAATTTTACACTGCTATCGCGTCACCTCTTCCTGTTTACCTGCATAATTATTTTATGATAGCAAGCTTGTAAATACTTCATTCTGGTTTGACAATGACTTTGAAATAGAGTCGAAATATCACCGCAAAATTGTTGTCTTGTTTTTAAAGCTCGAATCTTGAGTTTACAAAATGTTGTTTTTCGGAGTGTCTTTTTTCTTATATCAAAATAACTTAACACCTCAAAACGAACAGAAACACTTAACTTGTTGCAAGTCAAAATTAACATTGTCGCCTACTTAACAATTAGTCGCCTCAGGCGATATGATTACATGCCTATATTCCAGATGTTTACAAATGATAATCAACTAAACTTTCCAAAAATTCACTTCAAATTTATTACAGCATAGAAAAGCAAAAAATCAAAAAGCTATAGTCACAGGTCAGTGACTATCACTTCAGAGACAGCAAATCTTGACCAATCAGAATGCAGGAAAATCAACAGTCACCTGGAAATTTATACTAAAACTGGTTATTGAATGCTATTGCAAAACATTCATCTTTATTAAAAACTGACTATAAAATGGGAAATGATCGTACTATATAGTCTAAAATGTGGGCGGGTGAGGTTCTTTTTAGATTTTTCATTTTGCGGTCGTGAAAAAGCCGCTAAATGTTGTAACAAATGATTAACGCTACAGTCCACGTTATTGAATAATTAACTTATACATAGCGACCTTTAAAAAACACGTTTTATGCGTCGAGGTACAAAATGTTGACTACTTTGTAAGATCGTACATAAAGCTTACGAACGTTTTAAAATACAAGAATCGGCGGGAAACTCACGATTCGCCAGTGTACAAATGACAAAATAAAAAAGTATTTCGCACATTGTAATAAGTCATAATGTCACACAAAAGGCACACAATATTTTTAATAACGCACAACTGCTAGTGTGCTACGCGTCGTACTCATTGCTGGGAAGATTTTTTGACGTTTTCTTGCTCATACAAGTTGTAGCAATTTTTGCAATATCGGGGAATAATGTCCATGCATGTTTTGAGGTACATATTGGTTTAACAGCTCAAATTTAAACAGAATTCAGAAGCTCGACTTCTTATCGTAGACTTTTTTGATGTGCAGGGCGGGAAGAAACTGCACTAGTTTGGAGTATACAAGGACAAAGGCAAAATAGCAAAATTATTCGTTCCTCAAATTTCATCGCAAATTTTGTGTATGTTTTTAGGTACATATATTAGCATGCAAGGTGTATCAGTGTATCTATCGTTTATATGCTGGTAATTGTTTGACGGCGTCATTGCAAATTTTTTTATCTTCTCTGATGAAAAAATAAAAGTATACTGCATTATAGAGACACACATTTTTGGAAAAAATGCTTTCTAAAACATCTAGACTTCCTGCTTGTCTTACCTCTGCTATTCCTTGGTGAATTTTCAAAGGTCGATGTTGTTACTGCAATCTTTTCTTTTCCTTAGAAACTTTGAATTTCTATGAACTCCTGAATTCAGCTAGACGTTTTCACTTCGCCAAGATCCAACTCACTGACTAAAAGCAATACGTGATGATGCTCTTGACAATTCTTAACTCAGTCATATTTTATACACTACGTGGACCAATGAAAATGCAGAAACACCAACTTGTTATAATAATTAAGCATAAATATGCATGTTTTTACCGGGTGGCCCATAAAAGTACTCCTCATTGATTTTATCTAACAGAAAAACTCGGACAGTTATCTCAGCTAAAATAAATTAAACAGCTAACTTAAATTTTGATAAGTTATGATAAGATTTTGAGCTGGCAACCTCAGTTAAGATATTGATGTTTTAAATCGAACATGTGTTTTTAAGAATACTAATAATTTGTTTAAAACGGCCTGTTGAATTGAGTAATGCGAGACGCTTTTCATATCATTTAGTTTTTAAGAAATTTTGTGTGCAACATTTTGTTTGAAATATAGTTTTTTTACTTAATCATACATAGAAACTTGTCTGCATGTCAAAAGCAGCTTGTCTAGCATGCAGTATAATACAAAACATAATCCGAAGATTAGCATCTTGAAACCCAAAATATTAAGCATGAAAATTGAGTAAGTAATATTTCGATTTTATTACAAAATCATCATCAGACTAACTACAGTTACAATATATACAAGGTCTTGTATACAAGTTGGCATGCCATGATGACATCATAGAAACGGAAGCATCAATCAAAACCACGACATGTGCAGTGAGAAGTATGATAAAATGTGGGTGTGTGGATTAAGAGAAAAGAATTAGTTCTTTGCTAGCTTTGAGACCAGTGTTTAAACTGGATGAATGATACTTGATATATATAGCTTCAAGCAACAAGAGAAAATTAGGTGTGCGAGAATTAGTGGTGTGCCGAATACGAGAGTTGTCAATTATTAAATTTGAAATAAAAGCGGAAATGTTATTGTATTCGTCAGTTGAGTTGTAAAGTTTGTCAAAAGCAAAGTGTAGGTTAACAATGTATTGCACATGTTGGCAGTTGTGGAAATGTTGCCCAAAACTGAAAGGTGTTTACAGTCGCGGCTTTCCGAGCATATCAATCCGGCTAAAACTGCTATAGGGCAACATTTCCACAACTGCCAACATGTGCAATACATTGTTAACCTACACTTTGCTTTTGACAAACTTTACAACTCAACTGACGAATACAATAACATTTCCGCTTTTATTTCAAATTTAATAATTGACAACTCTAGTATTCTGCACACCACTAATTCTCGCACACCTAAAAACTCTTGTTGCTTGAAGCTATATATATCAAGTATCATTCGCCCAGTTTAAACACTGGTCTCAAAGCTAGCAAAGAACTAATTCTTTTCTCTTAATCCACACACCCACATTTTATCATACTTCTCACTGCACATGTCGTGGTTTTGATTGATGCTTCCGTTTCTATGATGTCATCATGGCATGCCAACTTGTATATAAGCAGTGGCGGATCTAGCGTAGGTCAAAATAAATTACTACAGCTCATTCTTGGATATATTTACATTTTAAAATACCTTTAAAGCAATTTCATTCGTTAGATTTTATTCTTTTGAAATTCATAACCTATGACATTGTAATAAAGTTATTTTGAATTTAAAATTGGCCTGCTATAATTTATTCTGACCGACGCTGGATCCACCACTGTATATAAGACCTTGTATACAGTGCGACTCACGATATTACTTGTATGAGATATTTATGCCGTACGTACTCAAAATGAGCATTGCTATTCATTAAAACTTACGAACATCAAAACAAAGTTGTGAGAAGATCTTTACGATGTTGATATTTGATGTCAGTCACATGACTGAAAAAATATGGCGTCGTTCCATATTTGAGGTGGACCACGCTATTAGTTTTAAAAATATGATAACACGACAGGACGTCGTTTTTAACTTAATTGGAAGTGGAAACGACATTCTTTAACCAAAAACAGCCTAGGTAACAACAAGAGAATGTTTTAGCTAGAAAATAAGCAAACGTGGTGTCATAGTTGAAGGATTTTTCAAAGATTACGTGGAACGGTGTAAAAGAGGGATTCTGGACTTCTAAAATGGATAAGAATGGGAGGTATTAGGCGTTTGAAGGAGAACTGTTCGTAAATTATCATGATCAACGTCTATCAATGTTTTGAGAAAGTTTGGTTTGCCATATATCTTCAAAACTAGCAATGATGGATTCCTGGTAAGCAATAAAAATTCTAAAAGTACCTCCACTGGTGTCGTGGAATAAACGTTTGGCACTGGATTGAGGCAAAAAAATGCTTGAGAGCACAACAAGTCGACACAGACAAGACAGACAAGTCGAGATCAACATGATAATGCCCTAATGCTGGGAAAAGGAACTTCTGATGAAAGGTTTTAGGTACCTGCCAAAGAAGTGGTAGAACGATAATTTAGATCCCTATTATTAGCAACCAACATGTCTTCATATGGCCTAAATGTGCAAAAGAGACCTCTGATCCCTATTTCCGCTGTTACCAGCGGAACTCGTTTACTTTACCACTTTTTTGTTGACTCCTTAGCCTCGCTGGTCACATACCATCATTGAATATAAATAATCTAACCCATGCATACATTTTCCAAGCTTTATCATGCTGATTTCATCTGCCCGTCAAAAGGACAAACTTCTGTTGTGCTCTCAAGCATTTTTTTGCCTCAATCCAGTGCCAAACGTTTATTCCACGACACCAGTGGAGGTACTTTTAGAATTATTATTGCTTACCAGCAATCCATCATTGCTAGTTTTGAAAATATATGGCAAAGCAAACTTTTTCAAAATGTTGATAGACGTTCATCATGATAATTTACGAACAGTTCTCCTTCAAACGCCTAATACCTCCCAATCTTATCCATTTTAGATATCCAGAATCCCTCTTTTCCACCGTTCCACGTAATCTTTGAAAAATCCTTCAACTATGACACCAAGTTCGTTTATTTTCTAACTAAAACATTCTCTTGTTGTTACCTATGCTGTTTTTGGTTAAAGAATGTCGTTTCCACTTCCAATTAAGTTAAAAACGACGTCTTGTCGTGTTATCATATTTTTAAAACTATTAGCGTGGTTCGCCTGAAATATGGAACGACGCCATATTTTTTCAGTCATGTGACTAACATCAAATATCAACATCGTAAAGATCTTCTCACAACTTTGTTTTGATGTTCGTAAGTTTTAATGAATAGCAATGCTCATTTTGAATATGTACGGCATAAATATCTCATACAAGTAATATCGTGAGTCGCACTGTATATTGTAACTGTAGTTAGTCTGATGATGATTTTGTGATAAAATCGAAATATTACTTACTCAATTTTCTTCCTTAACTCATATTTTGGGTTTCAAGATGCTAATCTTCGGATTATGTTTTGTATTATATTTTTTGAAATTGTCGGCTGGTATTGGTTTTTGGTCTAGCATGCAGTGTGACCAAATAAACGCGCGATAGGTTTGTTACAGTAGCGTGTGACCAAATGATCATATTGGTCATATAAGCCAGAGTTATGAATAAAGTTTCTTTCTTTTGCATCAAAACACAATATGACATGCTTATGATGCGTTAATTCTGTCAATGTTATCTTCATGCACGTAGCAATGTTTACTTTTGCCAGTGTCCTGGTAGGGAATGTTTGATAAGTATAACCTTATGTTTCCATCTGTTCGTCTTTGAACGTCCCAAAGCATTCTATGTTAATTTATCAGGAAATATATAGCCGATATGATGACCCTGATAACACCCATGAAGATTAAAAAGTAGTACCCAGCGTGGGGGAGGGGGTTATGCTCCAGAGTTTTATGTTGAAAAATTGATTGAAAATTATCCGAAAATTTAGCAGCAGAATTGACGATCGATAAAAACTGATAAACAAAGCTAAAAGAAATATTAACAGCATTTTAAAATTCAATGAATTTTTTGTTAACATTACTGCAATGCGCAAATATCACGAGAGTTCTGAGGTTAACATAGTTATACAAGTCATTTTTTGCATATTTTTGGCGACATTCTCAAAAATGCTTGCTCGATTAAAATTTTCGATATCTCATGAATTATTCAATTAAAATTTTAGTGTAATATATCAACATTTAAGTTAGCTCTTCCAGGATAAATTGCAATTTAGTTCGCTACAATAGCTATCCTAGTTTTTCTGTCATGCAACATCAAAGAGGAGTATTTTTTGGGGGGGAGGGTGGCGCCCCGAATTAGGAAGAGGGAGAATGGTCGGTCAATCAAAAAAATTTGAAGAGGTTCATTTTTGGAACAGTATAGTCTCGGTATTTGTGTGTGGGGGGGGGGGGGGGGGTATATATTAAGGATGACCGGCAAACATACTTACTTCACGGAAACTTGTCGCAGAAACTCAAATTGACGAAGACGGTTAACGAAACGATGTAAAATTCTATAAGCTTGGTCATATAAGCCAAAGTTATGAATAAAGTTTCTTTTTATTGCATCAAAACACAATATGCATGCTTATGATGTGTTAATTGTGTCGATGTCATCTTCATTCACGGAGCAATGTTTATTTTTGCCAGTGTCCTGGTAGGGAATGTTTGATAAGTATAACCTTATGTTTCCATCTGTTCGTTTTTGAACGTCCCAAAGCATTATACGTTAATTTATATATGCCTGGAATAACCTGTACCAAACATCTCGAAATATATAGCCGATATGATAACCCTGATTAAAAGGTAGCACCCAGACAGTTTCAGAAATTCTTTTATGTCATTATATAAATAATTTTTTACTTAATCATTAGCATTTCAAGCATATGTTTGCATGTAAATATAATCAGGCGATTGATAATAATATTATTATCATTCTTGCTGTAGTCTCCCTTGATATCCGTGGGCAGTTTGGTGAGTTCGACGAACAAGACATTGAAGGTTCTTTCATCTTGGTCCACAAAAGAATTTTTATTGCTCTTTAAGAAGAGGTAATGCATTTGCCCATAAACAAATGTAAAAGTCTCACAACTTGTACCAAGTCTATCGACAACGTCAACAAGTTTGTGTTCTCACGGCTTGTGGCAAGTTTCCAACGAGTTTGGAACAACTTGTAACAAGCTTGGCGGAAATATCAGACTTGTTACAAGATTTTTTTCTGACTTTTCTGTATGCAGACCTAAAGGGCCAATTGTTCAAAAGTCAGCTACGCACGTAAAAATCTCACAGCTTGCCAGCTGATCTGACCGTGAGTAAAAGGCCTGGAACTAGCTACCAGATAGAAATCTATTTTCGTGTTTTTTAATCACTTATGTTTTTTATTTTCCTTTATGAAACTTGTTGAAACTTTGTAATCATGTTCAGTAAACTATAAGTCCACCAGAAATTTGGAACCGAAGTAAATTATACTTCATGCGAAATTTGCTAATTTGGCTCGAAAAATGGATTTCTATTTGACATCTAGTGCCAGTACTTTTCCGTGTTTTCAGATCACCTAGTGTGAACAGACTTGTTACAACTTGTTTGCAGGTTTGTTACAGCTTATGCGTTTTAACTAACTTGTGTAGGCGACCGTGACACCTGTTTACTATAGTTTTCCAGTTCATCTGAAAGTACGGAAAAGTACTGGCACTAGTTGTCAAATAGAAATCCATTTTTCGATCCATATTATCATATCTCTCATGAAGTATAATTTACTTTGTCTCTAAATTTCTGGTAGGCTTATAATTTTCTTCATTAAAGACAGTTACTAAGTTTCAACAAGATTCACAAAGGAAAACAAAAGATCGAGAATCACAAGAAGTGATTAAAAACAGCAAAATGGATTTCCATTTGGTAGCTAGTTCATGGCCTTTTACTCACGGTCAGGTCAGCTAGATTAGAAATGTTATTATTCTGTTATTTCTATGCAGATTTTATGGAGAGTCAATGCCAGATGATGACAGTGTTATTATGACGTTTTTAAACAAGGTAATGAGGTAGTTACCCCAAGATACTCTTCTCTCGCCGTTCTCTTCAATACCG